>JALMGF010000001.1:6717964-7397549 GCA_023333645.1 Sceloporus occidentalis | reverse complement strand
TTCCTTCTCCTCCTCTTCCTTCTCTTCCTTCCCCTTCTCCTCCTCTTCCTTCTCCTCCTCTTCCTTCTCTTTCTTCCCCTTCTCCTCCTTTTCCTTCTCCTCCTCTTCCTTCCCCTTCTCCTCCTCTTCCTTCTCCTACTCTTCCTTCTTTTTCTTCTCCTTCTCCTCCTCTTCCTTCTCTTTCTTCCCCTTCTCTTCCTCTTCCTTCTCTTTCTTTTCCTTCTCCTCCTCTTCCTTCTCCTTCTCCTCCTCTTCCTTCTTTTTCTTCTCCTTCTCCTCCTCTTCCTTCTCTTTCTTCCCCTTCTCCTCCTCTTTCTTCTCCTCCTCTTCCTTCTCTTTCTTCTCCTTCTCCAGGGAAAGAGGGGCCAGAACCAGAGCCCCGCCCACAATGATCCCGAGCCCCGCCCCAGCTCCTCCCCCTCAATCAGACGTCACTCTCCTATAGGCCACGCCCCTTTCGGCGATAGAGGCGTTGCTGGAGAAACAGAACCAGAGAGAAGGAGAAGGAGGACAAGATGGCGGCCTCTTTCTTTCCGAGGCCTAAGACTCCTGGGAAGGAACTTGGGCCTCTCTCTTGCTCCTTTGGAGACAGAGGGACCTCCCTTGCCTTCTTTATGGTGCCCCCAGAGCTCTCTGAGAGAGAAGGAGGCTAAAGGGCATTTCCCAGAATTCCACGGCAAGGAGGAGGGGCTGTTAGAGGAGGGTCAAAGAGGGTTATTCTTCCTCCAATGAAGAAGGGCTCCAGAGAGAGAGAGAGAGAGAGGGAGCCTAGGAAAGGGTCCAGAGAGGGAGGAGGAATGAGGTTCATCCTCCTCCATTGGGACCTTGGCGTCCAGGGTCCAGGCAAAGAAAGGCCCAATCCAAGCAACCTCAGGGATGCACTCCAGACCCATGCCATCTTTGGATCGCCCCCCCTCCATCCATGCGTGGCAGGGGGGGAGAGGGACCCCCAAGCATACCCTCCGGGCCCCGGCCGTCCTTTGGATTGCCCGTCTCCCTCCATCCATGTGTGCAGGGTGGAGGGGAACCCACCCCACCCCCTGGGACCCCTCCTTGCGCCCAGGCTGTCCTTTGAATGGCCCCTGCCCCTCTATCCATGTGTGGCAGGGTGGAGGTGGACCCACCCTCACACCCGGCACCTTCTCGGGGTCCCGGCCGTCCTTTGTATGGCCCCTCCCCCTCGATCCATGCGTGGCAGGGTGGAGGTGGACCCACCCTCACACCCGGCACCTTCTCGGGGCCCCGGCCGTCCTTTGTATGGCCCCTCCCCCTCTATCCATGCGTGGCAGGGTGGAGGGGGACCCACCCTCACACCCGGCACCTTCTCGGGGTCCCGGCCGTCCTTTGTATGGACCCTCCCCCTCTATCCATGCGTGGCAGGGTGGAGGGGGACCCACCCTCACACCCGGCACCTTCTCGGGGCCCCGGCCGTCCTTTGTATGGACCCTCCCCCTCTATCCATGCGTGGCAGGGTGGAGGGGGACCCACCCTCACACCCGGCACCTTCTCGGGGCCCCGGCCGTCCTTTGTATGGCCCCTCCCCCTCTATCCATGCGTGGCAGGGTGGAGGGGGACCCACCCTCACACCTGGCACCTTCTCGGGGCCCCGGCCGTCCTTTGTATGGACCCTCCCCCTCTATCCATGCGTGGCAGGGTGGAGGGGGACCCACCCTCACACCCGGCACCTTCTCGGGGCCCCGGCCGTCCTTTGTATGGACCCTCCCCCTCTATCCATGCGTGGCAGGGTGGAGGGGGACCCACCCTCACACCCGGCACCTTCTCGGGGTCCCGGCCGTCCTTTGTAAGGCCCCTCCCCCTCTATCCATGCGTGGCAGGGTGGAGGTGGACCCACCCTCACACCCGGCACCTTCTCGGGGCCCCGGCTGTCCTTCGTATGGCCCCTGCCGCTCTATCCATGCGTGGCAGGGTGGAGGTGGACCCACCCTCACACCCGGCACCTTCTCGGGGCCCCGGCCGTCCTTCGTATGGCCCCTCCCCCTCTATACATGTGTGGCAGGGTGGAGGGGGACCCACCCTCACACCCGGCACCTTCTCGGGGTCCCGGCCGTCCTTTGTATGGCCCCTCCCCCTCGATCCATGCGTGGCAGGGTGGAGGTGGACCCACCCTCACACCCGGCACCTTCTCGGGGCCCCGGCCGTCCTTTGTATGGCCCCTCCCCCTCTATCCATGCGTGGCAGGGTGGAGGGGGACCCACCCTCACACCCGGCACCTTCTCGGGGTCCCGGCCGTCCTTTGTATGGACCCTCCCCCTCTATCCATGCGTGGCAGGGTGGAGGGGGACCCACCCTCACACCCGGCACCTTCTCGGGGCCCCGGCCGTCCTTTGTATGGCCCCTCCCCCTCTATCCATGCGTGGCAGGGTGGAGGGGGACCCACCCTCACACCCGGCACCTTCTCGGGGCCCCCGGCCGTCCTTTGTATGGACCCTCCCCCTCTATCCATGCGTGGCAGGGTGGAGGGGGACCCACCCTCACACCCGGCACCTTCTCGGGGCCCCCCGCCGTCCTTTGTATGGACCCTCCCCCTCTATCCATGCGTGGCAGGGTGGAGGGGGACCCACCCTCACACCTGGCACCTTCTCGGGGCCCCGGCCGTCCTTTGTATGGACCCTCCCCCTCTATCCATGCGTGGCAGGGTGGAGGGGGACCCACCCTCACACCCGGCACCTTCTCGGGGCCCCGGCCGTCCTTTGTATGGCCCCTCCCCCTCTATCCATGCGTGGCAGGGTGGAGGGGGACCCACCCTCACACCCGGCACCTTCTCGGGGTCCCGGCCGTCCTTTGTAAGGCCCCTCCCCCTCTATCCATGCGTGGCAGGGTGGAGGTGGACCCACCCTCACACCCGGCACCTTCTCGGGGCCCCGGCCGTCCTTCGTATGGCCCCTGCCGCTCTATCCATGCGTGGCAGGGTGGAGGTGGACCCACCCTCACACCCGGCACCTTCTCGGGGCCCCGGCCGTCCTTCGTATGGCCCCTCCCCCTCGATCCATGCGTGGCAGGGTGGAGGGGGGACCCACCCTCACACCCGGCACCTTCTCGGGGTCCCGGCCGTCCTTTGTATGGCCCCTCCCCCTCGATCCATGCGTGGCAGGGTGGAGGGGGACACACCCTCACACCCCGGCACCTTGTCGGGGTCCCGGCCGTCCTTTGTATGGCCCCTCCCCCTCGATCCATGCGTGGCAGGGTGGAGGGGGACCACCCTCACACCCGGCACCTTCTCGGGGTCCCGGCCGTCCTTTGTATGGCCCCTCCCCCTCTATCCATGCGTGGCAGGGTGGAGGGGGACCCACCCTCACACCCGGCACCTTCTCGGGGCTCCGGCCGTCCTTTGGATTGCCCCTCCCCCTCTATCCATGCGTGGCAGGGTGGAGGGGGACCCACCCTCACACCCGGCACCTTCTCGGGGGCCCCGGCCGTCCTTTGGATTGCCCCTCCCCCTCTATCCATGCGTGGCAGGGGTAGAGGGGGACCCACCCTCACACCCGGCACCTTCTCGGGGTCCCGGCCGTCCTTTGTATGGACCCTCCCCCTCTATCCATGCGTGGCAGGGTGGAGGGGGACCCACCCTCACACCCGGCACCTTCTCGGGGCCCCGGCCGTCCTTTGTATGGACCCTCCCCCTCTATCCATGCGTGGCAGGGGGTGGAGGGGGACCCACCCTCACACCCGGGCACCTTCTCGGGGGCCCCGGCCGTCCTTTGTATGGACCCTCCCCCTCTATCCATGCGTGGCAGGGTGGAGGGGGACCCACCCTCACACCCGGCACCTTCTCGGGGCCCCGGCCGTCCTTTGTATGGACCCTCCCCCTCTATCCATGCGTGGCAGGGTGGAGGGGGACCCACCCTCACACCCGGCACCTTCTCGGGGTCCCGGCCGTCCTTTGTAAGGCCCCTCCCCCTCTATCCATGCGTGGCAGGGTGGAGGTGGACCCACCCTCACACCCGGCACCTTCTCGGGGCCCCGGCTGTCCTTCGTATGGCCCCTGCCGCTCTATCCATGTGCGTGGCAGGGTGGAGGTGGGACCCACCCTCACACCCGGCACCTTCTCGGGGCCCCGGCCGTCCTTCGTATGGCCCCTCCCCCTCTATACATGTGTGGCAGGGTGGAGGGGGACCCACCCCTCACACCCGGCACCTTCTCGGGGTCCCGGCCGTCCTTTGTATGGCCCCTCCCCCTCGATCCATGCGTGGCAGGGTGGAGGGGGACCCACCCTCACACCCGGCACCTTGTCGGGGCCCCGGCCGTCCTTTGTATGGCCCCTCCCCCTCGATCCATGCGTGGCAGGGTGGAGGGGGACCCACCCTCACACCCCGGCACCTTCTCGGGGTCCCGGCCGTCCTTTGTATGGCCCCTCCCCCTCTATCCATGCGTGGCAGGGTGGAGGGGGACCCACCCTCACAGCCGGCACCTTCTCGGGGCCCCGGCGGTCCTTTGTATGGCCCCTCCCCCTCTATCCATGCGTGGCAGGGTGGAGGGGGACCCACCCTCACACCCGGCACCTTCTCGGGGCCCCGGCCGTCCTTTGGATTGCCCCTCCCCCTCTATCCATGCGTGGCAGGGTAGAGGGGGACCCACCCTCACACCCGGCACCTTCTCGGGGGCCCCGGCCGTCCTTTGTATGGACCCTCCCCCCTCTATCCATGCGTGGCAGGGTGGAGGGGGACCCACCCTCACACCCGGCACCTTCTCGGGGCCCCGGCCGTCCTTTGTATGGCCCCTCCCCCTCTATCCATGCGTGGCAGGGTGGAGGGGGACCCACCCTCACACCCGGCACCTTCTCGGGGCCCCGGCCGTCCTTTGTATGGCCCCTCCCCCTCTATCCATGCGTGGCAGGGTGGAGGGGGACCCACCCTCACACCCGGCACCTTCTCGGGGTCCCGGCCGTCCTTTGTAAGGCCCCTCCCCCTCTATCCATGCGTGGCAGGGTGGAGGTGGACCCACCCTCACACCTGGCACCTTCTCGGGGCCCCGGCCGTCCTTTGTATGGCCCCTGCCGCTCTATTCCATGCGTGGCAGGGTGGAGGTGGACCCACCCTCACACCCGGCACCTTCTCGGGGTCCCGGCCGTCCTTTGTATGGCCCCTCCCCCTCTATCCATGCGTGGCAGGGTGGAGGGGGACCCACCCTCACACCCGGCACCTTCTCGGGGTCCCGGCCGTCCTTTGTATGGCCCCTCCCCCTCGATCCATGCGTGGCAGGGTGGAGGGGGACCCACCCTCACACCCGGCACCTTCTCGGGGTCCCGGCCGTCCTTTGTATGGCCCCTCCCCCTCTATCCATGCGTGGCAGGGTGGAGGGGGACCCACCCTCACACCCGGCACCTTCTCGGGGCCCCGGCCGTCCTTTGTATGGACCCTCCCCCTCTATCCATGCGTGGCAGGGTGGAGGGGGACCCACCCTCACACCCGGCACCTTCTCGGGGCCCCGGCCGTCCTTTGTATGGACCCTCCTCCTCTATCCATGCGTGGCAGGGTGGAGGGGGACCCACCCTCACACCCGGCACCTTCTCGGGGTCCCGGCCGTCCTTTGTATGGACCCTCCCCCTCTATCCATGCGTGGCAGGGTGGAGGGGGACCCACCCTCACACCCGGCACCTTCTCGGGGCCCCGGCCGTCCTTTGTATGGACCCTCCCCCTCGATCCATGCGTGGCAGGGTGGAGGGGGACCCACCCTCACACCCGGCACCTTCTCGGGGTCCCGGCCGTCCTTTGTATGGCCCCTCCCCCTCTATCCATGCGTGGCAGGGTGGAGGGGGACCCACCCTCACACCCGGCACCTTCTCGGGGTCCCGGCCGTCCTTTGTATGGACCCTCCCCCTCCATCCATGCGTGGCAGGGTGGAGGGGGGACCCACCCTCACACCCGGCACCTTGTCGGGGTCCCGGCCGTCCTTTGTATGGCCCCTCCCCCTCGATCCATGCGTGGCAGGGTGGAGGGGGACCCACCCTCACACCCGGCACCTTCTCGGGGTCCCGGCCGTCCTTTGTATGGCCCCTCCCCCTCTATCCATGCGTGGCAGGGTGGAGGGGGACCCACCCTCACAGTCGGCACCTTCTCGGGGCCCCGGCGGTCCTTTGTATGGCCCCTCCCCCTCTATCCATGCGTGGCAGGGTGGAGGGGGACCCACCCTCACACCCGGCACCTTCTCGGGGCCCCGGCCGTCCTTTGGATTGCCCCTCCCCCTCTATCCATGCGTGGCAGGGTAGAGGGGGACCCACCCTCACACCCGGCACCTTCTCGGGGCCCCCGGCCGTCCTTTGTATGGACCCTCCCCCTCTATCCATGCGTGGCAGGGTGGAGGGGGACCCACCCTCACACCCGGCACCTTCTCGGGGCCCCGGCCGTCCTTTGTATGGACCCTCCCCCTCTATCCATGCGTGGCAGGGTGGAGGGGGACCCACCCTCACACCCGGCACCTTCTCGGGGCCCCGGCCGTCCTTTGTATGGCCCCTCCCCCTCTATCCATGCGTGGCAGGGTGGAGGTGGACCCACCCTCACACCCGGCACCTTCTCGGGGCCCCGGCCGTCCTTTGTATGGCCCCTCCCCCTCTATCCATGCGTGGCAGGGTGGAGGGGGACCCACCCTCACACCCGGCACCTTCTCGGGGCCCCGGCCGTCCTTTGTATGGCCCCTCCCCCTCTATCCATGCGTGGCAGGGTGGAGGGGGACCCACCCTCACACCCGGCACCTTCTAGGGGTCCCGGCCGTCCTTTGTATGGCCCCTCCCCCTCTATCCATGCGTGGCAGGGTGGAGGGGGACCCACCCTCACACCCGGCACCTTCTCGGGGCCCCGGCCGTCCTTTGTATGGCCCCTCCCCCTCCATCCATGCGTGGCAGGGTGGAGGGGGACCCACCCTCACACCCGGCACCTTCACGGGGCCCCGGCCGTCCTTTGTATGGCCCCTCCCCCTCTATCCATGCGTGGCAGGGTGGAGGGGGACCCACCCTCACACCCGGCACCTTCTCGGGGCCCCGGCCGTCCTTTGTATGGCCCCTCCCCCTCCATCCATGCATGGCAGGGTGGAGGGGGACCTACCTCCAGCACACCCTCGGGGCCCCGGCCCTCCTTTGGATGGCCCATTCACCTCTATCCATGCGTGGAGGGTGGAAGGGGACCCACCCCTGCCCTCGCCACTCCCTCGGGGCCCCGGCCGTCCTTTGGATGGCCCCTCCCCCTCCATCCATGCGTGGCAGGGTGGAGGGGGACCCACCCCCACACCTGGCACCTTCTCGGGGCCTAGCCATTGTTTGTATGGCCCCTCCCCCTCTATCCATGCGTGGCAGGCTGGAGGGGGTCCCACTCCACCCCCCGGCACTCCTCTCTGGGCCCCGGCCGTCATTTGGATGGCCCTTCCCCCCTCCATCCATGCGTGGCAGGGTGGAGGAGGACCCACCCCACCCCCCAGCACTCCTGTCGGGGCCCCGGCCATCATTTGGATGGCCCCTCCCCCTCCATCCATGTGTGATAGGGTGGAGGGGGACCCACCCCCTTGGGCCCCCGGCCGTCTTTTGGATGGCCCCTCCCCCTCCATCCATGCGTGGCAGGGTGGAGGGGGACCCACCCCCACCCACAGCACCTTCTCAGGGTCCCGGGCGTCATTTGGATGGCCCCTCCCCCCTCCATCCATGCGTGGCAGGGTGGAAGGGGACGCACCCCACCTCCTGGCACTCCTCTTGGGGCCCTGGGCGTCATTTGGATGGCCCTTCCCCCTCCACCCATGCGTGGCAGGGTGGATGGGGACCCAACCCCACCCCCCGTCAGCCCTTGGGGCCCCGGCCGTCATTTGGACGGCTCCTCCCCCTCCATCAATGTGTGGTAGAGTGGAGGCGGACCCATCCTCACCCCCGGCACCCCCTCGCAGCCCCGGCCATCCTTTGGATGGCCCCCCTCCATCCATGCGTGGCAGGGTGGAGGGGGACCCACCCCACCCCCCGACACTCCTTTCGGGGGCCCTGCCATCTTTGGATGGCCCCTGCATCCATGCGTGGCAGGGTGGTGGGGGACCCACCCCCACACCTGGCACCTTCTCGGGGCCTGGCCATCCTTTGTATGGCCCCTCCCCCTCTATCCATGCGTGGCAGGCTGGAGGGGGACCCACCCACCCAATGCACCCTCTTGGGGACTTGCCCATCATTTGGATGGCCCTTGCCCCTCCATCCATGCGTACCAGGGTGGAGAGGGACCCACCCCACACCCGGCACTCCTCTCGGGGCCCCGGCCGTCATTTGGATGGCCCCTCCCCCTCCATCCATGCGTGGCAGGGTGGAGGGGGAAGCACCCCACCTCCCGGGACTCCTCCCGGGGCCCCGGGCGTCATTTGGATGACCCCTCCCCCTCCATCCATCAGTGACAAGGTGGAGGGGGACGCACCCCACCCAACGGCACTCCTCTTGGTGCCCCGGCCATCATTTGGATGGCCCCTCCTCTCCATCCATGTGTGGCAGGGTGGAGGGGGACCCACCCCCGGCACCCCCTTGGGGCCCCGGCCGTCCTTTGGATGGCCCCTCCACCTCCATCCATGCGTGGCAGGGTGGAGGGGGACCCACCCCCACCCCCGGCACCCCCTCGGGGCCCCGGCCGTCATTTGGATGGCCCCTCCCCCTTCATCCATGCGTGGCAGGGTGGAGGGGGACGCACCCCACCCAACGGCACTCTTCTAGGGGCCCTGGCCGTCCTTTGGATGGCCCCTCCCCCTCCATCCATGCGTGGCAGGGTGGAGGGGGACCTACCTCCAGCACACCCTCGGGGCCCCGGCCCTCCTTTGGATGGCCCCTCCCCCTCCATCCATGCGTGGCAGGGTGGAGGGGGACCCACCCCACCCAAAGGCACTCCTCTCGGGGCCCCGGCTGTCATTTGGATGGCCCCTCCCTTCCATCCATGCGTGGCAGGGTGGAGGGGGACCCACCCCACCCCTCGGCACCCTTCTCGGCGCCTCGGCCGTCCTTTGGATCGCCCCTCCCCCTCCATCCTTGCGTGGCAGGGTGGAGGGGGACCCACCTCCGGCACCCCTCTTGGGGCCCCGGCTGTCCTTTGGATGGCTCCTCCCCCTCCATCCATGTGTGGCAGGGTGGAGGGGGACCCACACCTACACCCGGAGGCCCTTTTGAGGCCCCGGCCGTCCTTTGGATGGCCCCTCCCCCTCCATCCATGCGTGGCAGGGTGGAGGGGGACCCACCCCCACCCTTGGCACCTTCTCGGGGCCTCGGCCGTCCTTTGGAGGGCCCCTCCCTTCCATCCATGCGTGGCAGGGTGGAGGGGGACCCAGCCCCCGCAGGCATGCCCTCCGGGCACTGGCCATCTTTGGATCGTCCCCCCCATTGAAGCATGGCAGGTAGCAGGGAGACCCCCCCAGGCATCCCCTCCAGACCCTGGCCATCTTTGGATCTCCCCCATCCATGCATGGCAGGGGGCAGGGAGATCCCCAGGTTATTTGTTTGTAAATACATTCAAGTAGTTGCAGCATCAATGAATTGAATTTTCTATATAAATGTTATTTTTAAAAAAACCATGCACCCCTCAGTAGCTCTACAAGCGCAAAGGCAGCACTGACAGAGAGGGGAATGGTGGATGTGTCCAAAACGGAGGAGGCTTGGTAAACACCACTCTGCCTTTTGTCCCTCCCCTCCAGAAGGAATCTATTATGATCTGTCATTCCCACTTTTTGAACTCGCTTCAGAATCGATTCTTCTGAACAGAACCTCTTTCAAACTACTCTCTGGAAAAAGCAGGGTTTTTTTTCCCCATTTGCCTCGCTTCATTGCAATTGCTATCAGTCACACTTGGATCTGAACCAGTTTCAAATGGGGATGACGGTCATATAATTCACTCAGCAATTAGCTGTATTTCTTAGTGGACATGAGCCTCTAGAGAGAATACTCCAATAGGCCTTTATAGCTCCTCCAGCTCAATTTTATGGTCAATGCTTGGCAGATGTTGACCCCAGAGTTGCTCTGGAGGAGCTAGAGATTCCTAGAGAGGTCTTCTCTCAGGTAAAAACATAATGTTTTTGTTATTTACAGTTTTTCCACATCCACGGGGGTCCTGTGCCTCTAACCCCAGTGAATGTGGAGGGACAAGTGTATATAGATACAATATATACAATATAGAATTCAATGATGTAGCCATGTTAGTCTGAAGAAGCAGCATGTAGAGAGATCTTGTGGCATCTTTGAGCCTCACTAAGGGAAAAATTCAAAGCTATAGCCATATTAGTCTGTAGAATCAGTATGTAGGGAGATCTTGTGCAATCTTTGAGAGGGACTGAAAGAAAAGTTCAAAGAAATAGCCATGTTAGTCTGTGGTATCAGTAGATAGAGAGATCTTGTGGCACCTTTGAGACAGAGTGAAAGAAAGCTTAGCAGATTGAATCCTAGATTGAAGTCCAAATGCACCTGAGGAAGAAGATTGAAGTCTAGGAAAGCTCATGCTGCCAACTTCTTTCTTTCAGTTAATCTCAAATGTGCTACAAGCTCTCTCTTTAGATAGAATTTTGCAGACTAACATGACTATGTCTTTCAGTCTTTTTCAGACTAATATGGCTATGTCTTTCAGTCATAGCTGGTAGCTTCTGCTCGGAAAAATAAGCTACTTTCAAGGGGCAGAGACCTGTTCCCAGGCGATGGTTCTGGCCCAAGGTTTCCTTTTGAGCCAGGCTGAGGAGAAGAAGCAGGATGGGCAGCAGGTGAGAGTCTTTAACATTAGTACAAGTTAAAAATGAGCCAGCATTGTGATACAACAGCTAAAAAGGCCAATGTGATTCTAGGCTGAATCCCTAGAAGTATAGTGTCTAAGTCAAGGGCAGTAACAGTAGTACTCTATTCTGCTTTGGTCAGGCCTCACCTGCAACAATACTGTGTCCAGTTCTGGGCACCACAATTGAAAAAGGATGTTGAGAAGCTGGAACACATGCAGAGGAGGGCGACCAAAATGGGGAAGGGTCTGGAAACGGTGTCCTAGAAGGAGAGACTTAGGGATCTGGATATGTTACAGAAGAGAAAGTTAAGATGTTATAAGACAGCCTTGTTTAAATATTTGAAGATATGTCATACAGAGAATGGACCAACTTTGTTTTCTGCTTCTTCAGAGAATAGGACCCAGAGAAATGGATTCAGTCTACAGGAATAGAGATCCTGGAGGCAGAGAAACTGTCCTTAGACTTCAGACAGAGAGCACAGTCCAGTCGGATCCTACAGAAGGGCTCAGGAAATGCCATCTCATTGGGTAAGGATGAAGGAGGGTATTCTTCACTTTCGTCTCTTCTTCTCAATGTATCTATAATAGACAGACTGCAGTTATCTTCCCCTCAGCCTCCATATAGTGGAGATGCTGCTCTTTTCCAAGTGTCTTGCTTCAAGAATTGAGTCATTTATTTCTTTTTAAAGCCAGCACGGAGAGAGCCATTCTGTTAGTGTGTTATACGCAATGGGTGTATATCTTTTCAAAAGATAGGTACAAGGGATTGGAAGAAGGGCTGAATCTGGAGTTGGTATTCTCACTCGCTGCAGTTCCGACTACCTTTCTGTCTGGGGAAGAGCCTGGAATAGATGATCCACTGTCAGAGCCAGAATAGACTTTTGACCTTCCCATTCAGTCACAGAAAAAGTGCCAGTGAGTCCTTGGCGATGCTTTGACTATGTGGGATCGGGTCCATCTGAAACCTGCTTTACTTACATCCAGCCCTCCTTTAGATATGTCAAGTCATGACTAGTAGCATCCTTAGTTTTTTGTGGGTTTTTCGGGCTATATGACCATGTTCTAGCAGAGTCTCTTTCTGACGTTTCGCCAGCATCTTTGGCTGGCATCTTCAGAGAATGCTTTGCCTGGAAAAAGTTGGGTATATATATACTGTGTGAGCCTGGGAATGCAGGAGTGACTTGCATGTGTATTGTTCTGTGGAAACCCATTCAGGGGCTTTCCCAGAAGATAATGATCACCAATTAACAGACATTAATCCTTGTTTGCATTAGCCTCCCAGGCTGAGGCCAGCCATCAACACAGAACAATACACATGCACAAAAAAATATGGATGCCGGCCATGAAAGCCTTCAACTTTACAATAGCATCCTGTTGGTGACATACGTACATCCATGCCTATTTTTCAGTATGAGACTATTCTCTGACGCTTCTTCTTCTTGTGAGCCTTCAAGTTGTTTCTAATTTATAGCAGTCCCAAGACAGCTCTGTTATGGGGCTTTCTTGGCAGGATGGGGGAAGACAGTGGGGGAGTCTCTTTGTCTTCCTCTCAGGCTAACAGAGTGTGATTTGCCCAAGGTTACCCAGTGGGTTTCCATTGCGGGGGTTCAAACTCTGGTCATTATCCAACACTCAAACCACTATACCACACTGGTATAGTGTGCTCTCTTGTCAGCACAGACCCAAGAGGGCTCTGTGGCTCAGAGTAGTTTGCCTTTTCATTTCAATCAGGAATGAATAAAAAATATTTTTCTTAGGCCTTCTATACTTTTTTGCTTGTCTCTACCAGTCTCATGAGATCCAGAGTATCATATTAGTTTGAAGGTTGGACTGTGCCTCTGGAGAGCAGGATTCAAATCCCCACTGAGCCATGAAAACCACTGGGTGACCTCAGGCAAGCCACAATCTCTCAGTCTCAGAGGATGGCAATAGTAAGCCCTCTCTAAAAAACGTGCCAAGAAAAACTTGTGGAGTCTTCATAACTTGGAAATGAAGGTACACAACAATAAACCAGCTTCATGGTTATTCAGCAAAGACTGTCAATTGCTTGCCTTTGGAATTTGGAAGGACAACAGGTCAATAATTGTGGAAACGGTACGGAAGGTTTACTTTTGCCTGAATGTACAGAAGATTGACATTTCTCTTCCTCCCAGGAGATAGAAGACTGCCAGAGCCAAGATGTACTGCCTCAGCTCTTCGTTCTGACGCTCTGCAAATGGTTTCTGAGAGCCTAGATCAGGTAAGGGGCAGGATCTCTGGAGAGGACAGGTGGGGTGATCCTGGCCCTTCTTCTCCCTGGACCTGACACATTTTCTCTCTTCTTTTCTTCCATCAGACTTTCCTGCCGTAGCATTGATATAAAATTAAACTGATATAAAACCAAACTCGGTAACACATTTTTAACTAAACTATACTGGGAAAATCCCAAGCTGCCCAGTTTTCTGTTCTGGGTGGGGTTAATTGGGTTTTTGGTTTCTTGTTATCCTGCTGTCGACATTTAAAGCCCTCCATGGACTGGCCCCTCCTTACTTATCAGATCTTCTTTCTCCTCACCTTCCCACCAGGGCCCCCCATTCTGGTAGTCAAGGTCTGTTGTCTCAGCTCAGGATTTCCTCTGCCCCATCTTGGATTCGCCCCTTTTCACTCGCTGCCCCTCACTCCTGGAACCTTCTTCCCCGCGAGCAAGGGCCATCACTTCCTTAAACAGCTTCAAAACGGAGTTGAAAACCATCCTGTTCAGAGTAGCCTTCCCAGGCATTGCATAATTGTCGCTTACTATTTGATGTTCTTTTGGTGCCTGTTTATCAAACCATTTCCTGTATTGCTATGTACTGTATATGCATTATCCTACTTGAGAGTATGTATTTTCCCTGGAAGATGATTAACCATCCATTATGAAGCCAAGCCCTCCCTCCAGTCCATCTGCCTTGGTCCAGGCCTTGGAGGTAGAGAGGAACTGCTGGACCTCTTACCCTTTCCCCCCACCACTCCCTTCTCCTTCTGTGTCATGTCTTTTTAGATTGTAAGCCCGAGGGCAGGGAACTGTCTAACTAAAAAGATTGTATGTACAGCGCTGTGTAAATTTACAGCGCTTCATAAATAAAGGTTAATAATAATAATAATAATAATAATAATAATAATAATAATGATTGTTTCTTCTCCCAGGTGATCTTTGATGAGGTGGCCATTTGTTTCAGCAAAGAGGAGTGGTCCGTACTAGATCCGTATCAAAGAGCCCTGCACAGGGAAGTCATGGAGGAAAACATGGAACTTGTGTCCTCTCTTGGTGAGGCTACTTCTTTTTCCTGGCTGATCCAGTTAATTTATGGGGACCTCTGTAGCCTCTTCCTGCCTTCTTGCTGTTTTTCTGCCAGTTATCTTCCATCTGTGTTGGTTAAGGATGTGCTCCTTAGGAGAAACATAAGACTGAGCAGACTAATTTCCATTCTGACTATATTCAGTTACTAGTAAATATAGAATTGCTGGGATTGTTTACAGGCAACCCAGAGAACAAAGATGGAAATCTTCTTTGCCTCTGTAAGGAAATCTCTTCTTTCACCGCCTTGCTTTCTCTGGGTAACCAAGTCCAGCTCCTCCCATTGAATTATCTGAAGATGCAAAATAGGGGCAAGTATCCCAAAGAGAGAGAAGATGTGAGTGAGTTGAGGAATTTATTCAAGTATTACCAGAGATAATGTTAATCAATATTAATAAAATTGATGTTATTAAGGTTGTCAAATCAGTATAGCAACCAGCTTTTACTAAAACCTTTTGAGAGGTGTTGAGTGCAGCTGATGATCTCTCAGGAGAGACACCAGAGGCCCACCTGCATCAGATCTCTTGCTTCAACTGGGACCTTTTGATGTCAGTAATGTATTTGAGTCCAGTGCCATTTTTTTCTTGGCCTATGGCTAAATTGTTTCTCTCTTTGCCAGGTGGAGATGGATAAGAGAGAGAGAATTTAAAACAACGAAGGATGTCTTTGCAGCAAAGAGCCCAACATCAACAAAAGAAAGAGAAGGGAAGCAAAATCAATACTCGGGAGAGGAGGGTGAATAAAGCTTCTGCTGCTCAGGCTGGAGATTTCTGTGGAACATCCATCCAGGAAATAAGGCAGAAAGGAGAGGAAAAGAGTAAACAGACTTCTCTTCAATGTTGGAGAAACCCTAGTTGTAAAGAAACTCTTAGTTTTCACAGGGGAGTTCATGTAGAAAGAATTCACGCACAAAAAAGAAAATGTGAGTTCTTGGGGTGGAAAGAGCTTCAGGTGGAGATTACTTAAAAGGCCCCACAGAGGAGTGAAACCATTTAGCTGCTTAAGCTCTGAAGAATCTTTAAATAGGAAGATTAGCATATCACTTCACAAAGTTGCTTGCACCAAAGAAAATCACTTTAAATTTAAATACATGGAATATAGAAAAAGTTTCAGTAGAAAGACAGATCTTACTTGTCATCAACAAATCCATACTGAAAAAAAGCCATTTAAATGCTTAAAATGTAAACAGAGATTACTTGAAAGGCCCCATACAGGAGTGAAACCATTTAACTGTTTAACCTCTGAAAAATGTTTAAATAGCAAGATAAGCTTGTCACTTCACCAAAGAAAATCACTTAAATTTAAATACATGAAATATAGAAAAAGATTCAGTAGAAAGACAGATCTTACTTGTCATCAACAAATCCATACTGAAAAAAGCCATTTAAATGCTTAGAATATGGAAATAAATTCAGTCACAAGAATAGGCTCACTTGTCACCCAAGAATTCATACAGGAGAGAAGCCCTTTAAATGCTTAGAATATGGAAAGAAATTCAATCAGAATTAAATCTCATTTGTCATCAAACAACTCATAAAGGAGAGAAGCCATTTAAATGCTTAGAATGTGGAAAGAAATTCAATCAGAAGACAAATCTCACTTGTCATCAAAGGATTCATACAGGAAAGAAGCCATTTAAATGCTTAGAATGTGGAAAGAAATTCAGTCGGATGAGAGATCTCCCTCGTCATCTAAGAATTCATACAGGAGAGAAACCATGTAAAGACTTGGAATGAGGAAAGACTTTCAGCCAGAAGACAGGTCTCTCCATCAAGAAACCCACACAGTGAGGAAAGATGTCTTCATCCACACTACAGAATTAATCCAATTCAACATGGCTTTAACTGCTGTAATTCAAGAATGTAGAAAGAGATTCAGACAGAAGAGAATTCTTGATTCTCCTCAAGCAACTCACACATTGGAGAAACCATTTTAATTCTTGTTGTGTGGAAATACTCTCAAGATGAAGGTAAACCTCACTTGTCCATCACACAAGTCACACAAGATAGAAACCCTTCATTTGTTTATAGAGTGAAAAGGTATTTAGTCAGAAGACAAACCTTACTTGTCATGAGGCAACTCACACAAGGGGAAAACTGTTTAAATGTGCGGAGTGTGGAAACGGCTTCAATAGAAAGAAGAGCCTCACTCATTGTCAATGAACTGACACAAGGGAGAAGCTGTTCAGATGCTTGCAGCATGGAAAGAGTTTCTGTTGGAAGATGTGCCTCTCCCAAGCAATTCACACAGGGAAGCCAGAGACAAGCTGTTTGTTAAGAGTCAGTTAGTAGTGAGCCAGCCTTTATGTTGGTGTGTTAAAGAACCCTTTTATTCAATAAACCACTCTGCTGTTATTTTAAAAACCTATGCTTAATTATTGTTCATTTATGGTGTTTATATATTGGTGATGTACCCAAACACACAAGGAACACACACACATTGGCCCATAGGTATAGTTATCCTAGGGCTCTAAGTTGGCAAACCCAAGGTGTGTTTTGAGAGAACAGAGCAATGGAGGTGACAGGAGCCCAGGATTAGTTTCGGTGTGGGTTCTCTGGAAGCTGTACATGAGCAGAAAACAGTAGTTCTTCCCTCTGGTGAAGGGAATCCATTGTCCTGAAGCATTTGCATTGATTGTCCAGCCATTTATATCCTCCAAGATCCATACATTAACAGCCTAAATTGTGGCAGTGTTGGTGAAGCTGGTCAGTGGCTCCAAGGGCAAGGAGAGGCTGAGAGAGTGTGGTCAGAAAGAAGGAGGGAAAGGGGAGAGAGGCTTTCACAAAACCCTTTCCTTCCGTTTGAGGCCCCAGCCTTCTGCCCCAAGAGGCCTCAGGTCCAGGTTAGGTCCTAGAAAAGCATTTCTTGTTGTTCATTGACTCCAAGTCAGCTTTGACCTGGAAGGGCCACACTGCATTCATTTTATGTGCTTTTGAAGTCATTTCTGACTTATGGCAACCTTATCAAGAGTTTTCTTGGCAATATTTGTTTGGAGTGTTTTTTCCTTTGTCTCTTTCTGAGGCTAACCTTTAGCGACCCTTAGCCAAGGTTATGACAGAGTTTTCTTGGCAAGATTTGGTTTTGCCAGTGCCTCCTTCTGAGGCTGAGAATATGTGACTTGTCTAAGACCACCCAAAAGGTTACACAGCTAAGCGGGGATTTGAACCCTGGTCCCTAGGGTCATAGTCCAATGCCACTGACTCTTTCTTGAGGCTTGTTTCCCCAAAGGAAAGTAACATAAAGCGGTAGCTGGGCAGCTTCCTCCTCTATTCCTTTTCCCTCTCCAAAAGATGCTTAGTTTTTAAAGCCAGAAAATGCCATCTGATCTGGAAAGGTAAGCAGGGTCAGGCCTGGTCAATACTTGGATGGAGGGCCGCTGGGAGAACTGCTGGTCTGCTGAGTCTGAAACAGCCCATAGGCAGGGCCCAGCCTTTCAATCTGTCCTCATAGAATCCTAGAGTTGGAAGAGAGCCATCCAGTCCAATGCCATTCTGCCATACAGGAACTCTCAATCAAAGCATCCCCGACAGATGGCCATCCAGCCTCTGGTTAAAGACCTCCAAGGAGGGAGACTCCACTCCATTCCTTGGCACTGGGTAAGGATGATGGAGGGTATTCCTGTTGGGGCATAGAAAGACGCGCTGTGTCCACCATGACCACCTGCAGAGTTGAACCACGTCGACAAGAGGCCAGGGAGAAGGAATCTGAAGAGATGTCTGCAAAGGTATTCAAGCCAAGGAGGAAAAATATTCCTTCACCACTGCAAACAGCCTTGAGCTCCCGTCTTGAGAAATAACGACAAGAGCACTTCAAGCCTTCACTCTACACGAGGGCTTTAATAAATAAGTTACTTTGCCAACCAAAACAACCATAACAACAAGACAGAGAGACAGTTATTCTAACACCAACTGTCATAACTGACACTCTCAGAAGGACTGACTGCATCAACATTCCATAATACAAGTGTCAATTGTCAACTGCCACTGGAACTGTAATAGGTTCCGCTACAGCTCTATCTTGTGGTCACATGCATGTCATTTCCTAACATTCCCCTCCAAATTATATGTGGTGTCTCCCTCCTTGGAGGTCTTCAAACGGAGGCTGGATGGTCATCTGTCGGGGATGTTTTGATCTGGATTCCTGCATGGCAGGGCGTTGGACTGGATGGCCCTTGCGGTCTCTTCCAACTCTATGATTCTATGTGTCCCATGTGTCATTTACAGTTATCCTTTACTAACTGTGCGCTTAATTACTGATACCTCCAGAGTCTGAGACTTGTTATTTACAGTGTCCTTTTCTTACTACTCGATAACCCATGCTATTGGCACACCTAGCTCTGGCTTCCCTGGTGCTATCAATCCTTGATTTCTTTTGCCCTACAGGCCTTGCCAGCCCACCAAACATATCTTGACTATATTCTGCCACAAATGCCAGAGCTCTGGGTTTTTTCACCCCCTCTTGCTCTGTGCATATCCTCTTGGGCCATTCTGAAGTGTTTACAATTCTTTTTGACTGCTGTCACAGAAGAGCCTTGTGCCTGCTTTATTACAAAGAACTTTCCCTTCTGAGACCTCATGGGAATCATGAACATGCCTAGACCACCCTCACTGTCACTATCATTATTAACACTGGCCTGAGTGTCTTGCCCATGAGTCTCAATTTGTTCTGGTTTTACAGTCACTATCTCTGGTTTTGGTTGCAAGTCTAATGAAGTGCTCTGTTCTTCTGGAGTACGAGGCACCTTCAAAGCCCCCTGTTGACTTGAACCTCCAGGCTGTTGTAACACACCTGGTTTTCCATCTACCACATCCCTGGATGAATGTACTCCTCCATTTCCATTGTTCTTATTTGTCACAATGTTTTCCTGTTTGACAACAACATTTTGATCAGGATACATTTTTTCCCACCCAGCATGGGTCTCAAAACTAGCACTCCTGGAATACAAAACCCTGTTCCCATCCATTAGGGACCTGTACTTATTCCCTTCGTAGCCCACAAAACGTAATCTTTGGCTTTTGGGCTCATTCTTTTTCCTAAATTGAGGTGGAATGTATACTGAGTGTTGTGACCTGGCATGCATCACTGAGACCTGGCTTGGGTCTGAAAGTGATGTGGTGTGGGCTCAGGCCCTTCCAGCTGGGTACTCAGTTAAGGACCAGTGCAGGTTAGGTGGGCGGGGGGGGGGGGGTGTTGCCTTGATCTATAAGAACACTCTTTCCTTGACCAGGAGCCATTTGCATCAGACTGACTACATTGAGTGTATTTACCTGACCCTGAAGGCCAGGGACAGTTTGGGGATTCTGTTGGTCTACTGGCCACCCCGTGCGCTAACAGACTCCCTGGCCAAGCTGACACAGCTGGTCTCGGAGCTGGTGTTGGAGTCCCCCAGGCTTCTTGTCCTGGGGGACCTCAACATCCCCTTCGAGGCCAGCCATGGTCCAACACGTGCAGCTCGGGAGTTCATGGCTACCATGACAGCCATGGGCCTGTCCCAATTAGTCTCAGGGCCCACGCATTTGGCTGGTAATACACTCGACGTTCTCTTCTGTACGGATATGGAGACTCTGTGGGCAGAGGTTACTATTGTCTCTCCCTTGTCATGGATGGACCATTCGGTGGTCGAGGCTAGTATCAAGGCTTCTACCCGGATCCCTCCCGGGGGTGGCGGACCCTTGAAAGCTGATGGAACCCAAAAGGTTCCAAGAAGCCTTAGAGGGGTTTATGGTTGGATCTGACGGCGATTCTGTTGATGCCCTGACTAACATCTGGGATACTGATCTCTTCAGGGCTATATACACGCTCCTCTCAGACCTGCTTCCAAAAAACGGCCCTGGTATACAGAAGATCTTCGAGCTAGGAAGCGGGTTTTGCGACGACTAGAGCGCAAATGGTGGAGACCTCAGCACTTAGCCTACAAGGCACTCCTAGATTCTCTTTTGGAGGACTATGGAGTGGTGATAATCGCAGCGAAGAATTCGTTCTTTTCTGCGTGTATCGCGTCCACGGAGTCGCGTCCGGCAGAGCTGTTCAGGGTAGTGAGGGAGCTTACTCAGCTCCCTCCTCCCCTGAACCCTATTTTAGACCATCTAAAGCCTGCTGCGATGACTTCAACAACTTTTTCGCGGATAAAACCTCTCGGATAAGGGCTGATCTCAACACCAGTGTTAGTTCAGAATCTAGAGTAGAGGCATCCGGAGCTTCCGTGGACTTGGTTAAACTGGATCACTTTGAGTCTGTCTGTACCGAGGATGTGGACAAGATTCTTCGATGCGTTAGGAAGACGACTTGCTCTCTCGATCCCTGTCCTTCGTGGTTGACAGCACAAGGGGGAACGGTTGTAACAAACTTGTTACACCGTATTATTAATTCATCCTTCAGGGATGGGCAGTTCCCATCTACTTTGAAGACGGCCATTGTAAAACCTTTGTTGAAAAAGCCCTCCCTTGACCCCCTAATTTGGAATAATTATCGGCCTGTCTCGCTGCTGCCATTTTTAGGGAAGGCGATCGTGAGGGCAGTTGCCTTTCAGCTTCAGGGGATCTTGGATGAGACGGATTATCTGGACCCATTTCAAACTGGCTTCCGGGCGGGCTATGGAGTTGAGACTGCTATGGTCGCCCTAGTCGATGATCTCCGTCTGGGCATGGACAGGGGGAGCGTGTCCCTGTTAGTGCTCTTGGACAGCTCAGCGGCCTTTGATAACATCGACCATGGTATCCTTCTGGGACGCCTGAGGGAGTTAGGTATCGGGGGCACTGCTTTGCAGTGGTTCCGTTCCTACCTCTCGGGCAGATTCCAGATGGTGGAGCTGGGGGACTGTTGCTCCGATAGGAGGGCCCTGACATTTGGGGTCCCTCAGGGAGCGATTTTGTCCCCTATGCTATTTAACATTTACATGAAGCCGCTGGGAGAGATCATCCGGAGACACGGGGCGCGGTGTTATCAGTACGCTGATGACACCCAAATAGTCTTCTCTGTGTCTCCAACTGATGCAGTGACTAGGGATGGCATCTCTCCTCTAAATGCCTGCTTGGAGTCGGTAATGGGCTGGATGAGGGAAAACAGATTCAGCTTGAATCCAGAGAAAACGGAAGTACTGGTGATACTGGCCCGGGTAAGGAAATTTTTCCACCTGTCCTGAATGGGGTCACGCTCCCCGTGAAGGACTCTGCTCGCAGTCTGGGGGTGCTTCTGGGGGTGCTTCTGGACTCGTCACTCCACCTAACATCTCAGGTGGATGCGGCGGTAAGGAGCACTTGTTATCAGCTTCGGCTGATACGCCAGCTGCGTCCCTTCCTGGTCCGGGGGGGACCTTGAAACCGTGATACATGCTCTGGCTTTCCCCCCATGAGCCTGTTGTCATCTTTTCTCCCCTGGCAATGTAATTGGCAGATTCCATCTATCCAGCCATTTGTATGGGGTTGTTTTGTAGGGTTTTAATTGTTTTTAATTGTTAATTGTTGTATTTTTATGATATGGTGTATGTTTTACTTGCTGTTGTACACCGCTGTGATCCCTGGAATAGCGGTATAGAAATAAATAAAATAATAATAATAATAATAATAATAATAATTATTATTATTATTATTATTAACCAGCTAACACTCCTTGTGTTTACCTCAACACAATTTCTCTTTCATACCATGTCTTCCACCGCCTTCTCTTTATATTTCCTGGTACTCTCTTAAATCATACTATTCAGTATATATATATAAAAAAAGATCTCCATTCTACTGAGCAGAGCACAAATAATCTTATACATTCCCAAAGGTATATTCTTATAACGTTTAAACCGAGAGACGATTTATCCTCTTTCTATCTTGTCATTCTGTGTATAGCAGATTATTCCCAAAACATCAAAAAGGGGCATAATTGTATATAAAGACCATAATTATCTCAATGTTCTCTTTCATTTTTAACAGCAGAGCTTAGGGAGAGAGGAAAGAAAGGCACACCAGATGTTACATAGAATCTACCTACAAGTTTATACACTGTCTTATCTTAATTTAATATACTATTAGGATATCTTTCCATTTCATCTTCATGTATTCTGATACTTTTGTCCATTCTTCCTCTATTTTCCCATATGGGATATTTTTCGTCATGCTTGAGAGTCTGTCCACCTGCATCATATCATATAGGTAACTGACCCATTCTTCTACATTTGGAGTTTCCTTGACTCTCCATCTTTTGGCATATAAGATCCTAGCGACAGAAACCATATATGTCAAGATCTTTACATATTTTTGGCTCACTTTATCTTCAAACATCCCCAACAAGATACTTTCCGGGTTTTTTTCCAGCTTAATATCTAACATTATATTTATCTCACCTATTATCTCATCCCCAAATTTTTTAGCCTTCTTACAGGTCCACCAACAGTGGAAGTAGGTGCCTGTTGTGCAACCACACTTCCAACAAAGATTATTTGTTTTGTTATTTATTTTAGCTAATTTCACTGGTGTCAGATGCCATCTAAAGTACATTTTGTACCAATTCTCTTTTAAATTTTTAGCCGCCGCCGTATATCTAATATTATGTTTCCACACTTTCTCCCAGAAATCTAAATTAATAGGATGGCCAATAGCTTTTGCCCAACTTAACATAGATTCCTTGATAACCTCCTGTTCAGTATGCCAAGTTAGTAATAAATTATATATCTTTCCCATGAGTCCTGTTTTACTCTCCTTCGTACCTAATATATCTCCCAATTCAGACTTTTTCTCCGTAGCTCCCCATACTTTTAAGTCCTCCTTTGCTCTTTCTTGAATTTGCTGATATTCAAACCAATTTCAGTTTATATCTACTAAGCCTAGTTCCTGTTGGGTTTTAGTCTCGAATTTTTTCTCTTTTATCTTTAACAGATCTTTATAAGTGGGCCAATCCCCTTCTCTATACATTACCATTCTATATAGGACTTCCCATGGGGAAGCCCCATTTGGTAAGCCAGTGACAATTCTTTCCTTATATTTTTTCCAAATTTTGAATATAGAGTTTCTAATATAATGTTCATTTATCATTCTGTTTGCTTTTTCTTTTTCATATAAAAGGAATGCATATACTAATGATACTGCAAGACAAAGCCTTCAGAACATCAAAAGGGATTACGAGGCGCTTGGTAGGAAGCTGAAAGGAATAGATGTACAGGTTGTCATCTCGTCTCTTCTGCCAGTTGAAGGGCATGGTCCAGGAAGGGAGAGGAAAATAGCAGATGTGAACAACTGGCTTCGCAGATGGTGCCGCCGAGAAGGATTTGGATTCTTCGATCATGGGCTGCGGTTCCATGAGGAGGGACTTCTTGCAACAGACGGGTTGCATCTCACGCCAGTTGGAAGAAATGTTTTTGCCAACAGTCTCAAGAACGTGATCAGGAGAGCTTTAAACTGAGTTCCGAGGGGAAGGGAGACAATATTAAGGAAGGCGAAAGGGATGGCGAAAATAGTCAAACTGACATAGAGGAAACAAGGCAAACAGTGCAAGGACCCAACAGTGGGAGGCAAAAAAACTTGCACAGGCAGCAAGTAAAAGGGAACCATGGTCTGCGATGTCTCTACACTAATGCACAGAGCATGGGAAATAAGCAAGATGAACTTGAACTCCTAGTACAACAAAGCATTCCTCTGATGTTCCATGAAATTATTTTTGTCATTTTATTTTCTCTTCAAGTAACTATACTTAGAAAGAGTTAACTGTCTGAAGTTCTTTTCTTCCTAGAATTCTAATAAAGGATTGGTTCTGAAGTCTTCTATTCCTTCTAGATTTGGTTCCAAAATATCTTCCTCTTCTTCTCTTTCTGGTTCTTCTGTTTCTTGTGTGTTTATCTCTGTTGCTCCCAGTAGTGTTTCACCGTCTTCTGTTTCTGTTAAGAGGTTACTTAGTATCTTTTTTCTTTTTCTGAGTTTTGAATCTTTACCATCCTGGGTTTTCTCTCTTTGCAAGTCTTCCTTCCCGCTTATGCCTTCTTCTTTATTTTCTTTTTGTTGCTTCAACTTGTCCAAAAATCTTCTAGCTTTATCCACTGAGTTTATTCTATATGATTTTTCTCTCCATGTTACTGTTATCCCTTCAACCGTTTCCCACCTAAATCTAATATTCCCTATTTGCAGATAGCGTGTTAGGAAAAGGTAGTCTCTTCTTCTTCGTAACACCTCTGGGGGGACATCTTTGAAATGTTTTATTATCGAATCATTGATCTTAAGTTCTTGTCCGTAGCTTGCGTCTATTATTCTATCACGCATTCTTTCTCTTGTTAGATATATAACAATATCTCTCGGCAGGCCTTTTTTCTTTGCAATCATTGAGTTCACTTGAAAGATCTTATCCGTCTCCAGGTCCATCACTTCTAAGGGTATTTCCGTAATGTCTGCTAAAAATGGTATGATTGTTTCATAAATCTCTTCTTTGGGTTCCTCCTTAAGTCCTCTTATCTTGAGACATTTCTTTCTGTTCTTAGTATCTCTCACCAGATTTTCTTCAGCGCCTTGTTTCTGAATAGATTCGATAACTGCTGTTCTCTTTTGAAGTTCTTCTGTCTGATTCTGTAATATATCAATCTTCTTATGAGCTTCTTTTAAATCATCTGTTAAGGTTTTAATAGTGACCTTCAAATCATCCATCTCTCTTTTGAAATCATTTCTCATCTCTTGTCTAGAATTTATTAGTTCTTGTCTGAAATTTCTTTCCATTTCTTTAATTTCTTTAGCTTCCAAAACTTTTGTGTTAGAGTCTGACGATTTTGAGTCTGTTGATGATCTTCTTATTTGTGGTTGCCTGCAGTTTAATCGCCGCACTCCTTGTTGTCATTGTCATGGTGGTGTTCTATTTATTCTATCTAACTCAGTATCAGAGAGTAAGGGGAGAAACAGGAAAGAAAAAATAATACTATCGCAAAGATAATACTTTTTGGTATCAAGAATATTTCTGTTAATATTTGACTACTTTCAACAATTCCCTTATAAAAAATAGATACTTTCTATTTCAACGTAATTTCTTATATCAAGTGTATATCAATATTTCTCCCCAATGTTTATTTTGTTTCTTCTTTTATACAGTGGTAATATTGTGTTTTTACACTTCTTTTCCTCGTTGCTTCCTCCCAGCCTCTCTATAGACACCCTCCTGCTCAGTGATGCTCTGGTTTTGGATTTCTTTACCACGTTATCTCTTTCTTAATCGTATTTCCTGCCCACACTTTCTTTTACACAACAATAGTAGTGCTTTGATTTTAAGCTTCCTTATTACGTTAACTTCTTCTCAATCCTCTTTCCTACAATCTCTTTCTTTTAATCCCCAGTAATCCCACTTTACTTTCAAACTTTCCCCCTTTTGTCTCCCTCCTGATCTTTTTTACTGCAGACTCTTTCTGTTAAACCACAATAGTAGTACTCTGCTCTGAAGTCTATTTCCTACAATGTCTCTTCCTCTTTCTCCTCTCCACTGCCCTCTGTCTTTCAAACAACAATAGTAATACTCTAATCTTTAACTTCTTTTCCACAGCATCTCCTTTCTACTCTTCTTTCCTGTAACCACTTTCTGTTAAACAGCAGTAATAATGTTCTGCTCTTATGTCTATTTACCTCAATGTCTCCTACTCCGTTCTTTCCAGTACACTCTATCTTTCAAACGGCAGTAGTGATACTCTGTTCTTAAGCTTCTTTTCCACGTCGTCTCCTCCCCTCCTCTTTTCGTCGCACTTTCTTTTGAACAACAACAATAATACTCTATTCTTATATTTCTTTATCCACGTCATTTCATCCCCAGTCCTCTTTCCGACACACTCTTTCTTTCAATCAACAGTGTTAATAATGCTCCACTCTTAAACTGCACTTAAACTCCTTTCTTACGTTGTCTCCTTTTCAGTCTTCTTTTTGATTCCTTCTTACTTTGAAACAGCAAAAATTATAATCTATTCTTAGGCTTCATTCCCTCGTTATCTCCTCCCTTGTCCTCTTTTTGATACATTCTTTCCTTTAAGCCACACTAATGTATAAATATCAAATTTCTTTTCCCCAAGCTTTCCACCAAAATAATATTAAGGTTTGACTTCCTTTAATAATATTCCAAATAAATGAGTCAAGGGATCTTTAATGAAGCCTTTGTATTATTGTCTTTCCTTATCTGTTCAGGGATTTCAATTAGCCCCACCTGGTCTCGCCATATTTCTGCATTAATTTCCCAGATTGTATTAAGTCACAATCCAATTCCATCTAGGTACCAAAATGTATCAAACGTTCATAACATTAATCTTATCAGCTGCTTAAACAGGTCAGGAAGCTTATATAAAACTTTTCAGTTGAATTAGAAGCGTTTTAAAGCTGTTACAACCTTAAACAAAGTAGCGCTTTTTTCGTCATTTCCTGCCCAGCTCCGTTTTTCTGGTCTGCATTGCTCCGTTTTAGTTTGGATTCTTCTAAGTAAATTTCTTAGTCTACAACCCCTCAAGGTCCTCTTATTGGGGCTGACCGATATTTTCAAAACAAGTCCGGATTCTTTTTGGATAAGATCTTTAAATGTTAGAACTGGATTCCCCTTAAGTTTGAATCTTGAAGCGAATGAGTAGATGCGTGGATTTGCTCCACCGAGCTTCTATCACGGCGGCGGCTTGCCCATGGCTGGCACCCTCCTCTACCCGGTCTCTTCCTCCTCCCTTACCACTGTTTGAAGGGTGTCTCCCGACTTTTGTGGGTCTGTCTGTTCCCCGTTTACCAGCAGGGTAGTCCTTCTTATCTCCCGGTTTCAAGGAAGAACCTTTTCCCCTCCCAAGACATCCGTGATTAGAACAGCTGCACCTCTGCTCAAAGGTTTAGCTGCTTTCTCCATGCCATGCTACCAGAAGTCCTCACAGAATCATTTAAACTTACACATCATAAAAACAACCTCACAAAAACCAATGAAAATCAAACAACATGCAATAAAGACAAGCAAGATGGTGGTCGGGAGGAGGGCTTGTCTTCTTAGCAGGCAAAGGCCTGTTGTTGCTGGCCTGCTTCTCTCCCCCTCAAGATGGCGGTCGGCATGAAGTCCCATGACTGCTCCCTTCTCAGGGCCATTTTGCAATACAGCATTATGACCCTGTGATTCCATTTTAGGGAAACGTCTTATTGAATCCTGGGATTTGCATCTTAGGGCGGGGCATTTAGAATTCTCAGCCAGAGAGACATAGTGCTTCCCAAACTACATATCCCACCATTTCATAGCATGTTGTCAGTACAGCTCAAATAGACCCATAGTGCTTTTTAAGTGTGTAATGTGAAAGAGCCATGTGTTTCTACTTTATCTGTTTAGGCTACATCCTATGAGCTCTTGGGATTCGTAGTTTAGTGGACACTAGAACGTTTGGGCAGAAAACTCCCCAAGTATCCCTTCCAAATGTTCAAATCCCAAGATTCCCTACATTCTTATCATGGCAGTCAATGTAGAACCGCTGTGCTGTAATTCTCTGGGCATCAGACCAAAGGAACCACTTCATAGGACCTGCTAAAACCAACATTCCCATTGGAGCACTCTACAAACACAGCCAATAACCCCAGGAGACTGAGAAGTTTGTCCCTTTCTCTTCCTGGAGACAGAAGAGGAGGATCTGTTTCTGGGAGACTATGGCGCATTACAGACCGCCTACAAGTGGCAGTCTGTGGGTGCTGCCAGTTGCTCCACGAGGGAGCCACAGTTTCCGTATCACACGGCTCCCTCGCAGAGCAAAAAGAAGCCCGAAAATGGCGCTTCTTTTTGTGCCCCAGATGTGACGCCGCAAGGCGCTAGTCGCGCACTCGCGGAGTCACATCCGGGGCGTGACATGCGGATGCCACGCGTCCGCTATGTCAATATGGCGGCGGCTGTGTGGAAGGGCACCGCCATTTTGTACATATCCAGTACGTACTAGGGTTAGGGGTGTCAGGAAGTGATGCCCCTTCCTAACCCTAGTACATACTGGAAACGTACTTTACGCCCATCCAGAATAGGCCTATGAGATGCAATTGAGAAGCCGTACAACTGGAGCAAAAGCAGGAGAAGAAAAGACTTGCTCTCGCTGGGAAAAGCTCCTTGCCTGGTACGAATCCATGACACCTTAGGAGTAAGCATGTCTCCATTCAGTGCGGCACAGTCAGAAACATCAGATCCAAAATAGGGATTAGTCCTTAAGAGATCCTGATTGGTCTCTAAAAGGGGAATGCCAGCTCTTGAAACCAATCCTGGCCAGCTTTTGGGAAAGTGCCGTCACAGTTTGGCACAACCAACTCTCAGCCCCTCCCAGACTGGACTGTCTGCAGCCGCCCCTTTCTGTGCTGGGTTGGGGGCAGGGCAGCCTCACTGGCAGCCCAGAGGTCCCAACCTGGCACTTTCCCAGACCATGGAGAAGCGGCAAAATGTTGCTTCTCCGTGCCCTGGAAAGAGGTGTCCATGGGGTTTCATGCTCCCGGACACCCCGACAGGTGTGACGAAGAAGAGAAAAGGGCTGCCCGGCCCCTTTCTCCTTTGTATCGCTGGTGAGGCCATGTAGAAGCCGCACCAGTGATACGTGCACACAAAAGGAGCTCCATTTCAGAGCTCCTTCCTACAGCGCTGAAAGGGCACCCCAAGTGCCCTGCAGCTATGCGGTGACAAAACACATGCACTGGTCCGTGTGGAGGCAGCGTGTGTGTGATGTCACGTACTGAGTATGCACGGTGTGCCTTCAAAATGGCGCCATCCATACGTACTAGGGCTGGGGAGCGTGCAGTTGCTGCGCACTCCCCAGCCCTAGTTTTGGCCCTAGGATGACGCTTGTGCGCTGTCTGTACAAGGCCAGAGTGTTGCTCACTTGGATACTTGGTCACACAGAAATTCACAAATACAGGTTGGGGAACATCTGGCTTGACAATAGTTCATGTGAAAGGGATCTCGGAGTCTTAGTAGACCTTATGATGTGAAACCGCATCATTGGAAGTACAATCACTTCGTGTGAGCTGGAACAGAGCCACAATACCACCCAAAAGCTCCGTGTGATATATCCTCAAAGTTGAACATGAGTCAACTGTGTGAAACTGAAGCTAAAGAAACCAGTGCGATTCTAGGCTACGTCAATAGAAGTCTAGAGTCTATCAAGGAAAGTCATAGTGCCACTCTATTCTGCTTTGGTCAAGCATCACCTGGAATAATCCTGTTTCCAGTTCTTGTGGACAAACAAGAAAAGGTGATGGTGGGGACTGATTCCTTTAATAATGTTCAAGTGTTTGACCATTGAGGCAGCATTCAAAGCTGAAAACCAGAGACCCTTTTCCCATGGGGTGCAAATGAAAATCAGACTAGTGCTCATACAAAAAAGGGGGTGTCACCTTTAGTTATTTCATAGGGCATTTCTTCCTTCCTTCCTTCTGATTGGCATCCCTCCCACCCCATCTTTACCTGGGATCTTCTTTCAGGGACAAATGACAAGCTGCATGGAAAATACTGGCAATGGAATAAAACCCACTCTCCCATAGTGACTAGAGGCCTATTCCCAATTACACAAAAATTGGATGGCGATTCAACTTTGCTGCGTGTTGGTAAATTGATTCCAAAAGGACCGTTGTTCTTACCCTGATAGCAGATCTTTTCAATACCCCCCTGTAATCGCTTCTTTTTTGGCATGACTGTCGTCCCCACTAGTTTGTATCACTTGACAAGGGAATTGCCTCCACGCTTCCAGATCACAGCCCCAGAGAAAGGGTCTACAGTATATCAGTGTTGCCAACTTAATTCCCCTTCTTCAGTTGCATTTGGATTTAATAATGATGATAATAATAATAATGGAGATGATGATAGAGAGATAGATCTTGTAGCACCTTTGAGACTCACTGAAAGAAAAGTTGCAGCATGAGCTTTCCTAGACTTAAGCATTCTTCCTCAGATGCATGGGAATTGTAGTTCATTGTGGCACCAGAGCTCTTTCTCACAAAACTACAATTCCCAGGATTCCATAGCACTGAGCCAGAGCAATTAAAGGGGTGTCAAACTGGATTATTTCTGCGGTTGCAGCCCAACACGTTTCTATTTGGCACAAAGCTTCCTGGACCTCCTTCATGCCAAAATAAACATCTTAAAAGTATTAGAAGGACTGAAAGATTCTTTGTTTGGTTTTAATGGTAATTTTGAGAGTTGAAATAAGCTACAAGTATTTTTATTCAATTAGGGTTACATTTATTTGCAAAAGATCCGCCATTTTAACATTACAGGAACTTTCCAGGGATTTTGACTGAATATTCCAGATAATATTGAGAAATTCCCGGGATTTTGGTAAAACATGCCGGGAAATATCTTCGAGGCTTGTTGGCAACACTGCTCCTATTTGGCCCTGCCCTCGCCTCTCCCAGCCTCTTCCTCCTCCCTCTGCCTCTTCCTTTGGTCAGGCCCCACCAGCAATGTGTCCATTTCTGGGCACCATAATTCAAAAAGGACATTCAGAAACTAGAGTGTGTCCAAAGGAGGGCGACTAAAATGGTGAAGGGTCTGGAAACCATGAAACCCTATGAGGAATGACTTAGGGAGCTGGGGATGTTTAGCCTGGAGAAGAGAAGGTTAAGAGGTGATATGATAGCCCTGTTTAAGTATTTGAAGGGTGTCACATTGAGGAGGGAGCAAGCTTGTTTTCTGCTGCTGCAGAGAACAGGACCCAGAATAATGGATGCAAACTGCAGGAAAAGTTTTGGAGCTCCTTTCGGCGGTGCCAGTACATAATGGCCGTGCCATTACGTCAAAATGGCAGCACCCATGTAGACAGGGCACCCCCATTTTGATGTACTCAGTACTTACTAGGATTAGTACACACAGAAACCATTTAAATGCCAGGAATGTAGAAAGGGTTTCAGTGGGAGGAGTAGTTTTGCTTGTCATCAGTTAACTCACACAGGGGAGAAACCATATAAATGTCAGGAATCTGGAAAGAGTTTCAGTGGGAGAAGTAACCTTCTTCGTCATCAATTCACACAGGAGAGAAACCCTTTAAATGCTTGGACTGTGGAAAGAGTTTCAGTCAGAAGACCCACTTCAGTTCTCACCTAGCAGTTCACACAGTGGAGGAACCATTTAGATGCCAGGAATGTGGAAAGAGTGATAGTCAGAAGAGTTTCCTTGCTCATCATCAATTATATCACAAAGGAGAGAAACCATGTAAACGCTAGGAGTATGGAAAGAGTTTAATTCAGAAGGGACAAATTGCTATTTATCCATTGACTCATACAGGGAAGACACTATTAGTACCTTGCTGTGAGAAATTTCAGTCAGAAGATGGAAGTTCACTTTCCATCCATGAAAAGAGGCTGGAAGGAACCCAGAACTTTTAAGGCAGTTTCTAAGGCAAATGTCGAAGTAAGAGACCACTACAGTAACTAGAAAACAAGCAAAAATAGGGTTCAAAAGCTATGGCTGGGAACATAATTCAGGTATTTTCTGAGATAAAATTGGAAGTTAAAATATAAGTTAAATCTAAGGAAATACTGATATGAGGGAAGCTAGAGGAAGAGTTGACACTTTTAACCTCAAGACTTTTACAACATGGAATTTACCTCAATTTCAGAAATATATTCTATTATAAAAGAGAAAGTGTCACTAAATGGTAAGAGAGCAGTAGCCCTAAGGGAGTCTGAATCTCAATGAAAACTCATCTTGTGTGTATGTTCAAGTCACCTTTCATCTTATGGTAACCCCATGAATTTCCCAGGGACTTATTAGGAAGGAATATGTAAATGTGATTTGGTAGTTCCTTCCTCTGAAATATAACCTACAGGACCTGATATTTGTTAGCAGCATCCCATCAAAGTACTAACCAGAGCTGACCTGCTTAGATTCCACATCAGTTTGGGTCTGGAGCTTGGTTTAAACATGACTATCAATACAGAAATTATATTGAAAAGTAACAGTTTATGATTAAGGACCTAAGAAGGGTTCAACTTTCCCAGTAGTAGTAGTTAGTGTTTTTATTTGCTACAATTGTATCTGACTGTTTTTGTTCAAGAACTGAAAGAGAGAGCTGTTCATTCATTCTGCTTTACCACACTGAACCCACGGAGAATTACAGCTACTTAGTTTTGATGTCAGAAAACAAGATGCAAGGAGGGATCTTGAGGGTAATAAGGAAAGGAGACATATCTAGGGTAGCCATGTTGGCCATATACACAATAACATCCAAAATCCAAAAAAGAGTGATGCATTATGTGGGCCAACCAAAACGCACAAAAACACGATGCAAGCTTTCAAACCTCCTCCAGCTGCTACATCCGGCAAAGGTGTCAAAATCAGATTGGCGAAAGAATGATACAATGATGTTAGTCACAGGCCTGCCTTTTGTCAAAATGCTGCTGCTGCTGTTGCTTTGCGTCTCCAGTGCAGAAATAATCCAGTTTGACACCAGTTTAACTTGTGGCTCAGTACTATGGCATTCTTTGAATAGTAGTTTATCAAAAGATGTTTAGCCTTCTTTGCCAGAGAGTTCTGGTGCAACAATATATTATGATTCCCAGAATTCCATAGCATTGAACCATGGCAGTTAAAGTGGTCTCAAACTGAATTATTTCTGCGGTGCAGAAGGTTGTGGAGGGATGCAGGCAGGCCACTCCTTCCTCCTGCCATGTGCGTTCTGGGAGACGAAGAGCCCAAAGTCCAGGAAATGAAATATAAATCCCATTAGTTAGTAGGACCAAAAAGATACTTCTTTTGTGTCCCTGGTTGTCCATTGTGGGGCTGCCAGCACTATTGCTGTTAGCCAAGGAGAGTGATAGGAGCCTCCTCCTTTGGTTGTCTTGCTGCAAAGAACCAGACAAAAAGGGCAAAGGGAGAAAAGACTGTGGCTTTTTTGTCTGAATGAATGCCAAACGCACAAAAGCCAGGAAAGTGGGGTGGGATGTGGAACCACCAAAGGCTCAGCAATATCAGGTGAGCCTCATGTTTATACTGTCAATACAACAAGAACACTCTTCTCTCCACATTTGCAGCTTTGACTTTTGTGGATTTGATTATTCACGGATTTTATTAATATGTTATCTCTAGGAATATTTTGGTCCTCCAGTGCAACTCTATGGTCAGCTTTAACCAAAAGTGGCACTGAAAGACCTAGCAATTCCTAGGGAGAAGCCTTCTCTAGGCATTTGTAGCTCCTTCAGTGCAATTCTGTGGTCAGTGTGTGGCAGATGTTGATCACAGAGTTGACCTAAAGGCCCTAGAGGTTCCTAGAGGGGTGTTCTCTCAGGTAAAAACATGGTGTTTCTCTTCTTTGGGGTCTTCCCACATTCACGGGGGTCCCGTGCCCCTAACCCCAGCCAATGTGGAGGGATGAGTGTATTGCAGAAGTTCCTTGAAACCCCTCCAACTACTGGCCTGGACTTAAATCTGCCTTTGGGTCAGTCTGGTGTTGAGGGTTGCAGCCTTGGCCTGGGATGTCTGGCAATCTGGGTTGGAGTCCCCCAAGCAGCCATGAGAGCGGACCCTGGGCAAAGCTGACTTTCTCAACCTGGACTTCCTCGCAGGGCTGTTTGTAGAAGGAAAGTATGAACAAAGAAACACATGTTCAGGTAGGAAGGGGACAAGAAGCACTGTTTTCTGCAGATCTGTTTCTGTAAAGCGACAAGGAATGAAAGCCTCTATCCCTCCAGAACTCCCTCTCCATCCTCCTAATGCTGAAACTGCCTAATATTTTGGTTAACTAGCCAGAGGATGAAGAAGAAATGGGGGAGAGGCGAGGTATGTTAAAGGAAAAAAACACTGAAAAAAGGAGTTTGTCAGCTCTTTGCAAATTATTAACACCTCTGTTGACTGAGATATGGCTCAATACTATGGAATTCTGGGAATGGTAGTTTGTTGTGGCATCAAAGCTCTCTGACAAAACTACAGCTTTTATAATCCCATAGCGCTGAGCCATGGCAGTTAAAGTGGTGTTAAACTGGAATATTTCTGCAGTGTGGATGCAGCCACTGTTTTGCCCTCCCCAGGGGCTCCAAAGTCAGGGATTCTGGAGGGAGCTGCCATTGTCTTTCCACACATTCAGCCATGGAAAAGCCCCCCCCCCAAAAAAAAATTGTAAACTCTCCTTCTTTCCCAGCTCCAGGTTTTTGGTTTTGCTTCCTGCAGAGAGGCTGATGCTGCAGCTTCACCTGGAAAGCCTGTATTCCTCCATCCCTCCTTGACCTCTTCAATGCTGATGCTGCTTAAAAAGACCTCCAGCTGGACAGAGGAGGAGGAGGGACGGTTTTTCAATGGTGTGTTTGTGTCAGTGGTTTTGGTCACTTAGCACTACCTGAAAACTGTACAAAAGTTTTAAAATTTTAACAAAGCAAGCAAAAGGATGAGAAATTCTGGATCCCCAGAGGAAGATGGGGCTCTTTGGCTTCCCAAGGGTTAAAACGGAGGAAATGGAGTCCTAGAGCAGGAGAAAGGCTTGCCAACTGCCCTCCTCTTCCAGTCCTGAGTGCGAATCTCCTTCCCTGGGAGGGTCTGGAGGTGGGGCAGCCCTTGGGAGCCCAGGAGGGAAGGGATTTATTGGGAAGGGAAGGGGAGCCTCCTGGAGAAAGAAGGATTGCCTTGCTGCTCCTGGGCCTCTTAAGATGGTAAATCTACTTGTCTTTCTTCAGCTAATTCTTCATCTCTCTCTCTCTCTCTCTCCTTCCTCTCCTTTTAATTTTTACATTGTTTAGTTGGTGCTAAAGCCTGAAAGCAAAATCCCAAAAGTCAGTTTTCCTGGGTTCAAACCTCTCTCTCTGAGAAGATGGATGCCTTTTGTCTTCTGAGAAGGAGGCAGGACTCTTGGGTTAAAGATCTCTTCTCTGCTGGGAAGTCCTTCTCTCTCTCTCTCTATTCTAAGGGATGGGGATTGAATGTTTGATTTGGATTGTTTTAAATATGTTATTAGTTGCCTGGAGGCCCATTATCCAGAGAAAGGCATTGTACAAATGAATTATTCTTATATTTAGGTTTATTATTTATGAATATAACTCAATGCAGCTGTGAGGCTGAGAAAGGCAAAGAAGGGTTCCTCTCCCTCCTCCCTTTTCTTTCTTTGGGGAACTAAAGCCCATCATCCTCTACCTTGTGCTCTGGGCAAAGAGGGGGCCATCTTGTCCTTTGCCTCAGGCACCAAAATGTTTTGCCTTCACCTTGAAGAATGACTAAAAAGGAACATTGCTTTCTCTTACAGCCACTGAGCTTGATAGGTCAGTAACAGTTTATGAATAAATGAAGAATGAGGAGGAAAATGGGGGAGATTGCCCTGCCTCCCCCTTGAAAAGCCTTCTATGAAGAGACTGAGCAGAAGGCCTGAAGGGTGCCATTCCAGCCCTCCTCCTTTTCCACAGGATCAGCTCAGGATCAGAGGAGTAGGAGGAGGAAGAGTCCCTCATGGAGAGGGAAGGAGGGACTTTGGGGGCCCTATGGGGCCCTTTCCAGCTCTATGGGGGAACCCTTCCTCCTCTTTCCCTCGGACACAGCATGAGGCTGCCATCCATTCCTTGGGAAGAGCACAGAAGACATGCTGCTGTTAAATACAGTGGGAGGTTGGGCATTGGTTGGGCATCTCTGGAGCAGCAGAAAACAAGCTTCCTCCATCCTCCATATGATAGTCCTTCAAATGTCAAACAGCTCTTACTGTCAGGAGGCTCCTCCTAAAGTTTAGATGGAATCTCTTTTCTTGTAGTTTGCATTTATTGTTTCGTGTTCTAGTTTCTAGAGCAGCAGACAATAAGCTTGTTCCATCCTCAATGTGACACCCCTTCAAATACTTAAGACTATAATATCACTTCTTAACCTTCTTTTCCCCAGGCTGAACATAACCAGGTCCCCGAGTCTCTCCTAGAAGACATGGTTTCCAAGCCCTTTGCCATTTTGGTTGCCCTCCTCTGGACACGCCTCAGCTTGTCAACTTCCTTATTGAATTCTGGTGCCTAGAACTGGACATAGTATTCCAAGTGAGGCCTGACCAAAGCAGAATACATTGGCACTGTTACTTCCCTTGATCTAAACTAGTGATCCCCAAACTGCCCTTTAAGAGATTTTGGACTTCAGCTCCTAGAAACCCAGACTATCGGCCAAAATGGCTGTGGCATCTGGGAGCTGAAGTTCAAAAGACACAGTTTGGGTGACCACTAATCTAGACAATATACTCCTGTTGATGCAGCCTAAAAATAGGCTTTTTTAGCAGCTGCATCACACTGTTGACCCATGTTCAACTTTCGTGTACTAGGACTCCTAGATCCCTTTCACATGTGCTGTTGTCAAGCCAGGTGTCTCCCATCCCAAATCTATGTATTTCATTTCCCCCCCCCAAGTCCAGTACCTTATATTTCTCCCTTTTGAAAATCATTTTGTTAGTTTTGAACCAGCTTTCTAATCTGTACAGGCAGGTCATTTTTTGATCCTCTCTTCTGGGGTGTTAGCTACTCCTCCTAATTTGGTGTCATCTGAAAATTTGATAAGCATCCCCTGTATTCTTTCATCCAAGTCATTGATAAGTATGTTGACTAGCTCTGGGCCCAAGACACAACTCTGTCACTTCTCTCCAGCTTGAAGACCATTGCTGAGCACCCTTTGGGTTCGGCCAGTCAACCAATTACAAATCCACCTAATAGTTGCATTGCCTAGCCCATATTTTACTAACTTGTTTGCAAGACTTGGGGGGACTTCACTCCTCCTCTGATTCTGAACTCACCTACAGAATGGTAATAGAGCTGGGCTGGTCTTTAAGCACCTGTTGAGTCTCTTCAACTGGTAAGTCTGCTTCTTTTTCTGATGAAGAAGAAGAACTTTAAAGCCATGCCTGACAGGAACACACAAGGGAAAGCAGAGAGACTGGAGAATGAGTTGATGGCGACACAGCTGTTGAATGAATGCTGGATAGAAGACAGGATCAAAATCCAAAAGGACCTGAATAGACTAGAAAGCTGGGCCAAATCTAACAAAATGAATTTCAACACAGAGAAATGTAAGGTACTGCACTTAGGGTGGAAAAATGAAATACACAGATATAGGCTGCAGGACTGGACACCTGGCTGAATGAGACTACAAGTGAAAGAGATCTAGGAGTCCAAGTAGACCACAAGTTGAACATGAGTCAACAGTGCAATGCAGCAGCTAACTAGGCCAATGCGATGTTAGGCTGCATCAATAGAAGTATAGTGTCTAGATCACTGTATTCTGCTTTGGTCAAACCCCATCTGGAATACTGTGTCCAGTTCTGGGCACCACAATCTAAAAAGGATCTGGAGAAAAGAGCGTGTCCAAAGGAGGGCGATTAAAATGGTGAAGGGTCTGGAAACCATGTCCTATGAGGAATGACTCAGGGAACTGGGGATGTTTAGCCTGGAGAAGAGAAAATTAAGAGGAGATATGATAGCCCTGTTTAAATATTTGAAGGGATATCATATTGAGGAGGGTGCAAGCTTGTTTTCTGGAGTTCCAGAGACTAGGACTCAGAACAATGGATGCAAGCTCCAGGAAAAGAGATTCCACCTCAACATTAGGAGGACCTTCCTGACAGTAAGGGCTGTTTGACAGTGGAACACACTCCCTCAGAGGCTGGATGACCATCTGTTGGGTATGCTTTGATTAGGATTTCCTGCATGGCAGGGGGTTGGACGGGATAGCCCTTGTTGTCTCTTCCAACTCTATGATTCTATCATTCTCTGATTCTAATCTGTGACTCAGAAAGAAAGGAAATCTTCTCTAGCTTTTCCTTCAATCATGGTGCTGGTCTGCTATACAGGGAAGGAGAGGAGCAAATATCAAGAGTAGGACTGGGAATTAATCAATCTACCTCAAGAGAGCATTCACCATAATGCATTCATGAAACATTTTTCCTTTCTAGGAATGGTGTCTCCAGTCTTTTGCCTTGAGTGACTATCTTTGTCTGTTTTGGAATATGTCTATGAGCACCAGTCAATGATGGAAAAGCAAGACTTAGCTGGCCCTGAGTTAAGGAAAGGCCTTCCATGTCTTTTAGATGGGAGTAGTGGGGAATACTACAGAGAAACCATGCAGAAGAGCCTGACACAAGATACGTCCCATTCAGAGGTACAGTACGAGCATATTAAGCAGTTCTGCTACAAGGAAGCCGACGGCCCCCGAGAGGTTTGCAGACGACTCTATGCTCTTTGCCATCAGTGGCTGCAGCCAGAAAGACACACAAAAGCTCAGATCTTGGACCTGGTGATCCTTGAGCAGTTCTTGGCTGTCCTTCCCCCAGAGATGGCAGCCTGGGTCAGGGAATGCGGGGCAGAGACCAGTTCCCAAGCGGTGGCCCTGGCCGAAGGTTTCCTCCTGAGCCAGGCAGAGGAGGGGAAGCAGGAAAAGCAACAGGTAAGAAAGAGTTTTATCCTGGGAATTTGCAAGATACTGTAAGCCTCCAACCCCATTTATTGCTCAGTATTTTCTGGAAATCATCCTGGAGGGAAGATCCAGATCATTTCAGATCATTCTCTTTCTGATACTTGTTCTCATTTTTCCTCCCAAGGATCTCATTGTAGAAGAGGCTGGTGATCTTCCTGTGGCAGAGAAGGCTCTCTCAGACTCTGGAAAGACAGTGCAGTCCAAGTGGATGGTACAGCAAAATGAAAGAAACACCACCATAATGGGTAAAGAATCAGTGGGTGCTTCCCAGATTGATCTCCCTATCTTGAATGTACCTGAAATGGTGGACTGTATATTTGCTCTTCTGAGCTTACTGTATATGGGGAAGGGGTCCTTATCCAATAAATGTTTTGCTTCAACTGTTTAAGGAGATCCTTTTCAAACCAGCATTTTGAAAGAGCTAAATAAATAAATAAATAAATAAATAAATAAAGTAGCCTTTATGCCAGAAAAGGGGTTGAGTTATACATAGAGTGAAACGCACATGGATGTTGATGTTTTGAGTGATGTATCTTGCCTGTGGTCCTGGTCTGATGCCAACTGGATGCAGATGCAGCTGGAACAATGCCTAGTGAAACAGCTGCTGAATTAAAGAAACACAGTCCAGCACATTCACTCCTTAGAGGGCTTTTATTTTCTTATTGCTAAATACACGAGCTAATTACTATTACTGTACAATACGTCTTACTCTCTCAGACTCCAAACTCCCAGAATTCACCAGAACAGAGTTTGTTCTCATATATACAACATTCCCACGATGTAACTACTTAGTCCAGCCTTCTTTACCTCAAATATACATTAACAATGAACAGAAACACAATTGATGTATCTCTTGGCAAAGTCTGCACAAGGCTGCAGTTTTTGAAGGTTGAAAACCTTGCAGTCCTTGGCTTTTACTTGCTTTCTGTGTGGAAAATGCTTATACTGTACTTATTACGAACTTCTAGACTCACAGAAACCTCTCCACCTCCAGTTGAACATTCATGCCCAGAAAAAGCCAGTGAGTCCTTAGTGATATTTTGCCCTTCTGAGGGCTTCCCTGAGAAGCTGTTTTGGGAGTCAGTCTTCCTTGGCTTTCGATACCATCGACTGTGGTATCCTTCTGGAACGCCTGAGGGAGTTAGCCATTGGGAGCACTGCACTCCTGTGGCTCCATTCCTATCTCTTGGGCAGATTCCAGATGGTGAAGCTGGGGGATAGCTGCTGTTCCTCTAAGAGAGAGCTGACATCTGATGTCCCTCGGGGCACCATTCTATCCTCCATGCTGTTTAACATTTACATGAAGCCACTGGGAGAGATCATCCGGAGACATGGGACACGGAATTATCTGTATGGTGATGACACCCAGATCTATCTATGTCTCCAACTGTTGCAGCAAATAAGAACGGCATCTCTCCTCTGGATGCCTGCCAAGGGTCAGTAATGTGCTGGATGAGCTGAATCCAGAGAAAACAGAGGTACTCATGATAGGTACCTCAAGTCCAGGGATACAGATTTGTCAACCTTGAAGCAGTGGTACATGCACTGGTAATCTCTTGTTTAGATTTTTGTAATGCGCTCTACATGGGCTATCTTTGTACCAAGTTCAGAAGCTTCAATTGGTTCAAAATGCAGAAGCGAGATTGGTCACTGGAACATGTAGGTCAGACCATATAACACTGGTGTTAAAATTCCTTCATTGGTTGCCAATCAGCTTCTGGGCTCAATACAAAGTGTTGGTCATTACCTTTAAAGCCCTACATAGCTTGGGCTCAAGTTACTTGAGGGAACCCCTCTCCCTACATAATCCGCCCCGCATTCTCAGAACATCTGGGGAAAAATTATTAGAATATTCAAAGACTAAGTTATCAACAACTTCCCACAGAGCATACACAGCCATAGCCCCTAAGTTATGGAACAACTTGCCGGAAGAGATCTGTCTTATTACCACCTTAGATGTCTTTAAGAAGGCACTTAAGACGGATCTCTTCTGGCGGGCTTACCCTGCGGATCTTTTATAAAGAACGAAGGAAAACTCCTACTTCTGGTCGTAACTGTGTATTTTAGACGATGATTTCATTTTTCTGAATTGTATTTTTGAGTGATGTTATTGTTTTACTGCATGTATTTTAGATGTTATTACGGTTTTATGGTTGTAATCCCACCTCGATCCCCTGGGAGAGGTGGGAAATATAAATAAAATTTATATTTTATTATAAATTTAATATTATTATTACTATTATTATCATGTCTTGTTCCCCCATCAACCTCTTGGTCATTCTAAGTCTCTAAAAACTATCCGCCTAATTGTCCTTGTTTGCGTGAGTAGAAATATACATCAGTCAGCAGCAAAAGAACAGTTTTGCCTTTTGTTTCCCTCCAGGCAGAGAAGCACAGCCGTGGCCAATAGATCCCAGCTCCTCTCTTCCTTTTCACAGACTGAGACCAGCTTCTGTGACGCTGGATCAGGTAGGGACCAAATTCCCTGGAGGACCAAGAAGGAATCAGGCTGGGTACCCTGGTTCTCTGCTTGTCTTTCTGGGCCAGGCAGAACCACTCCCTTTCCTTTATTGAGTCAAAGTTGTTCACTAAAGTGACTTGAGTGCCATTACACTAAAGCAGGGGTAGGCAACCTGTGGCCCGCGGGCCGGATGCGGCCCGGCAAGGCCTTGGGACTGGCCCCAGCCTGGTCCTGCTGCCGATTGCCGGCGGAGCCTTTGGCCTCTCACGTGAGGGCGTGGGGCCTTTGGCCTATCAGGAGGAGGCGGCCAAGGGGGGCAATTGTCTATAGAAGCCTCTGAAACATGCATTTATATTAACATTTTTTTAAAAATCAGCCAATTTGTTAGCATGTCCTCCATTTTTTTTTTAAAAAGTGTCCTCCATTTGAAATTTTTATCCTACATTTGAACCGGTTTATTTATTTATTTAATTTTTTAAAAAAAATTATTTAATTATTCATTTTTTGGCTTCGGCCCCCCAGTTGTCTGAGGGACAGCAACCCGGCCCCCGGCTCAAAAAGGTTGCCTACCCCTGCACTAAAGATTAAATTGCATTCAGCAGCCCTAAGCTACTTCATTTTCTTTCCCAATTGAGTTCAGTATGTTGGGTTGAGGGGGATCTTTTTTATTTAGGTGAGCTTTGAGGAGGTGGCTGTGTATTTCAGTGAGGAGGAGTGGTGCTTTCTGGATCCAGACCAAAGGGCCTTGCATACGGAAGTCATGGAGGAGAATTTGGAGACGGTGGCTTCCTTGGGTAAGGTTCCCTTCTTCTCATGCTACTCCCAAAACTAGATGCAGTATTTCCTGTGAGGCGTGACCAATGCAGAACAGAGTAATCTTTATAAAGACACATTTTTAGAAAAAGGCAGGCTAGAAAATAAAATAATAACAATAGATTTTGTTTATTTAGGATTTGCTGTGGCATCTGTGAAGCACAGTGTGGCAAATCAATTGAAAGAGAGGATAGTTCTTGGGTTCACGTTTTCATGGATGCAAACAACTAGGAGTTCCATCAAAGAGCTTTCTACTTTGGTCAGGATCTGCCACAAGCTTCCCAGGAATGTCAATGGAGAAGCTCAGGAGTCTCCTTTGTCTTTCCAGTAGCCCACTCACAATAATGTCTATTAGGAAGTCATTTTATTTTGGGGGTTTTGTCCTCTCTTGCGCTTTGACCACATATTTTTCTCATTTCCAGGAAGTGATATAAATGGGAATGCAGACGGAAGTGAATGTCTTTGTCTTGTTTGTGGGAGAAGCTTCAGTTGTAAATCAAACCTTAATCTTCACAGGAGAACTCACATAGGAGAACAATCTTTTAAAGATGGTGAGAGTAGTTATAGGGAAAAACTGATTTCCCATGAACCCTCTCAAAGAACAGAAAAACCATTTCCGTGTTGTAAATGTGGCAAAAGTTTCAGGTGTAGGTCACACTTTATGTCACATCAAAAACTGCACTCAGGGGAGAAATCATTAATAGGTTTGGAGTGTAGCAAGAACCCAAAGCAGAAGATACACCAGATTAACTATGAAGCAGGACATACAGGGAAGAAACTTTTGAAATGCTTGGAATATGGAAAGACTTTTGGTGAGGACATAAGCCTTATTCATCATCAAAAAACTCACACAGGAGACAAACCATTTCCATGCTTGCAATACAGAGAACTATTCCATCAGAAGTCATACTTAACTCGTCATCAATTAAGTTTTACAGGGGAGAAACCATTTAAATGCAAAGAATGTGGAAGGAGTTTCAGTCAAAAGAGTACCCTTGGTCATCATCAGTTAGATCATTCAGGAGAGAAAATATTTAAATGCTTGGAGTGTGGAAAGACATTTAGTCAGAAGGCTGACCTCTCACGTCATGAGACGAGGCATACAGATGGCAAATGTGGAAAGAGCCTCAGCCAGAAAAGAAACTTCATTCATTCATCAATTCACCCAGGAGAGAAGCGATTGAAATGCCTGGAATGTGGAAAGAAATTTAGTCAGAGGTCATGCTTAACTCGTCATGAATTAACTCACACAAGGGAGAAACCATATCAGTGCTTGCAGTGTGGAATGAGGTTCAATCGAAAGAGTAACCTCTCACGTCATGAGACGACGCATACAGATGGCAAATGTGAAAAGAGCCTCAGCCAGAAAAGAAACTTCATTCTTTCATCAACTCACCCAGGAGAGAAGCGTTTGAAATGCCTGGAATGTGGAAAGAAATTCAGTCAAAAGTCATGCTTAACTCATCATCAATTATCTCACACAAGGGAGAAACCACTTCAGTGCTTGCAGTGTGGAAAGAGGTTCAATCGAAAGAGTAGCCTTGTTCGTCATGAATTAACTCACACAGGGGAGAAACCATTTCAGTGCTTGGAGTGTGGAAAGAGGTTCAGCCAAAAGAGAAACCTTGTTCGTCATGAATTACATCATTCAGGGGAGAAACCATTTCAATGTTTGGAGTGTAGAAAGATGTTCACTCAGAAAGGAAGCCTCTCACGTCATGAGACAATTCATACAGGGGAGAGACCCTTTAAATGCCTGGAATGTGGAAAGAAATTCGGTGGAAAGGATAAGCTTTCTTCTCATCAAACAATTCACATGGAGGAGAAACCATATAAATGCCAGGAATGTGGAAAGAGTTTCAGTCAGAAGAGGAGCCTTAACCATCATCAATTACATCACAAAAGAAGAAACTATATGAATGCTAGGAGTGTGGAAAGAGTTTAATTCAGAAAAGAGAATTGCTATTTATCCATTGACTCTTACAGGGAAGACACCATTAAAAGTCAAGAATGTAAAAAGGGTTTCAGTGCCTTGCTGTTGGAAATTTCAGTCAAAAGATGAAGTTCACTTTCCATCCACGAAAAGAGGCTGGAAGGAACCCAGAACTCATTAACGCAATTTCTGAAGTAAACGTTGTAGTAAGAGATTGCCACAGTAACTAGAAAACAGGCAAAAATAAAGTTCAAAAGAAGGGGCTAGGAACAAAACTCAAGCATTTTGTGAGGTAAAAATGGCAAGTTAAACTACATGTTAAATTGAAGGAAATATTGATATGAGAGGAAACATAGGAACAGTTGACAAGGCAACCCCAAGACCTTTACAATATGGAATGGTAGTTACCTGAACTTCAGATTTATTTTTTAAAAGAGACAAAGTCACCAAATAGGTAACAAAGTAGTAGCCTTGAGGGAGTCTAGATCTCAGTGAAAACTCATCTTCTATGTGAATAATATGTTTATTAATGTATGTGCCTTGAACTCACTTTTTTTTTATTTAAACAAATTTAAAATTATTCACATTTCCAAAAAATTTTTCCCTTATACAACGTTCCCTTCCCCCCCTACCCTCCCTCACTTTTTGACTTACAGCAACCCCATGAATTTCCTAGCGGCTTATTAGGAAGGAATATGTAAAGGTGGTTTGGTTGCTCCTTCCTCTGAAATATAACCTAAGCACCTGGTATTTGTTGGCAGCGTCCCATCCAAGTACCAACTACAGCTGACCCTGCTTAGATTCCAAGATCAGTTTGGATCTGGGGCTTGTTCTTAAACCCCACTTTATTAATGCAGAAATTATATAGAAAAGTAAGCAGATTATGATTATGGACCTAAGGAGAAACAGCTTTGCCAGTAGCAGGAGTTAGTGTTTAACCTGATTGTTATATAATAAATCCTTACGGCTTTTATTTTCTACAACTGTGTCTGACTGTTTTCATTCAAGAACTGAGAGAGAGAGAGAGAGCTTTTCATCCCGCTTTTCTACACTGAACCCACTGAGCAACACAGCTACTTAGTTTTGATGCCAGAAAACCAGATCCAAGGAGGGGATCATGAGGCTAATAAGGCAAAGGGATATAGAATCATAGAATCGTAGAGTTGGAAGAGACCACTAGGGCCATCCAGTCCAACCCCCTGCCATGCAGGAAATCCAAATCAAAGCATCCCTGACAGATGGCCATCCAGCCTCTGTTTAAAGACCTCCAAGGAAGCAGACTCCACTACACTCCAAGGGAGTGTGTTCCACTGTCGGACAGCCCTTACTGTCAGGAAGTTCCTCCTAATGTTGAGATGGAATCTCTTTTCCTGGAGCTTGCATCCATTGCTCCATTGGGTCCTAGTATCTGGAGCAGCAGAAAACAAGCTTGCTCCCTCATCAATATGACACCCCTTCCAATATTTAAACAAGGCTATCACATCATCTCTTAACCTTCTCTTCTACAGGCTAAACATCCCCAGCTCCCTGAGTCGTTCCTCATAGGGCATGGTTTCCAGACCTTTCACCATTTTAGTCGCCCTCCTTTGGACATGCTCCAGTTTCTCAATGTCCTTTCTGAATTGTGGTGCCTAGAACTGGACACAATATTCCAGGTGGGGCCTGACCAGAGCAGAATACAGTGGCACTATTACTTCTCTTGATCTAGACACTATACTTCTATTGATGCAGCCTAAAATCACATTGGCCTTGTTAGCTGCCACTCATGTTCAACTTATGGTCTACTTGAACTCCTAGATCCCTTTCACACGTAGTTTCATTCAGCCAGGTGTCCCCCATCTTATATCTGTGCATTTTATTTTTCCTCCCTAAGTGCAGTACCTTACATTTCTCTGTGTTGAAGTTCATTTTGTTAGCTGTGGCCCAGCTTTCTAGTCTGTTCAGGTCATTTTCAATCTTGATTCTGTCCTCTGGAGTATTAGCTATTCCTCCTAATTTGGTGTCATCTGCAAATTTGATAAGTATGCCCCCAATTTTGTCCTCCAAGTCATTGATAAAGATGTTGAATAGCACTGGGCCCAGGACAGAGCCCTGTGGGACACCACTGGTCACTTCTCTCCAGGCTGAAGAGAAGCCTGCTGAGTACCCTTTGGCTTCGGCCAGTCAACCAATTACAAATCCATGTGACAGTTGCCTTGTCCAGCCCACATTTTACAAGCTTGTTTGCAAGAATATCATGGGGAACTTTGTCAAAGGCCTTACTGAAATCAAGATATACTCTATCCACAGCATTCCCTTCATCTAACAAGCTGGTAATTTTATCAAAAAAAGAGATCAGGTTTGTAGCCATGTTGGCCATATATAGCACTGCATAATAACTTCCAAAATCTAAAAACAGTGATACATTTTGTGGCAAAGGTGTTAAAATCAGATTGGTAAAAGAATGATACTATGATGTTAGTCATAGGCCTGCCTTTTGTCAAGATGCTGCTGTTCTTATTCTGCGGCCGCACTGCAGAAATAATCCAGTTTGACACCGCTTTAATTGCCATGGCTCAATGCTATGGGATTCTGGGAACTGTAGTTGTGGCATCAGAGCTCTCTGACAGAGAAGGCTCACAAAACTACAGATCTCAGAATCCCTTAGCTCTGAGCCTTGGCAGTTAAAGTGGTGTCAAACTGGATTATTTCAGCAGTGTGGATGCAGCCTGTTTTGCCTTTCCACACATTCAGCCATGGAAGAGTCACCCAGAGCAAACTCTCCTCCTTTCCCAGCTCCAGCTTTTTGGTTTTGCTTCCTGCAGAGAGGCTGATGCTGCCACTTCACCTGGAAAGCTTGCATTCCTCCATCCCTCCTTGGCCACCTTCAAGGCTGATGCTGGTGTCAGTGGCTTTGTTCTCTTAGGGCTACCTGAAAACTGAACAAAAATTTTAATTAAAAAAACAAAAGAAAGGATAAGAGATCCTGGATCCCCAGAGGAAGATGGAGCTCTTTGGCTTCCCAAGAAGGAAATGGATTCATGGAGAGAAAAAAGACAACCGAGGAGGAGGAGGAGGAAGGGTTTCCAGCTCCCCTCCTCTTCCGGTCCAGAGTGCAAATCTTCTTCACATGGAGGGTCTGGAGGTGGAGCAGCCCTTGGGAGCCCAGGAGGGAAGTGAAGGGGAGCCTCCTGGAGAGAGAGAAGGTGCCTGGCTGCTCCTTAGGCATCTCCTGAACCTCTTTAAGTGGTAAATCTGCTTCTCCTTTTTTAGATAATTCTTCTCTTTCTCTCTCTCTCTCTCTCTCTCTCTCTCACACACACACACACACTCCTTCCTTCCTCTCCTTCTGCTTTGAATATTACATTGTTCAGCTGAATAGTGAAAGCAAAGTGCCTAAAGCCAGTGTTCCTGGGTTCAAACCTCTCTCTCTGAGGAGATGGATGCCTTTTGTCTTCTGGGAAGGAAGAGGGACTTTTGGGTTAAAGATCTGTTCTCTGCTGGGAAGTCTTTGTCTCTCTCTCCATTCTAAGGGTTGGGGATTGAATGTTTGATTTGGATTGTTTTAAATGTGTTATTAGTTGCCAGGAGGCCTATTATCCAGAGAAAGGCATGTTACAAACTAAAAAGGAACATTGCTTTCCCTTACAGCCACAGAGTTTGATAGGTCAAGAACAGTTTAGGAATAAATGGAAAATGGGAGAGATTGCCCTGCCTCCCCCTTGAAAAGTCTTCTGTGGAGAGACTGAGCAGAAGGCCTGAAGGGTGCCATCCCAGCCCTCTTCCTTTTCCACAGGATCAGTTCAGGATCAGAGGAGGAGGAGGAAGAGTCCCTCATGGAGAGGGAAGGAGGGACTTTGGGGGCTCTATGGGGCCCTTTCCAGCTCTATGGGGGAACCCTTCCTCCTCTCCCTCAGACCCAGCATGAGGATGCTATCCTTGAGGGTAGTATCCCCATGGTCCATCAGAGGGGAAGGGTTTGGGAGAGATCCCTGGGCCATTGCCTTTCCGTGCGACTTAGAATCATGGAAGCATAGGATTAGAGGAGACTGCAAGGGCCATCCAGTCCAAACCCCTGCCATGCAGGAATACACAATCAAAGCACCCTCAACACATGGCCATCCAGCCTCTGTATAAAGTCCTCAAAAAAGGAGTCTCCTCCACCTTCCAAGGGAGTCTGTTACACTATCGAACAGCTGCTATCTTTAGGAAGTTCTCCCTAATGTCCAGATGGAATCTCTCTTCCTGTAGTTTGAATGCATTGCTCCGGGTCCTAGGCTCTGGAGCAGAAAAAATCAAACTTGCTCCATCCTCAATATGATAGTCCTTCAGATATTTAAATACAGCTATTATATCACCTCTTAACCTTCTTTTCCCCAGGCTGAACATACCCAGCTCCCTGAGTCTCTCCTCATAAGGCATGTTTCCAGACCCTTCACCATTTTGGTTGCTCTCCTCTGGACATGCTCCAGTTTCCCCAGATCCTTTTTGAACTGTAATGCCCAGAACTGGACACAGTATTCCAGGTGAGGCTTGACCAAAGCAGAATACACTGGCATTACTTCCCTTGATCTAAACCAGTGATCCCCAAACTGCCCTATAACAGATTTTGGACTTCAGCTCCCAGAAACCCAGACTATTGGCCAAAATGGCTGAGGCTTCTGGGAGCTGAAGTCCAAAATCTCTTAAAGGGCACAATTTGGGGACCACTGATCTAGACAATATACTCCTGTTGATGCAGCCTAGAAAAAAATTGCCCTGTCTGCCCAAGACAGAACCCTGTCACTTCTCTCCAAGATGAAAAGGAGCCATTGCTGAGCACCCTTTGGTCAACCAATTACAAATCCACCTAATAGTTACAGTGCCTAGCCCACATTTTGCCAGCTGTTTTGCAAGACTTGGGTGGGGACACAGAGGGACACACAAAGGAAAGGAGAGAGATTGGGGAATAGGTAGACGGCAACACAGCTATTGGATGAATGCTGAATAGGATTAAGGTTTCAGTCTGTGACACAGAAGGACAGGACATCTCATCTAGCTTTTCTTTCACTCCTGGTATTGGTCTGCTATACAGAGGAGGAAAAGAGCAAATATCTAGAGTGAACTGAACATTAAGCATCTCCATCTAAAGAGATTCTTCACCATGCCTCATTCTTGAAACATATTTCCTTTCTAGGAGTGGTGTCCCCAATCTTTTGCTTTGAGGGGAGATCTGGCAAGAGGGAGAACAGTTCTTTGATCTTTTTGGAAGCTGCCTAGGAGCATCAGTAAAAGATGGAAAAGCAAGGCTCAGCTAGCCCTGAGTTAGAAAAGTCCCCTCCATGTCTTGCAGCTGGGAGCAATGGGGAATTTTACAGAGCAACTACGCAAAAGAGCCCGACAGAAGATACGTTCCATTCAGAGGTACAGCGGGAGCACTTCAGACAGTTCGGCTACAAGGAGACTGAGGGTCCCCGAGAGGTTTGCAGCCGACTCCATGCTCTCTGTTTCCAATGGTTAAAGCCAGAGAGACACACTAAGGCTGAAATCCTGGACCTGGTGATCCTGGAGCAGTTCCTGGCTGTTCTTCCCCCAGAGATGTCAATCTGGGTCAAGGAATGTGGGGCAGAGACCAGTTCCCAGGCGGTGGCCCTGGCCGAAGGTTTCCTCCTGAGCCAGGCAGAGGAGAGGAAGCAGGAAAAGCAGCAGGTGAGAGTCTTATCTTAGTAATTTCCTGGCCCTCCTGATTCTTTACTTTTGTGACACTTGCTCCTGTTTTTCCTTCCCAAGGAGCTCATTGTAGAAGAGGTTGGTGATCTTCCTGTGGCAAAGAAGGCTTTCTCAGAGTCTGGAAAGAGAGGTCAGTACAAGTGGAATGGTATAGCGAAATGAGAGAAGCACCACCATAATGGGTAAAGAAACAGTGGGCGCTTCCCAGATTGATCTCTCTATCTTGAATGTGCCTGAAATGGGTGGACTGTATATTTGCTCTCCTGAGGCCATGTGGGGAAGGGATCCATATCCAGTAAATGTTTTGCTTCAGCTGTCTAAGGAGATCCTTTTCAAACTATCACTTTGAAAGAGCGAAAAAATAGTACCTAATATGCCAAAAAAAGGGTTGAGTTATCCATAGACAGAAACACTCATGAAGAGAAACACAATGGATGTATCTCTTGGCAACAATACAAAACCTACACTAGGGCAGCTGAAGTGCTGTTTCTGAAGGTTGATAACCTGGCAGGACTCAGCTTTTACTTACTTTCCATGTGGAAACATTGCCAATGTATTTATTGCCAGAGAAACCACTTCACACTCAGTTGGACATTTATGCTGAGAAAATGCCAGTGAATCCTGAGTGATATTTTGCCCTTCTGAGGGCTTTCCTGAGAAGTTGCTTTGGGGGTCATTCTTCCTTGGCATATATCTCTGAAATCATCCCATAACTGTTTACACAGTTTTTGTTTATAGTCGTTTCCCTGTTCTTTTAGTTGTAAATGCCTTACATAGTGATGGCAAGGTAAAAACAAAGGATAATAATATATGATGATAATGTCTTGTTCTTTGATTAACGTTTTGGTCATTCTGCATCTCCAAAACTTGTTGGCCTTATTTGTCTTTATCCTTGTTTGCATGAGTAAGCCTGACATATCAGTCTGAAGCTGAGGAACAGTTTTGCCTTTTGTTTCCCTCCAGGCAACGAAACACAGTCATGGCCAATAGATTCCAGCTCCTCCTCTCTTTCTTTTCAGAGTCTAAGACCAGCTTCTGTGACCCTGGATCAGGTAGGGACCAAATTCCCTGGAGGACCAAGAAAGAATCGGGCTGGGTACCCTGGTTCTCTGCTTGTCTTTCTGGGCCAGGCAGAACCACTCCCTTTTCCTTTTTTCCAGTCAAAGTTGTTCACTAAAGTGACTGAGTGCCATTACACTAAAGATTAAATTGCATTCAGCAGCCCTAAGCTACTTCATTTTCTTTCCCAATTGAGTTCAGTATGTTGGGTTGATGGGGATCTTTTTTATTTAGGTGAGCTTTGAGGAGGTGGCTGTGTATTTTAGCGAGGAGGAGTGGTGCTTTCTGGATCCAGACCAAAGGGCCTTGCATACGGAGGTCATGGAGGAGAATTTGGAGACGGTGGCTTCCTTGGGTAAGGTTCCCTTCTTCTCATGCTACTCCCAAAACTAGATGCAGTATTTTACGTGAGGCATGATCAATGCAGAACAGAGTAACCTTTATAGACACATTTTTAGAGAAAGGCAGAATAGAAAATAAAATAATAACAATAATAGATTTTGTTTATGGAGGATTTGCTGTAGCATCTCTGAAGCACAGTGTAGTTCCGTTTCATTATTTTTAAGAAGGAATATCTGGCAGCAAACCCAGTTGAGAAAGAGGATAGTTCCTGGGTTCATGTTTTAATGGATGCAAGCAACTAGGAATTCCATCAAAGAGCTTTCTACTTTGGTCAGTCTCTGCCACAGGCTTCCCAGGAATGCCATTGAAGAAGCTCTGGAGCCTCATTTGTCTTTCCAGTAGCCTACTCACAATAATGTCTGTAGGCAGTCATTTTCATTTGGGTTTTTTGTCCTCTCTTGCGCTTTGACCACATATTTTTCTCATTTCCAGGTGGTGATATAAATGGGAATGCAGACAGAAGTGAATGTCTTTGTCTTTGTGGGAGAAGCTTCAGTTGTAAATCAAACCTTAATCTTCACAGGAGAACTCACATGGGCGAACAATCTTTTAAACTGATTTTCCATGAACCTTCTCAAATAACAGAGAAAACATTTCTGTGTTGTAAATGTGGCAAAAGTTTCAGGTGTAGGTCACACTTTATGTCACACCAAAGACAGCACTCAGGGGAGAAATCATTAATAGGTTTGGAGTGTAGAAAGAACCCAAAGCAGAAGATACACCAGTTTAACTATGAAGCAGGACATATAGGGAAGAAACTTTTGAAATGCTTGGAATATGGAAAGACTTTTGGTGAGGACATAAGCCTTATTCATCATCAAAAAACTCACACAAGAGACAAACCATTTCCATGCTTGCAATACAGAGAACTATTCCATCAGACGTCATACTTAACTCGTCATCAATTAAGTCTTACAGGGGAGAAACCATTTAAATGCAAAGAATGTGGAAGAAGTTTCAGTCAAAAGAGTACCCTTGGTCATCATCAGTTAGATCATTCAGGGGAGAAAATATTTAAATGCTTGGAGTGTGGAAAGACATTTAGTCAGAAGGCTGACCTCTCACGTCACAAGACAACGCATACAGGGGAGAAACCGTTTCAGTGCTTCCAATATGAAAAGATGTTCAGTGAGAAGGCAAACCTCTCACGTCATGAGACGACGCATACAGATGGCAAATGTGAAAAGAGCTCCAGCCAGAAAAGAAACTTCATTCATTCATCAATTCACCCAGGAGAGAAGCGATTGAAATGCCTGGAATGTGGAAAGAAATTCAGTCAGAGGTCATGCTTAACTCATCATGAATTAACTCACACAAGGGAGAAACCACTTCAGTGCTTGGAGTGTGGAAAGAGGTTCAGTCAAAAGAGAAACCTTGTTAAGCATGAATTACATCATTCAGGGGAGAAACTATTTCAGTGCTTGGAGTGTGGAAAGAGGTTCAATCGAAAGAGTAACCTTGTTCGTCATGAGACAACTCATACAGGGGAGAGACCCTTTAAATGCCTGGAATGTGGAAAGAAATTCAATCGAAAGGATTGCCTTTCTGCTCATCAAGTAATTCACATGGAGGAGAAACCATTTCAATGCCAGGAATGTGGAAAGAAATTCATTCGAAAGGATTACCTTTCTGCTCATCAAGTAATTCACATGGAGGAGAAACCATTTCAATGCCAGGAATGTGGAAAGAAATTCATTCGAAAGGATTACCTTTCTGCTCATCAAGTAATTCACATGGAGGAGAAACCATTTAAATGCCAGGAATGTGGAAAGAGTTTCAGTCAGAAGAGGAGCCTTAACCGTCATCAATTACATCACAAAGAGGAGAAACTATATAAATGCTAGGAGTGTGGAAAGAGTTTAATTCAGAAAAAGAGAATTGCTGTTTATCCATTGACTCTTACAGGGAAGACACCATTAAAAGTCAAGAATGTGAAAAGGGTTTCAGTGCCTTGCTATTGGAAATTTCAGTCAAAAGATGAAGTTCACTTTCCATCCATGAAAAGAGGCTGGAAGGAACCCTGAACTCATTAAAGGAATTCCTGAGGCAAACGCTGTAGTAAGAGATTGCCACAGTAACTAGAAAACAGGCAAAAATAAAGTTCAAAAGAAGGGGCTAGGAACAAAACTCAAGCATTTTGTGAGGTAAAAATGGCAAGTTAAACTACATGTTAAATTGAAGGAAATATTGATATGAGAGGAAACATAGGAACAGTTGACAAGGCAACCCCAAGACCTTTACAATATGGAACGGTAGTTACCTGAACCTCAGATTTATATCTTTAAAGAGGCAGAGTCACCAAATGGATGACAAAGTAGTAGCCTTGAGGGAGTCTCAGTGAAAACCCACCTTGTGTGTGAATGTATGTGCCTTGAACTCACTTTTTTTTGACTTACAACAACTCCATGAATTTCCTAGGAATTTATTAGGAAGGAATATGTAAAGATGGTTTGCTAGTTCCTTCCTCTGAAGTATAACCTTCAGCTCCTGGTATTTGCTGGCAGCGTCCCATCCAAGTGCTAACCAGAGCTGACCCTGCTTAGATTCCAAGATCAGTTTGGATCTGGACCTTGATTTGAAACATGACTTTATTAATACAGAAATTATATTGAAAAGGCAATAGTTTATGATTTAGGATCTAAGAAGGTTCAACTTTCCCAGTAGTAGAAGTTATTGTTTAACCTGATTGTTGTATAATAAATCCTTACTGCTTTTATTTTCTAGAACTGTGTCTGACTGTTTTCATTCAAGAACTGAGAGAGAGAGAGCTGTTCATCCCGATTTACTACACTGAACCCACTGAGCAACACAGCTACTTAGTTTTGATGCCAGAAAACCAGATCCAAGGAGGGATCTTGAGGGTAATAAGGCAAAGGGACATATCTAGGGGTAGCTATGTTGGCCATTTAGCAATGCACAATAACTCCCAAAATCAAAAACCAGTGATACATTTTGTGGCAAAGGTGTTAAAATCAGATTGGTAAAATAATGATACGATGATGTTAGTCAGAGGCCTGCCTTTTGTCAAGATGCTGGTGTTCTTATTCTGTGGCCACATTGCAGAAATAATCCAGTTTGACACCGCTTTAATTGCCATGGCTCAATGCTATGGGATTCTGGGAACTGTAGTTGTGGCATCAGAGCTCTCTGACAGAGAAGGCTCACAAAACTACAGATCTCAGAATCCCTTAGCTCTGAGCCTTGGCAGTTAAAGTGGTGTCAAACTGGATTATTTCAGCAGTGTGGATGCAGCCTCTGTTTTGCCCTTCACACATGCTCCAAAGTCAGGGGTTCTGGAGGGAGCTGCCATTGTCTTTCCACACATTCAGCCATGGAAGAGTCACCCAGAGCAAACTCTCCTTCTTTCCCAGCTCCAGCTTTTTGGTTTTGCTTTTTTTTTCAATGGTGTTTCAATGGCTTTCTGGTCTATCTGGAAATGTAGCAAATGTTTTAAAAATTCACCCCAAACACGCAAAAGGATGAAAGATACTGGATTCTCAGTGGAAGATTGTGCTCTTTGGCTTCCCAAGGGTTAAAACGAAGGAAATGGTTTCCTAGAGAGGAAAAAGACAATGGAGGAGGAAGAGGAGGAGGAAGGCTTGCCAGCTGCCTTCCTCTTCCGGTTCGGAGTGCGAATCTCCTTCCCAGGGAGGAGGGTCTGGAGGTGGGGCAGCCTTTGGGAGCCCAGAAGGGAAGGGAAGGGGAGCCTCCTGGAGAGAGAAGGAGCCTGGCTGCTCCTTAGGCCCCTCCTGAGCCTCTTCAAGTGGTAAATCTGCTTCTCTTCTTCAGATGAATAAGAAGAGGATGGAGGGGACAGGCTACCTTCCCTCCCTCTCCTCTCCTCTTCCTTCCTCCCTCCCCCTTTCTCTCTCTCCCTCTCCCTCTTTTTCTTTATATTTTTACATTGCTCAGTCTGCTGATCTGTCAAAGCAAAGTGTCTCCTTCCCCAGATTCAGTTCCCTGGGTCCAAAAGTCTTTCTGAAGAGTTGTTTATGGGAAGGAGGCAGGAGTACTGTGTCATGATGCCCATGGCTTCCTCCTTCACTCTGCTGCTAATGGAGTGGGATTTGATTTCACTTTGGATTGTTTTAAAGGTGTCATTAACCACCTTGAGGCCCATCATCCTGAGAAGGCATGGTGCAAGTGTATTATTGTTTATGTTTATAGTTGTTATTTGTGACTATAACTCAATGCAGCTGTGAGGCTGAGAAAGGCAAAGAAGGGTCCCTCTTTGTCCTCCCTTTTCTTGTTTTGGGGGACTAAAGCCCATCATCCTCCACCTTGTGTTTTGAGCAAAGAGGGGGCCATCTTGTCCTTTGCTTCAGGCACCAAAATTTTTTGCCTTCACTCTGTAGAATGACTATAAAGAAGCATTGCTTTTTTCCCTACAGCCACAGAGTTTGGTACGTCAATAACAGTGTATGAATAAAAGGGAAATGGGAGAGATTGCTGGGCCTTGAAAGGTCTTCTGTGAAGAGACTGAGCAGAAGGCCTGAAGGGTGCCATCCCAGCCCTCCTCCTTTTCCACTGGATCAGTTCAACTTCAGGATCAGAGGAGGAGGAGGAAGAGTCCCTCATGGAGAGGGAAGGAGGGACTTTGGGGCGCTCCATGGGGCCCTTTCCAGCTCTATGGGGGAACCCTTCCTCCTCTTTCCCTCGGACACAGGATGAGGATGCCATCCTTGAGGGTAGTAGCCTCATGGTCCATCAGAGGGGAAGGGTTTGGGAGAGATGCCTGGGCCACTGCCTTTCCGTGGGACTTAGAATGACAGCATGAGCCTGCCATCCATTCCTTGGGAAGAGCACAGCAGAAGACATGCTGCTATTAAATCCAGTGGGAGTTCTGGGCATTGGCTGGGCATCTCTGCTTATTTGTTTATTTATTTAATGTATTTATACCCCATTCTTCAGTCCTAAAGGCTCTCAGAGCAGCTTACAGACAGTTATTCAGACAGTTCCCTGCCCTCAGGCTTACAATCTAAAAAGACATGACACAAAAGGAGAAGGGAATGGTGGTGGGGAAGGGGATCAGGTTCAGCAGTTCTTCTCTCCCTCTGAGGCCTGGACCAAGGCAGATGGACTGGAGGGAGGGCTCTTTTTCTTAATTGAGGCCGGGCCCATTGGGATCTTATTATTATAATAATATATATTTGTAAATAATATGAAATATATACAACAGAATTAAATTTATTTGTATATATACAATTCTATTGTGTATTATTATTATTATTATTATTATTATTATTATTATTATTATCTTTCTTTATAAAGCACCGTAAATGTACACGGCGCTGTACAAAAACTAAATAAAATCAAGAATATATAAAAAGCCTACCTATGGCATACAGTCTAGAGGATTGTGTGTATTTTTATGCGTGTGCAAGTATGGATAATATATATAATTTATACATTTAGTTACTAAAATCTTATAATAATATATATTTGTATATAATATGTAATATATACTATATAATTATATTTATTTGTATATAATTATACAATTCTATTCTGTGTATATATATGTGTGTATATACATATATATTTATGCAATTTAATTATAATTATATTTAATTTTATAATTAGACAATTCTATTCTGTGTGGTTGTGTGTGTGTAATTCAGTCAGCAATTGGTTGTATTTTTTAGTGGAAATGAACCTCTAGAGCAGCGGTTCCCAACCTTTGTTGGGCCGCGACCCCCATTGAAGACTAAAGTTCCCAACCTTTTTTGGGCCTGCAGCTGCGGGAAGGAGGAGGCAGCCCCCCGTCCCTTCATCCTCACGGGTGCCTGCGCCAGCGCTGGCACTCACAGGGAAAAGGGAAAGAGGAGAGAGCCCTACCTCGTCCCCTTTTCCTCACGCGGTGTTTGCGCCAGCACCCGCAGGGAGAAGGGGAGGCAGGGGGGATTCCCAACCTGGCAATCCCCGAGAAAGGGTCGTGCGACCCCCAGGTTGGGAACCCCTGCTCTAGAGGGAACACTCCACTAGGCCTTTGTAGCTCCTCCAGCGCAATTTTATTGTCAATGTCTGGCAGATGTTGACCACAGAGTTGCCCTGGAAGACCTAGAGATTCCTACAAAGATGTTCTCTCAGGTAAAAGCATAGTGTTTTTGTTATTTGCAGTTTTTCCGCATCCACGGGGGTCCTGTGCCCCTAACCCCAGTGAATGTGGGGGGACAAGTATATATAGATACAATATACAATATATACAATATAGAATTCAATGATATAGCCATGTATGGCTGTAGAATCAGCATGTAGAGAGATCTTGTGGCATCTTTGAGACTGATTGAAAGAAAAGTTGACAGCATGAGCTTTCCTAGACTTAAGTCCAAATGCATCTGAGGACGTAGACTGAAGTCTAGAAAAGCTCATGCTGCCAACTTCTTTCTTCAATTAGTTTCAAATGTGCTACAAGATCTCATTAGATACAATTTTTCAGACCAACATGGCTATGTCTTTCAGTCTTAGCTGCTAGCTTCTGGTCAGAAAAATAAGCTACTTTCAAGCTTAGATTTGAATTTTTAAGTAAATCACTACCTTAAAAGAGTGCCCATAATGGATGCTTGACGGAATGTCTTGGTTTCTTCGTAGGGTTTGCTATCTGTCAGCAATCTAGCCAGCCTTTTACTTGTGGGAGAATCTGGCAGAACACAAAATAACGTGTTCAACTCAGGCAAGGGCTATCTAACACCAGTCAAGGCATGGAAAAGTAAGGTTTGGTTGGTCTCATGTTTAAAAAGTATATCTTCTGTTTAGGTGTGGAAAAGAGGAGAATTAAGGGAAAGAAGAACCATGGAAGAGAATGAGGAAGAGAAGCTGATCTGTTCAGAGAGACAGTCCCAGTCCTTCAGGCAGTTTCTCTATGAGGAGGCTGAGGGGCCCCGAGAGGTTTGCTACCAACTCCACAAACTTTGCCATCAGTGGCTGAAGCCAGAGACACACACAAAGAATCAAATCCTGGACCTGGTGATCCTGGAACAGTTCCTGGTCATCCTGCCCCCAGAGATGGCCATCTGGGTCAGGGAATGTGGGGCAGAGACCTGTTCCCAGGCAGTGGCCCTGGCTGAAGGTTTCCTATTGAGTCAGGCTGAGGAGAAGAAGCAGGATGGGCAGCAGGTGAGCGTCATTGACATTAGTACAAGTTAAAAATGAGGCAACATTGTGATTCAGCAGCTAAAAGGCCAATGTGATTCTAGGCTGCATCCATAGAAGTATAGTGTCTAGGTCAAGGGTAGTAACAGTACTACTCTATTCTGCTTTGGTCAGGCCTCACCTGGAATAATACTGTGTCCAGTTCTGGGCACCACAATTGAAAAAGGATGCTGAGAAGCTGAAACATGTTCAGAGGAGGGCGACCAAAATGGTGAAGGATCTGGAAATGGTGCCCTATAAGGAGAGACTTAGGGAGCTGGGTATGTTTATCTTGGAGAAGAGAAAGTTAAGATGTGAAAAGAGAGCCTTGTTTAAATATTTGAAGATACTGTATGTCATACAGAGGATGGAGCAAGTTTGTTTCCTGCTTCTTCAGAGAATAGGACCCAGAGAAACGGATTCAATCTACAGGAAAAGAGATTCCACCTCAACATTAGGGAGAACCTTCTGACAGTAAGAGCAGATAGAGACAAGTTGGAACCCATTCCTTCAGTGTGTGGCGGAGTCTCCCTATTTGGACATTTTTAAACAGAAGCTGGATGGCCGCCTATTGGGAGTGGTTTGATCGTGAATTCCTGCATGGCTGGGGTTTGGACTGGATGGCCCTTGAGGTCTCTTCCAACACTGCTTTTATGAATGTACTTTTAAAATGTTGTAAAAAAAACTCCTTCTGATTTATTGACCAATGTTTTCGGGAAATTATCAATAGAAAGATGATTCTCCTCCCTTCCAGCCTTCTTTCTGTTAAAATGGATTTGTAATTGGTTGACTGGCCGAACCCAAAGGGTGTTCAACAATGGCTCCTTTTCATCCTGGAGAGAAGTGACCAGTGGGGCCCCACAGGGATCTGTCCTAGGCCCAGTGCTATTCAACATCTTCATGAATGACTTGGATGAAAGAATTGGGGGCATACTTATCAAATTTGCAGATGACACCAAACTAGGAGGAGAAGCTAATACCCCAGAGGACAGTATCAAAATTCAAAATGACCTTAATAGATTAGAAAGCTGGGCCAAAGCTAACAAAATAGAGTGGCACTATTACTTCCCTTGATCTAGACACTATACTTCTATTGATGCAGCCTAATATTGCATTGGCGTTTTTAGCTGCTGCATTGCACTGTTGGCTCATGTTCAATTTGTGGTCTACTTGAACTCCTAGATCCCTTTCACATGTAGTTTCATTCAGTCAGGTGTCCCCCATCCTATATCTGTGCATTTCATTTTTCCGCTCAAAGTGCAGTACCTTACATTTCTCTGTGTTGAAATTCATTCTGCTCTGGTCAGGCCCCACCTGGAATACTGTGTCCAGTTCTGGGCACCACAATTCAAAAAGGATGTTGAGAAACTGGAGCGCCTCCAAAGGAGGGTGACTAAAATGGTGAAGGGTCTGGAAACCATGCCCTATGAGGAGCAACTGAGGGAGCTGGGGATGTTTAGCCTGGAGAAGAGAAGGTTAAGAGGTGATATGATAGCCCTGTTTAAATACTTGAAGGGATGTCACATTGAGGAGGGAGCAAGCTTGTTTTCTGCTGCTCCAGAGAACAGGATCCGGAACAACGGATGCAAGCTCCAGGAAAATAAATAAATAAATAAATAAAATGTTGAGAAACTGGAGCGCGTCCAAAGGAGGGCGACTAAAATGGTGAAGGGTCTGGAAACCATGCCCTATGAGAAACGCCTTAAGTAGCTGGGAATGTTTAGTCTGGAGAAGAGAAGGTTAAAAGGTGATATGATAGCCTTGTTTCAGTACTTAAAGGGATGTCATATTGAGGAGGGAGCTAGCTTGTTTTCTGCTGCTCCAGAGAACAGGACCCAGAACAATAGATGCAAGCTACAGGAAAAGAGATTCCACCTCAACATTAGGAGGAACTTCTTGACAGTAAGGGCTGTTCGATAGTGGAACACACTCACACGAAGTGTAGTGGAGTCTCCTTCCTTGGAGGTCATTAAACAGAGGCTGGATGGCCGTCGGGGATACTTTGATTGAGATTTCCTGCATGGCAGGGGGTTGGACTGGATGGCCCTTGTGGTCTCTTCCAACTCTATGATTCTTTTCTCATCCTTTCCTTTAAAATTCTTAATGCTGTTTTTGTCCCAGGACCTGCTGGGAGAAAAGGCCACTGAAATCCTGGAGGCAGAGAAGCTGTCCTTAGCCTCCAAACTGACAGCACAGTCCATGCAGCTCCTAGAGGAGGGCTCAGGAAATGCTATCTCATTGGGTAAGGATGAAGGAGGGTATTCTTCACTTTAGTCTCCTCAATATACCCATCATAGACAGATTGCAACTATCTTTCCCTGAGCCTCTATATAGTGTAGATGCTGATCTTCTGCAAGTATCTTGTTTTAAGAATTGAGATTTTTTTTTAAAGCCAGCACTGTGAAAGAGCCATTCAGTTAGTGTGTTATATGGAATGAATGTATAACTTTTCAAAGGACAAGTACAAAGGATTGAAAGAAGGGCTGAACTGGAATTGGTATCCTCGGTATCTGCCATTCCCACTATCTTTCTGTCTAGGGAAGACCCTGGAACATGGAATAGATCATCCACTGTCAGAGCCAGAACAGACCTTCCTGACCTTCCCATTCAGGCACACAAAAAGTGCCAGTGAGTCCTTAGTGATGCTTTGACCATGTGGGACCAGGTCCATCTGAAACCTGCTTTAGTTGCCAGCCTTCCTTGACATATCTAAAGGATGGGAGGAGTCATAACTGATGGCATCCTATTGATGACATTCATCCATCCATTTCCATTTTGGGAATAAGAGAGGGAACAATTCTCTGGCTCTTGTTATTGTTGTGAGCCTTCAAGTTGTTTCTGACTTAGAGCAACCCTAAGACAACCCTATTACAGTGTTTTATTGGCAAGATTTGTTCAGTGGGAGTGCCCCTTTGCCTCATCTCAGGCTAATAGAGTGTGACTTGCCCAAGGTTACCCAGTGGGTTTCCATTGCTGAGCAGGGCTTAAAACACTCATGATTGTTTAGTGCTCAGACCACTATACCATGCTTTCTCTCTCTTGCCGTTGTGCTCCATCCCAAACCCTGTACTCACAGCAGCTGCCAAGCCCTAGGAGGGGCTGGTGCTGCTGTTTCTTAGATTCTGGAAAGGGCGGGGGGGGGGGGGGAGAAGAGAGGCAATTCATATCATGAAAATATTTATTATATTTATTTGTATGCCACTCTTTTCCCAGGACTGGGACTCAAAGTGGCTTCACAGCATTAAAAACAGTACAATTAAAAACATTTTTTAAAAAAGTACATTAAAAAGCACCTTGAATTGTGCCCAGAAACAAACTGGCAGCCAATGAAGCTGTTTCAACAGGGGTGTTGTATGGTCTGTGTAATCTGCTCCTGTTAACAGCCTGGCAGCAGCTCTTTGAACCAGCTGAATTTTCCGAATACTTTTCAAAGGCAGCCACATGTAGAGCCCATTACAGTAGTCCAAACGAGATGTAACCAAGGTATGTACCACTGTGGCCAAATCTGGCTTCTCAAGGCACGGGCGCAGGTGGCGTACAAGTTTTAAATATGCAAAAGCAGTCCTGGTCACAGCAGAGATCTGGGCCTCCAGGTTCAAAGCTGAGTCAAAGAGTACCCTCAAACTGTGAACCTGTGACTTCAGGGGGAGTGTGACCCCATCTTACACAGGCTGGATCCCTATTCCCTGATCTGCCTTCCGACTGAGCAGGAGCACCTCTGTCTTGTCTGGATTAAGTTTCAACTTGTTTGCCCTCATCTGCATATTGATGACACTGCACCCCAATACAGTCAGCCCTGCATATCCACAGATATTTTTATCCACGGATTCCAGCATGCACTTAAATTCCCCCAGAAGGATCAAGTATATAGTTTGAGAGAATCTCTAAAGTGATCTCTGTCAGCGCAGACCCAATAGGATTCTGTGGCTCAGAGTACTTTGCCAGCTTTCTCTGTTTCTCTGCAGGATGATATACAGTGGTACCTCGGGATACGAAATGATTGGGTTACGAAATTTCCGGGATACGAAAAAGTTGGATTGGCAAAAACTGTTTCGGGTTACGAAATATTTTTCGGGTTACGAAATTCATTTCGGCGCGAAATTCAAATGCTGCAAAGTGCAGCTATAGGCTTTCCGGGTTACGAAATTTTCGGGTTACGAAAGGAATGGCGGAACGAATTAATTTCGTAACCCGAGGCACCACTGTATACATGAAAATATGTATTTCAATCAGGTATAAATAAATAAAGACAAATATTTATTTTAGGTCTTCCATGCTTTTTTGCTTGTCTCTACCAGTCTCGTGAGATCCAGCATATTACTTTAAATGTTGGACTGTGCCTCTGAAAACCAGGGTTTGAATCCATGCTGAGACATGAAAGCCACTGTGTGACCTTGGGCAAGTCACAATCTCTCAGCTTGAGAGGATGGCAGTGGCAAGGCCATTCTGAAAAAAATTGCCAAGAAAAACTTGTGGTAGGTTACCTTTGCAGTCTCCCTAAGTCAACTTGAAGGTACACAACAACAAACCAGCTTCATGCTTATTCAGCAAAGACCTGCAATTGCCTGCTTTTGGAATTTGGAAGGACAACAACACAGTACCTGAGGGAATGGTACAGAAGGCTCACTTTTGTCTTCCTCCCAGGAGATAGAAGACTGCCAGGGCCAAGATGTACTGCCTCAGCTCTTCATTCTGACACTCTGCAAATAGCTTCTGAGAGCCTAGATCAGGTAAGGGGCAGGATCTCTGGAGAGGACATGTGGGGTGATCCTGGTCCTTCTTCTCCATGGACTTGAAACATTTTCTCTCTGCTTTTTTTGTTCCATTAGAGTTTCTTGTTGTGGCATTTTTAACTGAAATATACTGGGAAATCCCAATCTGTCCACTTTTCTGTTCTGACTGAGTTCATGGCATCTTATTTCTTCTCCCAGGTGACTTTTGAAGAGGTGGAGATTCGTTTCAGCAAGGAGGAGTGGTCCCTACTCGATCAAGACCAAAGGGCCATGCACAGGGAGGTCATGGAGGACAACATGGAGCTTATGGCCTCTCTTGGTGAGGCTCCCTCTTTTTCCTGGCTGATCCAGTTACTCTGTTAGGACCCCGTAGCATCTTCCTTACTTCTTGCTGTATTTCTGCCAGTTGAGTTATCTTCCATCTGGGTTGGTTAAGGATGTGCTCCTTAGGATAAACCAATCGCCAGCTGTAGGACTGGGCCCCCGTTCTCAGACCTCAAAACATATTCCCACTTTGTCAAGTTTTCATTTCAGCAGGCTGGGCAGCTTTCTGGTGCCTCTTCAAATGAGGGTTTTGTAGGGTAATTTAAATTTGCTAAAGCTTTAACCTTTGGTAAGGAAGCAAAAATATTTAAATATCAAAACTAAGCCTGTTAGGGTTTAGCTTTAAATTTGCAGAGTAACAGAAATGTGCCTTTGTCTGACTATGGCCTGGTACAGACGGGCCCTTTGCTGCGCGCCCATGACGTGTTAGGGTTGATCGAGGGTGGGGCGTGTACATGCCCCGCAACCCTAGCATGTCATGGAAGTGCCGCAGCTGCGGCATGCCCACCAGATGGGGCGCATAATGATGACGTCGCAGCTGCGCCGCTTCCAAATGGCAGCGCAGCTGCGATGTCATCGTGACGTCTCTGGCGCTTTGCTGTGTTGCAGCAGTGCCAGAAAAGGAGCCGCTTCCGGGTGCCCCTTTTTTGCTGCACAGCAGCGCCACACAATTTGTTTGCTGCAGCGCTCCTGTGGAGCAAAGAGAGGCATTGGGGAGGCACCTCTTTTTGGCACTCTGTACCGCGCCTATGCTTCCCTAAAAACTGAGACAGACTCAAACCCCGCCCCAACAAATACGTAGCTTGTAGTTTAAAACAAAAGTTTACTAATGAGTTAATCTATATTTACATAAAAGGCTATATCCTATTCTAGCTAGTGAATAGTTGAAGTAAAAAGCATCTTTATCTCACCATCTTTCCATAGAAAGTTGAGAGAGGAGGAAGTTGGAAATTATGTAGCTCAGTTGAAAATCTTGAGAGAGTGTGTCTTTTAGTCCCATTAACCCGAATCACATGGTTAGTTGGAATGAGAGAGAGGAGTTTGCATGCAGGAAATCCCTGTCTTTCTAAGGAGGGAGAGAGAGAACGCAAAAATCTTCCAACAGGTTTTCTCCCATTCACAGTAAGTTATAACAAACTCATACATGGATACATACATACATAAGCATGGATGTTTGGGTGGGACACCCCCCCCCCACCTTCCGAGGATATTTGTTTTGTCTCCAGCAACTTCAACTGTGGCATTCAGTTACTAGTAAATTTGGAACTGCTGGAATTGTTTACAGGCAAGCGAGAAAGCAAAGATGGAGATATTCTTTCTTCTGTAAGGAAACTTGTCTTTTCACCACCTTGCTTTCTTTGGGTAGCCAAGTCCAGCTCCTCCCATTCAATTATCTGAAGATGCAGAAGGGGAAGATATCCCAGAGGGAGAGAAGATGTGAGTGAGTGGGGGAATTGATTATTCAAGTCCTGCCTGGGATAGAGGTTAAACCTGAGTGAATGTATACAGGGAAGTGCTGCTGAGCAGTAAAGGAAAATGAGTGTGTCCCAGTGAGCCTAATCTTTTCAGCAGATGGTCCTATGAATGCTTACATGAGAAACAAAGAAAAGCACTCCTGCCCACAAGGCTTACAATCTCAACAGTACAAGAAATGTTACAATAGTGTTAATCAATATTAACAATATTAATAAGATATTAAGGTTGTCAAATCAGTATAGCAACCAGCTTTTACCAACACCTTTTGAGAGGTGCTGAGTGGAGCTGATGATATCTAAGGAGAGACACTGGAGGCCCACCTGCTTCAAATCCCCTGCTCCAACTAGGACATATTGACATTAATAATGTATTTGAGTCCAGTCAGTGTTATTTTTCTTTTGGCCTGTGGCTAAATTATTTTTCTCATTACCAGGCAGTGATGGACAAGAGAGAGAGGATTTAAGAAAACAAAGGATGTCTTTGCAGGAAAGAGTCCAATGTCAACCAAAGAAAGAGAGAGGAAGTAAAATCAACACTCAGCAGAGGAAGGTGACTAAAGCTTTTGCTTCTCAGACTGGAGATTTCTGTGGAATATCTGTCCAAGAAATAAGACAGAAAGGAGAGGGACAGAGTAAACATATTTCTCTTGAATGTTGGAGAAACCCTAGTTGTAAAGAAATTGTTACTTTTCACAGTGGAATTCATGTAGAAAGAATGCAAACAGAAAAAAGAAAATGTGAATTCTTGGGATGTGGAAATAGCTTAAGTTGGATATCACATGAAAGGCCCCCCACACAGGGGCCTTTTAGCTGCTTAAAGTCTGAAAAATGTTTAGGTAGGGAGATAAGCCTATCAAGTTACAAAGTCACTCACACCAAAGAAAACCAATTTAAATGCATGGAATATAGAAAGAGTTTCAGTAGAAAGACAAATCTTATTTGTCATAGAAGAATTCATGCAGAAGAGAAGTCATTTAAATGCCTGGAATGTGGAAATAACTTTAGTCGGAAGACAGATCTCACTCGCCATCAAAGAATTCATACAGGAGAGAAGCCATTTAAATGCCTGGAATGTGGAAAGATATTCAGGCACAAGTCAAATCTCATTCGTCATCAAAGAATTCATACAGGAGAGAAGCCATTTAAATGCTTGGAATGTGGAAAGAAATTCAGTCAGAAGACACATCTCACTCATCATGAAAGAATTCATACAGGAGAGAAGCCATTTAAATGTCTGGAATGTGGGAAGAGTTTCAGTCAGAAGAAAGGTCTCACTCTTCATCAGAAAATTCATACTGGAGAAAAAGCATTTAAATACTTGGAATGAGGGGAAAAAATCAGTCAGAAAACAGGACTCACCATCAATAGTTTTTTGTGGGTTTTTCGGGCTCTGTGGCCATGTTCTAGAAGATTTTCTTCCTGCCGTTTCCCCAGCATCTGTGGCTGGCATCTTCAGAGAATGCTTGCCTGGAAAAATTGGGTGTATATATACTGTGTGAGCCTGGGAATGCAGGAATGATTTGCATGTGTATTGTTCTGTGCTTATGGCAGGCCTCTGACTGGGAGGCTAATGCAAAAGAGGATTAGTATCTGCCAACTGGTGATCATTATCTGCTTTCCCACCTGGACCTCATCTCCTTTCCCACCATCATTCCCTTCTCCTTTTGTGTCATGTCTTTTAGATTGTAAACCTGAGGGCAGGGAACTGTCTAATTAAAAATATAATTGTAAGCTGCTCTGATAGACTTTACGGCTGAAGGGCTGGCTATAAATATCATTAATAATAATAATAATAATAATAATAATAATAAATTTTATTTATCTACCGCCCTGTGGCGAACCAATCCAGGCGGTTTACAACATTAAAATAACATACAGCATAAAAACAATATATTTCCCTCCCCCCTTAAAAAGTTATTAAACTGCATATCTAATTTAAAACCACAATAACTAGTTAAACCAACAATAAATTAAGCAAAATAAAACCAACCAATAAACCACTGCAACTTCAATTCTAAAGAAAGAAAAAGGGGGCTTTGGAGACATTACTGAGGAGTGGGGAGATCCTGAGGCCAGGATATTTCAGTCTGGGAAGGCCTGCCTGAAGAGATCCGTCTTGACAGCCTTTTTGAAGCTGTCCAAAGATGTTAATTGATGGATCTCGTCCGGCAGGTCGTTCCAGAACCTGGGGGCGACAGCAGAAAAAGCCCTCTGGGAGGTCACCGCAAGCCTTGATTTTTGAGGATGCAACAAGTTCCTCCCTGAGGACCGGAGGGTGCGAGGAGGATTGTATGGGAAGAGGCAGTCTCTGAGATAGCTTGCACCCAAGCCATTTAGGGCTTTAAATAATAATAAATAATGGCCACATAGCCCGATAAAGCCACAAAAAACTATGGATGCCGGCCATGAAAGCCTTCGATCTCACCATCAAGTAACCCACACAGGAGAAAATAGTGGTTTCATTCACACTGCAGAATTAATGAAGTTTGACACCATTTTAACTGTTGCAGCTCATTGCTATGGAATTCTGAGAATTTGAGTTTGTTGTGAACCCATATCTCTCTGACAAAGAAGGCTAAATGTCCCACCAAACTTCAATTCTCAGAATTCCTTCTCATTGAGCTATGGCAATCAAAGCAGGGTGAAACCAAATTATTTCTGCATTGCGGATGCAGCCAATTTAAATGTTTAGAATGTGGAAAGAGATTCACTCAGAAGAGAGGTCTTAATTCTCATCAAGCAGCTCACATATTGGAGAAACCATTTAAATGTTTGTTGTGTGGAAAGACTTTCAACAGGAAGGTAATCCTCACTTGTCATCACACAATTTACAAATGGGAGAAACCCTTTAAATGTTTAGAGAGTGAAAAGAGATTTAGTCAGAAAACAAATCTCCCTCATCATCAGGCAACTCACACGGGGGAGAAACTGTTTAAACGTGGAGTGTGGAAACAGCTTCAGTCGAAAGATGAGCCTCATTCATCATAAAGTAACACACACAGGGGAGAAGCTGTTCAAAATGCTTGGAGCATAGAAAGAATTTCTGTTGGAAGATGTGCCTCACCCATCACCAAGCAATTAATACAGGAAAATCCCTGTGAGCATCAGCGAAGCCAGAGATAACCTGTTTGTTAAGAGTCAATTAGTAGTGAGCCATCTCAGATAGATGCGATGGCCAGGAGCGCTTGCTATCAGCTTCGGATGATATACCAGCTGCAACCCTACCTGGAGCCGGGGGACCTAGAAGCAGTGGTAAATCACTGGTAACCTCTTATCTTGATTTCTGCAACATGCTCTATATGGGGCTACCCTTGTGCCCAATCTGGAAGCATCAATTAGTGCAAAATATGGCAGCAAAATTGGTCGCTGGTAAATCCAGATTTGATCACATAACACCTATTCTAAAATCCCTCCACTGGCTGCCATTTTAGCTTCTGGGCGCTAATTGGTGTTGGTTATCACCTTTAAAGCCCTACATGGCTTGGGCCCAGCTTACTTGCGGGAACGCCTCTCCATATACAATCCACCCCACACACTCAGATCCTCTGGGAAGAACTTACTGCGGCCACAGAAGATCAGATTGGCTGCAGTTTCCCAGAGGACTTTCATTCCGAAAGTGTGAAGTGACCTGCCAAACGAGATCCATCTTATTACCATCCTTGACGCATTTAAAAAGGCAGTCAAGATGGATCTCTTTCAGCGGGCCTTCTCAAACTGACCTCCCAGAAGAGGGATAGCTCTGTTTGCCTCCAGCTGTGCTCAGCTGTTCTGTCTCATTTCTCCTTGTTTTAAATTGTTTAAATGATTTAACTATTTTAATTGTTACTGTGTTTTATTATTATGGAATGGTGGGGAAGTGTAAGGGAATAGTATAATATATTATTGTTTTGTAAGCTGTATTTTTATTGTATTATGTATAATGTATTAGTATAATGTATTATTGTTTTGTAAACCGCCTCTCCCTGTGGATCAAGGTGGGAAATATAAATAAATCATATTATTATTATTTATGTTGGTGTGTTAAAGAACCCTTTTATTAAATAAACCCTTCTGCTGTTATTTTAAAAATCTCTGCCTAAGTATTATTCATTTATGGTATTTCGTTTATATATTGGTAGTGCACCCAAACCCACAAGAAACATGCACACATTGGCCCATAGGTATAGTTATCCTAGGGGTCTAAGGCTGCAAACCCAAGGTGTGCTTTGAGAGAAAGAGGCAATGTAGGTCACAGGAGCCCGGGTTTAGTTTTAGTGTGGGTACGCTGGAAGGTGCACATGAACAGAAAACAATACAGCACACCCATGCCAACTATGAGCTTGCCATCTGCAGTTTGAGACCCCACAGAGTGCAAGCCCTGGCTGTCTTAATGGGCGCACATGCATGCAGCAACACAAGCAGGAGTGTGCATCCATTAAAAAGGATTGGATTTAAGGTCCGTTATTTTGCTTTCCGGGGGGGGGGGGGGTCCAGAATGGATCCCCGTGGATAGCAAGGGTGCCCTGTAATACTTCCTTCTGGTGAAGAAAGGGCATCATCCAAAGAGATTTGCATTGGTTGTCCAGACATTTATAGACTTCCAGTTCTTATCTTGCCTCCTGGGAACTTCTCTTTAATCCCATTTTGCCCCACAATATGTTTTGTTCTGTAAATATACCTGCTCAAGCACTAGCAATTTGGTCTTGTTTTGAAGTCAGACAGACACTCAGTATCTCACCTGACTCCTGAGCAACTGCTGGCCAACTCAAATCCACAAGGAGCGGGCTGAGCCACTTGTCCTTCCTCAGAAATCCTGGATTGGAAGCCCTGCTTCTGGGATCAGGTACAGTATCACCCTCTGCAATCCTGAAAATTACTATCTGTTACCACTTTTCATATTGCTAAATACTTGTATGTGTTTTTGAGTGTATATTGACCTGGCCACCAATTTGAACCCTCTTATGCCTCTGAATTTGCTACAGTTTATTGTCCAATTGTTGATGTTGATTTGTTTTAATGTATGATTTTAAATTGTTACGGTTTAATTGATGCTTTAAGGGGAGGGTGGGATTGGGGTATGGGATTGCATGAAAATTTTAACTTGTAAGCCGCCTCAATTGTCATCGACAGGCGGAATATAAATAAAAGTTTTATTTATTATTATCATTTATTGAGTTCCCATTGCTGTAGATAATATCCTTTTTTGCTCCTTTGCGGACAATACTTGAGGCATTTCAAATTTTCTGCTAGAGATCTGTAGTTCCTTTCCAAAGTCCAAATCCCAGGATTGCACGGGATGTGAACATGGTAATTTAAGTGAGCTATAAGGAGCTATAATTGTGTAGTGTGAAAGAGACCATGCTCCATATTGCTGCTAAATATAACACTTTCTTGTTATGTACCTTTATGTTTTTGCTAACATGGCAATCCTAAGGTGAACCCATCATGAATTTTTGTTGCCTTGATTTGTCTTTGCCTTCCTCTGAGGATGAGAGAGCGTGACTTGCCCAAGGGCACCCCTCAGTAGGTTTCCATGACCAAGCAGGAATTCAAACTCTGATCTCCAGAGCCATAGTCCTACACTTTGAGTATGACATGCCCTGCTACTTTCCAGGTTCAGACTTGCTTATGGATGAGACCACTAGCTGTGCTGGCAGGTGCTGCCCCCAAGTCAGATTGACACCCCAAGATCCAGTGAAACAAGCATTACAACAGTCTTCTTCTTTTTTATTTTTATTTTTTTTGGGGGGGGGATGTCCCTGCTGCAATTTCCTCCGGAAATTCAAGTAAGTAGGAAGAAGCTGCTAGCTGAGGCCCCATTTTTTTGGGGGGGGGAGGGGTGTCCGTTTTTGGACTCTTTTGACCCAAAGAAGCAGGAAATCATATGTTCTAAAGCAGGGGTAGGCAACCCTTTTGACCCGGGGGCCGGGTTGCTGTCCCTCAGACAACTGGGGGGCCGAAGCCAATAAATAAATAAATAAATAAACCGGGACAAATGTAGGAGAAAATTTTCAAATGGAGGGTACGCGAAAAAAATTGCTGATTTTTTTTTAAAATGTTAAGATAAATGCATGCTTCTGAGGCTTCTATAGACAATTGCCCCACCATGCCCCTCGCACGAGACGCCAAAAGCCCCGGCGGCAATCAGCAGCAGGACCGGGCTGGGGCCGGTCCCAAGGCCTCGCCGGGCCGCATCCGGCCCACGGGCCGCAGGTTGCCTACCCCTGTTCTAAAGGCACAGATAGCAAACCTCAAGCATGTGAGTTCTGTTTTAAGACTTCTGCCAATTCCTTCAGGTCTTCAAAGGATAAGCACAGACTGTTAACTCTTGCATGAGAGACACCCACAGTCCCATAGTATCGAAACCAGGGTTAGATCTACACTACAATAATGCAGTTCAGCACTGCTTCTATTGCCAAGGATCAGTGCATTGGAATTCTGGGATTTGTAGTTTTGTGAGATATAAGCCTATTTTGTCAGAGCACTCTGGTACCACAACAAACTACAAACCCAAGGATTCCATAGGATAGAGCCATGACAATAAAGACTGTCAGACTGCATTAATTCTGCAATGGGGTGCCAAGCCTGCCTGTCTGCCCACCAAAGCCCCCAGGCCACGCAAAGGTGAACAACATGGTGCATAACCCTAGTAGCGCAGGCTGCTTGGAGAACAGACACTCACCTCCCTACCTCCTCCCGATTATAGCTGTCCTCCAAACGTAGGGCTGCCATAATTGTCCACTTTTGCCAGGGACAAAATGTAGGACAAATTCAAGACCAAACTGTAGGGCAACTGCAGGACAAAACTCATCTCAAAATGTAGGACATTTAAGGTCCACCATTTTTCTTCAATGTCCTACATTTTGGGCTGAGTTTTGTCCTGCAGTTGTCCTACAGTTTGGTCTTGAATTTGTTCCACATTTTGTCCCTGGTAAAAGTGGACAATTATGGCAACCCTAAAAACGGCAGCCAGGGTTGGGAGGAGGCTTGGAGGACAGGTACTCACCTTCTTTCCTCCCAATCATGGCTGTCCTCCAAAAGGCAGCTAAGATTGGTAAAAGGCATGGAGGATGGGCATTTGCCTTCTCTCCTGCTCCCCAGCCCCACTTTGCCTTCAGGAGACAGCCAGTCTGGGGAAGTTACTGTATTGACCCATGTAAAAGTTGACACAGGTGTTTTGGAACCATGTTTAGTCTGGAGAAGAGACAATTAAGAGGTGATATGATAACCCTGTTTAAATATTTGAAGGGATATCATATTGAGAAGGGAGCTTGTTTTCTGCTGCTCCAGAGAATAGGACCTGGAACAATGGATGAAAGCTACAGGAAAAGAGATTCCATAGATTTTTGTGGGTTTTTCGGGCTATGTGGCCATGTTCTAGAAGAGTTTCTTCCTGATGTTTTGCCAGCACCTGAAGAAACTCTTCTAGAACATGGCCACATAACCCGAAAAACCCACAAAAATCTATGGATGCCGGCCATGAAAGCCTTCGACTTCACAAAAGAGATTCCAGCTCAACATTAGGCAGAACTTCCTGACAGTAAGGGCTGTTCCATAGTGGAAGACACTCCCTCAGAGGATGATGGAGTTTCCTTCCTTGGAGGTCTTTAAACAGAGGCTGGACGGGGATGGTTTGATTGAGATTTCCTGCATGGCAAGGTGTTGGACTGGATTGCCCTTGTGGTCTCTTCCAACTCTGATTCCATGATTCTATGACTTATACACGAGTATATATTGTAAATGTTTGGAATGTGAAAAGAGCTTCATGGGAAAGATGAGCTTTACTCATCTGTTGAGCAATTCATACAGGGAAGAAACTATTTAAATGCCTGGAACGTGGAAGGAGCTTCAGTTGGAAGACAAGCGTCACTGATCACCAAGCCATTCACCGGGGAGAATCCTTGTGACTGGCAGGCAAGCCAGGGGTCCTGTCCAACCAGCAGAACAAAGTTTGCTCAAACACATTGAACTGCTCTTCTCTTTTGTGGTTTAGGAACCTAATTGTGTTATTTTCACATTATTTCTGTCTATGGTAGCAAATTTTGTGCTAAAGAGCTCATGTCCAGAGAGACACAAACTTCATTAACTGAGAGAGACAAAGGCTTTTGAGCATCTGTGACTACAAGCCAGCTCTTCCACTTAGTGGAAAAGAAAGGGCTCCCAGTAGCACCAGTTCACCCAGCGGGCTTGGAGTTGGAATAGGCTCCCTATCTGCGCAGAGGGAACTCTTTAGGTTTACTGGAACTTTATTATTCCTTGAAACTGATGGATTATGATTTTGTGTCATAACCTCAATACTGAGTATGGAAGAGTTCATTCTTTGTGAATCCCTGAACATCTTAGTGTTTTAAAAAGAGAAAAGATAGGGAAACAAGTCTACAAAATAACTAGCCCCCTCACACCCATACGGACTCCCTACAGCTGTAGTGTTGGACCCCTTTTTTTCACCATTATTCCTCCATCAGGCCTCCAAAAAGTCCAGTTGAATGGTCCCATGAGGTGGTTTTTTTAATGCAAACGTTTGAAAAAAAGTCCCCTGAAGGACAGTGGGGGCACAGCCCTCCAGGATCCCATGGGGAGACCAATACAGCCTCTTGCAAAGGTTGCCCTTATTGAAGGCCTTGTTCCTACAGCTAGTCCCAACTGGAGCAGAGCCATAGAAAGAACTGGCTATTCCAGCTGGGATAAATAAAGAATCACAATTCTCTCTTTTTTAAAAAATAAATTATTTATTGCATAATAAAGGAGGTTTATGATGATACAAAATGTTGGAGGGCTTCTAGAGAGTGAGTTCTTGCACTGGATCCCAATGCAATGTGTTGGATTTGCCTGTTGTTGCCTCTGCATCTGTTCTTTCCATTTTTTGCCTGGGAACTGTTTATTGTGATTTCTTAGGTCTGCACTAGAGTTCTTCCAAAGGTTTTTAAAGCCGGGAGCTTGAAGGGAAAGTCTTCTAATTTACTCAAAATCCTTTATAGAATCGTAAGAATTGTAGTGCAAAGTGCTATTTCAGTGATGCAATGTAACCTGAAAATGACAACAACAGATATGGCAATCTCCTGATATATCTGCCCCATCTGGAAGAATCCAAATATGTTAAGCCAAGGTAACTCAAAAGTGGGGCACCGCAGACTGATGCCAGTCCAGGAGCCATGAGCTGCCAGTCTTGTCTGCTGCAAATTTCCAGGAAAGACAGTAAGGAAAGTAGCCAATGGTCCTGATCCCTGGAAGATGCAGGGGAGTTGGGGGGAGTGATGGCAGTCTTCCACATCAGATAGTTTGAGAAGTACTGCTTTAAGGTGCTAGTGTAAGCATTTTTGGTGTGTCCAATAACATCCAAACAATACCTTTATTGGGCCAACCAAAATGCACAATGACATGTTGCAGTCTTTCAAAGTCACACTGGCTTCATCAGGCAAACAGGAGAAAGACATTGAAGATGTTAGTCAGAGGCCTGCATTTTCTGTTTTTGGTCTTAAACTTTGAAAGCTTGCAACATGTAATTATGCATTTTGGTTGGCCCACTAAATGTATCATTGTTTGGATGTCATTAATAATAATAAATAAAATTTTTATTTATATACCGCCCTTTCAAAGATCAGAGCGGTGAACAACATAATAAACAATACAATACATAAAAATACATCCAATCAAATTACATCAGTATAAAAACAATTTAAAAACCCTGTTAGCCAATCTTCTTGCCAGCAAGAGAGGAAGGGAAGCCAGCTGGAACCACCGCCATTCCTGGATTAGATTTGCTATATGGCCAACATGGCTACTTGTAGACATTTCTGGTATGGTTTGTTTCAAAATTTTGCTCCACAACAAGACTGTCTCGGTTCTATGTAATAAAATTTTCTACAGTGCCTTTGTAGGGTGTCAGTGAGTTTCACATGGGACACCGTTTGAACATGGCCATTTCCTTATTCCCTGTCCTGAAATGCCCTTTTATTTCTCATAATACTCCCCATACCTGTATCCTCATCATAATATTCCTCATAGTCCTTCCGTCATGATGCCTTTCCCTTCCTATTTCTCCTCACTCAATACCCTTTCCATTACTTTCCCTTCACTCCAATGACACTCCAGCCTCTTTTTCCCTCACCTTTCTCATAGTTCTCTCCAGCCCACCTGTTCTGTTTCCTCACCTCATTTGCTCAGTTGGCCATTTCCACACTTCCTATCATGTTACCTTGACATTTTTCCTTCTAAATATGTCTTCACAATATCCTCACTTCTGCTCATATTCCTTGCTAGAGTTTCCCCCCACTTACTCTTCCCCTCCTGACATCCTCTATACATCGTTGTGGTCATGATACCTTCTCCACCAATGGATGCCCATGGATGTTTCATACATAGCACATTCTGACTCAGGATTTGACCCTGGGTCGCTCCAGTCTTAGTGTGGTCTCCTAACCACATTGCCTCTCAGTAGATCCACATGCAATTGAGGGTTAATACACCCTGCAGGCACTAGATCCCATCTGATCCGTGAAGTTAAGCAGCATCAGCCCTAGTTAGAACTTGATGGTACTAACGAGGGGGTGTAAGCTATATTTCAGAGAAAGGAACTGGCAAAACCATCTCTGGACATTCCTCACCTAAGAAAAATACTAGGGAATACATGACACAAGACAACAGACGATTTGAAGGCACAAAAGGTAAAGGTAAAGGACATTGACCATAGAATTGCTCTGGAGGAGCTACTAATGCCTAGTGGGGCATTCTCTTTAGGAATCTCTTGGTCCTTCAGTGCCACTTTGGGTTAAAGTTGATCACAGAGTTGTGCTGGAGGACCTAGATGTTCCTAGAGATACCATATTAATAAAATCTATGGATAATCAAGTCTGCAAAAATCAAAGCCACAAATGTCGCAGGAGAAGTGTAGTTGAAAGAGTTGCTTTCTCAACCTTTACAGGGTCAGCCCAAGACATTTAGCTTGCCTGAGGCAAAAGGCAAAATAGCACACCTCTGTAATAAAGTGTGCAGTTTACACAATTCTATCTTCTATCAAAAGAGAGGACTAGATGGAAGAAAAACCCATGATAAATTTGCCTCAGGTGAAGTTTGCCTTCAAATGACTTGAAGGCACACAACAAACTTGAACAACTTCCTTTCATTAGAGAGGTAGATGCTCTCCACACTTCATTCTTTCAGGCTACATTTTTGAAAATGATTGCAATGAGTGATTGTATTTCAAGTGGACTGAAATCTACCAAAGTCTATGCTAAAATAAATATCAGTTTTAAATGTGCTGCTCCATTCCTTCTTTTTCCTCCCCTCTCCCCTTTCTTGTTATGTCAAAACAGATGGGCATGGCTATCATCTTTAAAAAGTTCATAGGTAATTTGTCATTTTAAAGTACAGGATACATCCAGTCTTTGCCACTGTGATTACACTCGTCCCTCCACATTTGCAGATTCGACTTTTGCAGATTTGATTATTCAAGGGGTTTATTATGTTCTCTTTAGGAATATCTAGGCCCTCCAGAGCAACTCTATGGTCAACTTTAACCAAAAGTCACACTGAAGGACCTAGAGATTCCTTGAGAGAACTCTCCACTAGGCCTTTGTAGCTCCTCCAGCGCAATTCTGTGTTCAATGTCTGGTAGATGTTGACCCCAGAGTTGCACTGGAGAACTTAGAGATGCCTAGAGAGATGTTCTCTCAGGTAAAAACATAGTGTTTTTATAGTTTTCTTTGGGTTTTTTTTTTTTGGGGGGGGGGGGGGGCTATGTGGCCCTGTTCTAGCAGAGTTTCTTCCTGAGGTTTCGCCAGCATCTGTGGCTGGCATCTTCAGAGAATGTTTGCCTGGAAAGGACTTGGCTATAAATATTATGTGACCTGGAAAGGCAGGAGTGATTTGCATGTATATTGTTAGTTGCTAATGGCAGGCCTCAGGGTGGAGGGTCTGCAAACGAGGATTGATGTCTGCTTGATAGTGCTCATTGTCTGCTGGGAGAGTTCTCATTTGCTTTTGTTGAGTCTTTATCTTGCTATCTTTCAGGACTGGTAGCCAGACCTTGTTTACTTTAAGGGTCTTGAAAGCCTTCGACTTCACATAGCGTTTTTGCTGTTTTTTCCACATTCACCAGGGTCCTGTGCCCCTAACCCCAGCGAATGTGGAAGGATGAGTGTACTACCAATCATGTAGAGATCATTTAGGATGCTTTAACTGCCATTGCTGATACCTACAGAACACTAGGATTTGTAGTTTGCCAGACTCCAGCACACTTTGTCAAAGAAAGCTGAAGACCTTGTAAAACTACGAATCCCAGGATTCCATAGCATGGAGCTACCACACTTGAAGTGTCAGATTGCATTGTTTCTTACCCTCAAAAGCAATTTCAGAAAAGGCTCCCAAGCACAATGATCTGATATTCAAGAATTTGTACCAGAACACACCAAAGTACATGGAAAATATCTTCAGGGCATATCCATAAAGGGAAAAATATGGAAGTATCCAGACTTTCTGTTCTGATTTTACCTGCATCTTCTCCAGTTTGCATCCAAACTCTTAATTGAAATATTTCAAGTGTCCCTCCTTCTTCCCCTTCCCACTCATGCAACATTTCAGATGTTGATTTGCACACATTTCCATATAGCCTTCTTTAGTATAATTGTGGGATTATAGCCAAAGTCTCTTTCTGGAGAAAAGCGGCATAATAAAATTATTATTTCTATTAATAATAAACTAGCTAAGTATTAGAATCATTTTGGTGCAAACATTCCTTTTTCTCTTCGCTTGATCTCTGTTTAATCTCTGTCCTTAAAACAGCAGCTATGTTTTACTGGTGGCAGTTACCTTAGCTAATTCTGAAATAATGCAAACAGACTGCAAAATGAGATACATCACATTTTGGAAAATACTGGTTTAATTTAAACTGATCTGGAGTGGGAATTAAAAATTCTTGTAAGTACTGGGAATTCCCTGAGAATATTTCAGGATGCGGAAAATGTGGTCCCATTTGGATGGACTGGAAAAACTAGAAAGTCCCTGGTATGGTTCCTGTACTTTCCAATTTTTCTTTTTAAATCTACATGATGTTTTCCGCATTATGACATATTACCAGTGTGAATTGTTTATGTGAATTGTTGCTAATATGGGGGCTTGACAGACAAGCAGCTCCATGATGCCCGTCTTTGCTCCGAGTTGGTGCTGCAGCAGTTGCACGCTGCAGCACTGACAGGCTGCCAAAAAAGAAGCTGCTAGAGCGACTTCTTTTTTGCAGCACCGCAAACAGGAAAGGGCGCCGCCATGACATCACTTTCTGTCTGCAAAGTGCGGATGCTGTGGCATCATGGCGGCCCCTGTGTAGACCGGAGGCTGCCATGATGGCGCCACCATGCGCTAGGGTTCAGGAGCATGCGGTTGCTGCACACTCCCAAACCCTAGTTTTGGCCCAGTTACGGCGCTTCCCACCTATCATTACTGGGCCATGTTCACTGTGTGAGAAACATTTCTAAGTGAAACCAGAAAATTTCTCTAAAGAAAGGACTGAGGAGATCACCAACTAGAGAAGTCAGTGGAAAATAAAAGTGTAGTTCATAATACCCAAAACTCAGTCTTCATACAGCAACAAATTTGAAGCCAGAAAACTGCATCCTACCCTAGAATCTGAGATCTAAGTAGGCCTGTACTGCAGCCATTCACTCAAAACCACAAGGTTGCGAGTTCAAGACCAGCAAAAGGGCCCAAGCTCGACTCAGGCTTGCATCCTTTCGAGGTCGCTAAAATGAGTACCCAGACTGTTGGGGGCAAATTAGCTTACTTGCTAATTAGCTTACTTGCTGTTCACCGCTATGATCTTTGGAATAGCGGTATATAAATAAAACAAATTATTATTATTATTATTATTATTATTATTATTATTATCATCTGATTTGTCAGACTCCATTTTGCCCTTTTGGTTTGAAATGACTTACCCCATTATTTCCATTTCTTGTTCAATAAATTATTGTCAGCAAATGTTTCATTTGCTTTCATTACCACTTTTATTCCATTTTCATACTTTTCTAACATTGTTTTTGACAGGTAACTGAGCTACTTAAAAGTAGAACTATAGGTAGGTAGATCAAGTAGTTTAGGCAGAACTACTAACTTTTTTCCAGAGAGTGCAGTCCAAGTCCGAACGAAGCATGTCTGTGAAAATGCCAGTATTTACTTCCGAGTAAGATAGCAGACATCTTTATGAATACTTGCTTAAATTAAAATTTCAAAAAATTTCAATTATTTATTTCTAGAATTTGTTAGTAAAGAAACATGAATAGTTGAACAACAACATAAACAAGAAGGCTATGCATGAAATCAATGTAATGTAGAAGTAGTGTATATAGACTGTAAGACGACCTCATGTACAAGTCGCGAGCAGATTTTGGGACCAAAATACTGGATTTTGATATGACCCATGGATACGTCAAGGGTAAAATTTAGGATTATATAACAAAGAATGTAAAGGATAATGATGCCAAAGAACTAATAAAATTCTGGCAGGCCTAAGTTTGTGCTCATCCTAAAGGCTGGATGGATGAGAGAGTAGAGGCCTCTTTTTGGTGCGCCCATGATGGACTAAGCTCTCGCCTTTTACCACCCTATTTAGAGAAAGTGGATGGCACCATATACAGTGAACCCTTGTTATGTGCTAGGGTTTGGTTCCAAGATCCCCTGTGTATAACAAAATCCGTGTATGCTCAAGTCCCATTAAATATAATGACATAGAAAAATGGTGTCCCTTATAAAAAATGGAAAATCAAGGTTTAATATTTGAAATTTATACTTTTTTGGAACATTTTCAAACCGTGTATGCTTGAATCTGTATAAAAAATCAGTGTATAAGGGCTGACTGTATACATACATATATATGGATAAGTCGATCCAGGTTTTTTGGGTCAATTTTTGACTAAAATTTCTAGACTTATACATGAATATATACAGTAGATCTAAGGTGTGAACTGTGAGCATAGGTCTTTTCACACACACAAAAAAAATCACATTATTACTAGCAGAGAAGCTACATAAGGTTTGAGACCTCCCTAAAAATCCATAAATGTCCTAAACTTTTAAATGCTCCCCATGTAGAGTAACATCTTTCAAATTATTCTCTTCCTCTTTCTTTCTTTCTTTTTTGCCACACTCCATGCATTAATATGGTTTCTATCTTGTGTGAATATTTGGGTGTCACATAGTGTGGGAATTTAGACTGAAGCTCTATTTAATTGATTTCTCCCCTATGTGGGTTGTGAGATGACGAGTGAGGCGTATTTTCTGATTGAAACCTTTCCCACAGTCCAAACATTTAAATGGCTTCTTTCCTGTATGAGTTGCTTGGTGATGAGTGAGGCTCACTTTGTGTCTGTAACTCTTTCCACAGTCTGCACACTTATAAGGTTTCTCCCCAGTGTGAATTCTTTGATGTGACACAAGCACTGACTTCCAACTGAACCTGTTCCCACACTCCAAGCATTGAAATGGTTTCTCCCCTGTGTGGGTTGTGTGGTGTCGACTGAGGTGTGTCTTCTGAGAGAAGCTCTTTCCACAGTCCAAGCACTGGAATGGTTTCTCCCCTGTGTGAGTTGTTTGGTGACAATTGAGACTTACTTTCTGACTAAAACGTTTTCCACAGATTGTACATTTAAATGGTTTCTCCCCTGTATGAGTCCTTTCATGGGATAAAAGGACTGACTTCTGCCTGAAGCTATTTCCACACTCCAAGCATTTAAATGGTTTCTCCCCTGTGTGGATTCTTTGGTGGGACATAAGGACTGACTTCTGATTAAAGCTTTTCCCACAATCCAAGCATTTAAATGGTTTCTCACCAGTGTGACTGGCTTGATGACAAACGTGGCGTCCTTTCCCAATAAAATGTTTCCCACACTCCAAGCATTTAAATGATTTCTCCCCAGTGTGAGTTGCTTGATGATATGTGAGGCTTATTTTATACCTGAAATTTTTCCCGCACTCCAAGCAGTTAAACGATTTCTCCCCCGTGTGAGTTGTTTGATGACATGTGAGGCTTATTTTATGCCTGAAACGTTTCCCACACTCCAAGCATTCAAAGGGTTTCTCCCCTGTGTGTATTCTTTGATGTGACATAAGCGCTGATTTCCCACTGAAGCTGTTTCCACACTGCAAACAATGAAATGGTTTCTCTCCTGTGTGGATTCTGTAATGGCGAGTGAGGTGAGGCTTTTGAGAGAAGCTCTTTCCACACTCCAAGCACCGAAATGGTTTCTCTCCAGTGTGAGTTGCTTGATGAGCCGTGAGACTTATTTTATGAACGAAACTTTTCCCACACTCCAAACATCTAAATGGCTTCTCTCCAGTGTGAGTTGCCAGATGACGACTGAGGCTTATCCTTTGACCAAAACTTTTTCCACATTCCAAGCATTTATATGGTTTCTCCTCTGTGTGAGTTACTAGATGGCAGGTGAGGTATGTCTTCTGATTGAAACTTTTTCCACACTCCAGGCACTTAAAGGGTTTCTCTCCTGTGTGAGCTGCCTGATGGCGAGTGAGGTGTTTCTTCCAAGTAAAGCATTTCCCACACTCCAGACATTTGAATGGCTTCTCCCCTGTGTGAGTTCTTTGATGGGACACAAAGTGTGACCTCCACCTGAAGCTCTTTCCGCACCTCAAGCAGTTAAATGTTTTCTCCTTTGTGTGAATTCTTTCATGGCATTTCCTTACACTGGAGGTCTTTCCACACTCAACAGCTTTGAAAGAATTCTCCTCTGTGTGACTGTTTCTATGAAGAATAAGGCTTGCTTTATACCTAAAGCTCTTCCCACACAGGAGACAAAGACATTTACTCCTTTCTTTTCCTTTCCTTGTTATTCCCTGGACTGAAATTCCAGAGATGTCACCATCCTGAGAAGTATGATGTGTGTTCTTTCTGTTGCCTTTTATGTCAGTTTTTCTTTCATTCTCTTTCTTCTGCTTACATCTGGCACTCTGCAGCAGTGCCCTGCTAGGTTGGCCCTCATTCTCACTGTCTTGCTGATCACCACCTGAAAAGAAGAAACACAACTGTTCAGAATCCAAGAAAGAAATAGAGACTGAAGTCTAGGAGGTAACACAGTTTGTAAACTAATATCTATTGGCATCAAGCTGAAGAAATCTTTGAAGCAAAAGAGGTGAGTCCAGTCTCTGTTGGCTCTCCTGAGAGACCAGATCCACTAAACCCCTGTCTCATCTTCTTGAAATATTATGAGGAGGTATCTGCATTTGTTCTACCTTAACCACATCATCCCCCCCCCTTTTTTTTTTTAATGGAAACTGGAAGAAGCCACAGCAGCTTTTGGTTGGGGCAAACCAGCCTGGGAAGAGAACAAGTGAGGCCTAAAATCCATGCTTAGCATCACCTTGGATCCTCACATTGACCATGCAGCCTGCTATAATATAGAAAGACTGAAAAAGAGCACTAAAATGGATAGTTTAGGTCTTGTAAACTGATTTGATCAACCACAAGAGAAAGGAGCCTTACCCAGAGAGGACACAATCCTCAAACTCTCGTCCATAATGTCTCTATGGAGGGCCCTTTGGGCTGGATCCAGCAGGACCCACTCCTCCTCTGTGAAATTCACAGCCACATCTTCAAAGGTCACCTGAAGAAAAAAGGCACAATTGATACCCAAGGGTCAGGCCCCTCAATCATCCTTCTCATATTTGATATCAATTTAATATTACAAAGGACTCTGAGGTGGGGAGCCTGAGAGACACTCCCACTGCAGAGACTTGGCCTAAACCATATTTGAAAATCTGGTTGGCTCTAGCAAAGGAGGAAGCAAGAGCACCCATCGACATAATGAGATCACCAGAGATATCAGCACAATCCCTTCTTCCTTGGAGGGTGATGAGGGGATTCTGACCTGAGAAGGTGGTTGTGCATACACAAAGAGCTTTTCCTCAGTAGAAGTAGTTTTCCTTTGTCTGAGATATTCACACCAACCGTCTGAACTTTTCTCCAACCTCCCAACAATTCTTACTTGGGAAAACCATTTAGCAATGAAGTAATCCATTCATTCTGATTGCTGCCCTGGGATGTGATTTTGAGTATATATATCACTATCAAAGTCACTAGCAATTTGGTCTAGTCCGAAGCAGAACAGAACCTCTGTTTGACATCTACAGTAGGACCTCAGTATCCACAGACTTGCAATCTGCAGATTTGAGCATCTGCAAACGGCAAGTCCGCGCTGTCCCCAATGGTGCGTGCGTGCAGCTGTGCCACCAATTGGGACAATGGGACTGAAGCCCTCCCTCCCTCTCCGAGGTTTCTGCCCTGGGCTTGGCTTCGGGGGTGGTTCGGAGGCAGAGGCTGGAGCTCCATTAGCAAGAAGGGGCTTGGGCTGGAGCCTGAGTCTTACACCCCCCCCCACCCCCAGGCCCAACACCTGGGATGGAAACTCCAGACTCTGAGACCCAAGCCCTGGTCCCGGCTCTGGCTCCCTCCAACCAATGGAGCTCCAACTGCCCCCAAAGCCAAGCCTGGGTCAGAAGCCTTGGAGGGGGAGAAAGGAAGGAAGGAAGGAAGGAAGGAAGGAAGGAAGGAAGGAGGCAAGGAACTGGGTCAGTGGGACTTGAGCATCTGCGGATTTTGGTATCCATGGAGGGGGGATCTGGAATGGATCCCCCGCAGATACTGAGGGCCGACTATACTAGATTCCTCAATAAGCTGGCTACCCCACTTATCATGGCAGCTATTGAGTCTCCTCCATTAGAGACACCCTCTCAATTGGAGCGGCACTTCAGGATCATTACAGTATCTCCATTAGCAAGGCCTCCACTTTTCACTTTCTCCCATCTTTGCTTCATTAGTTCATGTACGTGTGTGAGAGCGTGTGTGCATGCTTGTGTTGAATCATTTATTAATCAAGCTTCAAAACCTAACTGGAACTGCCTCTGGAGTTCTGTGTGGTTTGGAACCAGTAAACAAAGGCTGAAATTTGTCACAGCCAAAGATATATTTTAATTGAACTAAATTAATTAAATATTATCTGTGGGCATCCTCCAAGGCCCACAGCTTTTTGGGTAACACTATCCATGAGAAGAACATGCTGTAACTCCGCCAGAAAAGAGCCCTCAGTGATGCTATACATACATTTGACAGGAGGCAAAAAGGCACATAACAACAACAAAGACAGATTCTGTTTGGAGCAAGGCAGTCTGCAGGGGACAAGAACATCAAGCCTACCCTCTTCTCAGCCCAGTGGGAATCCTGCTCCTTACCTGGTCCAGTCTCACAGGAGCTTTTCTGAGTGCATCACTATGAAGAGATGTGTTTGTACTTCTAAGCCATCTCACTGTCCTGTTTTCTGCGAGGAAAACAAAAAGGAACAAAGAATACTTTCCCTTTCTGATGGAAATCAAAGTAACATCAACACTGACAGAAATATGAAAATTATTTTAATAAAGGTATGTGAAGAAAGAACTAACTAAATAGCTACATTTAATTTCAACATACTGAGGAAAAATCACATAAATTCTGTTGAGAAGCAAACAATACAGTTGCTGAAGTAGAAATGATCAAAGCAGTTTGTATACAGTCAGCCCTCGGTATCCGCCGGGATCCATTCTGGATCCCCCCTCAGATACCAAAACCCATGGATGTTCAAGTTCTGTTGTCCATTAGAGACAATGGGGCTTCACCTTTGAAATCTGTCATGGCGGCGGGCTGGTAGGGATGGAAGGGAGCGGGGGCAACTTGGGTGGGATGATGGAGCAGGCAGGGTTCTAGTGGCATGGCACTTCCCTTTTCTTCCCTCTCTTTCTTCATTTTCCACCAGCCCCTCAGGATGACGCTGCAACAGGGGGGCGTGTACACGCAGCTCTAGAATGGCCACCACCAGTGGCACAGGAAGGGAGGGAGGGGAGGCACGTCCTCGCTTAGCTATCTGCCCGTCTCAGAGAACGCAGGGCCAGAAGTCCCTAAAGTCCCATCGTCCCTAATGGTGGTGCAGCCACATGCATGCACCGCCATAGGAGACAATGTGGGCTTGTCGTCCACGGATAATCAAATCCACAGATGGAAAGTCTGTGGATATCAAGGGCCGACTGTATATAGAAAAAGATATAGAAAAATCTCTTGTTGGACATTTGCTCATTCACACTGAAAAAACTATTTTTAAATATCGGAAGAGAGGGAAAGGAGAATTGCATATATCAATACAGGTTGAGTCTCCCTTATCCGGAATTCCAAAATACTCCAAAATTATCCACATGGGTGGCTGAGATAGTGACAGCTTTGCTTTCTGATGGTTCAAGGTATGCAAACTATGGTCCAAAGCACAGCACACAAATAATCCAGTTTGAGACTACTTTAACTGCCCTGGCTCAATGCTAGGGAATTCTGAGAACTGTACTTTTGTGAGACATTTAGCCTTCTCTATTAGAGAGTTTTGTGAGACATTTAGCCTTCTCTATTAGAGAGTTCTAGTGCCACAATAAACTACAATTCCAGGATTCCCTAGCACTGAGCCAGGGCAGTTAAAGCAGCCTCAAACTGGATTATTTCTGCAGTATGTTTCGAACCTTTACTTCATGCACAAAATTATTTAAAATATTGTGTATAAAATTACCTTCAGGGTATATAAATAAGGTGTATATGAAATCTAAATAAATTTCATGTTTAGACTTGGGTCCCATTTCCAAGATCTCATTATATATTTGCAAATATCCAAAATCCAAAAATAAATAAATCCAAAATCCCAAACACTTCTAGTCCCTTGCATTTTGGATAAGAGAAGCCCAACCTGTATAAGATTTCATTTTCCCTCAACAATCTATGCGGACATAAAACCCAGAATGGAGAAAATAATTGGTCTAGTCCTCTGTAAACAGGAGATGCTTGGCAGGAAAGAGATGCTCACTGATTCTTCTAGGAGGAAGTGATGGGTGTTGTGAGAGAGAGAAAGGAGAGTGGAAATGAACAGCTGGAAATCTCAACAAATTCACACAGCCACATTTTTGTTGCAGGTCCTAGTGGCTTCTCATATTTATAGCCAAAATTTTAATCAGGGTCAGCTCTTAAAGCAGCCTTCAGCTGAAGCCCACATGAGGGAACAATGCTGCTCTGCAGGAAGTTGGACTAAATGGTTCTTGGGGTCCCTTCTCAGCTCTATGATGCTATGATTCCACCATTAGAGGCCAACCAAGCCTTATGAGGAATATCCTATGCTCTGGTAACCATGCCCTATTAGGAGTGGCTTAGGGAGCTGAGTATGTTTAGCCTGCAAAATGTTAAGAGGTGACATGATAATCATGTTTAAATATTTGAAGGGATATCATAATGGAGCAAGCTTGTTTTCTGTTGCTCCAGAGACTAGGCACTGAGTAATTGATTCAAAGTACAGGAAAAGAGATTCCACCTAAACATTAGGAAGAACTTTCTGATGGCATCAGCTGTTTGGCAGTGGAACACGCTCCCTCAGAGCGTAGTGGAGTCTCCTTCTTTGGAGGTTTTTAAAAAGAGGCTGAAGGGCCATTTGTTGGGAGTGCACTGATTGTGTATTTCTGCAGGGCAGAATGGGGTCAGACTAGCTGGCCTCTTCCAACTCTGTGATTCTATGACTTAGGGAGCTGGGTGCATTTAGCTTGGAGAAGAGAAGAATGAGAATTGACATGATAGTTTTCCTATAAGTATCATATGGGATGTCATATAATAGACAGAGCAAGCTTGCTTTCTGCTGCTCCAGAGATAAATGTATAAATACAGACTGCTACTGAGGGTCCATAAAACTGCTGAAGTGTGACAAGCCACACAACCCAAATATTTTAGGCATACTTAAGAAGAGAGGATCATGCAGAGAAATGCCTCTTATCACTTACCCATTGAGACAGATGCTTTGTCACAATCCTGCATGTTCCACTCAGTCTCAGGAAGATGCTTCTCCATCTCATCCGTCTCTGACACAAACAAAGCCTGCACCCAAAGAGGCAGAAACGAAAAGAAAAAAAGAAAGGAAGGAAAGAAAGAAAGAATTAGACAAGAATGGAATAATGTATCATCTTGTATATTTTGATTATATGTGTTTGTTAATTTGCTTTACAGTCAGCTTTCTGTATCTATGGATTCTTTATCCTCAAATTCAACCGTTCATGGCTTGAAACTATTAAAAATATATAAACACCAAAAGCAAAGCTTGATTTTGTCTTTTATATAAGGTATACCATTTTACTATGCCATTGTATTTAATGAGCCTTGAGCATCCACATATTTTGGTATTCACGGGGGGTGTCCTGGAACCAAACCCCAGCAGATACCAAGGGCTCACTGTATTACATTGCACTTGTTTTTGTATTTCTGCCTGCTTTACAATTGCATTGCATTGGTTTTGTATTTGTATTATTCCTTCCTTCTTGTACTTCTGTATCTATTTTAGATTTCACATCTTTGGCAGGGCAGGCTGTTGTTTCTTCTTGTTTTATTTTGTAGATCACCACTTATGCAGATGGTGCTATATAAATTAATAAATGAGAAGAAGGAAGATAATTAGAATAAAGAATAAGGATAATAATTTAAAAAGTCTGGTTGGACTATTCTTTGTTTAGCATGATGTTCATGATGTTTACCTGAGAGATCACTTCTCTAGGAATCTCTAGGTCCTCCAGGGCAACTCTGTGGTTAACATCTGCCAGACATTGAGCATTAAATTGCACTGTAGGAGCTACAAATGTCTAGTGGAGTGCTCTCTCTAGGAATCTCTAGGTCCTTCAGTGCAACTTTTGGTTAAAGTTGACCATATTCCTAGAAAGAACATATTAATAAAATATGCAAATAATCCGTGAAAGTCAAAGCTGCAAATGTGGAGGGATGAGTGTATATACAGCACTATATACACAACAACAGCTCTCTGACAAACCATCCACTACTCAACAATAACCCACATTGTCCATAGGTCATGCCCATATTTATGCATACTGTTCATGCCATGATCTCCCCATACAGGTGCCTGCAATTGTCCCTTGCATCAGACTGTTGAGTCATCCTGGGCATGTCCTCCAAGTGGTGTGATGATGCTACTCCACCATGGAACAACCTTTCTGAACGGTGCGTCATCCAGATGCCTGAGCCAGCTGCCATATTTTGTCCTATAAAATTCTTAATAACAGTTTTATACTGTGGGGCCTCATTATCCATGGGCTTACCATCCACGCATTTAAGCATTCACAGATGGTAAGCTCCCATTGCCCCCAGTGGCGGTGTGTGCATACGGCCATGCTGCCATTAGGAACAATGGGACTTCAGGTAACCCCCCATTGTCTGGGGACAACGAGGGCTTGCTTGAAGTCCCGCTGTAATGGTGTGCACGCGTCATCATTGAGGACAACGTGACTTGAGGACTTGAGGCTTTTTGTATCCATGGGGAGAAATCCAGAACAGATACCCCATGGATACCAAGGTCCCATTTTACATCCAGACACACACTGACATTATTTCTGCAGTGCAGATGCAGCCCAAGTCTCAAGATTCAGTATTTTAACTAGACGTCTATTTTACATTGTGGTGAGCCACCTTGGTGGGAGAAAGATAGGATCAAAATTGAACAAACAGATATTTTATTAAAATATATATTCTGGCCCTTTTAAACGATCAGAATGAAATTTTTCACACCTGCTGCTCTTTTCCCTTTAACTCTTCTGCATGATTCAGGAGGAAGCCTTCGGCCAGGGCCACCGCCTGGGAACTGGTCTCCGCTCCACATTCACTGACCCAGTTTGCCATCTCTGGGGGCAGAACAGCCAGGAACTGCTCCAAAATCACCAAGTCCAGGATCTGAGCTTTGGTGTGTCTCTCTGGCTTCAGCCATTGGGAACAAAGGTTGTGGAGCTGGCTGCAAACGTCTCGGGGGCCTTTGGTCTTATGATAACAAAACTCTCTGAAGTGCTGGCGGCTTATATCCAGAAGGAGCATATCCTCTCCCAGATGCTTCTGGACATTTCTTCTCAAGAACTCTCCTTGGTAGTTAGCCTGAACATTATGAAACCGTCTGGTTAACCTGGAGCCCTCTGAGTCTTGCTTCTTCATTTTGGCTCTGTTCTCCAAGGTAGGTTCCATCATGGCGAAAGGAAGATCTTCCTTTATGGGCAGATTTACAGTCTGTCAAAGATTGGCAAAATGACTGGAAACACCCAGGCCTACAAATAAAGGAAGACGTTGTGTGAATGAATTGTACTAGAGAGACTCTGGAGGTACTCAGAGGTTTTACAATCAAATCAAAGTGGGAAACTAGCTCTTTCCCCCATTAAAAAAAGTCTTTTACCATGACTGAGGCTGCATCCATGCTACAGAACTAATCCAGTTTGACACAACTTTTAACTGCCATGGTTCAATGCTATGGAATTCTAGGAACTGTAGTTTACTGTGGCACCCCAGTTAAATAAAGTGGTTGGAATTCTTTGGAGCTGCTGATGTTTCTAAACAGTCTTCAAAGGTAGCCTTGCAGATAGAGAAGGCTAAATGTCTCACAAAACTACAAGTCCCAGAAATCCATAACACTGAGCCATGGCAGTTAAAGTGATGTCAGACTGGATTATTTCTGCAGTGCGGATGCAGCCTGAAATAGAAATATAATAGGGGGCAGGCCAGGGAATGTCTTTCCATTTGCTCTGTTCCTAACCACTGACTGTCTCCTTGTGTACTCCCTTCCACTCCTCTCCACACCTTTAGTAGATTTCTTAAACCCAGGGCTTGCTGCTTTAAACCAGTTTTCCAAAGGATGCCTTTTAAAAAAAAACACCACTCCTTCAATCCCAGAATGCAACAGGAGGCAGCTAGAGGAGTCAAAGTGGAATAGTAGCACTTTAAGAGTATAGTGTGATAAACATCAAAGGCTGTTTAAATGTAAACATAACTTTAACAGTCCATTGGCAGTTCTTAATTGTGAGACTGAATAATAAATGCAATTACTTTTTTTCCATTTTTGTATCAAGTGCATTATATCAAGTACCAATGCTTATTTTAAATCACTTTATTTTATAGTGCAAGAAATGCCATTCAGTAACAAATCCTTCAGTTATCATAAATTTCAGCAGATCAACTCTTGAGTATGTTTTGCATGTTTTATTATGTATAGTCTACATATATATTCAGATTTAATAGGAATAATAAGTGTTTTATTGAAAGATGTAAATCATATCAAAGCCTAACGACTTTGGATTGTTAATGTTAAAAAGATTACAACATGGTGGATCAAGCTTTCTAATACATAAAATAATCCTTCATAGTATTAATATAATAAGCAGGATTTACTTTTTTCATTAAAACATTAATGCAAAAAACAACTACTTTAAACAAAACAAACAAACCTGGTGTTTGTTTTTCCAACCCTGCTTAAACTGTTTATCTGTAGGCAGAAATGGTCTTCCTCTCTCTTCCTTCTACAAAACCAAAAGAGCATCCACACTGCAGAAATAATCCAGTTTGACACTGCTTTAACTGTCCTGGCTCAGTGCTATGGAATTCTGGGATTCGTAGTTTGTTGTGGCACCAGAGCTTTCCAACAGAGAAGGCTAAATATCTCAAAAAACTACAATCCTCAGAATTCCATAGCACTGAGCCATGGCAGCTAAAGTGATGTCAAACTGGATTATTTCTGCAGTGTGGATGCATCTTATCTGAGGACAAAGTGGCAATCTCCTCCCTATGTTTGGTAAACGACCAAGCAACTTTGTGTGTGTTTTTATGTATATGTATACACACAGAGAGAGAGCTCCTCTTGGTAAACTACCAAGCAACTGTATGAATGTGCATGTCTGTGTGTATGTATATATGTGTGTGTATGTATATATGTGTGTGTGTGCGTGTGTGTATGCATTTGGCTAAAGTATGTTGTTGTATGTTGGGTAAACTACCAAGCAATTGATTAATATATATATTAATAAATAAGGTATAAATAAATAAGGTATGTTACCTTCTTTTCATTCCACCTGGCACTCAACGTTTTGAAGGCAAGAGAGCATTCCCTTCCCTCTCCCATTGCACAGCAAACTCACCAGATCTGGCTCATAAAAAGATCTCCTTGCTTGTGTATTTTGTATTTTGTTGTGTTTCTCACCAGATCCTTTTGTACAACTATGGCCCTGCCTCCTCGACTGGAAGCAGGGGCTTCCCTAGGAAGCCATACTATCTGATCTTAACCCCTTCCAGTCAAAATCTGTAGTGGAAACTGGAGGGGGCTCTTGTACTTTGAATGGTTGTGTAGAAAAGGTTGTGTACTGCTTGCTATACACAACTTGTATTTGGTTGCAAGGCAAGTCTTGCTTGCTGAAATCCCCTTTTTCATGCAACCTTAATAAATAACCTTCAAAGGTATAGGAGCCTTCTCCAATCTTCAGCCCTGTTTCTCTTTCCCTGCCTTAAGGGCTACATCTGCACTGTAGAATTAATGCACTTTGACACACTGCTTTCACTGCTATGGAATTCTGGAATTGGTTGTTTTGAGCTATTTGGCCTTCTGCACTGTAAATCATAGGATTTCATAGGATGGAACCATGGTGGTTAAAGCAGTGTCAAACTGCATTAATTATGCTGTGTGGAAGCAGGTCTTTTAGTGATAGATTATAAGAAATCTGGTGAGACAAAGGAGGAATGATTTTGCTGCCCCACTGAATATTAAATGCAATTATTAAAATAAATTAAAGTAAATTGCATTTATTCTTCAGTGGGGCAGCAAGGGCTATCACTAGGCCTTTCCATGAGGGTATAAACAGCCAGCGCGCTTTGGATGTTGGACTATGAGGCATTCACGCTGCAGAAATAATCTAGTTTGGCCCTGCTTTATCTGCTATGGTTCCCTGCTATGGGATTCTGGGATTTGTAGTCTGTTGTGGCACCAGAGCTCTCTGACAGAGAAGGCTAAATGTCTCACAAAATTACAGTTCACAGGAGTCCAGTGCATTGCACCATGGTTGTTGAAGAGGTAGGTGTCAAACTGGATTATTCCTGTAGTGTGAATGCAGTCTATGACTCTGCAGACTAGAAGTATAGTGTCTAGAGATGGGAAGTAATAGTGCCACTGTATTCTGCTTTGGTCAGGCCCCACCTGGAATAATGCTGTGTCCAGTTCTGGGCACCACCATTCAAAAAGGACATTGAGAAACTGGAGCCATGTGTCCAAAGGAGGGCAACTAAAATGGTGAAAGGTCTGGAAACCATGCCCTATGAGGAACGACTGAGGGAGCTGGGGATGTTTAGCCTGGAGAAGAGAAGGTTAAGAGGTGATATGATAGCCCTGTTTAAATACTTGAAGGGATGTCATATTGAGGAGAGAGCAAGCTTGTTTTCTGCTGCTCCAGAGACTAGGACCCGGAGCAACGGATGTAAGCTACAGGAAAAGAGATTCCACTTCAACATTAGGAAGAACTTCCTGACAGTCAGGGCTTTTTCACAGTGGAAGGCACTCCCTTGGAAAGTGGTGGAGTCTCCCTCCTTGGAGGTCTTTAAGCAGAGGCTGGATGGCCATCTGTCAAAGGGGATGCTTTGATTGAGAGTTCCTGCATGGCAGAAGGGGGTTGGACTGGATGGCCCCAGTGGTCTCTTCCAATTCTATGAGTCTATGATTCTATCCATCCTATTTGCAGGAAGGGCAGGCTGCCACCTAAATGCATTTGTCAGAGGAGAGCAGAAGATGTGTTAATGTGTTTCTTAGTCCTCCTCAAAATGGAGGACAATTTTTGGACAGAAAGCGGGAAAGGAGGACAGGTCCTCCTGGGAGAATGAATGGAGCTCCTTGGACCTCTAAGGGTTAAAGCCATAGAGACGGATTCCTAGAGAGGAAGGAAGGAAAAATGGAGTCCTCTCACTGTTGATCCATGGTCCCGCCCCTTCCGGCCATCTGTTTCTCCTCCTAGAGCGGCCCTTGGTCCAGAGGGAGGGCTGTAAAGACCTGTCCCAGGCAAGGGATGGCTGTTGCCACCGATGGAGTCAGGTGAGTCCTCCTCAGGTGGCTGCTATTGTTGTTGCTGTGTGCCTCCAAGCCATTTTTGACCATGGGGTTTTCTTGGCATGCTTCTCCAGAGGAGGGTTGCCATTGCCATCCTCTGAGGCTGAGAGAGTGTGACTTTGCCCAAGGTCACCCATTAAGGTTTCCATGGCTGAGCCAGGATTCGAACCCAGAGTCATAGGCTGCAGCCACACTGCAGGAACAATCCAGTTTGACACTGCTTTGACAACCATGGCGCCATGCTCCGGACTCCTGTGATCTGTAGTTCTGTGAGACATTTAGCCGCCACAACAGACTACAAACCCCAGGATCCCATAGCAATTAAAGCGAGGTGAGGCTGGATTAGAACCTTGGTCTCCAGAGCCATTTTCCCAACACTCAAGACAGATCTCTGCACCATGCTTTGCTCCTTTGGACGATCATTAACTTGGTTTATTTGCTTATTTATTTATTTATTTATTTAGAGTATTTATACCCCGCTCTTCAGCCACAAAGACTCTCAGAGCGGCATACAATTATTATTATTATTTTTAATTAGATGGTGATAATTGTAATAATAATCATAATATAGAAAACACACAGGGGCAGCTGTCTTGGCCATTTAGCAAATTCATACAAAACTCCACCCAACAGTGGTACCTTTATGGGCCAAGCGAAATGCGCAATACACATGCTGCAAGCTTTTGAAACTCCACTGGCTTCTTCATCAGGCAGGTGTTACAAACCAAGCAGGAGAACACTGGAGATGTTAGTCAGATGCCAGCATTTTATTCTTCCTGCCCTTAGTTAAGATGTTTGCTAAAGATACCCTCCCCATACCATCTGGGTTAATAATACAGTTGGCCCTCCACATTTGTCACTTTGATTGTTGTGGCTTTGGTTAATTGTGGCTTTGATATGTTCTCTCTAGGAATCCCTAGGTCCTCCAGAGAGATTCTGCTGCAAATTGGCCAGAGAGTTGCATTGCAAGAGCTAGTAATTACTAGAGAAAACACTTTACTGGGCATTTGTAGGTCCTCCAGTGTGATTCTGTGGTCAACTTTTGGGTTTAACAGTACTAGGGAATCCTGGGAATCATTGTGGCCACAGAGCTCTCTGACAGAGAAGGCTAAATGTCTCACAGAACTACAGTTCCCAGAATTCCCTAGTACCAAGCCATGATTATTTCTGCAGTGTGTTTTGGACCATTGATAACTGTGCTTTATTTGCACAGTATTGAAAAACTATAAAATAGTGTGTTTTGGACCTGAGTCTGTCCATCTAGAATGCCATCCTCCTCTTTTCCTGTTGCCTTCTACCTTACAAAGCATTATTGCCTTTCCTAGTGAGTCCACTCTTCTCATGATGTGTCTCAGTTGATTCGTCTTGGGATCTAGGAAGAGTTCAGGCTTGATTTGCTATAGGAGCCATTTATTTGTCTTTTTAGCAGCCCATGATATCTGGAACACAAATGACTTGATTTTTTCCCCTGTCAGCTTTCTTCGCTGTCACCTTTCACAACCATACACAGAAATTATAAATGCATGATATATAATATATATATCATATATGTATGTATGTATATTCAATTTACCTATATTAGAAGAAAGCCAGGATATAAGAAAATAATAATAATAATAATAATAATAATAATAATAATAATAATATCTATCTTGACAGTTCAGGAACTTGTCCGGATACTTCATAGCTTTCCTTCTAATCTTCTGATTTCCTGGCTGCTGTCCCCATTTTGATGAATGACTGAGACAAAGTATGGAAACTCTTGAACTATAGTATTTCAATGTCTTCATTTGTCTGCTTTAAAGTTATATAAATTTGAAACAATATAGTATCCATTTATCACATGTATTTTGGAAATTAACTTTGCCTGTGGACCTCCATTAAAACATACATTTTTCCAGACTGACCTCTTGCAACTCCATCTTGGTTTTTGTCGTTAAATTTAATAGGATTGGCTTTGTACCCAATTGCATTATAGGTCCAAAACACACTGCAGAAATAACCCAGTTTGAGGCCACTTTAACTGCCCTGGTAAATGCTAGGAAATTCTGGGAATTGTAGTTTTGTGAGACATTGAGCTTCCTCTGTCAGAGACCTCTGGTGCCACAATAAACTACAATACCCAGGATTCCCTAGCATTCACCCAGGGCAGTTAAAGCGGTCTCAAACTAGATTATTCCTGCAGTGTGTCTTGGACCATAGATAACTATGCTTTATTTACAGTATTGAAAAACTATAAAATATTCTAAAAGACATTGATTAAAAGAAAGCCACGTAGATGGAAACAACAGATAGAACAGTGAATAAAGATTTTGTTCTGTGGACAAGGGAAAGAACCCACTACTTATTTCTGCCTTTGATTCATGGTATTTTGTCTCCTGTGCAGGAAAGGGAAGCGTTTTCTCAGCTGAACGAAATGGCTAAATATGTCTTTGCCTCAAGAGAGGGTTCATAATCACACAGCAGGCAGGCCCTGAATGAGCTTGCTGCCTCAGCCATGCAAGAGAACACTACCCCATTTTCAACATCACAGTAAGTTTTGACTGCCAGTCCATCTGGCTTCTGTTTAGGGAATGGTGTGTGTGTGTGTGTGTGTGTGTGTGTATTGGGGGAGGGGGATCTTGTTGTCCAACTCAGGCACTAACATGCCTTGAGCTGGATCAGTAGGAACACTAGAACTTTCTACATTGTTGCTGTTAATTGCTGTCAAGTTGACTTCAACTTATGGCAACTGTACAAATGAGACATCTCTAAGGGATTGTCTGCACTGTAGAAATAATGCAATTTGATACCACTTTAACTCCCATGGCTCCATCCTACAGAATCCAGGGATTTATAGTTTCATGAGGCACCAGCACTCATTGGCAGAGAAGGCTAAAGACCTCATAAAACTACAAATCCCAGGATTCTGTAGGATGGAGCTGCAGCACTTAAAATTGTGTCAAACTGCATTTTCTCTACAGTGTAGATGCACCCCAAGTAACTGTCATCCAGCCCTCCTGAGGTCTTGCAGATCCAGGGTCCTAGCTTCTTTGATTGAGTCTATTCACCTGTAATGCCATCTTTTTCTTTTCCTTCTGCCTTCCACCTTTCCAAGCATCATTGTCTTCTCAAATGAATTATGGCATCTCATGGTATATTCAAAGTATGACAGTCCCAGTTTATTCATCTTGTCTTATAGGGAAAGTTCAGGTTTGATTTGCTCTAGGACCTGTTTGTTTGTTTGTTTGTTTGGGCAGGCTGTGGTATGTGCATCCTCTTCCAGTATTGTATTTCAAATCTGAACTTTCTGTATAAATACACATAATTTAACATGCAGTCTAAAAGGGGGCAGTGGGAGATAAGAAAAAGAGAAGGCAACAAGAGAGGATTTTTAGGGAGAATGCAAGTGGAAGAGATGTGGCATTGTGGGAAGCTTTGGGTCTGTGGCCCGTAAGGAAAGGACATCCTCTCATTCCCAAACATAGGTTCTGGCTTCTTTGGCTAATTTTCTTTTGTACAGAAAAATGAGCCAGTTTCCAGCTTGAATCACAGTTTAAAGCATTTCTTTATGTAAAAAGAATGTTTCTTCACAGAAAATCTGGATTTCTTTCTAGATCTTGGTATTCACCAGTAATTTCTCCGGTCTTTTGCCTGAAGATGGATCTGGCAGGAGAGAAAGTAATTTCTTCCCCTATGACAGAATCTGCCTGGGAGCACTACTTCATGATGGAGAAGCAAAAATTAGCTGGTTCTGAGCTAACAAAACCTCTTCCTGTTGTTCAAGATGAGAGTAGAGGAGGTTTCTGGGAAAGAAGAAGCATGCTGAAGAGCCTGGGGAAAGTCGTGCCCTGTTCAGAGGTACAGCGCCAGCACTTCAGGCAGTTCCGCTATGAGGAAGCTGAGGGACCCCGAGAGCTTTGCAATCGACTCCATGCTCTCTGTTGCCAGTGGCTGAAGCCAGAAGAACGTACAAAGGCTCAGATCCTGGACCTAGTGATCCTGGAGCAATTCATGGCTGTCCTCCCCCCAGAGATAAAAAGCTGGTTGAGAGAATGTAGAGCAGAGAGTACTTCACAGGCAGTAGCCCTGGCAGAAGGTTTCCTCTTGAGCCAGATAGAGGAGAAGATACAGGAGGACCACAGGGTGAGGATTTTTCCTTTTGGTACTTTAAAAAACATTATAGACATCTTTTCCAATTCATTGCATTTTATTTTCTCAAAATGACCCAATTCTCTACCTGTATTATTCCTTTTTTAATAATTCCCTTTGCCATCTTTGCTATCCTTCTGTTTCAGATCTTTGTGGAAGAGTCCACTGGTTTCTGTGATGTAGAGAAGGGTACCTCAGACTCTGGAAAAGGAGTACAATTCAAATGGATCTCACAAGAACATGGCACAGATGCCACCCCCAGCTCCTCTCTAGATAAGGTAGGGGGCAGGATTCCTGGAAAGCCAATAAAGGGGGTATTTGGGGTGCTCTTACCATAGCTGCATCTTCTTGGGCCTGAAATAATCTCTCTCCTCTTTTTTTCTTTTTCATCATATTTGCCTACTGTGGCATCTGTAGTGCCTACTTTGTGAAAAATTAAACTCTGTATGGCAACGTCAAGATACTGTATATACAGCGCGCCCGCGCCATACGCGGGCGTGCCATACGCAGCCTTGAGCATACGCGCTCAAGCCGCGGGGTGAGCGCAGGGCGGAAGGGGCGGCGCGTCCCATTCAACTGAATGGGCGCGCATGCCCGTTGCACCCCGCGTGCTCCCACGCCGCCGCGCCGCCACGCATGAGCCCCATTGTTTCCAATGGGGCTCAAGCATAGGCGGAATTCACCTTATGCGGCGGGATCCGGAACGGATCCCCCGCGTAAGGCAAGGACGGACTGTACTCATGTATAAGTCTATCCATGTATATAATACATATACGTTTTAGTCCAAAAATTGACCCCAGATACCTGAGTCGACTTATCTATGGGGCAATGTAAGTACTGTACGTAAACTCTTATTTAAAAGGAACCCAGTTAAAAAACAAAAGTGTATTCTCCCTCGGAATAACTGACAACCCCCTCCCCCCTTTGCTTTCTCATCCATCCAGCCTTTAGTGTGAGCATAAACAGTTATGCATGCTGGAATTTTGTTAATTCCTTGGCATTATTTTTCTTTATTTCATCCCTTAGATCCTTTGTTACATGCCCCTAGGTTTTACCCTTGACTTATCCATGGGTCAGATCAAAATCCATAATTTTGGGTCCAAAACCTGCCCTCAACCTACACATGAGGTCGACTTATAGTCAAGTATATATGGTTTTCTACTGTGACTAGGGATGGTATTTTTGGCTTACAGATACTACTTCTTCCCTCAGGTGATGCTTGAGAAGGTGACTGTGTCTTTCAGTGAAGAGGAGTGGGCCCAGCTGCATCTGGACCAAAGGGCCCTGCACAGAGAAGTCATGGAGAAGAACATGGAGATTGTGGCCTCTCTGAGTGAGTCTGTCTCTTTCTCCTGATTGATCCAGTCACGTTGCAGGTGCTCCTGAATCACTGTAACCTCTTCATGCCATCTTGCTCTTTTTCTACTAGCTACATCATCCTCTTCCCACTGGGCTGATTTTTTATTTACTCCTGAGGAGAAACCTCAAACATGAAAAGCTGAATTGTTTGCTAGTACAAGACAGTGCAAAGGAGATAACCTTTTCCTCCTTGAAGGAATAGTCTTGTTTCACTCCCTTTCTTCCTAAGTATAGACAAGTCCAGTTCTTCCCAGTAAATTGACAATAATGCAGAAAGAGGCAGAGTGTTCCTGACAGAAAGGGGAAACAAGCAATTGGAGGGAACCATTGCCAGGATGTTCTCCATCCTTTGTGCAAAAAGAAGCCAAATGTCAGTGGTTGTATTGAGACAAGGTACTAAAAGAGGAAACGAGGTGTGTAGCCTGATCTGTCAGCTCCACAGATACTGGGGCTTAGCTCTTTGAAATTAGATAGTATGCCAGAGCCATTTAGCAGTCAGGAACTCATTCAAGTATATCTTTTGGCAAATGTATGTCCCAGGTTTGCAGCCAGTGTTTCAGAGTGAACAGGGAAGTCACAGGGAAACAGATGGGAAGATGGGGGCATCTTCCAGCTGCTCTGGGGGCATGGTGTTTACACAATGCACTCCCCTGGAGTGCCCAAATCCTGTCCGAAAAGCTTCTGTTTGAGGCTGCAGAATGAGGCATCTTCGGGGCTGCGGCGTGTGTTCTCCACAGCCCCGGGAGCAATCAGGCTAGGAGTGGCTTCTGGCTTCTCCTTCCTACCCATCAGCTTCACCCCACAGTTCCTATGGGCACAGCAGAACAGGCCTCAGAGCACTGATTCTCCATGAACACTATCCAGCATCATCTGTTCAGCAGATTATTAGCTCTATTCCTCTTCCTTTAGCCTATTTTTTTGGCAATAAAGATATATATTTGTTTATTGATTGTGGTATGATGTGGCTGAGAGAGAGAAAAAAACCTTACCCAACAGTTCTTCTGGCTTTCAAATCCATATAGCAGCCAAATTTTACTAAAAGCATTGAGGGAGTGATGTGGAGCTGGTCTCACAGGAGAGCAAATGGAGAAGCTCTGAAGCTTCATCTCTTTCTAATCCCCTGCTCCAGTTGCTGCAGTGTTGTCAATTATTTCTTTGACGCCAGACTGTTTCTCTCTAAGCCTGTGTTGTTTCTCTTCTTTCAAGGTAATTGGCAGGAGAGGGAGAACCAAGCAAAGCCAAGGATGTCTTTGCTGCAAAGCGTTGAATGTCAAGTTAAGAAAGAGAAGGAAGCCAAAACTGACATTCAGGAGAAGTGGAGGAACAAAGCATTTCCTTCTCAGAATGGAGGCATCCATGGAATCTCCATCCAAGAAATAATAGAAAAAAGAAATGGAAGAGGTACATGCATGTCTCCTCAATATGGGTGGAACCTTGGTTTTAAAGACAGCCTTAACCTTCATAGGGACACATATGCAGAAAGAATTCTCACACGAAAGAAGAAATGTGTGTTTTCAATGTGTGGAAAGAGCTTTGGGTGGAGATCACAATTTGTGCCACTTCAGTGGTCCCACACAGGGGAGAACCCATTTAAAAGCTTAGAGTGTGCCAGAAGTTTCAGTCCGAAGGGATATTTCATCCATCATCTGGCAACTCACTTTGGGGAGAAACCATTTAATTGTTTGGAATGTGGGAAAAGATTCCGTCGGAAGTCAAACCTCACTGCTCATCAGTTAATTCACACGGAAGAGAAACCATTTAAATGCCAGGAGTGTGGAAAGAACTTTAGATCAAAGCAAAAGCTCACTCAGCATCAAGTAACTCACACAGGGGAGAAACCATTTCATTGCTTGGAGTGTGGAAGGAGTTTCAGTAGGAAGTCAACCCTCATTTCCCATCAGTTAATTCACACAGGGGAGAAACCATTTCAATGCCTGGAGTGTGGAAGGAACTTTAGACTGAAGCAAAAATTCACTCAGCATCAGGTAACTCACACAGGTGAAAAACCGTTTCATTGCCTTGAATGTGGAAAGACTTTCAGTCGGAAGTCAAATCTCATTTCTCATCAATTACTTCACACAGGAGAGAAACCATTTAAGTGTCTTGAGTGTGAAAAAACTTTTAGATGGAAGACAGAACTCACTCAGCATAAATCAACTCACACCGGGGAGAAACCATTTCAGTGCTTGCAATGTGGAAAGAGCTTCAGTCGGAGGTCAAGCTTCATTTCCCATCAGTTAATTCACACCGGAGAGAAACCATTTCAATGCCTGGAGTGTGGAAAATGCTTTAGATGGAAGCAAAAGCTCACTCAGCATCAATTAACTCACACAGGGGAGAAACCATTTCCTTGCTTGGAGTGTGGAAAGAGTTTTAATCGGAAGTCAAATCTCCTTTCACATCAGTTACTTCACACAGGGGAGAAACCATTTAAATGCCTGGAGTGTGGAAAGACCTTTAGATGGAAGACAGAGCTCACACAGCATAAATCAACTCACACTGGAGAGAAACCATTTCAGTGCTTGCAGTGTGGAAAAAGCTTCAGTCGGAAGTCAAGCCTCATTTCACACCACTTAATTCACACAGGGGAGAAACCATTTCAATGCCTGGAGTGTGGAAAGAAGTTTAGATGGAAGCAAAAGCTGACCCAGCATCAGTTAATTCACACAGGGGAGAAACCATATCAGTGCATGGAGTGTGGAAGGAGCTTCACTCATAAAATAAGCCTCACTCGTCATCAAGTAAATCACACATTTCAGTGCTGCCAGAAATGTGGAAAGAGCTTCACTCCGAAGATAGGCCTAACTTCCTATCAAACAACTTACACAATGGATAAAGCCTTACTGTGCTTGGAGTGTACGGAGAGTTTATCTCAGAAGCCACAAGTTAAGTCAGAAGAAAAGTCTCCTTTGCCATTTAGCAACTCATACAAGGGAGAAGCATGAAAATGGAAACAATTTGAGAGGGCCACACATCTAAAATTCATATGTTTACATGTGTCCGTATTTCTATGCTGGAGAACTATTCAGATATTTGGGAAAGGAGCACATGATTCAGTCAAGATTAGCCGCACGTGAATAAGCACTTCATATAAATTGGGGGGGGGGGGGGGGATTAAATAGGAAAGGTTGTCCTTTCCACTCCAGAGCACTTACCGAAGGCCTGAATTTTTGTTGAAGAGAAAGTTAACACTGCTTTTAAATTTACACTCAATCTATGCTTTATTGGGATTGTTGAGGTTGCTGACCTCCCAATTTAAAACAATCTTAAGATGTCTTGTGATGAAATGTCAAATTGTAACAGGAAATATTTGCTGTTTTTTAAGATTACAATATTACACTTCAAAACCAAATGTTACCTTTTATTTTCAGTCAATCTGAAGAAATCCTTCATGACTGAAAGGCTTTTTGATAAATCCCTGGTTGTGAAGAATTGGTGTGAAGTTCAACTTTTAACATTTTTGCATGTATTTTTATCAGTTGCTGGTGTTGGTCATCTTCTGCCTTAGTGGCACATTTTTCCAAAATCTCATTTCATTATACGATGGACTATAGCTTAGATGGCCTGAATTAATACTTAATTGATAACACTGCAACAAAGTAGTCTGAGTCTTTTTTGCTTTCTATGGCCCCATACAGACAGGCCAAAATAAAGCTGCTTCGGGTCACTTTGGAGGTATGCTATTTAAATGATGCATGCGTCCTAAGAGTCTGGAAGCCACACCAAAGCCATGCTCCAGTCCTCAGGAGTCCTTCCAGACTCTTAGGACGCATGCATCATTTAAACAGCATACCTCCAAAGTGACCCAAAGCAGCTTTATTTTGGCCTGTCTGTATGGGCCCTTTGTAATTTATTTTGAATATAGGTTTTTTTCTAGAAAGCGTACTGTCTAAACTCTGTTGTGCCACTTTCTTTGTAATAAACCTTGTGAAGTTTTCCACCAGTTTCCATTCTTGTTCTGACCACAAGACCATTATTTCTTTTTGGGGGTGGGTCTTCCTGCATGGCAGGGGCTAGACTGGATGGTCCTTGTGGTCTCTTCCAATTCTGTTATTCTTCCTGGGTGCTTGCAGAGGAGGAACGCCTCCGTTGTGGGTGGAGAGTTTAGTTTGTTAATTAAGATAAGAAAGACAAAATTATCCTCCTAAAGGTCTGACAGTGTAGATAATTCTGGGGACAATCTTGTACAGTTGGCCCTCCATATCCACTGACTCTTTATCCAAGCATCCATGGCTTGAAAATATTCAAAAAAGATATATAATTCCAAAAAACAAGACTTGATTTTCCTATTTTATATAAGGGGTACAATTTTGCTTTCCTGTTGTGTATAATTGGATTTGAGCATCCATGGATTTTGATATCTATTTTTTGTGGGGGGAATAGCAGAGTTGGAAGAGACCCCAAGGGCCATGTAGGAATACACAAACAAAGCACTTCTGACAAATGGCCATCCAGTCTCTGTTTAAAAACCTCCAATGAAGTAGGCTCCACCACACTCAGAAGTGTGTTCCATGCTTGAACCAATCTCACATTCTGGAAGTTCTTCCTAATGTTTAGATGAATTCTCTTTTCCTGTAGTTTTAGTTAGATATGGAAAGAAGAACAAAATGTCACATGGGGGGGGGGCACACAAACATTTTCCGTCCTCCATTTAGTTTCACTTCAGGGCCATAATCCACTCAAAAATGGACTACTCTGAATTTGTGCCTAATATCTTTCCATCTGCCTAGCAAAAGATTGGCACTCCATTCTGGGATTTCACTTGGCGTTCAATGCTACCATTTCCCCACCAGAGAGCTTTTATTCTGTCTGAAGCCAAACTTCTCGTGACCCATATATAGATGGAATAAAGAAGCAAAACGCATATTGTTCAACACGGTGTCAGTTAGTAGGCATTCACTGTCGTCTTGGGCTTCTGCTGCCTGTCTGAATGAGGACTCCTTTGTCCTCATATGTGTAGCTATTGGGATTCCTTCAACCTGGTAAATTTCAAATTGTATGAGCTTGTTTTTATGGGGAAAGTTCTTGCTCTCCCAACATTTCGCAGATGCAAATGGGACACATGCAGCCAAGGAAAGCCAGGATGTGGACAAGGATGCACCTACATTGTAGACATCATGGTGTTTGACACCACTTTTAAGTGCTGTGACACCATCTTCTGGAAGCTTAAGATCTGTAATTTTACAAGGTCTTCAGCCTTCTTTGCTGGTACCTTACAAAACTACAAATCCCAGGATCAAAATGGTGTCAAACTGCATTATTAAACCATTACGCCACATGACCCTTGTAAAACTGCAAATCCCAGGTTCCCATAAGATGGAGCAACAGAATTTAAAAGTGGTGTCAAACTGCATTATTTCTACCTTGTAGACTCTACAAGGTAGACTCTTATTTGTATATCATATGTAATGTATACAATAGAATTATATAGTTATATTTATTTGTATAATTATACAATTCTGTTGTGTGTGTGTGTGTTCATACATGTATATAATTTGTACAATTTATATTTGTATATAATATGTAATATATACAATAGAATTATATAGTAATTATATTTCTTTGTAGTTAAATTCTATTGTGTGTATATATATATGTGTGTGTGTGTGTGTGTGCATATGTGTACACATATATAGTTTATACAATATAATTATAATGATATTTATTTGTATATAATATGTAATATATACAATATAATTATATAATTATGTTTATTTGTATAATTATACAATTCTTGTATGTGTGTGTGTGTACACACACACACACACACACACAATTTATACAGTGTAGAGGCAGCTTGAGTTTCCCAAAAGGAGAGTGTTTTGCCAGCTTGCCATCATGCCTTTTACACATTTTGATTGGTCCAATAAAGTTATAAAGTCCAGCAATGCCCAAACCTTTTTGGTCTACTGCTCCAGATGTTTTGGACTTCAACTCCCAGAAGCCCCAGCCAGCTTGGCCAGCAGCCAGGAATTCTGGGAACTGAAGTTTACCAAAATAGCTGGAGGAGGACCCACAGTTTGGAAAACACTGAACTGTTTTGTGGATCTTGGCCTGCTAAGGATTAAGACCAACGAGTGGAACTCCTAGAGGGGACGGAAGCCCTGGCAGTGAAGGCATTAACGCCCTGCCCCTTCCGGCCATCTGTTTCTAGGTGAATCTTCCTAGACCGGCTAGGAGGCCAGAGTCAGAGAGACCCCCTAAAGGGGTGAGAAAGAGGCTCCAAGGTAGGGTTGCCATACATCCGGACCTCCAAACCGGGAAAAATGTAGGTCAAAATTTTCAAATCTAGGACACTTTTTTTGTGTGTCCTACATTTGAATAGGGGAGGCTTTCCCTCGCCGCCTGGGCCCTGGGCCTCGAGGAGGCCGGGAAAGAGGGCGCGGAGCCTCTGGCGATCGCCAGGGCCTGCCCTCCTTCTCGGCCTCTGCTGAGGCCGGGAAGGAGGGCGCGGGGCCGCAGGGAGGCGGGGAGGGTGGTGCGGCCGCGCGCAGGAGGCGCCACCTTCCCCTTCGCCTCCTCCGCCCAAGGCCTCGCTGTCCTCCTCTTCCCCTGCGCGGCCATGCGAGGTGGAAGAGGAGGAGGGCAGCGAGGCCCCATGGGTTGCAGCGCAACCCCGCTGCAACCGGGCTTTTCCCGGTTTTTGGTGGCACCCGTGACATGAGCGGGCAGGTGCCGCCAAAACCGGGAAAAGCCCAGTTGCAGCCGGGTTATGGCAACCCTACTCCAAGGTAAAGAGTGGGTTTTGGCCCCTGTTTCCTGGGCCTCTGGATGAAAGGAGGGAGCCTCTTCCTCTTCTCAGCCAGAGGGAACTGGTGAGCCCCCTCTTCTCCTTGGGATCATCATGATAATTATAATTATACACAAATAAATATAATTACACTGGTACCCCGGGTTACGAAATTAATTCGTTCCGCTATTCCTTTCGTAAGCCGAAAATTTCGTAACCCGAAGCGCTTTTCCCATTGAAAATAACTAATGCGTTCCATGACCTCAGACTGAACCTGCAAGTCAAAACAAAGTCACAATAGAGGCCTATTAAGCTAAGTACCCTACAATACAATGTAATACAAAGTTGCCTGAGGCACTAAAGAGCTTAACAATGACTGGCAGGTCCATTCTAAACTTTCTAAGGATCTTAACAATGACTGACAGGTCCATTCTAAACTTTCTAATGATCTTAACAATGACTGACAGGTCCATTCTAAACTTTCTAAAGGATAAAGAAAAAAAGTTTTTTTCTCTCTTTGATGGTTCTGGCATCTCAGAGTGAGGCAGGAGGAGGAGGATGAGCTCTCAAATCATCACACCCATGACCAAAGCACCCCAAATCTAAAAAAGCAACCCCATGGTCACACTCTCTGGCCCAAACTTGCAAAAGTCCCACCCCACACTTTGAAAACATCACAGCCATGACCAAACCACCCCAGAACCCAAACTCAAAGGCCAGAACCCCCAAATCTGAAAATGCCACCCCAAAGTCACACTCTCTGGCCCACATCAAATCAAGGCCAAACTTGCAAAAATCGATGCCCACACTTTGAAAACATCACAGCCATGACCAAACCACCCCAGAACCCAAACTCAAAGGCCAGAAACCCCAAATCTGAACATGCCACCCCAAAGTCACACTCTCTGGCCCACATCAAATCAAGGCCAAACTTGCAAAAATCGATGCCCACACTTTGAAAACATCACAGCCATGACCAAACCACCCCAGAACCCAAACTCAAAGGCCAGAAACCCCAAATCTGAACATGCCACCCCAAGGTCACACTCTCTGGCCCACATCAAATCAAGGCCAAACACATCTCACACTTTGAAAACATCACACCCATGACCATGCCACCCCAGAACCCAAACTCAAAGGCCAGAAACCCCAAATCTGAACATGCCACCCCAAGGTCACACTCTCTGGCCCACATCAAATCAGGGCCAAACATGCAAACCTCACATCTCACACTTTGAAATCATCACACCCATGACCATGCCACCCCAGAACCCAAACTCAAAGGCCAGAAACCCCAAATCTGAACATGCCACCCCAAGGTCACACTCTCTGGCCCACATCAAATCAGGGCCAAACATGCAAACCTCACATCTCACACTTTGAAATCATCACACCCATGACCATGCCACCCCAGAACCCAAACTCAAAGGCCAGAAACCCCAAATCTGAACATGCCACCCCAAGGTCACACTCTCTGGCCCACATCAAATCAAGGCCAAACATGCAAACCTCACATCCCACACTCTCAAATCATCACACCCATGACCATGCCACCCCAGAACCCAAACCCAAAGGCCAGAAACCCCAAATCTGAACATGCCACCCCAAGGTCACACTCTCTGGCCCACATCAAATCAAGGCCAAACATGCAAACCTCACATCCCACACTCTCAAATCATCACACCCATGACCATACCACCCCAGAACCCAAACCCAAAGGCCAGAAACCCCAAATCTGAACATGCCACCCCAAGGTCACACTCTCTGGCCCACATCAAATCAAGGCCAAACACATCTCACACTTTGAAAACATCACACCCATGACCATGCCACCCCAGAACCCAAACCCAAAGGCCAGAAACCCCAAATCTGAACATGCCACCCCATGGTCACACTCTCTGGCCCACATCAAATCAAGGCCAAACATGCAAACCTCACATCCCACACTCTCAAATCATCACACCCATGACCATGCCACCCCAGAACCCAAACTCAAAGGCCAGAAACCCCAAATCTGAACATGCATCCCCATGGTAAGGCCCATTCTAAAGGATAAAGAAAAAAAGTGTTGCTGGTCTTGGCATCTCAGAGTGAGGCAGGGGAAGGAGGAGGAGGAGCTGCTCTCAAATCATCACAGCCATGACCAAAGCAACCACAAATCTAAAAAAGGAACCCCATGGTCACACTCTCTGGCCCACATCAAATCAAGGCCAAACACATCTCACACTTTGAAATCATCACACCCATGACCATGCCACCCCAGAACCCAAACTCAAAGGCCAGAAACCCCAAATCTGAACATGCCACCCCATGGTCACACTCTCTGGCCCACATCAAATCAAGGCCAAACATGCAAACCTCACATCCCACACTCTCAAATCATCACACCCATGACCATACAGTACAAAAGTGTTTTTCTTATCTTTGCTGGTCTTGGCATCTGGTCCTGGCATCTCGGAGTGAGGCAGGAGGAGGAGGAGGAGGAGAGGGGCAGCCCAAAAAGCCAAATTTAAACCAATTCAAGCAATTTAACCACTTCAGCCAATTCAAGCAATTTCACCACTTCAGCCAATTTAGCCAATTCAAGCAATTTAACCACTTCAGCCAATTTAGCCAATTCAAGCAATTTAACCAATTCAGCCAATTTAGCCAATGCCACCAATTTAACAAAGTTAACCATTTTTTAAAAAAGAATTTGGTGTTTTTTTTTAGGGTCACCTTTTTTTTAAGGGTCACCTTTTGCCTTCTTGGAAGACGGTTCTCCCGCTCTAGGGAAGAACTGGTCCAAGGATGTCTGCTTTTGCCGGCCCTTAAGCAGGTTCTTAAAATGGCTAAGGCAGACATTATCAAAATGGGCAATGGCATGGCTGGTGAGCACCTGCTCAGGGTGGTGCTTCTCCACAAAGGAAGCCACATTGTGGAATTGCCTCAGAATGTCTTTAATGTCTGCCGTTGGCAAAGATGCCCCCGCAGCCTCCTCCTGCTGGCCCCTGTCGAAGTGGAGCACGTCCTCGTCCACGGCCGAGTGTTGCATCGCCGCCAAGGCCTTCAGGTCCTCTGTTGTCAGGTCCTCGTTGTGCTCCTCGAGGAGTTCCTCCACGTCCTCGTTGTCCACGTCGAGTCCCAGGGACCTCGCGATGGAGACGATCTCGTGCACCTCTTCCTCTTCACCTGGCTCAGCACCCTCGGACTGTGACCCTTCCAAGGAAGAAGCATCAGGCCACAGCTTCCTCCATGCAGCAATCAGGTTGCGCCTGGTGATCGCCTGCCAGGCCAAGTCCACCATCTTTATGCACACCACGATGTCAAAATGCTGCTTCCAGAACTCACGAAGGGTCAGCTGTGTGCTCTCGGTCACATCGAAGCAACGCTTGAAGAGGTGCTTGGTGTACAGCTTCTTGAAGTTGGCGATCACCTGCTGGTCCATGGGTTGCAAGAGGGAGGTCGTGTTGGGTGGCAGAAACTGGACCTTGATGAAGGAGAACTCCGCGAGGATGTCCTTCTCCAGGCCATGCGGGTGCGCAGGAGCATTGTCCAAGAGGAGGAGGCACTTCAGGGGCAAATCTTCTTCCTCCAGGTACCGCTTCACTGTCGGGGCGAAGACACTGTTGATCCACTCGACGAAAAGGAGGCGTGTCACCCATGCGCGGCCATTGGAGCGCCACATCACTGGCAACCTGTCCTTCTGGATGTTGTGTGCCTTGAACGCCCTGGGATTCTCGGAGTGGTACACCAACAGGGGCTTGACCTTACAGTCCCCGCTGGCATTGGCACACAACGCAAGTGTGAAGCGGTCCTTCATTGGCTTGTGGCCTGGCTGTCTCCTCTCCTCCTGGGTGATGTAGGTGCGGCGAGGCATCTTCTTCCAGAAGAGGCCCGTCTCGTCGCAGTTGAAGACTTGCTGCGGGACGTAGCCTTCCTCCTCCACCATGGCCTTGAACGCGACGACGAATGCTTCAGCGGCCTGGTGGTCTGCGCTGGACGCCTCGCCGTGACGGACGACAGAGTGGATCCCGGTCCTCCTCTTGAACCTGTCGAACCAGCCACGTGATGCTTTGAAGTCTGGGGTGGCTGGCTCCTCCTGCGAAGAAGTTCCTTCGCCTGCCTCCTTGCTGGCCAGGTCTTCGTAGATGGCGGTGGCCTTCTCGCAGATGACCGAGGTGGTCACAGTGTCCCCGACTCGCTCCTTTTCCTTGATCCAGAGGAGAAGCAGGCGCTCCATCTCCTCATGCTTCGGTGTCCTCTGCTTGGCGATGGTCGTCACGCCTTTCGCTGGAGCCACAACAGCTCTGATGGCCTCCTTCTGCTTGAGGACAGTGCCAATCGTCGATGGGTTGCGTCCATACTCCTTGGCAATGTCCACCAAGCGCACGCCCCTCTCGTGCTTGGCAATGATGTCCTTCTTGTCCTCCAAGGACAAGGGAGCCCTCTTCTTCTTCTCACCGCTTGGCTTGGGAGCCATAGCTCAAGCCTAAAAAGGACAAAAGGCACAGGCAATGAGCAAAAGCCACAATTGGAAACCACCCCCACCCCCATGGTCACACTCTCTGGCCCAAACTTGCAAAAGTCCCACCCCACACTCTCAAATCATCACAGGCATGGCCAAAGCACACAAGAACACAAGCCCATAAGGCCAAAACCCCCAAATCAGAAAATGCCACCCTATGGTGAGAGTCTCTGGCCACATGTGACCATAGCCAAAGTGTTAAAAGTCTCACACCACACTTTGAAAACAGCACAGCCATGAAGAAATCAAAGCAGCAAATGAAGCCCATCATCCACACATCAGAGCATGCCACACTAACAGCAAGAAACCCCAAAAAAAGCAACCCAGCAGCTCTAACCCATCATCCACACATCAGAGCATGCCACACTAACAGCAAAAAACCCCAAAAAAAGCAACCCAGCAGCTCTAACCCATCATCCACACATCAGAGCATGCCACCCAAACAGCAAGAAACCCCAAAAAAAGCAACCCAGCAGCTCTAACCCATCATCCACACATCAGAGCATGCCACACTAACAGCAAAAAACCCCAAAAAAAGCAACCCAGCAGCTCTAACCCATCATCCACACATCAGAGCATGCCACCCAAACAGCAAGAAACCCCAAAAAAAGCAACCCAGCAGCTCTAACCCATCATCCACACATCAGAGCATGTTACCCAAACAGCAAGAAACCCCAAAAAAAGCAACCCAGCAGCTCTAACCCATCATCCACACATCAGAGCATGCCACCCAAACAGCAAGAAACCCCAAAAAAAGCAACCCAGCAGCTCTAACCCATCATCCACACATCAGAGCATGTTACCCAAACAGCAAGAAACCCCAAAAAAAGCAACCCAGCAGCTCTAACCCATCATCCACACATCAGAGCATGTTACCCAAACAGCAAGAAACCCCAAAAAAAGCAACCCAGCAGCTCTAACCCATCATCCACACATCAGAGCATGTTACCCAAACAGCAAGAAACCCCAAAAAAAGCAACCCAGCAGCTCTAACCCATCATCCACACATCAGAGCATGCCACCCAAACAGCAAGAAACCCCAAAAAAAGCAACCCAGCAGCTCTAACCCATCATCCACACATCAGAGCATGTTACCCAAACAGCAAGAAACCCCAAAAAAAGCAACCCAGCAGCTCTAACCCATCATCCACACATCAGAGCATGTTACCCAAACAGCAAGAAACCCCAAAAAAAGCAACCCAGCAGCTCTAACCCATCATCCACACATCAGAGCATGTTACCCAAACAGCAAGAAACCCCAAAAAAAGCAACCCAGCAGCTCTAACCCATCATCCACACATCAGAGCATGCCACCCAAACAGCAAGAAACCCCAAAAAAAGCAACCCAGCAGCTCTAACCCATCATCCACACATCAGAGCATGTTACCCAAACAGCAAGAAACCCCAAAAAAAGCAACCCAGCAGCTCTAACCCATCATCCACACATCAGAGCATGCCACCCAAACAGCAAGAAACCCCAAAAAAAGCAACCCAGCAGCTCTAACCCATCATCCACACATCAGAGCATGTTACCCAAACAGCAAGAAACCCCAAAAAAAGCAACCCAGCAGCTCTAACCCATCATCCACACATCAGAGCATGCCACCCAAACAGCAAGAAACCCCAAAAAAAGCAACCCAGCAGCTCTAACCCATCATCCACACATCAGAGCATGTTACCCAAACAGCAAGAAACCCCAAAAAAAGCAACCCAGCAGCTCTAACCCATCATCCACACATCAGAGCATGTTACCCAAACAGCAAGAAACCCCAAAAAAAGCAACCCAGCAGCTCTAACCCATCATCCACACATCAGAGCATGCCACCCAAACAGCAAGAAACCCCAAAAAAAGCAACCCAGCAGCTCTAACCCATCATCCACACATGAGAGCATGTTACCCAAACAGCAAGAAACCCCCAAAAAAGCAACCCAGCAGCTCTAACCCATCATCCACACATCAGAGCATGCCACCCAAACAGCAAGAAACCCCAAAAAAAGCAACCCAGCAGCTCTAACCCATCATCCACACATCAGAGCATGCCACACTAACAGCAAAAAACCCCAAAAAAAGCAACCCAGCAGCTCTAACCCATCATCCACACATCAGAGCATGCCACCCAAACAGCAAGAAACCCCAAAAAAAGCAACCCAGCAGCTCTAACCCATCATCCACACATCAGAGCATGCCACCCAAACAGCAAGAAACCCCCAAAAAAGCAACCCAGCAGCTCTAACCCATCATCCACACATCAGAGCATGTTACCCAAACAGCAAGAAACCCCAAAAAAAGCAACCCAGCAGCTCTAACCCATCATCCACACATCAGAGCATGTTACCCAAACAGCAAGAAACCCCAAAAAAAGCAACCCAGCAGCTCTAACCCATCATCCACACATCAGAGCATGTTACCCAAACAGCAAGAAACCCCAAAAAAAGCAACCCAGCAGCTCTAACCCATCATCCACACATCAGAGCATGCCACCCAAACAGCAAGAAACCCCCAAAAAAGCAACCCAGCAGCTCTAACCCATCATCCACACATCAGAGCATGTTACCCAAACAGCAAGAAACCCCAAAAAAAGCAACCCAGCAGCTCTAACCCATCATCCACACATCAGAGCATGTTACCCAAACAGCAAGAAACCCCAAAAAAAGCAACCCAGCAGCTCTAACCCATCATCCACACATCAGAGCATGTTACCCAAACAGCAAGAAACCCCCAAAAAAGCAACCCAGCAGCTCTAACCCATCATCCACACATCAGAGCATGTTACCCAAACAGCAAGAAACCCCAAAAAAAGCAACCCAGCAGCTCTAACCCATCATCCACACATCAGAGCATGTTACCCAAACAGCAAGAAACCCCAAAAAAAGCAACCCAGCAGCTCTAACCCATCATCCACACATCAGAGCATGTTACCCAAACAGCAAGAAACCCCAAAAAAAGCAACCCAGCAGCTCTAACCCATCATCCACACATCAGAGCATGCCACCCAAACAGCAAGAAACCCCCAAAAAAGCAACCCAGCAGCTCTAACCCATCATCCACACATCAGAGCATGTTACCCAAACAGCAAGAAACCCCAAAAAAAGCAACCCAGCAGCTCTAACCCATCATCCACACATCAGAGCATGTTACCCAAACAGCAAGAAACCCCAAAAAAAGCAACCCAGCAGCTCTAACCCATCATCCACACATCAGAGCATGTTACCCAAACAGCAAGAAACCCCAAAAAAAGCAACCCAGCAGCTCTAACCCATCATCCACACATCAGAGCATGTTACCCAAACAGCAAGAAACCCCAAAAAAAGCAACCCAGCAGCTCTAACCCATCATCCACACATCAGAGCATGTTACCCAAACAGCAAGAAACCCCAAAAAAAGCAACCCAGCAGCTCTAACCCATCATCCACACATCAGAGCATGTTACCCAAACAGCAAGAAACCCCAAAAAAAGCAACCCAGCAGCTCTAACCCATCATCCACACATCAGAGCATGTTACCCAAACAGCAAAAAACCCCCAAAAATGCAACCCAGCAGCTCTAGCCCATCATCCACAAATCTGAACATGCCAGTAGCAAAACCCACAATCCACACTTTGAAAACACCAAAAAAATAAAAATAAAAAAAATAAAAATTAAAAAAAAATTAAAAAAATTTAAAAAAAATTAACAGCACCCCAGCACCCCAGAGCAAAAGCATGGTCACACTGTCTCAGCCCAACCCACCCCACAAGAAGAAGGTAAAAATTCATCAACCTACCGGTAGAGAAATTCCCGATGCCGGTCTTGATCCGAAGATACACCTGGCAAAGGCAGCAAAAGTCCAAAGCCAGGAAAAGTCCGAACCGCAAGTGAACCCAAGAGTCAGAGCTCAAATATCAACTCTTCCTCACACAGTCCACAGGGCCAGACAAAGGAGCCGATCAATGGAAGCCGGCTTTTATTTCGCAAGGCAAGCCACCCCCCCCAATTTCGTTAGCCAATGCAATTGATTGGCTTGATTTCTCAAGCCAATCACTGCTGCTAACGAAATTCAAAAATCGCGCCTAACCCAGCCCCCTGGGTTAGCCGTTAGCCCTTTAAATCCCTGGAAAGCCTATCGCTGCACTTTGCATTTTTTGAATTTCGCGCCGAAAAGGATTGCGTAACCCGAAGAATCTTTCGCAACCCGGGACAGCTTTTTCCAAGCCGCATTTTTCGTATCCCGAAAAATTCGTAACCCGGTCCTTTCGTATCCCGGGGTACCAGTGTATCATCATCATATTATTAACATTATACTTTATTTATATAGTGCTGTAATACAGACAATAAAATATGTTACATATTATATACAAATAAATAATAACTAAATTGTAAAAATTTATATAATATAGTTTATTACAATTTAATTATAGTATATATTTGTATGTAATGTGTTATATGTACAATATAATTATATGATTATATTTATAATTATACAATTCTGTGTATATATAATTTATTGCAATTTGATTATAATATATATTTGTATATAATAAGTAACGTATACAATTATATAATTATACAATTCTGTTGTACATATATATGTGTGTGTGTATGTATGTATACGCAAATATATATATATAATGTATACAATTTAATTATGATTATATGTATTTGTATATAATATGTAATATAGACAAAAAGCTGGCTTCCAGCTTTAAAATTGATTTTAAAGCATTTTCTTACCCAAGGAGAGTGTTTCTAACAGGTTCTTCACAAGAACATCTTCGTTCCTTTCCAGAACTTGGCATGTGATAGCAGTTTTACCAGCCTTTTGAAAGAGGGAGAATCTGGCACAAAGGAGAGCATTTCATCACTTAAGGCACTGTGTTCCTGGGGACACCACTCAGTGCTGGAAAAAGTAAGGCTCTGCAGGCTTTTTGTTCAGGAACCTACTGTTCTGTCTGGGAATAGCGGAGGATTCTGGAAAGGGGGAATCATGTGGAAGAGCTTGGAGGAGAATCTACTCAGTACAGAAGGAAAGCACCAGTGATTCAGGCAGTTCTGTTATCAGAAATCTGTGAAGCCCCGAGAGGTTTGCAGTCAACTCCATGCTCTTTGTTGTCAATGGCTGAATCCTGAAGAACATACAAAGGCTCAGATTCTGGACCTGGTGATCCTGGAGCAGTTCCTGGCTGTCCTTTCCCCAGACATGGCAGCCTGGGTCAGGGAATGTGAGGCAGATACCAGTTCCCAGGCGGTGGCCCTGGCTGAAGGTTTCCTCCTGAGCCAGGCAGAGAAGAAGAAGCAGGAAGAGCAGCAGGTAGGAGATTTTCCTGTTGGTGCTTTAAAAAAATGTTGTAAAAATCCCTCCCAATTCACTATCCTATATTTTATTGAAAGAATCAAAGGGGGTAAGATCATAGAATCATAGAGTTGGAAGAGACCATAAGAACCATCCAGTCTAACCCCCTGCTATGCAGGAAATCTGTCGACATCATGTATAAGTTGAGGGCAGGTCTTGGGACCAAAATTATGGATTTTAATATGACCCATGGATAAGTTGAGGTTAAAACTTAGGGGGCATGTAACAAAGGAAGTAAATTAAAAACAAAGGAAAAGTATGTCAAAGAACTTAGAAAATCCCACCAAGCATAACTATTTGTGCTTACCTAAAGTCTTGATGGATGAGGTGGGAACTACAGTAAATCTTGACTATGCAATGTGTGGGGGAGATGTAAGTGGGCTAAGAAAGCACAAACAAGTCAAAAAGGATGAAAAGAAAGCAAAGAAAATGATGACTAAGGCCTGATACAGACAGGCCAAAATAAAGCTGCTTCAGGGCACTTTGGAGGTATGCTGTTTAAATGATACATGCGTCCTAAGAGTCCAGAAGCCACACCAAAGCCACGTTCTAGTCCTTAGGACTGGAGTGCAGCTTTGGTACAGTTTCCAGACTCTTAGGACGCATGCATCATTGAAACGCCATACCTCCAAAGTGCCCTGAAGCAGCTTTATTTTGGCCTGTCTGTATAGGGCCAAAAGTTAGCAGTGATTATAGCTTTTGACTTCGGTGTGATAATTTTGCCTGATTTTAAACCACAAAAGCTGACAAACATAAACAAATGTCTTATTCAGATCTGTCAAAGCCTGATTCCTCTTCGTGCTCCTTTGAAGATAGCTCCAAAGAGCTGCTGCTGCCACAATTTTCTCAACCAGGCATTCAAAAAGGTCAGAAATGGCATTGTGGCAGAGAGAGTAGAAGGAGTCAGTGCTTCTTTTAAGTTCTTCCAGGACAGACTAAGCTCTTGTCTTTCGCCACTTTACTCATAGAAGGGGATGGTTCCTTTTTTGATCCGAATTAAAGTACAGTACCTACGTTGATCCGTGGATAAGTCAACCCAGGTTTTTAAGCCCAGATCAAATATCCTTTAAAATTATCACTTAGTAAACAAACTGTCTTTTGTTGTTCTTTGATTAACTTTAAGTTCAAGCTCTGGTTCTAAATCTAATTCTACTAAACTTCCCATATCTGTATCTGCCGCTTCACTCCGTTTACTTCCCAAACTTGTTCCAATTTCCAAATCCAAGCATATTGACCAACAGAAGCATTAATGTTAAAAGCTGTCTGCGACCCAAAGTTCTAGGCTTCAATGTTTTAAATATACTTATCCAGTTAATAATCTTTAAAATAAAGTTGGCAGCAACCTGTCCACCATCCCGGACGGTGTCTCAAACGTGGCTGTGGCTAGTTCCTCGATCCCCTCAGCTCCTCCATGAACAATTTCTTGAACACCCAGAGCAGGAACTGGACCTCTGTGGAACCCCTCTGAGCCCCCTATGCCAAGTGGGTAATTCCAGCTGCTGATAATAGCTCCAGCAGCCTTTCAACTATATTTAGTAGGTGTACCTTAAACAGAACACTTAAGATTCCACCCAGTCGGGCACCATTGCCAACCAAAAGTTTGGGATGGCTCCTTTTTTGATCATAAAGTACAGTGCTTGCATTGACCTGTGGATAAGTCAACCCAGTTTTTTGGGTCAGTGTTTTGCCTAAAATTATACCTATCAAAGGTATAATAAGTTGTGAAATACCATTGGAAGTGCTGGTTTTCAGGGTTACTCTCCTAGCCCTCTGCAGCTCTAACTACCTTCTTCTGTGGAAAGAGTATGCAATTTGGGCCTTACCAACTGTCAGAGCCAGAAAACTTCTCCATCCTGACTTTCCAGTTCATGCATACAGGAGTGCCATTGACTCTCTAGTGATCTTGTGATCTTGTGTGGGTTTCATGAGAAAGCTGCTTGGATTGCCAGTCTTCCTGGGTATATGTGCAGTAAGGGAACAGAAAGCTGTATTAGAATGGTTCCATCTACAGGGCTGGTTCCAGAGAGGGGCACCGGAAGATTCTTGTTCAGCCACATGGCTATTAAACTGTGAGGTCCACAGGGTTCCTTTCTGTCCACCATGATGTTTGCTGGATGGGACCATTGGGATGGAGTGAGCAACTGTAGAAGGCTCCAACCACATCCCTTCCCACAAAAAAACCCAAAAAATGTCCCCTTATACTTGTAATGGCCATCTAGAGGGCACAAAGGGCACCATGTTTTTAAGTCTTCCAGGGATTAACCTTGAAGGCCATAGGTTCCCCACCTCCCTCTAGAGTATTTGGGGGGTGAGAAATGTTGACCTCTTGAGGGGTCCTGAAGGGTTTGCACTTTGCCCATCCCTGCATTTGGTTAAAGTGATATGTTATTTCTACAATGCAGCTGCATCCAGAGTCTACAAAGACCTCTCAAACTGGTGACTTTCATTTTGCTAGTTGAGTTTGGAAGAATAGAAGCTGGTAGCAGGGCACACGTTAAATAACTTTCCCTTTTGTCTATTGTGTCCCTCACAGGAGATGGAATGCAACTAGGACCAAGGCAGGATGACTCAACTGTTGATTCTGACACCTGTAGAACAACATTTGTGAGCCTGGATCAGGTAAGGGACAGGTTATTGTTGTTGTTGTTTTCTTATATGATGCCTTTCTCCCAATATAGGGACCAGAAAGGTGCGAGTGGGGTGTACCATCTCTGTTCTTCTCTGTGGGCCTGAAGAACTCTCTCTTTACTCCTTTCTTTTCATCAGATTTGCCCACCATAGTGTCTGTAAATGTTCTGTAAATCAGAACAAGTTTTGCAACCTCCAAGACACACAATTTTCTGTCTGATTGCAGTCAGCATTTTTTTGGGGGGGCTCACAAATCCTCTTTCATCTCCCAGGTGACTTTTGCGGAGGTGGCTGTATATTTCAGGAAGGAGGAGTGGGCCCTGCTGGATCCAGACCAAAGATCCCTGCATAAGGAAGTCATGGAGGAAATCTTGGCGATCATGGCCTCTCTAGGTGAGTCTCCCTCCTTCTCTTGGTTGATCTAGTCAATTTGCAGAAGCTCTTGAACCATGGTAGCCTCTTCCTGCCACCTCCCTGTACTTCTGCAAGTTGCCATTTTCTTCTTGCTGGCCTCGCTGAGCATATTCTTACGTGGAGTAATCTCAACATATGGAGGACTATTTCCACTCCTGTCAAATTTTTAATTCATTTCAGCAGCCTGGGTTGGTTTTTGTCACCTCGTTAAAGGATGCTTCTCCCTGGAAGCAGGAAATGTACAATCCTGAATGTGGCCCTTAATCTTTTGTGCTCAATGCCATTTCACAAAAGCCACCCTCATTTTTTAAACAAAAATTTACCTGAAAACCATGCCCAAAGCCCCTCCTATATGTTTTATTTATTTGTTTAGAGTATTTATTGTCAGGGATGATGGGAGTTGTAGCTCTTCACCTCTGGCTCTAACTCACCACCTTGTTATGCAGCGGAGCTGATCAGCTTTGATCAGTGGTTAGTGCTTTTCTTCCAAGCAGCAGAGTTTCAGAGAATAGGCTGAAGACCCTGACAAACTCTCCAAGCCTTCTCACTCTTCTTCCACAGATGTCTCCAAACTTCTCCAGGGTTCTGCTGGCTCTTGTATCTTCACTCAAGACACCAGACAACTCAGTAGTCTTATATAAAAGATCTACTTTATTCTACTATATACAAATAACTATATGCCCTACAAATCACAATCTCTACAATCTCCAAACTACTCCAACTACCCACAAAATACATTGGCAAACATAGCAATTATTATAGCCATTGTTAAACACCACCCACTAGTCAGTTTCCACCCAGTGGGCGTGTACATTCATTTTGATTGGCTCACATAGTTCAACCCATACTTAAGAATTTCATCATTTCACCTTGTACACTTAATGAATCTCAGGTGCTTCCAATTGTACATTCTACAATTCTGTCCTTGACATTCAGGACTGCTAAATTACATTAGCTTTTTCACCTGTGTGGCTTCTTAATTGCTTTTGCTTAGTCACTGTGACTTTCACATACATGTTTTATTTCTACTACTGTATGTCCCATGTTGCATTTTCCTTAACATTTATAACCCACTCTTCAGCCACAAAGGCTCTCAGAGGGGCTTACAGATTGTTAATTTGACAGTCCCCCCCCCCCTCAGGCTTACAGTCTAAGTAAGACAGGAAACATAAGGAAAAGGGAATGATAATATAGGAGAAGATTAATTCCAGTAGATATTGCCTCTTCTTCTCTCTCTCCAAGGGCAGGGCAGTGGAAGTTGAGGCATGGGGGTATCCAGGTTTTTGCCCGCTTAGGACCTGGTTTACGTCTGGCAACTTACTCTCTGGCTATGTCGAATCTGGTGGAAAAAGTGAATGATGGAAATGTTTACAGGGACTTGAGAGCAGACAGATGGAGACCTTCCCTTTCCTACTTTAAGGAATTCTTTTCATTTGCTTTCATGCTCCAACTGGGATAGCTGTGTCCTATTCCTGGCATTGAATTGTCCAAAGATCAAGAAAGAGGCAGAGTGTTCTAGAGGGAATGGGGAAAAGAACAGCTGGAGGGAATGGCTTTCAGGACTTGTTCAGTCTTTCTGCAAAAAAGTAGACTGAACATCAGTGGTTGTATGGAAGCACAAGAGGAGTGATCTAGCCTGCCGCATTGGGACCATGTATACAGAGGCTCAGCTGTGTACAATTAAATTTTATACCAAAGCCACTAGCCTGTCAGGATCTTATTTAATATAGTTGTTGTTAAATGAATATGCCAGCTTTACAGAGTTTGTTTCAGAGCTAAGAACTGAGCCGCGATCCCTACGGGAAAAACAGCAACAAAGCAGGGATTCTCCATTCATGCCCCCTTGCTCAGATAAGGGCAAGCAGATTATTTCCATAATACGTGCCTGTGCCTGTTTTCTAACAGCTGCCTAATATGCTATTCCTAAAATAAGTACCATACCTGATAATGCTGGTGACAGGCTATAAGATACTGCATGATAGTGCAATGTCTACTATATCCCTACTAAATCTATGATTCTATAAATTTTCTGATATTAGTTATGTGCTCCTGTGTATGTTTGTGTAGATATACTCACAGATACATATATAGACATTTACAGGAACACACAGTTACTTTCAGAAAATGTATAAAATCATAGATTTGGAAGGAATGCAAAAATGATCTAGTCCAATATCCTGCTATGTTAGAATACACAATTAATGCACTCCTGAAAGATATCCATTCAACCTCTGTTTAGAAACCTCCAAAAAAGGATAGTCAACCATCTTTCAAGGAAGCTGGTTCCACTCTCAGTTCTTAAAGATATTCTTCCTAATATTTGGCTGGAGTCTTCTTTTTTTTTTTGTAAAGTACCTTTTTTTTTTCAAGACCAGAAGTGGAGTTCTGGTTTTGTGTCTTTCTTTTGGGGGCATTTTTTTTTTTAAATTTGTGCATCCACTAAAGAGTCTCAGGTGGAAAAAAATCACTCCCTGGGCCCACCGCAGTTGCCCATCCCTTGTCTAAAGGGAGCAGCAAGAAGGCTGTGATGAGTTTGAGATGTGGTTGTAATGGTGGTGGAATGCAACCCCCCCCCCCCAAATCCTTATAGCAGCCAGCATTTCAAAAAGGAATTGCAAGGGATACTGAGTGGATATGGTCTCAGCAGACCCCCCACACAGCCACCTCCCCAATCTCAAATTCATTTGCTGTATGGTGTCGGTTATCTCTTTCATGCCAATTTCTGTTTCTCTTGTGGGATCTTACTAGTTGTTTTGGTCTTTTCAAGGTGAAAGGCAGGAGAGTGAAGGAGAACCAAGGGTGTCTTTCCTGCAAAGAGCCCAATGTCAACAGAAAGAAGAGAAGAGAACTGAAACTGACACTCAAGAAAAGAGGGGGAACAAAGTTGCTGCTTCTAAGGCTGGGAACATCTGTGGAATCCCAATTCAACAAACAGTAGAAGAAGGAAAGGAATGGAATAAATGTATTTCTCTTCAGTGTGTGAGGAACTCTGTTTCTACGATACACCTGAACCCTCACTGGGGCATGAGTGGAGAAAAAATTCACACAACAAAGAAAAGATGTGAACTTTTAGAGTGTGGGAAGAACATCAAGTGGAGGTCCGAGTTTGTGTCCCATCAAACAGCCCACACAGGGGAGAAACTCTTTCAATGTCTGGAGTGTGGAAAGAGATTCAGGCAGAAGATGCATCTCATCTCCCATCAGGCAACTCATGCAAGGGAGAAGCCATTTATATGTTTACAGTGTGGAAAAGGCTTTTGTCGGAAGATAAACCTCATACATCATGAATGCATTCACAAAGGAGAACAACCATTTAAGTGTCTACAATGTGGAAAAAGTCTTTCTTCCAAGATCACCCTGGCCCGTCATCAAGCAATTCACGCTGGGGAGAAACTCTTTAAACACTTGGAATGTGGGGAAAGATTTGGTCGGAAGTCAAGCCTCATTTCACATCAGTTAATTCACATGGGGGAGACACTATTTAAATGCCTGGACTGTGGAAAGAGCTTCAGATGGAAGCAAAAACTCACTCAGCATCAATTAACTCACAGAGCAGTGAAACTTTATAATTGCTTGGAGTGTGGAAAGAGTTTCAGTGAGAAGCGTAGCCTAATTTGTCATCAGGCAATTCACACAGGAGAAAAATGTTTTAAATGCTTGGAGTGTGGAAAGAGTTTCTCTTGGAAAAAACACCTCATTTGTCATCAAGCAATTCATATAATTGAGAAACCATTTAAGTGTTTGCAGTGTGGTAGATGCTTCACACAAAAGGGAGGCCTCATTTCTCATCAGTTAACACACACTGAAGAGAAACCCTTCAAATGCTTGGAATGTGGAAGAACCTTTAGTCAGAAAATGTATTTCATTTCTCATCAAGCAAGTCACACAGAGGAGAAACGTTTTAAATGTCTGGATTGTGGAATAGCTTCAACTGGAATTGTAGACTGAAAACTCACCAAGCAACTCATACAGGAGAGAAACCCTTTGAATGCTTGGAATGTGGGAAAAGTTTCAGTCAGAAACCACACCTCACACGTCATTCATTAAACCATACAGGGGTGAAACCATTTAAATGCTTGGAATATGGAAAGAGCTTTGTTCGAAAAACAAGCCTCACGAATCATCAGGCAGCTCACACAGGAGTGAAACCATTTAAATGTCCTGAGTGTGGAAAGAGTTTCTCTTACAATACATGCCTCACTCGTCATCAAGCAATCCACACAGGGGAGAAACACTTCAAATGCTTGGAATGTGGAAAGAGCTTCTTTCAGAAGACAGGCCTCACTTGTCATAAAGTAACCCATACAGGGGAGAAACCATTTAAATGCTTAGAGTGTGGAAAGAGCTACTGTCGAAAGACACACCTCAATTCTCATCAGTTGACTCACACCAAAGAGAACCCGATTTAAATGCCTATGGTGTGGAAAGGTTCTCAGTTCCAAGACGGGCCTCACAAATTGTCAACCAGTGTACATGGTGGAGAATCCATTTAATTGCTTGGAGTGTGGAAAGAGCTTTACCTAGCAGACAAATCTCACAAACCATGCAGCTCACATAGGCAAGAAACCACTTCAGTAGCTCAAGTATCAAAATCACTTTAGTTAGAAGTCAAGCTTTTCTTACCATCATGCACCTCACACAATGAAATATTTGAGTGTGGAAACAGCTTAAGTGACTCCCACTGTAGAAACCATTTCTATGAATTCAGTGTATAAACAACAGATGTCAGAAAGTATTAGTTTAGTCAGATGGAAACTCTACTTTGTTCTCAGGCAACTCGTACAGGAAAGGAACCATTAAAATGTTTAGAGTTGCCATTAAAGGGAAAGCCTCACTTATCATCAAGCTATGGAGGGAATTTAAGTGAGAGGTTAACTGGCAAAATGCATATATTTGTGCAGAAGAGAAACTGATTAACTGCTCTGAATATGAAAAGAGCTTTAGTAGGAAGACACAGCTCACTTGTTATTACACAACCCAGACCAACAAACTGAAGAACCAATCAGATCCTTGGTGGAGTGACATATATTTCAGTCAAGATGAGCCTCACTTGTCATCAGACACCTTGTGCAAACAATAAACCACTTAAATAGAATGAGAAGCTGCCTTTTTTACTCTAGTCTACTTACTGAGGGCCTGATTTTTTTCATAGAGGAAGCCAAAGTAGGGGAGCGGGATTAAACCCAGCAGATTATGAATTATCTTCTCTGCCTCAGAAGCCAGAGTAATGGCAGTCGGAACATGGAGGGAGGGAGACTCACCTTCCACTGGGCCAAAGTATGATGAAATTGTGCCTGGCTTATCTTTGCTCACTCAGAGCAACAATTGTTGGGAAATGGAGAGTGGTCATCTTCTAAAGTAGCAGGCGTGTTATTCCAAAATCTCATTTGATTATTTGAAGGTCTTTACCTCAGTTTATCTGAATTAATAAAGGCAAAAAATGGGAACCCATGGCTTCAAAATGGTCAGCAGGAATGGCTCCCTTGTGTGTGAAGGTTTGATTTGTCTCCATTTATGTTCTTGCTAACATAGATAGGACTTCACAGGCATCTGCGAAAATAGGAACAGCTTCCTTGTGGGTGGGGAGTTTGGTTTGTTAACAGATCTGAAGGACAAAACTGAACATGTGGAAAATTCTAGACAATTCTTCAGGTGACAATCTCGTTGAATGTCTATCAGGGTAGGTTTGTTTGGATAGGAACCTTGTAACTACATGGTGACTCTGGGGCACTAAAACATCTAATCTTGGTGGAAGGTGGTGTATTAGGATGGAAGGTTTGCCCCTTATATTGCTTATGAAGAGAAAAGCTTTCACATACTGAAGTGGGACAGGACCAATATAATGCTCTTTTCTTGATTAGAAAAAATCACCCAAGAAACAAGAATTTATAATACCAGAATGGTATAGACAGGATTGTTGTTGTTGTTGTGTCTTCTCAAGTTGTTTTCTATTTATGGTGACCTATCTTTGGGTTTTCTTGGCAAGATTTGTTTAGAGGTGGTTTGCCTTTCCCTTCCTCTGAGGCTGAGGGAATGTGACTTGTCCAAGATCACTCAATGGTTTTTCCATAGCCGAATTGGGATTCAAAACCTGATCTCCAGAGTCCTAGTCCAACATAAACTTCTATAGACAGGATACAATAGGGAATTGCTACCATGTGAGGAGAGGGGAGGTCAAGTTGGTCAACTCAAAGTATGGTGATTTGGTGACGGGGACAGTCAGTGGAAAATAAAGATTGAGGGATGGAAAGAATAAACACATCTAGGCATCACTGTATCATCCTGTCCTTTGCCAGCATCTGGTTCATCATGTGGCTCCCAATAAACAGCAGCCATGAGGACAACTTCAGTCAGCTGAAGGGACACAAGATATATTTGCCTTTGCCTTATGTTTATTGCTGCACCCCTTCTCCTCTCTTTATGTAATGAATAAACCATATTTTTCATTGAACCTGTTACTTAATTTCACTTTGGCAGACCCTTGAAGCTGGTTCAGCTGAGCATGTTGATTGAATATGCAGATGATACCAAACTAGGAGGAGTTGTTAATTCCCCAGAGGGCAGGATTAAAATTCAAAATGACCTTCACAGATTAGAGGATTGAGCTAAAGCTAACGATGGATTTCTACAGGGAGAAATGGAAGGTCCTACATTGAAATGCACAGATATAGGATGGAAGACACCTAGTTGGACAACAGTTCATGTGAAAGGGATCTAGGAGTCCTAGTAGACCACAAGTTGGACATGAGTCAGCAGTGTGATACAGCAGCCAATAAAGCCAATGTGATTCTTGACTGCAGGAATACAGTGTCTAGATCAAGGGATCATAGAATCGTATGTGACAGAACCACTCTATTCTGCTTTGGTCAAGCCTTACCTGAAATATTTTGTCTAGTTCTGGGCACCTCAATTTAAGAAGGACATGGACAAGCTGGAAAGTGTCCAGAGGAGAGCAGCCAAAATGGTGAAAGATTTGGAAGCCATGTCCTATGGGCAGTGGCTTAGGGAGCTGGGAATGTTTGGCCTGATGAAAAGAAGGTTAAGAGGAGATAGGATAGTCATGTTTATTTATTTGAAGGGATGTCATATCAAGGAGGGAAGAGGCTTCTTTTCCATAGCTCCAGAGACTAGGACAAGGAGCAATGGATTCAAACTGCAGGAAATGAGATTCCACCTCAACGTTAGGAAGAACTTCCTGACAGTAAGGGCTGTTTGACGGTGGAACAAACTCCCTCAGAGAGTGGTGTAGTCTCTTCCTTTGGGCGTCTTTAAACTGAGGCTGGATGGTCATCTGTCAGGTATGCTTTGATTGAGAGTTCCTGCATGGCAGAATGGGGTTGCATTGGGGTCTATTCCAACTCTATGATTCTATGATCCTATATACAGGCCACAGCCATCAAATTACAAAAATGATTAAAACCCTTTAAAACTTTTAACAGTCACAGTTAGGTCTATAACATATAAAGCAAGATGTTTACACTAAAATAACCTTGTTAATGCTGCCAAAGAGTACTTGTGCCTCGAGAAACTACAAATCCCAGGATTCTGCAGGATGGAGCCATGGCAGTCAAAGTGGTGTCAAACTGCATTATATTTCTACAGTGCAGATGCACTCTAATAAAGGGTTGCCTGGGATTTGCAGAGGCAGAGATATCACTGGAGCTCAGTGGTTCCCAAACTTTGGTCTTCCAGGTATTTGGACTTCAGCTCCCAGAGTTCTTGACCCTTGGCCAAACTGGCTGGGGCTTCTGGGAGCTGAAGTCCCAAATTATCTGGAGGACCAAAGTTTGGAAACCACTGGAACAACTTTCCTTCCTCTCCAGGAATCTGTTTCCTCTTGTTAAACGTTTGGGACGCTGGGTCCACCAAAACAATAAGTACATTCAGAACCTCAGCTCCCAGAGTTCCCTGAACTGACCCATTCAGGCTAGAAACTGTGGGAGCTGAAGCCATAAAACCATAGAGTTGGGGGAACTCTATGGTTCAAGAGCCCTCCAATCCAATCCCCTTCCATGGAGGAAGAAAGGCTTCTCTTCCTAGAGAGGAAAGAGGTTTTGGGAGGTAGGAGCTAGTGTCTTCCTCTTCCGTCCATCTGTTCCTAGGTGAATTTTCCTAGAGAGGAGGAGGCTGAGGCTGCAGGGACCCCAGAGGGAGATGGAGAAGAAGGGGCTCCTACTGTTAAGACAAGGACCCCAACCACCCTTTCAGCTCCCTGAGAGTAAAGGATCCTTGTTTTTGTCCCCAAGGAGGATCTGGTGAGTCCCTTTCCACCCTTTTGGATATTTGGGCTAAGAGAGAGAGCCCAAAAATATGTAGTAGTAGTAGCAGCAGCAGCAGCAGCAGCAACATAGTCTTTCATCATTTTGGTTGCTCTCCTCTAAAAATGCCCCACATTCTTCTTCACTTGTGGGGCCCAGAACTTGAACAGCATTTTAGGTGAGTCTGACCAAAGCAGAATAAAGCAGCACTATTACTTTCCTGAACCTACACTATACTATTTTTAGGGAGAGACCTAAAAATCTCACCCTGTAGACATTGTAGAAATATAGAAGGTCATGTATCTGCTGCCTATAAACAGCATATGTACTGAAAATATGAAGATGGGAAGCATGGACAGTGGATAGTCAGCTGCTGGGAATGAAACAAATAGAAGAATGGTGCATAATATGAAGGTTTTTCTGTGTGGGCAAGAAAGGAGGAAGCCCACTATCGATCTTTGCCATTCATTCTTTATGTTTGTTCCCTGTACAGAGAAAGGAGCCAGTTTCCAGCTTGAACTTGGTGGTTAAACATCTTCCTACCTCAAGAGACTTAACTAGCTTGTTGCCTCAGCCATGCAGGAAGACATTTTCCCATCTCTACAACTGTAACTTTCAACTGCTAGTCCAGCCAGCTTCTCTTTATGGAATGGTGTCTGTGTGTCAGGGATGCTGTATTGTGAAGCACCAAAATATCTTGAGCCGGCTCATTAGGCACTGCAGATATTTCTACCTACAAAATTAATATTTTAATAGAACAGCAAAAGAGAAGTCAAAAAAAGAATTGTCAAGGACAGAGCAAATGTTGTGAAGTACTTCGTTTGTGGCTTTGAAGGGAATGACCCCCCCTTTTCCCCACCCATAGACACAACCTCTAGATTTTTTTTATTAACTCTGTTATGGACAATAAAAGGAGCACATTCTCACCTTTGAAAGTGCTGATAAAATATTTGCTTACTTAAAGAAAGTGTTTTTAATATGTTCTTCACAGAACATCTTGGTTTTTTGGTAGGGTTTGATATTTATCAGGAATTTTCCCAGTCTTTTTCCTGAGGGAGAATCTTCCAGAAGAGAAAAGAATTTCTTCACTTCCATGATCACTACTCCATGGTGGAGAAGCAAGACCCAGCTGGCCTCAAGTTCAGTAAAAGTGTTCCTATTGTTTGAAGTGAGAACAGACGGACATTACGGGAAATAAGAACCATGCAGAAGAACCTGAGGGAGGATACACTCAGTTCAGACATACAGTGCCAATGCTTCAGACAATTCCATTATAATGAGGCTGTGGGGCCCCGGGAAATTTGTAGTCAGCTCCACAATCTCTGCTGTCTGTGGCTGAAGCCAGAACAACACACTAAGGCTCAGATCCTGGACATGATAATCTTGGAACAGTTCTTGGCTGTCCTTCCTTTGAAGATGGAGAGCTGGGTCAGAGAATGTGGGCCAGAAACTTGTTCCCAGGCTGTAGCCTTGGTGGAAGGTTTCCTCCTGAGTCAGGCAGAAGAGAAGAGACAAGAAGAGCAACAGGTGAGAGTCTTTCTTGTTCATACTTATAAAATAATGTTTTTTAGAAAATCACTTCCTATTCACCATAATATATTTTCTGCAAATCATCAAAGAGGAAAGACCCCAAACCAACTTTAATTTTTTGTCATCTTTGCTTATCTTTATGATGCCAAAGGTATTTCTGAAAGAGAGCACCGACAAAGTTCCTTTGGACTCCAGCCAGGAAATGCAGTATAGGTGGATCATGCAAGAAGAGGACAGAGATGTCACCTTGTTAGGTAAGGATGAAGAGGAGAATTCTTCAGTTTCTAAAGTACACATAAAATGTGTGGGATGCACCTATTCTCACCTGAGTTATGTAGAGGAGATTCTGATTTACAGGTATCTTGTTTGAACAATTCAAGCATTTCACTTTTTAACCAGCACTTAAAAAGATTTAATGTGTACTGGGCAATGATTGACTTAATATACAGTGGAGTCATATTCTATCAAAGATGTGAAATCTTTATAAGTATAAAAGATCAGTGGAGGGTTGGTCTAAAGTTAAGATGAATTTCAATAGGGAGAAATGTAAGGTACTACACCTAGGCAGAAAAATAAAAATGCATAGATATAGGATGGGCGATACCTAGCTTAATGAGACTGCATGTGAAAGGGATCTAGGAGTCCTAGTAAACCACAAGTTGAACATGAGTCAACAGTGTGATGCAGCAGCCAAAAAGGCCAGTGCGATTCTAGGCTGCATTAGTACAGATATAGTGTCTAAATCAAGGGAAGTAATAGTGCCACTCTATTTTGCCTTGATCAAGCCTCATCTGGAATACTGTGTCCAGTTCTGGGCACCACTTTCAAAAAGGATGTTTCCAAATTGGAGCATGTACAAAGGAGGACCACCAAAATGGTGAAGGGCCTGGAAGCCATGCCTTATGAGGAAGGTTTAGAGAGCTGGGTATGTTTACCCTGGAAAACAGACGGTTAGGAAGTGATGTGATAGCCTTGTTTAAATATATGAAGGGATGTCATATTGAGGACAGAGACCAGTACTCAAACCACTACACCAAGCTGGCTCTTGTTGTTTAGTATATGTTTAGGATATTTATTTATTACTGTTTTTAATTTTATATTGTTTGGGCTGAGTTTATTGTTAGCGATCCAGATATATTTTGTTATTGGGCAGGTTATGAATATTGAAAATAAATAAAAAATTGAAAGGCTTTCCCTAACTCTTTGAACTTTTGGCCACTTTACCATTACTGAGTTTACGAAGACCTTCTAAATGTGTGACTTTGGCTTTGGTAGTGTAAGTTTGGAAGACGTAAATGAGTACTAGATAAAATAGTAAAGACTTTTTCCTTTGCTTTTTGTGTCCCCCCCAGGAAACGGAAAACTGCCAGGACCAAAACATAATGGTTCAGGTCTTCATTTTGATGCTTTGAGAACAACTTCCAAGAGCCTGGATCAGATAGGGGGCAGGATCCCTGGAGGACCAAGAAGCGGGCAGGTGGGGTGTCTCTGTCCCTTTTTCTTCTCCTTCAGCCTAAAATCATCTATCTTTCTTTCCCTTCCATCTGTTAATGTCCTTAGTAATGAAAACAGGTTGCATTGTCCCAACCTGCTGTTTTTGCTTCTGATTGGGGTCAGCATTTTTGACTTACAGATATAGGCATACCTCAGTTAACAAAGCTTCTGACAAAGAAGCTCCTTTAGAGTGCCAACCAGGTGTAGTGGTTTGAGCATTGGACTATGACTCTAGAGATCAGGGCTGGAATCCCTGCTGGGCCATGAAAACTGACTGTTTTCATCCTCAGAGGAAGGCAAATCAAACCCTGTGGACAAATTCTCCCAAGTAAACCGTGCCAGCTCCACCTTCAGGTTACCATAAGTCAGAAATGACTTTAGCCACAACAGTCAGCATCCTTTCCCTCCCTCCTCCTCACCATCTGGTTCCAAATGCTCTGTTAAAGAAGTAAAGCCCAGGAACACATCTACAGTACTTTGTGAACTAAGGCATACCTGCACTATTTCTTCTCCCAGGTGACCTTTGAGGAATTGGCTGTGTCTTTCAGCGAGGAGGAATGGGCTCTGCTGGATCAAGATCAAAAGGCACTGCACAAGGAAGTCATGGAGAAGAACTTGGCAATCGTGGCTTCTCTGGGTGTGTTTTCCTCTTTCTCCTGGTTGATTCAGTTACTTTGCAGGGGCTCCTGAATCAGTGTAGCTTCTTCTGGCTAGTTTGGTGTACTTCTGAAAGCTGACTCATGCTCTTCCAGCTGGACTGCTTCTGAGGACAAAATAAGTATCCATGGGAGGATTTCGGCTCCCAATTGTCCATGGGAAGAGATATTCCCACCCCCTTCAATTTTTTCATTTCATTACTGTAGGCTGGGCTGGTTTCTATGGCTCCTTCAAAGGGGGTCTCTCCTGTCACCTTTCTCAAGGGTGCAGTGGATAGTGGCAGGTTCAGATGTGCTTCTAAGCATGGCCCAAAGTGTGGGGAGTTGCCCACCAAGGTATCCACCTCTTAAGGATCTGGTTTACCTCTGTGGCTATGTGCACTCACCAGTAAGAATGTAAGACAGAATTGTTTACAGGCAACCAAGAGCAGAAAGGTGGAGAGCTTTTCCTCTTCCTTTGAGGAATTCTCTCCTTTCCATTTCTGGCTTCCTCTTGGTAACCAAGCCCAGCTCCTTCCACTGAATTGCCTGAAGATGCAGAAAGAGTCAGAGTATCCAAGAGGGAAAGAGGAAGTGAGCAGTTAGAGGAAATGGATGCCAGGATTTGCTCATACATTCATTGCAAAATGGGTTAGACCTCTGAATGACCATATGGAGTCAATGGTGGTGAGCAGTCATGGAGAGCAGAGGTGTGTAGCCTACTGCAGTTGTTCCTTGGATCCTAGAGCTCAGTTTTATATCAAGCCCTCAGAAGCATTCAGGATCTCAGTTCATTTGATGCTACATACTGTATACAATCAGATCTCTGCTTTTGTAGATTTGATGATTCACAGATTTTTATTAATATGTTATCTCGAGGAATCTCTGGGTCCTTCAGTGCCATTCTGTGGTCAATATCTGTAGGACCTGGAAATTCTTAGAGATAACACTTAATATATTGCCATATTACAGTCATCCCTCCTAATTTATGGGACTTAGGGGAACAAGCTGCCCCCCCCCCCCCCCCCCCCCAGAATATGGAAAATTCTCAAATTTCCCCACCTTCTGCCTGCCTGCTTGCCTGGGAGAGCTGCTGCCAGCTGTCCCAAGCAAGGGAGAGAGGTCGGTGGCGCTCATGGTGAAATTGCGAATAACCAAATTTGCAAATCCCAAGTCCATGAATACGGAGGGACAACTGTATTTTAGTATTTTAACATTTTATAGTCTTAGTTTTGTTTCTGTTTTTGATTATATATGATGATAAGAGATTCCACCTGAACATTAGGAGGAACTTCCTGACAGTAAGGGCTGTTCGACAGTGGAATGCACTTCCTCGGAGGGTGATAGAGTCTCCTTCCTTGGAGGTCTTTAAACAGAAGCTGGATGGCCATCTGTCAGGGATGCTTTGATTTGGATTTCCTGCATGGCAGGGGGTTGGACTGGATGGCCCTAGTGGTCTCTTCCAACTCTATGATTCTATGATTCTATGATTCTATGATATTCCACCCTTTGGTAGAAAGGGTGTTATAAATAAATGTTGTTGTTGTTGTTATCCTCCAGAGTGATTCTATGATCAACATCTGTAGGAAGCTGTATTAGTCTGTAACCATATTAGTCTGTAGAATAAGTATGTTGAGCGATCTTATAGCACCTTTGAGAGTAACTGAAATAAAAATGTTGTCAGCATGAGCTTTCATAGGCTTAAGTCTACTTCCAAATGTATCTGAGGAAATAGATTTAAGTCTTCCTTAAATACTTGTAAGCTCATGCTGACTTCTTTCAGTTAGTCTCAAAAGTGCTACAAGATCTATCTAGATCTAGATCAAGATACCAGAGGGTGTGGAGATAATTAGAGAAGTGTTATCTCAGGTAAAAAAAACCACATCGGTTTTATTTTATACAGTCACCCCTCCTAACACATGGATCTGGGATCCGCGGTCTTGAATACTTACGGAAGGGCAACCTCGTTGTTTCCAATGGGATGCAATGCTGTGGCATACGGCTGCACACTCTCACAAACACATGCTCCATCCAAGCCTATGGGGCTTGGATATGCGCAAGCCTCTATTTTTGCGAGGGGTCTGGAACGGATGCCCCGCAAAAACAGGGGGGCAACTGTATTCTTAGATTTCCCACTTTTCCAGAGGGAAATGCAAATGTGATTGTGTGGGGGGAGGACACTGTGTATTCCAGATGTACAGAATGTGTTTCTGAGCTGATTGCTGAGCCACAGTTTCCATAGGCCAAGTAGCATAATCTCTTCTGTAGATGGCAAGGTCTCTTCCTCTTCATTTTGTCTATATAGTCACTAACAAAGGCAGACGTTCCTTTAGTAACTGGGCCCCTTCATATAGGACTGCAACTTCCATCCTTTCTTACTGTTGGGAATTACATCTGGGGAATCAAAAGTAGGAAAGCTAGTTTATTGAAAACAATTATGTTTATTGCCAAAAATATTCCTTCAAGAGAATACACAAATAAACTAGTGTGTATCTGCCCGTGGACTGACACATTCACAGCAGCAACAGAAATGCTATGACATGTTTGGAGAATGAGGAAAAAAAGTCTTAGCCACCGGTTTGTTAAGGTTACCAAATCTTTACTGCAGCCAGGTTTTATCAAAAGGGTTGAGGGAGACATTGAACAGGGCAGGTTTGTTAAGAGAGACAGTGAAGACACTCTGTAGCCACACTTCTCTCGAATTCCTTGCTCCAGTTGCTGGAAATTGCTGTCAATTGTCTCTTTGATTCCAGACTCAGTTTCTCTCTTAGCTTGTGTCTAATTTGCTTCCTTTCTTTCAAGGTGATGAGAAGGAGAGCAAGAATGAAGGAGAACCAAGGACGTCTTTGTTACAAAGAGGTGAATGTCAACAGAAGGAAGAGAAGGCAACCAAAAGAGATAATCAGGGGGAGAGGAGGAACAAAGTCCCTGCTTCTCATGCTGATGATATCAGTAGAATCTCATTTGAAGAAATGATAGAAGAAGGAAATGAGAGTAATAAATGTATTTCTCTTGAATGTGTAGGGGACCTCAGTTGTGAAGAAAACATTAACCTTCTTGCAGGAAGAAGTCATAAAAAATGTGAGTTCTTGGGGTGTGGAAAAAACTTCAAGTGGAAGTCACACTTTATTTTACATCAAAGAATACACACAGGGGAGAAACCATTTAAATGCTTGGAGTGTGGGAAAAGATTCAGTTGGAAAAGAAGCTTCATTCATCATGAGAGAACCCACACAGGGGAGAAACCCTTTAAATGCTTGGAGTGTGAAAAGACATTCAATCAGAAGACAGATCTTACTAATCATCAGGCTATCCACACAGGGGATAAACCATTTAAGTGCTCGGAGTGTGGTAAAAATTTTAGTCGGAAAACATACCTCACTTCTCATCAAAAAACCCATACCTGGGAGAAACCATTTAAGTGCCTGGAATGTGGGAAAAGTTTCAGTTGGAAGACAAACCTCATTCGTCATCAAGCAACTCATACGGTAGAGAAACCCTTTAAATGCTTGGAGTGTGAAAAATGTTTCACCCTGAAGACAGGTCTAATTTCTCATCAAGCAACTCACACCAGGGAGAAGCATTTTAAATGCTTGGAGTGTGACAAAAGTTTCAGTCAGAAGATACATCTTACTTTTCATCAATCAACTCACACAGGGGAAAATCCCTTTAAATGTCTGGAATGTGGAAAGACTTTCAGTTGGAAGAGAAGCCTCATTTATCATCAGGTAACTCATACAGGGGATAAACCCTTTAAATGTTTGGAGTGTGGAAGGAGATTCACTCAGAAGATAAACCTCACTCGTCATCAGGCAACACACACAGGAGAGAGACCTTTTAAATGCTTAGACTGTGGAAAGAGCTTCAATCAAAAGATAAACCTCACTTCTCATCAAACAACACACACAGGAGAGAAACCATTTAAATGTTTGGAATGTGGGAAGAGTTTTACTCAGAAGATAGACCTCAGTTCTCATCAGGTAACTCACACAGGAGAGAAACCGTTCAAATGTCTGGAGTGTGGAAAGAGTTTCAGCTGGAAGAAAAGTCTCACTTGTCATCAAGCAACTCACACAGCAGGTAGACCCTTTAAATGTCTTGAATGTGAGAAAAGCTTCAGTTGGAAAAGAAGCCTTGTTCGTCATCAAGCAACTCACACAGTGGAGGAACCATTTCAGCCATTTAAATGCCTTGAATGTGAAAAAACCTTCAGTTGGAAGACCAGCCTTCTTCGTCATCAAGCAACTCACACACTACAAAAACAATTTAAATCCCCTAAGTCTGGAAGCAGCTTCCATCAGGAACCACCACTTATGAAATATGAAAATTTACACAGGGGAGAAAGCATATGAATGCTTGGAGTGTGGAAAAGGTATTGGAACAAAAATCTCACCTCCAAGGAGTTCACAGAGGAAGCAAACCATTTAAGTGCTTGGATTGTGGAACGAGGTATAAGAGGACAAAACACCTTATTTTGCATCTAGGAAAGCAGTGGTTTTAAAATGACTCTCTGAAAACAACGTAAGGTGTTATTTGGTGAAATCATGGAAAGTGTTACAGACAAAATGTTATTGTGTATTTAATTGTCAGTTCAAGTATCATAATTACTAGGTAATAAATACTGTTTGTGTGTGTGTGTATGTATACTGTATAAATGCTGAAAAGCTGATATATGATATTTAGGAAAGCTGACATATTTAGGTTTAAATTATTATTATTATTATTATTATTATTATTATTATTTTATATTTATATTTATTTATATCCTGCCTTTCTCCCCAAATAGGGACTCAAGGCAGTGAACAGCAGACCTAAAATAATACAATTTAAAAACAGTACAATGATAAAATATATAAATATAAAATTTAAAAAACCAATCAAACCAGTTAAAAAGTTTAAACAGTTACCAGTTAAAATCGAATATTACAAAACAAACCTTAAAATTTAAAATTTAAATGTAAATACATTTTGACAGGTTCCTTCAAATAAATTAATCTGTATTAATCCAGTTCTATCTGAAAATAATGTTTAGAATTTTATGTAGAGTATTTAAATGATTTTGTTTGCATTTCATTATTTGAATGAAACTTCAGTTTATGTGTCTCATTGGAAACATGATATTGACATTAAAATGATAGAATCATAGAGCTGGAAGAAACCTCAAGGAGAGAGTAAAGGCAGATCATAAGGCTCTCTAGTTAAGGAACATGAAGGCAGAACTTCTTGAAATCCCTGTATTTCCCTGACAAAACCCCAGCATCAGGTCCAACCCACTGCCATTGCAGGAGACACAGTCAAAGCACCCCCAACTGATGGCCATCCTGCCTCTGTTTAAAAACCTCCAAAGAGGAAGACTCCACTGTACTCCAAGGCAGCATGCTCCACTTCGGAACATCCTTTCCTGTAGGGAGCTTCTTCTATTGTTGTGGAATCTCCTTTCCTGTAGTTTGAACCCATTGGTCCGGATCCTGTTCTTTGGAGCTGCAGAAAACAAACACAGTCATTTGGGAGTCAAGATTGTGGCTAACTGGAACATGCCCAGAAGAAGGGTAGCCAAGATCACGAAAGTCCAAAACATCTGGAGGGCCACTGTTTGGGAACATTGAGACATCCTTTGAAAGGGTTAAAGTAACAGATTGATTCCTAGAGAGGCACTACAAATGGAGGAAGAGTAAGGCTGTGTCTTCCTTCCGGCCATAGGAGACTTTCCCTAGAGTGGCCTGGGAGGTGGAGGAAAGGAGAGGCAGCCAAGGGGCTGAAGGCTTCTTCTTGGCTCCTTCCAAGGCAGAGCAGCCTGGAGAGCCAGCTGGGTGAGTCCCCTCTTCGCCCTTCTCTATGCATTTGGGGGAAGCTGTCTTTCAATGGGGGAAGACCATTGGAAAGCAAAAAGGAAGAAAGTGAGAGGTGGGTTGGTGGGAGAAATAGAAACCAGTAGAGCAGTGATGCTCAACCTTTGGCCCTCCAGATATTTTGGACTTCAATTCCCAGAGGTCCCAGTCAGTATTCTCGTTGTTCAGGAATTCTGGGAGTTGAAGTCTCAAAAGTCTAGAGGACCAAAGGTTGAGAACCACAGTAGTAGACCAGGACATTTTTTAGTTTTATTGAGCTATGTAGCCTTTTCTCTCAGGGAACTCTGGTGCCACAACAAGCTGCAAATCCCAGTTAATGACAGTTAATTCTTAATTAAATAATTTAACGAACTCCTAGTTAATGACAGTTAATCCCAGCAATGACAATTCATTCTGCAGTGTGGCAGCAGTTCAGGGTTCAAATTCCTTCCATGGAAATCCACTGGGATTCCTTGGGTGAGTCCGATTCTCTCAGCCTGAGAAAAAGACAGTGGCGGCCCCACTCTGAGGAAACCTGCCAAGAAAACCCTGTGATGGGGTTGCCATAATTCAGAAATGACTTGAAGGCACACAGTAACAATTTAATCTGTATCTTTGATACAGAAAAAGGAGCAACGTTCCGCCTTGAATTTGATAGTTAAATATTTATTTACTGAAAGAGATTGTTCATAATAGCTTCACAAGTCATCTTGGTTTCTTTCAAGGGCTTGGGACTTTCCAGTAATTTGGCCAGGTTTTTTTTTTCCTGGGGGAAAATCTGGTGGAAGAAATGATAACAATTTCACCTAAGACAGAATCTGCCTGGCAGCTCTTCTGAGAGATGGAAAAACAAGATTAGGCTGGTCCTGAGTTAAGAAAAGCCCCCCGACTGATCAGGCTTGGAGCAGAGGAGAATTCTGGGAAAGAGGAGTCATGCAGAAGGACCTGGAAGAGGATCTGCTCAGTTCAGAGGCACAGTACCAGCACTTCAGGCAACTCCACTGTGGGGAGGCTGAGGGCCCCCGAGACCTTTGCAAGCGACTCCATACTCTCTGTTGCCAGTGGCTGAAGCCAGAACAACACACAAAAGCTCAGATGCTGGATCTGGTCATCCTGGAGCAGTTCCTGTCTGTCCTTCCTCCAGAAATGGAGAGCTGGGTGAGAGAGTGTGGGCCAGAGACCAGTTCCCAGGCGGTGGCCCTGGCTGAAGGCTTCCTCCTGAGTCAGGCAGAGGAGAAGAAGGAGGAAGAGCAGCAGGTAAGAAGTTTTCATCCGTATAATTTTAAATAGCATCCAATCCAATTCATTGCCTTGTATTGTCTGGCAAAAAACCAAAGGAAGATCTTAGCCCTTCTCCTGCCCTGTTTTAGTTCTAATAATTGGTCAATCTTTCATGATCTTGTGGTGCAGGAGTTATTTCTGGAAGAGACCACTGATTTCCTTGAGGCAGAGAAGAGTTCCTCAGATTCTGGATGGGGAGTGCAATCCAGGTGGATCATGGAAGAAGATCGCAAATATGGCATCTCATTGGGTAAGGATAAAGGGGGGGAATTCTTCAGTCTTACATTCTGAATATGTGAGTTTCAGATAGGGTTCCACTGGGCCTTTGTAGGCAAGCTTCTGATCTTCTCCAAATGTCTTGTTTGGGTAGTTTAAGCATTTATAAGGACCCGTGTGAGTTTCATGTGAAAGGTGGTTTGGCAGCCAGTCTTTCCTGACCTGTGCAGAACGGGAGGATGAAACATAATGTTACAATGCTGCCTACAGGGCAGGGTTCCAGAGAGTGCCACTGGAGGGGATTCCTGCTCCTATTCATAGCTGTTAAGCTGTAGGGTTCCATTCTGTTCCATCATGCTGTGTAATATCTATATGATTTTTGCTACGTGAGGGCATGAGGAGTTTAGGGGTGGGCAGCCATCAGTGTTTCACCTTGCACTTGGAGTCAGCTTGAGCTATGCAGATGCTGGACTGGTGCCTGGATAGTATAGTAGACTAGATGAGGGCTAATAAACTGACATGAAATCTGGTAAGATACAGATTTTGTGGGCTGGAGGATCCTGATCTGGAAATTGGATAAGCAACTTGCTGTGGTTGATGCTGTACTACTTGTGAAGAAGAAAGTGTGCCTCCTTGACAATACCCCTAGATCCACTGCTATAATGTAATTGGTTGGAGTGTGAAAGAAGTCAGAAAATAAGTACAGGTTGAGTCTCCCTTATCTCGTATTCCAAAATCCAAAATGTTCCAAAATTGCCCACATGCGTGGCGGAGATGTTGTCACCATTGTTTCCTGATCATTCACTGTACACAGTCTTAGTTTCATGCACATAAATATTAAAAAACATTTTAACAATGTCTCTTCCCAGAGCCAACTGGAGGGTGGGAGGGATGAAGAGAAGCTGGCACATGCCTGCGTCTCGTCATCTCTCCTTTCTTCAATCCCTTCCCAGCACTGGCCGAAGAGACTGAAGGGCGAGAAGAAGAGGAGAAGCAGGCACGTGCCTGTTTCTCCTCATCCCCCCGTCCTTCAATCCCTTTCCAGTGCGGGCTGAAGGGTGAGGGGATAAGCAGGCATGCACCTGTTTCTCCTCATCCCCCTGTCCTTCGGTTCCTTCCCAGCGCTGGCAGAAGGAATTGAAGGGAGGAGGAGGAAGTGCACCCTTTTCTTGGCTGCTCCCTCCCTCCTGGGCTTTTTTTTTCTTCAGGGAGAATAGCCTGAGGGGGGGAGGAGTGCATGCTAGTGAGCATAACGTTCGCGAATAATCAAAACCGTGAATGCTAAGTCTGCGATCTGGAAGGACAACTGTATATCTGAGATTCAAAACATTTCTAGTCCCAAGCTTTTCAGATAAGGGAAAGTTAACCTGTATCATTAGTTATCAAGCAACCCATACAGAGAAGAATCAATTTCATTACTTGCAGTGTTAAAAGGATTACAGCCAGAAAGTGTGTCTCACTCATCAGGCAGTTCAAACAGGGGAAGGAGAGCAAATGTGTAGCTTGGGAGTATTCCTAGAGCCACCTCTGTCACTTGAGGGCAGCTGGACTCAATAGTTCCAAGGGCTTGGGGCCAGCTTTGCTTTATCCTCAAGCAACTGCATTGTATAATCTGGCCCCGGTAGTTAATACACTTGGCAACTTCTCAGTTTGGCTGATGTGGTGCATACTATATGCTTCTGAGCAGTTTATCGGTTGTGAGCAATGATACTTAAAGCCCTAAGACAGTGCTGCTCAATGTGGTCACTGGAGTGGTGGTGGTCTCTGAATGATGGGCTGCTGGTCCCTAGGAAGTTTCCAGGAAAGAAAGAAGCCCTTGTACCCAATGGGCACAAATTTATAACTGATACCTGACACACTGGGGGGGGGGGGGGATTGCCAGTCCTTCACATCAAATAGCTTGGGAAGCACTGTAGTATGTGTCAGCAACCTCAACGTTTGAAGGACCATGTGGGACAGGGCCTTCTTGCCTGTGGTGCCCTGGCTGTGAAATTCTCAGTCCCTCCTCTTGGAGGACTGGTTGGCCCTGGTATTGATTTCATTCCAGTGTCAAGTTAAATCCCAGCTTGTGGTTGAAGCCTTGAAAGGCCTTGTGATTTTTTCCAAATTCGCATACATACTTGTTTGGTTTGGGACTATTTTATCTTTTCAGAATTATTTGGTTGTTTAATTTGCCTCAGAATTTTTAAAATTATTTTTACTATTTACATTTCTGAATGGTTCAAACTGGTTTTGTTGTAAGCCATCCAGAGATCTTTTGACAACTCTTTACATGTGCCCCCATCCCTGCTTATTCGACAGGCTGGAGGTCAGAGAACTGTCAAAAATTGGAAATGGTCAAAATGTGGAACCATTATGTGCATCTGGTCGCTAACGTATCAGATAAGTGGGGAATGCCTGTACTATTCCTCCTTTGCCACCTTTCCCTACCTGTAAGCTGCTGGGAAAACAGGGAGAGAAGAAAACTGTCAGAGTGGGAAGACTTACAATTGCTGTAGGCACTCATTGGTTGCAGGTAGTGCTGAATGAAGTGAACTGAGCTGATACTGCCACCTCTGCTATCACCCAGCCAGCACCTTTTACTGGACTCTGCTTCCTGCCATTCAGTGGCAATAGTGGGAGGTACTTGGTTCATTCCCCCCAGCCATCCAGTTGAAGGAAGGCAGCCTGCCACTAGTCCACACATACGTCAAGCCTGCATGTGCCTTCCAACAGTCCCTCAACTGTTCTCTTCAGTCCATGCTGCTGCATATTTGAAATGCTCTCCTGCATACAAAAACAATAAATTTACTTTAAAGTGGTATCTCTCCCTCATTCAATCATTCCTAGAGCCGTAAAAGCTTCAACATTCCTTCAGGAAAAATAAAATCCTATTTGTATTGATTCCCCTGCCCAGTCCATAATCATCTCAACCAGAGAAGCATTACCCATCCCCTCAAAAGTAAAAACCCTCTCTTCCAAGTCCATTTGAACCAAACAATGAACTGCTCATTTGACCCTTTTAAATTACTGTATAACCAGAACCATTAATTCAATGTGTGGTTGAAAGAGTAAGACCATGCATCAAATATACTGGTTCTGGGTATAATTTAGAATAGTTGAAAAAGTGGTTGTTGAAAAATGAGTTGTTGAAAAGCAGGGGACCCCTATATTTCTTCCAGTCATACAGATTTCCCAAACATTTGGATTTGGCTTTAGGAGTGTGAGTTTGGAAAGATACAAATGAGCAATTTAGGGGATGATGTAACTTTCCCTTTTGCTTGTTGTATCCTTCACAGGAGACTGGACACAACCGGCACTGAAATGTACTGTCTCAGCATTTCCTTCTGATGCCCCAAGAACAACTTATTTGAGCCTGGATCAGGTAGGGGGCAGGACCCAAGAAATGGGTAGTCAGGATATGTCTTACCCAATCTTCCCCATGGAAGTTTTCTGTCTAATTGCAGACAGTAATTTTGGCCTCTTTCTTCCCCCAGGTGACCTTTGAGGAGGTGTCTGTGTATTTCAGTGAGGAGGAGTGGGCCCTTCTGGATCCAGACCAAAAGGCCCTGCACAGACAAGTCATGGAGGAGAACTTGGAGGTCATGGCCTCTCTGGGTGAGTCTCCCTCTTTCTGCTGACTGATCCTATCACTTTGCAGGGACTCCTGGATGTCTACCAGCTGGCCTGGCTGAAAATATTCTCTTGAGGACAACCCAACCTGTGGTGAACTGGGGACGGTACCCAGAAATAACTCCCACCCCAATCTTTTTTGTTTCAATGCAGCAGGCTGGGCTGCTTTTTCTGGTGTCTTCAAGGGAGGCTTGTCTCTATAACTGCGAAGTGGGGAAAGTGTGGCCCTGTTTCTTTGGGGAAAAATGAAAAATGGAATTGTTTCCAGACAAATGAGAGAAAAAGTGGAGATATTTCCATTCCTCTTCTAAGGAATTACCTTCTTTCATTTCTTTGCTTGTGCTAAATAGTGAAGTCTAGGCCTTTTGTCAAAAGCTGCAGAGAGGCAGTTTCACAGAAGGAAATAGAAAATGAGCAGTTAGCAGGAATGACTGCCAGGCCTTCCTCTGCCGTTTTGTGAAAAGAGTAAGCAACTGTTATAACTTGCTCAGACTGAATGATTGTATGGAGGCAAGGCTGAAGAACAATAAACAAGAACTGAGGTTGTGAATGTTTCTATTTTGGGTTCCTGGCTATCAGGGCTCAGCTGCCTTTAGTCATGTTTTGTGCTGAACCTACCAACTATTCAGCATAACATTCATTTAATTTTATACTTTGTATATATCCTGGTTGTACAGAGTGTATTTCAGAGCTGAAAGCTGAACCATAATCCTGATGGACACAACATAGCAATCTGCCCAGCTGTAAGTCTTCAGCAATGTCATTAACTCTTCAGTAGGTGGCCAGATTCACTTCACTTCATTTTCTTGATATTGTCACTGACAAAGGCAAATATTTCTTTACTCATTATGCCTCTCCAATTTGGGACTGTAATTCCTATAGTTCCCCACTGTTGTCAGCTCATGGGAGATGCATCTGTGGGTGATAGTACTTGCAATCCAGGAACAAACATCTGGTGAGTCACAAGTAGCCTTTCCGATTTCTAGAAGCAGTAAGATGTGGCTCTGTTGCCAAAAAATGCTACTCAGAATGTTACATGAGAAATAAATTTCTATGAATTCATGAACAAGTCTAAATAGAATAGAAAAGGGGTACAGTGTAATTGAGTTGAGAAAAAGAAGTTTAGCAAGCAGTTGTGAAGGTTGCCAAATCCTTACAGCACGAGTTTAGAGATATGTTCACAACTTGTCTCTGAGCATAGCTAGTGGACCCCCGAGTGCCACTTCTCTGAAATCTCCTGCTCCAAATACTGTACACTGATATCAGTAATGTCTTTCACTCCTCTGTCTGTTGGGTTCTGACTAGTTGTTTCTCTAATTTCAAGGTGATGTGCACCACACTGAGGGTGAAGGAGCATCAAGGATGTCTTTGTTGCAAAGAGATGAATATCAACATAAGGGAGAGAATAAAACCAAAACTGACATTCATGAGCAGAGGATGAAGGAAGTCTCTACCTCCCAAGCTGAAGATATCTGTGGAATTTCACTCCAAGAAAGGATAGAAAAAGGAAAAGAAAGTTATAAATGTAATCTTCTTGAATTTGAAAAAAACAGTTGTAAAGGAGACCTTAAAATACACAAGAGAACTCATGCAGAAAGACTGTACACAAGAAAACAAAAATGTGAGTTCTTGGGGTGTGGAAAGAGCTTCTGGTGTAGGTCACACTTTATGTTACATCGAAGAACCCACACAGGAGAGAGGCCATTTAAGTGTTTGGAGTGTGGAAAGAAATTCAATTGGAAGAAAAGCTTCATTCTTCATCAAAGAACACATTCAGGGGAGAAACCATTTAAGTGCTTGACATGTGGAAAGAGATTCTGTTGGAAGAAAAGCTTCATTCAACATCAAAGAATCCACACAGGGGAGAGACCATTTAAGTGCTTGGAATGTGGAAAGAAATTCAGGTGGAAAAGAAGTTTCATTCGCCATGAAAGAATCCACACAGGTGAAAAACCATTCAAATGCTTGAAATGTGAGAAGTCCTTCAATCAGGGAACAGATCTTACTAAACATCAGATAATCCACACAGGAGAGAAACCATTTAAGTGCTTGGAGTGTGGAAAAGGTTTCCGCTGGAAGACAAGCCTCACCGCTCATGAAAGATCCCACACAGGAGAAAAGCCATATAAATGCTTAAAGTGTGAAAAGAGCTTCAGTTGGAAGGGGACATTTATTTATCATCAAGTAACTCACACAGGGGAGAAGCCATTTAAATGCTTTGAATGTGGAAAGAGCTTTGGTCGGAAGATAACCTTCATTCATCATCAAAGAACCCATACAGGAGAGAAACCATATAAATGCTTGGAGTGTGACAAATGCTTTAGTCAGAAGACACACCTCACACGACATCAAGCCACTCACACAGGGGAGAAACCATTTAAATGTTTGGAGTGTGGAAAGAGTTTCATTGAGAAGACAAACCTCACTCGTCATCAAGTAATTCACACAAGGGAGAAACCATTTAAATGCTTGGAGTGTGGAAAGAGCTTCAGTTGGAAGTCAGCACTTACCAGGCATGAGAATTCTCATGGGGGTAAATCTGTATCAGTTCTTGGAGTGTGAAAAAAAGGTTTTGTAAGAAGCAAAACTTCAATAGTCTCAAAGGGGTTAATGGAGGAGAGAAACCATTTAAATGCTTGGAATTCGGAAGGACCTGTAGGAGGAGGCCATACTTTATTTTACACCAAGATATTTACAAAGAGCCTGATTTGTTTGATGAAAAACATAACAGTCATTTTAAGGTGATCGTACATTTTAGCTTTAGTGGAACTTCTCAGATACAATATGTATCTCAGCAAAAGCTCAAAGGAGGAATCCAAGCAGAATATTTTTACAGTTAAGTTTGTGTACTCAAATTTGTGGGGCAGACACTAATTATTAAATTAATTTCCCTCCATCAGTCACCCTTCACATATGGAGGGAGACTGTCTGGAGAGCCTCATGTTTCTGCAGAGACTGTCCACATATTTTACAATAAACAGCCTAAGCTTATTAAGATGAAAAACTATAGATTGGTAACTGTGGTGGGTCTAAGGGCCAATATTCTGTCCATGTGATCTCTTGAGGAAGTATGGGCTGCTTAATATGCCCCCAAATTTTGAAAAACTTATTTTTTATAATAAATAACGGAGGGGATATGTGTAGAATATTAAAAGGTGAATTCCAACTCCTGGTTGCTTCCAGAAGAGACAATTCATTTTTGGTGGGAAAGGGGAAGTGCAGGAGAATGCAGGGAATCTGGAGGCATCAAGATTTGCCTGTCAGGCTCTATGAGACACCTGTGGGCCTCAGGTTGCAGCTTCCCACTTCATAATTTTCAAAAAGCTTAAATACTAACTACTGCAAGAACTGCAGGATTGAAATTCTTTAATTTCTGTACTTTCCCAGATTTCAAAACAGCTACTGCATCATTGTCAACAATGTTTTAAACTGCATCCATCATTCTTCACCAGTCTGATGTCATCCTCTGTGTCGAGGACCTAAAAGCATTGCTGCAAGACGAACTAGATGAGTGCAGTTCTTGGATTGATTAACAAACATTTATTTTATTGCTACTTCTTCTTTGCACAGAGAAGCTGTTGTGTGAATGTCTCTAGAATATTTGAAAGATTTCATAGAATCATAGAGTTGGAAGAGACCACTGGGCCATCCAGTCCAACCCCCTGCCATGCAGGAAATCCAGATCAAAGCATCCCTGACAGATGGCCATCCAGCCTCTGTTTAAAGACCTCCAAGGAAGGAGACTCCACTACACTCTGAGGGAGTGTGTTCCACTGTCGAACAGCCCTTACTGTCAGGAACTTCCTCCTAATGTTCAGGTGGAATCTCTTTTCCTGTAGCTTGCATCCATTGTTCCGGGTTCTGTTCTCTGGAGCAACAGAAAATAAGCTTGCTCCCTCCTCAACATGACATCCTTTCAAATATTTAAACAGGGCTATCATATCACCTCTTAACCTTCTTTTCTCCAGGCTAAACATCCCCAGCTCCCTAAGTTGTTCCAGACCCTTCACTATTTTAGTTTCCCTCCTTTGGACACGCTCCAGTTTCTCAATGTCCTTTTTGAATTGTGGTGCCCAGAACTGGACACAATATTCCAGGTGGGGCCTGACCAAAGCAGAATACAGTGGTATTATTACTTCCCTTGATCTAGACACTATACTTCTATTGATGCAGCCTAAAATTGCATTGGCCTTTTGGCGTGTCTCCTTCAAGTTTCTTAATAGCCACATAAACTGATAGTGGCAAATTGTTTATTTTTTAAAAAAACTTGAACCCAGAACATGTCATTGTACAGATCTTGCTTTGGAACATGTGCAGAAATAACTTCTTGCTTTGGAACATGTGCAGAAATAATCATCACCTGAAGCACACTGCCAGTTCTTTGTGTGCAGCAAACTGTAGATACATTATATCTGAGCTGAGCCCCATCTCGCCTGTTGCTCTTGCTGTAATTTCTTACATATAGGATGTTACAGAAAGTCTGATTAGCAGCATGATGAATGTTGACTGCCTTCACAACCACTGTGCAGCTTGTTAATATTGTCTTCATTGTACTCACACACACTATGTTCTTGGCTAGAAGATTCAGCCCATGAGCAAGGCAGCCAGATATTATTAAATGAGGATTCTTCTCCTTTAATATTTGCCATTCATTTTTCTTGTTACTTGCATTTGTCTGTTACAAGCACTTGAACGCTGGAGGTACTTACCCTTTGTCTGTGTATTCTGTGCATTCGCCTTTGTGCTGAGATTTAGTAGCAATCGCTATCAGGAATATTGGGTTAAATTTCTCAAACATAATATTCAATAATTGGTTCCCAGCCTATCAGTTGCCACCAGTGATTCTACTTGACCAGTCCTTGGAACAAGCAGTGTTTGAACTCCATCATACTATTTATCTAAGAGAAGAAGGGATAAATAACGATGGGAGAATAATTTATATCTTGTCCTTATTTGTTTTGTCATATTCTTGCCACTATTGGGTTTTGCTTATTTGAAAGGGATGTTTGTTGTTAATTGCTAATGGAAATATATTGCTTCCACCTTTTAAATTTTTCTTGATCGTATAATGTATTGCCATCTTGGTCATATCACAGCCATGCTCTTCATTTAAATTTCTTTTGATTTTTTAGATCTTGAGAAAGACTTCATGTTCTGCTTTCTCCCTGCTATTCTTCTATTTCTTTACATTCATTATTCTAACCCTATTTTAGTCATATTTTATGTTTATTTCACACTGTTCTTAACTGACAGGAAAGAGGTGTACCAGTTCCCAGTATATCTTGAGCCAATGTCTTGTCTGCCTTCTCTTGTTCTTCATTTGACATTTTGTCTGCAAAGCTTGAGAAAGAGCTTGACACTCTTGAACTGCAGCTCACGGACTGCAAGTTGATTACACGGGTCTTGTTTTTCCTTTTCCATGGCTTGATGGCTCAGTAGTTTTATCTTCTGGTTCTAGCAGCACTATTACATTTGACCTGCCAAGTTTCTGCAACAAGAAAGTTAAATATTTTAATTGTACCAGATACAAACACCTCTGTAGGCTCAGGCAAAAGGAAACGGGTGTAACCTCCCCTAGCTTGTGTTTCCTCTTGAATAAGTCTTGCCATCTTGACCGCACTCTTAGGTTTCTTGGCCACACGTACCCTAGTTTTCATCTGTGAAATGTTGGAGGAGATGCAGGGAAGAAACAAAGGGCTTGTCAGAAACAAAACTATAATCACATTCTTAGTTTCAATTTCCCTGCAGTAATTACTGAGTAATATTAGCAAAAAATACTATGTGCAAGTCTGGTCCACACTTGGCCACAAGCCAACTGCATTGTGCATAGGAAATTGTCAAATGTTATTTTCTAGTTCCCACTGTGGGCAACAGAATGTTAGTGTCAATGCTTATCTTCTAAAAATAATAACTTATAGAAGTTCATATCCTATATGTAGCTCCTCTATTATGATTGATTGCAGTACAGATGAGTGGATATATTCAGTGTGCAGAAGTTTCCACATTTCTACCAGCTGCCCTGGGTCCAAGAAGACTTGGCAGGAGCCGCATCCCGTCCTGCAGGCTCCGGTTGCTACTGCACAGGGGTAGCATTGCCACCTTATTCCTCCATTCCTTCTCCCCTTTCCACGATGGGCCCAGAAGGCACAAAAGGAAAGGAGAGAGCAGAGATAGCCTTGTGTTATGTGGTGATTGTCAGTGGCTTGGGCCTAGGGCTAGTCAGCACACCTTTACTTCCAAACAACCCTGAGAAAGTAAAGAGAATCCCTTTATTCTCTGGAGCTGCTCGGAAGCCTCCCATCTCTTCACACCAGCTGGGGAGAAAAAGAAGACCAGAGCGCTTAGCTTAGTACTGGTACTCTGGTTTCAACTGGTTGAAACATAATGGTAGGAAAAGTGCAATTATTAATGTGTTGAAATTGCATAATCAGAATGCAAATTAAAAACATGCACAATTAGATGCCAGAAACTGGAATATGACCACCCTAATTCTGTCTCCTCAGGCTTGTCACACTCATTTTACTTTGTTGGTTAGTTGTAGTGTGTGCATTATACCTATGATTACCAGATCTCAGGGTTACACCACAGGAGTGCTCCATTAATGCCAAACAGCATGGTCTGTCCTGACAGGATCCCATCCCCTCCTTTCTTATTGCCTGGTCATTTAGGAATACAGATATTTTACTGTTACAGAGAAGCAGAGAGAATCATAGAGTCATAGAGTTGGAAGAGACCACAAGGGCCATCCAGTCCAACCCCCTTCTGCCATGCAGGAAATCCAAATCAAAGCATCCCCAGCAGATGGCCATCTAGTCTCTGCTTGAAGACCTCCAAGGAAGGAGACTCCACTGCACTCCGAGAAAGGAGTTTGTTCCACTGTCGAACAGCCCTTACTCTCAGGAAGTTCCTCCTAATGTTCAGGTGGAATCTCTTTTCCTGGAGCTTGCATCCACTGTTCCTGGTTCTGTTCTCTGGAGCAGCAGAAAACAAGCTTGCTCCCTCCTCAATATGACATTGAGAAACTGGAGCCATGTGTCCAAATGAGGGCGACTAAAATGGTGAAAGGTCTGGAAACCTTGCCCTATGAGGAACGACTCAGGGATCTGGGGATGTTTAGCCTGGAGAAGAGAAGGTCAAGAGGTGATCTGATAGCCCTGTTTAAATACCTGAAGGGATGTCATATTGAGGAAGGAGCAAGCTTGTTTTCTGCTGCTCCAGAGAACAGAACCAGGAACAATGGATCCAAGCTGCAGGAAGAGATTCCACCTCGACATTAGGAGGAACTTCCTGACAGTCAGGGCTGTCCAACAGTGGAACACACTCCCTCCGAGTGTTGTGGAGTCTCCTCCTTTAGAGGTCTTTAAGCAGAGGCCGGATGGCCATCTGTCGAAGGGGGTGCTTTGACTGTGAGTTCCTGCATGGCAGAATGGGTTGGACTTGATGGCCCTTGGGGTCTCTGCCAACTCTATGAGTCTGTGATTCGAAGAAGACAGGCGCCCTTGAGGGTGGCTTGGGCTTTGTGAGGGTTAAACCCGAGGAGAGAGCTTCCCAGAGAGGAAGGAAATGGCTGGGGCAGTGGCTTAGCTGGGCGGGGTCCTTTCCCCTCCGCTTCCGGGGAGCAAGCCTTCCTCCTGGAGAGTCCTTGGGGCAGGAGCCCAAAGAGAGCGAAGAAGAAGGGCCAGGGAAGGGAGGCTGTGCTTCGGGGCAGAGGGGAGCTGGCAGTGAGTGTTGCCTAGAAGCCAAGAAGAGATCCCCCAAATCCCCGGAATTCCCCAAGATTTACCGGAATAGTCAGTCAAAACCCCCGGAAAGAAATCAATTAACTTCCCCGGATTCCAGGGGCTCCTTGCATTCCTCGGCTGGGTGAGTGGGGCTGCAGCCACACGGCAGAAATAACCCGGTTTGGCACCGCTTTAGCACTTTTCTGGCTCAAGGCTATGGAATTCTGGGATTTGTTGTGGGGCCCAGAGCAGATATCAGCACAACAAAACCAAAGCATGGCATTTGGTCACCTTGCAAAGAGCCAGTTTCCAGCTTGAATTGGATGGTAAAACTTTTCTGTCCCTGAAGAGAGTGTTCATAATATTTCTTTCCATTGCGCCTTGGTTTCTTTTAGGGCCTGGCAGTAACTTTGCCAGGGCTTTGTCTGCGGGAGAGTGCCAGAAGAGAAAAGGACATTCGCCTGAGCTGGAACTGCCAGGGAGCAGATTCAGAGATGGAAAAGCAAGAGTCGCCTGGCCTGGAATTGAGAAAAGGCCCTGCCAATGTATATCCTGGAGGCAGAGGAGGATCCTGGGAAAGAGGAGCCGCGCAGAAGCACCTGGGGGAGCAGCCCCTCAGTTCAGAGGTACAGCGCCAGCATTTCCGACAGTTCCACTCTGAAGAGGCTGAGGGGCCCAGAGGGATTTGCAGCCGACTCTCCAGTCTTTGCCATCAGTGGCTGAAGCCAGAAAGGCACACCAAGAGTCAGATGCTGGACCTGGTGCTCCTGGAGCAGTTCCTGGCCGTCCTTCCCCCAGAGATGGCCAGCTGGGTCAAAGAATGTGGGGCAGAGACCAGTTCCCAGGCGGTGGCCCTGGCCGAAGGCTTCCTCCTGAGCCAGGCAGAGGAGCAGAGGCAGCGGCAAAAGCAGCAGGTGAGAGCCTTTCATCCTTATAACTTTAAATCTCATCCCATCCGTTCATTGCCTTATATTGCCTGGCAGTCATCAAAGGAAGGAAGACCTTAGCCCTTCTCCTTCACCATTCCTATTCTAACCATTCTCTCTGCAATCTTTGCTGATCTTGTGGCACAGGAAATGTTTCTGGAAGCGGCCACTGACTTCCCTGAGACAGAGAAGGGTCCTTTAGATTCTGGATGCAGAGTAAAATCAAGGTGGATCATGGAAGAAGATCACAAATATGACATCTCATGGGGTAAGATTGAAAGGGGGCATGCTTCAGTTCAGTTCTCCAAAATGTGTTGAGTTTCAGATAAGGCTCCACTGGGCCTATGTAGGCAAGCTGCTGATCTGCAGATGTCTTGTTTGGGCAGTTTAAGCATTTATAAAGACCCTGTGTGAGTTTCATGTAAAAGGTGGATTGGTGACCAATGTTTCTTTACCTGTGCAGAATGGGAGAACGATGCATGATGTTATGATTGATCTTTTGCCTACAAAGAAAGGTTCCAGAGAGTGGCGCCAGGGACAGGGAATTCCTGCTCCTATATATTTCTGCTCCTGTATAGCTATTAAGCTAAAGGGTGCCATTTTGACCAGCATACTATGTAATATCTGTGTGAATTCACTGGGTGAGAAAATGAGGAGTTTAGGGCTGGAGAGTCATCAGTGTTTCTTCTTGGAGTCCGTTTGAGCTATGCAAATGCTGGACAGATGCCTGATACAATTGGCTGGATGACAGGTAATAAAGTGAGCTAAAAGCAAATAAGGCACAGACACTGTGGGCTGGAGGTTCCTGATCTGAGAATTGGGTAAGCAGCCTGCCATGATTAGTGATGTATTGTCCATGAAGAAGGAGGTACTCAGCATACTCCTCAGTCTACCCCTATAATAAAATTCCTTGGGTGTGGAAGAAGTCAGAAGACAGTTTCATTGGTTATTAAGTAACTCACTTGTTTGACAACTAAATGAGGAAAGAAACCAGTTCAGTACTTGGTGTATGGAAAGTATTACAGCCACAAGGTGCAACTCACTCATCAGGAAGCTCACAGAGGGGAGGGAGAGCAGGCCCATAGCTTGGGAGTACTTCTAAATCCATCTCTGTTTCTGGAAGCCTAAGTGGATTCTGTGATTCAAAGCACTTGGGGCCAGGTTTGATTCATTCAACAGCTACAGAACTTGTCAATATCTCGGTTCGATCACTGTGGGATGGAACATTTTATAGGTTGCGGGCATTGATACTGAAAATGTTAAGGCTGCTCACAGTGATGGTCACCAGACTGGTGCTGGCCCCTGAGCAATTCTCTGTTGGTTCCTGGCAAGTTACCAGGAAAGAAAGAAACCATTGTACTCAGTAGGTACAAATTTAATGCTGGTCCATAACACACTGGAAAAGAATAATTGCCAGTCTTTGTCATCATGTAGCTTGAGAAGCACTGTCAGCAAAGTCATGATTTGAAGGGCTGTCTTTCCTATATATGCCTCGCACTGTGTGCTAGAAGTAGAAGAGGTAGACAATTTGAGGAACAGGGCCTTCTCTCCTGTAGTGCCTTGGCTGTGGAATGCCCAGCCTCTCCTCTTGGAGGCCTGATTGGCACTGGTGTTGATTTGCACTGGCGTTAAGCCCAGCTTGTGGTAGAAGCCTTTGAGGCCTAATGATTTCATCCAAATCCATATGGATTTGGAACTATTATGATTTTTTTGGAATTATTTGGTTGTTCGGTTTACATAAGAAGTTTTTAAAATCTTATCACGGTTTTACATTTAGAATGGTTTGAACTGATTTTATTATAAGCCATGCAGGGATTTTTCAATAACTCACAGTCACAGAATGAAGAAAGGCCTCCCAAACATGTGGCTTTAGCTTTAGGAGGGCAAATCTGGAAAGACACAAACGATCAACATAAATAATGGTGTATAACTTTCTTTCACAGGAGACTGGACACAACTGTGGCCGAGGTGTACGACCTCAGCTCTTCATTCTGATACCCTGAGAAAGACTTCTGTGAATCTGGATCAGGTAGGGGGCAGGACCCAAGAAAGGGGATTCAAGATACCATGGGCTTCTTTTGCAGATCCTTCCTCAGAAATATGCCCTACAGCACTTGGCATTCACTCACACTCTTCCATCCATGTACTAATGGAGGAAGACCCTGCTTAGCTTCCAGGATCAAATGGGATCTGGGGCCATTAGGGTACTTAGGCCCATGTGTAAATGTCCCGTGTGAATCATCAGAACATGATTTGCAGCTCTAAGATGCACATTTTCCTGTTTGACCACAGTCAATATTTTGTGGCTGACAGATCCTATTTCTTCTCCCAGGTGACCTTTGAGGAAGTAGGTGTATATTTCAATGATGAGGAGTGGGCCATGCTGGATCCAGATCAAAAGTCCCTGCAAAGGGAAGTCATGGAGGAGAATTTGGAAATTGTGGTCTCTCTGGGTGAGGCTTTCTCTTTCTGCAGGCTAATCCAATCACTTTTCAGAACTCCTGGATCTCTACCAGCTGGCTTGGCTGAAAATGACACCTACCTTGTGGAGGACTGTGGCACCCATTCTGATTGGAGATGGCACCCATAGATACTCCCATCCCAATCATTTTTTTGTTTCATTGAAGCACACTGGGCTGGTTTTCCTAGTGTTTTCAAAGGGGGCTTGGTCCTGTAGTTGAGAAGTGGGGAAAGTGTAGCTTGGTCTCTAGGGGGAAAAATAAATGATAGAATTGTTTCCAGACTAATGAGAGAATAATGTGAAGATCATTTCATTCCTCCTCTAAGAGATTATCTCTTTTCATTTCCTTGTTTCTGCTAGATAGCCAAGTCCAATTCCTCCCACTGATTTGTCAAAAGATGCAGAGAAAGGTAGTTTCACAGAAGGAAATGAGAAATGAGCTACTAGAAGGAATGGCTGCCAGGACTGAAAGTGAGTAGCTGCTATGACTTGTTCAGACCTTGCTACAAAAAATATTATATGGAGGCAAGACTGAAGAGCAGTAAATACAAACTGAGATTGTGTAGTTTGCTGTTTCGGGTTCCTGGATACTAGAGCTCAGCTCTCTTCAGTCATATTTTGTGCTGAGCATACCATCTATTCAGGATTTCATTCAATTAATTTGATGCTATGTGTATATCCCAGTTGTACAGAGTGAGTTTCAGAGCTAAAATCTCAACAACAATTCCTATGGGTACAACATGACAAGCTACCCAGCCTTTAGTCTTCAGTACTGTCATTTCCACATCAGTAGGAGACCAGGTCCCCTCCTCTTCATTTTCTTGATATTGTCACTGGTAAAGGCAGGTGGTTTGTTATTATTATTATTATTATTATTATTATTATGCCTCTCTATAGGCTATGGGACTGTAACTCCCGTATTTCCTCAGTCGCCAGCTCATGGGAGATGCATCTGTGGCTGATGGTAGTTGTAATCCAGCAACATCTGGGGAGTCACAGGTGGTCTCCCCAATTTCTAGAAAACATTAAGATGTGGCTCTTGCCAAAAATGCTCCCCAACACATTATATGAGAAATATACATAAATTCATGCAGTGAACTAATCTAAAAAGAGCAAGGAAAAGGATACAGTGTAACTGAGTGGTGGAAAGGAAACTTCACAAGCAGTTGTAAAGGTTGCCAAATCATTGCAGCTATCCATATTTCCCTAAAGAGTTTTGAGACATGCTCATAGCTTGTCTCTGAACATAGCCTTGAGTGCCACCTCTGAAATCCCATGCTCCAACTGCTGTACATTGATATCAGTAATCTCTTTCACTTCTGATTCTGTTTTTCTCTTCAGTTCTGACTAGTTATTTCTCTCCTTTCAGGGGATGTTGAAGATACTGAAGATGAAGGAGAACCAAGGATATCTTTTCTACAAAGAAAGAGTGTTAAAATTCACAGGAGGACTCATGCAGAAAGATTGTACACAAGAAAACAAAAATGTAAGTTCTTGGACTGTGGAAAGAGCTTCTGGTGGAAGTCACACTTTATGTTACATCAAACAACCCACAGAGGAGAAAAGCCATTTAAATGCTTGGGATGTGGAAAGAAATTCATCGGGGAAAAAAGCCTCATTTTTCATCAAAGAACCCATTCAAGGGAGAAACCATTCAAATGCTTGGAGTGTGAAAAAACCTTCAGTAAGGGGACAAATCTTACTAAACACCAGATTATCCACACAGGGGAGAAACCATTTAAGTGCTTGGAGTGTGGAAAGAAATTCATGTGGAAGAAAAGCTTCATTTACCATCAAAGAATCCACACAGGAAAGAAACCATTTAAGTGTTTGGTGTGTGGAAGGAAATTCAGTTGGAAGAAAAGCTTCATTCATCATCATAGAATACACATAGGAGAGAAACCATTTAAGTGTTTGGTATGTGGAAGGAGATTCCGTTGGAAGAGAAGCTTCATTCATCATCAAAGAATACACATAGGAGAGAAACCATTTAAGTGTTTGGTATGTGGAAGGAGATTCCGTTGGAAGAGAAGCTTCATTCATCATCAAAGAATCCACACAGGGGTGAAACCATTTAAGTGCTTGGAATGTGGGAAGAAATTCATGTGGAAGAGAATTTTAATTCGCCATCAAAGAATCCACACAGGGAAGAAACCGTTCAAATGCTTGATATGTGAAAAGACTTTCAATCAAGGGACAGATCTTACTAAACATCAGATAATCCACACAGGGGAGAAACCATTTAAGTGCTTGGAGTGTGGAAAAGGTTTCCGTTGGAAGACCAGCCTCACCGCTCATGAAAGATCCCACACAGGAGAAAAACCATATAGATGCTTACTGTGTGGAAAGAGCTTCATGTGGAATATTAGCCTCATGTTTCATCAGGCCACTCACACAGGGGAGAAACCATTTGAATGCTCAGAATGTGGAAAATGCTTCAGCAGGAAGACACACCTCACTCGGCATCAAACAACTCATACAGGGAAAAAACCATTTGAATGCTTGGAATGTGGAAAGAGCTTCACCTCAAAGACACAGCGCACACAACATCAAGCAACTCACACAGGTGAAAAATTATTTAAATGTCATGTGTGTGAGAAAAGTTTCATTTGTAAAGCAAACCTTAATTGTCATAATGTAATTCACACAGGGGAGAAACCATTTAAATGCTTTGAGTGTGGAAAGAGCTTCAGTTGGAAGAGAAGCTTCATTTATCATCAAAGAACCCACACAGGAGAGAAACCATATAAATGCTTGGAATGTGAAAAGTGCTTTAGTCAGAAGTCACACCTCACCCGACATCAAGCAACTCACACAGGGGAGAAACCATTTAAATGCTTGGAGTGTGGAAAGAGTTTCATTCAGAAAACATGCCTCACTCGCCATCAAGTAACTCATACAGGGGAGAAACCATTTAAATGCTTGGAGTGTGGAAAGAGTTTCATTCAGAAAAGAAGCTTCACTCGCCATCAAGTAACTCATACAGGGGAGAAACTATTTAAATGCTTGGAGTGTGGAAAGAGTTTCATTCAGAAAAGAAGCTTCACTCGCCATCAAGTAACACACCGGGGAAGAACCATTTAAATGCTTGGAATATGGAAAGAGCTTCCATTGGATATCAACACTTACCAAATGAGAATTCACACAAAGAGACATCTGTGTCAATACAGTGTGAGAAAATATTTTGCAAGAGGTAAAACCACCTGTCTCAAAAAAGAGTTCCTGGGGAGAAGCAATTTAAATGCTTAGATGTGAAGTCCATAAAGGGACTAACCATAAATGCTTAGAATTTGCAAAGAGCTATAGGAATAGATGGTACTTTAATTTTACACCAAGAAATTTGCAGAGAACCTGATTTGTTTGATAAAGAAATGTTATTTCAAATTGATCATATGTTTTAACTTCAGTGGAACCGTTGAGATTGCTAAACTGCCTGTCTGAAAACAATATGTCTCTCAATGAAAGATCAAAGAAAGGATCCACACAGTATATTTTTGCAGTTAAGACTATGTAGGCAAATTTATGGAGCAGAGACTAATTATTAATTTCCCTTAACCCAACACCCTCTACACATGGAGAGTGAGGGTCTGAAGAGCCTCCTTTATAGACACTGGCGATATACAGTGAGTCCTTGTTATCCGCTGGGGTTTGGTTCCAAGATCCCCTGTGTATAACAAAGTCCATGTATGCTCAAGTCCTATTCAATATAACGACATAGCAAAATGGTGTCCCATATAAAAAAATGGAAAATCAAGGTTTGATATTTGAAATTCATACTTTTTTTGAACATTTTCAAACTGTGTATGCTTGAATCTGTGTATAAAAAATCCGTGTACAAGAAGGGCCAACTGTATTTCCAAATAGGGAGCCAAGGCTTACTGAGGTAAAAGTAATGAAGAGAGTACTGGAAAGTACATTAAACACAGAAAATGTTAAGGAGACAAGCTCAGCTGCAGTGAATTCTACTGAAAACACACGAAGAAGGCCTTTCTTTTTCAGGACAAAACACATTGGGCTTTTTAAACTAACAATTAACCATCTCAGAGCACGTGGAGTACGTCTCCTATCATTTTTGTAAGAGGTGAAATGCAAGGGGTGAGTCTGATGGCCAGTATTCTACCCACACAGTGCTCTGGGGTGGTATTGACTGGTGAATGTTCCTCCAATTTAAAAAAAATCTTGATATTAATATAGATGGCAGGCCCTTCCTCTTCCTGGCCGTCTGTCTCCTCTGAGATTCTTAAAGACCTAGAATCATTGAGTTGGAAGAGACTTCAAGGGCCATCCAGTCCAAACCTCTTCCTCTGTGTGGGAAGACACAATTGAAGCACCCCTGACAGATGGTCAATCAGCCTCTGTTTAAAGATCCTCACTCTCTGAGGGAGTGTCTTCCACTGTCAAACAGTTCTTACTGTCAGAAAGTTTTTTGGTCTCTGGAGCAGCAGAAAACAAGCTTGCTCCATCCTCAATATGACATCCCTTCAAATATTTAAACACAGCTGCCATATCACCTCTTCTCCAGGCTAAACATACCCAGCTCCCTAAGTTCCTTATAGGGCATGGTTTCCAAACCATGCAAAAAGAAATATAATTTAAATCTCATTAGCAGTTCTTGGGCTTTTAAGATCTCCCAGTACCACATGGCCAGAAGGAGGAGGAGGAGTCTGCCTATATTAATACTCCTACATATCATCTGAACTGAGAATAACAACCATAACATCTTGACAAAATGCAAGCCTATGACTAAAATTGTCTGCTTTTTTTACACTTTTATGATTTTTAACACCTTTGCCTGATGAAGAAGCCAGTGGAGCTTGAAAAGCTTGCAACATGTATAGAATCATAGAGTTGGAAGAGACAACAAGGGCCATCCAGTCCAACCCCCCTGCCATGCAGGAAATCTCAATCAAAGCATCCCCGAGAGACGGCCATCCAGCCTCTCTTTGAAGAGCTCCAAGGGAGGAGTCTCCACCACTCTTCAAGGGAAAGTCTTCCACTGTGAAAAAGCTCTTACTGTTAGGAAGTTCTTCCTAATGTTGAGGTGGAATCTCTTTTCCTGGAGCTTGCATCCATTGTTCTGGGTTCTAGTCTCTGGAGCAGCAGAAAACAAGCTTGCTCCCTCCTCAATATGACACCTCTTTAAGTATTTAAACAGGGCTATCATATCATCTCTTAACCTTCTCCAGGCTAAACATACCTAGCTCCCTGAGTCGTTCCTCATAGGGCAAGGTTTCCAGACCTTTCACCATTTTAGTTGCCCTCCTTTGGACACGTTCCAGTTTCTCAATGTCCTTTTTGAATTGTGGTGCCCAGAACCGGACACAATATTCCAGGTGGGGCCTGACCAGAGCAGAATATAGTGGCACTATTACTTCTCTTGATCTAGACACTATACTTCTATTGATGCAGCCTAAAATAGCATTGGCCTTTTTAGCTGCCGCATCGCACTGTTGACTCATGTTTAACTTATGGTCTACTTGGACTCCCAGATCCCTTTCACACGTAGTTTCATTCAGCCAGGTATCACCCATCCTATATCTCTGCTTTTCATTTCTCCCCCCCCCCCCCGCCCTAAGTATAATGTTCAAATTCATTTTAATAACAATAATAATAGCCTGTTTCTCCCTGTGGATCAAGGTGGGTTACAGTAAAAATAGTAGAATACATCATACAATAAATCATAAAATGTCACAATCCCCCAACCCACCACCAACATAAAATCTAACATTTAGTTACAATACAAAAACAATAAAGTTACAAGTTCAGGTTAAAATTACTTAAAACAGTTAAAAGATAGGCGGACAATAAAAATAGGTATGGGCAGACGGAGTGGTCTTGTTATTTGGGGAGGTCAGCCAGTCAGGGAAGGCTTGCCGGAAGAGATCCGTCTTGACTGCCTCCTTGAAGGCCTCAAGGGTGTTACTCTGATGGATCTGCTGCTCCAGGAAGTCATTCCACAGTTTCTGTGCGGCTGATGAAAAGGTCCTCTGGGGAACAGTAGTCAACCTGGTCTTCCAAGGCTGCGCTAAATCCTTCCCAGAGGCCCTGAGAGTGAGGGGTGGGTTGTATGGAAGTAGTCTGGACCCAGGCCTTGTGGGGCTTTGAGGGTCAAGACCAACACCTTGTCCTGCGCCCAGAAGCTGATTGGCAGCCAGTGAAGGGATTTTAAAATGGGGGTTATGTGCTTGGCTGCCATATTTTGCACCAGTTGAAGCGTCTGCGCTTGGCACATGGGTAGCGCCATGCAGCGTGTGTTGCGGAGATCGAAACAAGAGGTTACTGGCGCATTTGGTTAGCTTTGGCCCAGCTTTGTAATCTGTTCAGGTCATTCTGAATGCTGACCCTGCCCTCTGGGGTGTCACACACTCTCAGCCCCAGAAAGCCCCTGGCAGGGGTTCTCAGCCTTTGGGCCTCAGTTCCCAGAAGTCCCAGTCAGCATGCTCTCTGCTAGGCCCTTCCCTAGCTGCCATGGATAAGAAGCATCCTAGATAGGTAGGAAATGGGGGCCTTGTCAATCACTCATGTTCAGTCCTGGCCCCGCCTTTTCCGGTCATGGGCCTGAAACTTCCTAGAGAGGCAGGAAGTTCTCAAGCAGCCTTTGCTCACTCAGCCGAGGCCCCGCCTCTTCCGGCCATCGACCAGCGTCAATAGTCCTAGAGCGGCGCTGAAGGCGGAAGTGGGTCGTGTTTGGAAGGAAAGAGAGTGAGTGGAGCCCCTTTTTGTGGCTGCGAAGGGAGCTGGAGGGTGGCCCTGGTCCTTGTCTCCCGGCCTGGGTCGAGGAGGAGCCCAAGGGGCAGGAAGGGGCTCCCTGAAGAGGAAGGAGGAGCTGGCAGGCAGAGGCCATCCCCTTCTCCCTCCCTCCCTCTTCATGGGATTACAGTCCTCTGCTTCTCCTTTTCTGTCCTCGCAGCAACCCTGCAGAGTGGGCTCCCAGCAGAGAGAGGGCCTTGCCTAGGCAGGACTTCAGATTTTGGGGAAGGGGTTTTGAGTTTGGGTGTGCCACGCTCTCTCAGCCTTAAATGTTAAAACAAATATTAGAAGGGGAGTCCTATTGAGGAGGAAAGAGACCTTGTTTAGCCACAGGAAGGGACCAGTTTTAAAGAAAGACCTCTTCTGGTCCTAAAATGGCCCAAGGGAGGCACCCCCCCCCCCCGCATAGGGCATTTGGGGGGATGAAACCTGACCCCCAGGGGCCCACAAAACACCACTGGAGACCACCTCCTATATACAATGCAAAAAGGACATTGAGAAACTGGAGCCATGTGTCCAAAGGAGGGCGACTAAAATGGTGAAATGTCTGGAAACTATGTCCAATGAGGAATGACTTAGGGAGCTGGGGATGTTTAGCCTGGAGAAGAGAAGGTAAAGAGGTGATATGATAGCCCTGTTTAAATACTTGAAGGGATGTCATATTGAGGAGGGAGCAAGCTTGCTTTCTGCTGCTCCAGAGAACAGGACTCGGAACAATGGATGGAAGCTACAGTAAGAGCTGTTCGACAGTGGAACACACTCCCTTGGAGGAGGATGGAGTCTCCTTCTTTGAAGGCTTTTAGACAGAGGCTGGGTGGCCATCTGTTGTGTGTGTGCGCGCGCGCGCTTTGATTGAGAGTTCCTGCATGGCAGAATGGGGTTGCACTGGATGGCCTTTGAGGTCGCTTAGAACTCTAGGATTCTATGAACATTCGAGCCTTGGTTTCCCACTTAGACATTCCCCCAAACTAGGTGGCAGGCAGTGATGGGAGCCCAGCAGCTCTACATGGAGCTCATTTCAGGGGCTTCCTTTCCTTCCTTTATTGATGCCCTGCTTTTTCCCAAAGTGGTTTGCAAAGTAGAAAGAATGACAGCAAAAAATAAATAAATGGTTAAGACAAAAAGGCAAAAAGTTGTGGTTAAAATAACAACAAAATTAAATCATTCAAAACACTTTTTAAAAAACAAAGACTAAAGAAGAGTTACTTTAGAACAAAAAGTGAAAGCAATATAGAGTAGATATCTTCCTCTTCACCCTAGGAAGCAAAATGGCTTTAGCTGAACTTGATGGGAGCCCACCAGTTCTTCATGGAGCTCATCTTAGGGGCCTCCAACTCTTCTTTTGTGTATGCCCTGCCTTTTCCCCAAAGCGGATTACAAAGTGGAGAGAATGAAAAACATGCACACAAATATGGTGGAGAATAGGTATAGGGTTAAGGTATAAGGTGTTAGAGTAATAGGTGTGGGGATGAGAAATCATATTTAGATGGTTAAGAAAAATGGAACTGAATAGACTAAGAAGAAAATTCAATCAAAACATTTATTAAAACTTTAGAACTTTGTAACATAGGATGAAAGCAGCACAATACTATTAAAAGCCCTTTTATTTAGGAGCAATCAGAGCTCAGGAACTTGCAGGAATAAAATAAACATCTTTGTTTGCTACTGAAAACAAAGCAAGGGAGAAGACCTAGCCCCTCTAGGAAGGAATTTCCAGAGTCTGGAAACGACACCGAGAAAGTCCTCACCTACATTCCCACCAAATATACCTAAGAGGGTTGTGGGATTGAAAGAGGTGCCTCCCCCAAAGATCTTAGTACTCAAGCAGGCCATAGGGAGATATACCTGTAGTAGATACCTTTTTTGCCTTAGGCATCAAAATGGCTTTGCCTGAATAGCCAGACATAGAAAGTCAAAAAGCAACACAGTGTCTGCATTTTAACAGAATACTGCATTTAAAGAGGGGTAACAGGAGGCAAAGAGATCAGGGAGGGAGTTATTGAAGGAACCAAAGGGATCCTGTATGATATAAAGGTTTGGCTCTCTGGGCAAAAAAGGAAGGAACCTAGTACCTCTTTCTGTCTTTGACTCATGGACTTTGTCTCCTATACAGAGAAAGGAGGCACTCTGGCTTGAATGTGATGGTTAAACATCTCCCTCCCTCAAGAGAAGCTTCATAACTGTTCAGTCAGGGAGGCACTGAACTAATCTGCTGCCTCAGCTATGCAGGAAAACACTCTCATCTCTAAGGCCTGTTACAGACAGGCCAAAATAAAGCTGCTTCGAGTCACTTTGGAGGTATGGTATTTCAATGATGCTTAAGTCCTAAGAGTCCAAAAGCCACACCAAAGCTGCACTCCAGTTCTTAGGACCAGAGCGTGGCTTTGGTGCGGCTTTTGGACTCTTAGGACTCATGCATCATTGAAATACCATACCTCCAAAGTGACTCGAAGCAGCTTTATTTTGGCCTGTCTGTAACAGGCCCAGGACTGCAGTAAGTTGTGACTGTCAATCCAGTTGGCTTCTGTTTATGTAATGGTGTGTTGGGAGAGCCATTTTGTCAAACAGCAAATTGTCTTGGGTTGCTCAGGTTCTAATTATTGACTCAAAATTTAGCAGACTTGCTGAAAGGAAGAAGTGGAAGGAATGAGGGAGAATGAAAGGAAGCAAGTTGAAGGAATTCTGCATTGCATGAGCATCCAGGTCTGTGGCCCAGAAGGAAAAGGAAACCTCTTCAATGCCAGGCACACCTAGTTTCTCTAGGAGTCACAGCAGTTCTCTTCTGTACAGAAAAAGGAACCAGTTTCCAGTTTGAATTTGATAGTGAAACAGTTCCTTGCCTAAAGAAAATAGCTGTAATAGGTTATTTACAGAGCATCTCTGTTTCTTTGCAGGGCCTGTCATTCCCAGTAATTTGGCCAATCTTTTGCCAGAGCGAAAATGTGACAGAAGAGAAAAGGACTTCTTTACCTAACCTGTTGTTTCTTTTTGAGCACCACTCATTGATGGAAAAGCAAGAATTAATAACAAGCTGTCCTACTGTTCAGACTGGGAGTAGAGGGGGATTCTGGGAAGGAGAAACCATGCAGAAGAGCCAGGGAAAGGATCTGCTCATTTCAGAGGTGCAGAGCCAGCACTTCAGACAGTTCCACTATGAGGAAACTGAGGGGCCCCGGAAGCTTTGCAACCGACTTCATGCTCTCTGTCGCCAGTGGCTGAAGCCAGAGCAACACACCAAGGCTCAGATCCTGGACCTAGTGATCCTGGAGCAGTTCCTGGTTGTCCTTCCCCCAGAGATGGCGAACTGGGTCAAGGAATGTGGTCCAGAAACCAGTTACCAGGCAGTGTCCTTGGCAGAAGGTTTCCTCCTGAGTCAGACAGAAGAGAAGAAACAGGACGAACAGCAGGTGAGATTCTTTCATATTGGAACTTTTTAAATATATGAAATATAACAGTATAAGTTGTAACAAGGTAAACAGAAACACATCAGCATGTGAAAAATATTGTAACCAATTTTAATCTGCCTTCTTAACTTTTTAAATTGTTTAATTTTTTTCTTTTAAAATAATTTTATTCTCTGTATTGTTTTAAATTTCTCAGAATCCTTTTTGTAACCTCCTCCCACCAAGATCTCAAAATAATGGATAATGATGATGATGATTCAGTTGTGTATATATATATGTGTGTGTGTGTGTGTGTTAAGAAATACATAAGTTTAACTCTTTTCCATTTGTGTGTAAAAAGTTTACCAAACAAAATAGGTGGAACTGTAAACTCAGATACAGTCATTAATATTGAACTATAAAATTGTGCACCATTGTGCCCTGGTATAACATTGCGTATTCACAGGGAGGCCACAGGATATTTTAATCCATCCTCTCTATTTCACATGGCGCAGCTCTACCAGCTGGAGGAAGCAGAAGCAAAGGGAAAGAGGACAGTGATTCAGCTCATAGCACCCTTGCTTTCAGGATGAAGCATCAGGAGAGAAGAGGAAGAAGGGCAGCAATTTGGCCCTAAGCAACATGTTGCTGCTGCGTACAGCAGGGACTGTGAGGATGGAGGCCACCTCCTTCTCCTCTAAACTCAAACTAACACACTGGGATTATTTTTTATATATTTACCCTTATTTCATCAATTTTGCCTCTAGTTTGGAAGCCGAAGCAGAACATCTTTATTGCTAGCTGTAAGAAACTTGCTGTGATTCCCATTTAAAAAAAATGTGTATTCTGAGACTGTATGTTTAACACTAGGGAAAAATAGTTTAGCAAATGTATTAATAAATGTCTACTTGGTCAGAGATTTTTATATATCAGGAATTTTAAGGCAGGGATTTTAATATATCAACTATATTTGAGGAAGAGCCCATGTGTATGACAGATAAGATAAATGAAAATGATAAAGATTGTGCTCACCTTTGGGAGCCCAGTGACTGGCAGAACCCACTGAACTAAATATTTAGTGTTGGCTATTAGGCAAGTTATTTATTTATTAGAAATTATTTATTATTTATTTATTAGGAATAATTTATTCAGAATGTTACCATGTCACCTTGTTTCAAGAAATTGCGTGTTGAGATGTCTTCATCTGTTTCTGTTCTGCAGAAATACTGCAGTTTGACAGCATTTTAACCGCCATGGCTCAGTGCTGTAGAATCCTGGGATTTGGAGTTTATTGTGACACCAGAGCTCTCTGACAGAGAAGGCTAAATATCTCATGAAACTAGAAATCCCAGAATTCCATAGCATTGAGCCATGGCAGTTAAAGTGATGTCAAACTGATGTCAACTATATCCATACAGTTGATATATTAAAATATTCTGCCGAGCTTTATTTAACCCCACTGTGTTTCATGTCATGGTCACCATTTCCCTCACTACTTCTTTGTTCAGAGAGCAGGTTCTTTTGGTTCTTTAAAGATGAATTGTGGTTAAATTCTTGCTTTATATTTTGGAAGTTGATTAGCCAGATCTTGATATTGCACCATGTTAGACAACAAGCCACACCCCACCCTCGTTTTGGTACTTCAAAATATTATAAAAATCTTCCAATTACAGTTTTTGGAAATCATCAAAGGAGTAAAGATTTCAGTTACCTTGCAGTCCTTTTCTGACATCACTCCTTTTTAAATGATTTTTTTCTCCAACGTTTGTTGGTCTTCTTTGTGTAGGAGATGTTTCTGGAAGAGGTCCCTGATGTTATGGAACAAGGAGTGCAGTCCATGTGGATGATGCAGGGAAGGGATACAGATACCACCTCATTGGGTAAGGATGAAAGGGGCATTCTTTAGTTTCTTCTTCCCTCTTCAGTACGTTGGGTACAGGTGTATTCCCCTGTGCCTATGAGTAGGGAAAATTGTGATCTGCTGGTAGTGTTTTGTTGCTGAGTGTTCATAGTGTTAAACCAGCACTTTCACAGTGCCATTAAGCTAGAAGATGGGTGGATTATACATGATAGATGATGTCAAAGATACAAAATCTGTATAAGGTATGAAAGATCAATGGAGAAATTGGTTTTGAGAGTTGATATTGTGGTAATAAAGTCCAAATTTATACATATTATAAATGAACTCTCATGTTATAAATGAATAGAACAGAAAGCTGGGCCAAAGCTAACAAAATGAAATTCAATATGGAGAAATTTAAGAGAAATTTAAGGATGGGGGACACCTGACTGAATGAGACTATGTGTGAAAGGGATCTAGGAGTCCAAGTAGACCACAAGTTGAACATGAGTCAACAGTGCGATGCAGCAGCTAAAAAGGCCAATGCAATTTTAGGCTGCATCAATAGAAGCATAGTGTCTAAATCAATAATAATAATAATAATAATAATAAAATTTTTATTTATATGCCACCCTTCCTTCGATCAGGGCGGCTTACAACAATAAAAACATAACACTTCAATAAAATACACTTCAATAAAAAATACACAAAAAATACACAAAACACAAACCCAACAGTAAAAGCCCCATAGCCCAACCTCTTGGCCACGAAAGAGGAGGGAGGCCCACAGGATATCTATTCGGGGAATGCCTGTTGGAATAGGATGGTTTTAAGGTCCTTCCTAAATTGGGCCAGGGTAGTAGACGAGCGGAGCTCTGTGGGCAGCGCATTCCAAAGGGCTGGGGCAGCTGTGGAGAACGTCCTCCACGAAGTGGAGGCTAACCTCGCCCCAGGCACCTTCAGTAGCTGCTGCCCAGACGTTCTGAGGGTGCGAGGCGGAATGTACGGGGAGAGGCGGTCCTTTAGGTATCCTGGGCCCAAGCCATTTAGGGCTTTATAGGTAATTACCAACACCTTATATTGAGCTCGGAAACGAATGGGCAGCCAATGGAGACCTCTTAATACCGGTGTTATATGGCTGGTCCTGGAAGCGCCAGTGACCAGCCGGGCCGCCATGTTCTGCACCATTTGCAGCTTCCGAGTTTGGTATAAGGGTTGCCCCATGTAGAGTGCATTGCAGAAATCCAGTCTCGAAGTTACCAGAGCATGTACAACAGTTTCTAGGTCCCTCTGGGCCAGGTATGGGCGCAGAGGGAAGTAATAGTGCCACTGGGGATGTTTAGTCTGGAGAAGAGAAGGTTAAGAGGTGATATGATAGCCCTGTTTAAATACTTGAAGGGATGTCATATTGAGGAGGGAGCAAGCTTGTTTTCTGCTACTTCAGAGACTAATACATGGAACAGTGGATGCAAACTGCAGGAAAGGGGATTCCAGCTCAACATTAGGATGAACATCCTGACAGTAAGGGCTGTTTGACAGTGGAACACACTTCCTTGGAGAGTGGTGGAGTCTCCCTCCTTGGAGGTTTTTAAACAGAGGCTGGATGGCCAGCTGTCGGGGATGCTTTGATTGAGAATTCCTGCATATGTTGACTCAGTGTGGGTTCCATACAAAACCACTTTGGCCAGCATCCTGCCTTGACTTATCCACAGAATGGGTGTCAAAGGCTTTGATAGAACTTCTAAAGTTCTATCTTCAATAAAAATTGATATAATTTGGGTAGTAGTCCTTTGTTGTCTGAATCTAACAGGCTTTGTTTGGAATATGCTTGTTGATGCATATTGGGAGAAAGGTGGCGGGAGCCTGCCAAAATGCTTCTCAGCTCTAGAATGTTCCAAACAGGGCTACTGCACAGATGCTAAATCAACTTATTTAAATTCACAGACGACCAATCAAAGAACCACAGTTCCAGGTAAGCAACCTGTTCAATTCTGCCAATCTCACGGTTACTCAGTCCACAAAGACTTCCTGAATAAGTGGTCTTGGCATTGTTAGTGTGAATTTAGAAAGACACGAATGAGATAGAAGGAATTATAAGAAACTTTTTATTTTGTCTTTTGTGTCTCTCTCAGGAGATGGAAGACTGTCAGGGCCAAGACGTACTGGCTCAGCTCTTCATTCTGATGCTTTGAGAACAGCTTCTGAGAGCTTGGATCAGGTAGGGAGCGGGATCCCTTGAAGGCTAAGAAGGGGGCAGTTGAAGTGCCCTGGGCCCTTGTTTTTCTCCTTCAGCCTGAAAGAATCTCTCTTTTTCTTTTCCTTCCATCTATAAATGTCCTCAGTGAAGAACTAAATCATGTTGAGCAGCCCTAACCTTCCATGTTTTCTGTTTTGATATACACATACTGTTTCTTCCCCCAGGTGACCTTTGAGGAGGTGGCTGTGAATTTCAGTGAGGAGGAGTGGGCCCTACTGTATCCAGACCAAAGGGCCCTGTACAGGAACGTCATGAAGGAGAACATGGAGAATGTGGTCTCTCTAGGTCAGTCTCCCTCTTTCTCCTGGTTGATCCAATCACTTTGCAGGGGCTCCTGAATCAATGTAGCCTCTTCATGCCATCTTGCTGTATTTCTGCAGGGTGAGCCATCCTTTCCCAGCTGGACAGGGAAATATTCCCACTCCTATCAAATGTTCATTGTACTTTAGTAGACTGGACTGGTTTTAGTGATCTTTTCAAAGGCTACTTTGAAATTAGGAAGTGAATACCAAGGTGTGCTCTCATCTTTCTGCAAAACGAGGCCTACACTGTGGAAGAACTATGGAGGCCCACCACTTTCAGATTCATGCTGCAGTTGCTGCAAAATGTTGCTGTCAGTTATCTTTTTCATTCTAATCTCTCTCTCTTTGTTGGGCTTTAACTAGTTGTTTCTCTCTTTTCAAGGTGATGAGCAGGAGAGTGGTGGGAAAGAAAAAGAACCAAGTATGTCTTTGCTGCAAAGAGCCCAGGGTCAACAGAAGAAAAAGGAGCAAACAAAAACTGCAACTCAAGAGAAGATGAGGAAAAAAGCATCCGCTTCTCAGGCTGGGGGCATCTGGGAAATCTCTGTTCAAGAAAAAATAGGAGGTAATGGAAAGAATAAAGGTATTTCTCTTGAATTTGGGCAAAAACCCAATTCAAATGACATCTTTCATAGTAGAGTTCACACACAAGAGAAAAAGAAGAGGTTCAGGTGGAGGTCACACTTGGTATCACATCAAAGAACCCACACAGGAGAGAAGCCATACAGTTGCTTGGAATCTGGGAGAAGTGTCAGTCAGAGGACTCATCTGACTTCTCATCAAAAAATTCTGACCCTCGGGAAACAATTCAAGTGTTTAGAGTGTGGAAAGAGCTTCATGAAGAAGATGAGCCTCACACTTCATCAGACAGTTCACACAGGGGAGAAACCATTTAAACACCTGGAAAATGGAAAGAGATTCAGGCAGAAGATAGTACTAACTAGTCCGCAGACAAGTCACATAATGAACAAACCATTTAACTGCTTGGAGTGTGGAAAAATCTTTAGTCGGAATAAAAACCTCATTTCACATCAAAAAACTCATACTTTGGAGAAATCATTTAAATGCTTGCAATGTGGAAAAAGTTTCCATTGGAAAGCAAACCTCTCTCGACATCAGTTAACTCACACAGCAGAAAAAGCATTTAAATGCCTGGAGTGTGGGAAAAGTTTTGGTTTGAAACAAACCCTTACAGATCATCAAACAACTCACACAGGGGAGAAACCATTTAAATGCCTCGAATGTGGAAAGAGATTCAGGCAGAAGATAGTACTTAATAGTCATCAGGCAATTCACACAGGAGAGAAGCCATTTAAATGCCTCGAGTGTGGAAAAATCTTCCGTCGGAATGCACACCTTATGTCGCATCAAAAAACTCACACCTTGGAGAAATCGTTTAAAAGCTTGCAGTGTGGGAAAAGTTTTCACTGGAAGTCAAATCTCTCTCGTCATGAATTAACTCACAAAGCAGAGAAACCATATAAATGCCTGGAGTGTGGAAAAGGTTTTGGTTGGAAGCAAAGCCTTGCACGTCATCAATTAATCCATACAGGAGAGAAACCATTTAAATGCCTGGACTGCGGGAAAAGTTTTCATTGGAAGTCAGTCTTGACTCGTCATCAGTCAACTCATACTGTAAAATCCACTCACAAACCAGAGAAACCATTTAAATGCCTGGAGTGTGGAAAAACATTTGGCTGGAAACAGAGCCTTGCAGAACATCAGTTAATTCATACAGGGGAGAAACCATTTAAATGCTTGGAGTGTGGAAAAAGATTTCACTGGAAGTCAAACCTCTCTCGTCATCAATTAACTCACTGCAGAGAAACCATTTAAATGCCTGGAGTGTGGGACAGGTTTCTGTAGGAAGTCGGTCTTCACTTATTATCAAGCAGTTTAACAGAATCAACTCACAACTGAGAACCTATTTAAATGCCAAGATTGTGAGGAACATTTTGGTTGGAAGCAGAGCTTGCAGAATATCATTTAATTCATACCGGGGAGAAACCATTTAAATGCCTGAAATGTGGAAGATGTTTCTGTCGGAAGAAAAGTCTTTCTGATCATCAAACAGCTTGCGCAGTGGATGAACCATTTAAGTACTTGCAGTGTGGAAAGGGGTTTGTGGAGATGGGAAATCTTATTCCTCATCAGATAATTCACACAGACAAGACACCATTTAAATACTAGAATGTGGAAAGAATTTCAGTCAGAACAGTTGCCTTGCTAGTTATCTATTAATTCATATAGAGGAGACACCGTTTCAGTGCTTGGAATGTGAAAAGAATCTGTCATTAAGATCATGATATGATATAGTATGGAGACTGACATTGCTTGACATGTTAATTATTATTAATATTTATTTATATCACCACAAGTTTTGCACAGCACTTTACAGCATCATCAAAACAACATAAAACCTGCCCATGATGTACAATCTAAAATCATAAGATATAAAATGATATACAGTAGATAAACAATTTACCCAATAAAATACAACCATAAAACTATAGGCAAATATTACACCATTAATCTGGATTATTAGAGAATATCAAACTACGGTCCGAAAGGCATCAGAGAACAGAAAAGTCCAGACTAGGAATTAGTTAATTAGTGATAATCTTCTTGTATTTGGGAAGCTAGTTCCAGGAATAAGGTGTGGCAAGCAAAAAAGGATGAACATGTTAAATAAGATCATAACTGAATCTAAACATCTATGACATATTTATTAGCACATTGTAAAACTTTATTGTTTATGCTGATGCAGAAAAATCCCCATGGAGGTGATGAAAGCATTTGAAATTTTGGAAAAATCCATTTTAGTTTTAATAAGGATGAAAATTCCCATGGGTCCATGTCTATACAGTGGGCCCTTGGTATCTGCTGGGTTTGGTTCCAGATCCCTCTGTGGATAACAAAAGCTGTGGATGCTCAAGCCCCATTAAATAAAGTGGCATAGTAAAATGGTGTCCCTTATATAAAATGGCAAAGTCAAGGTTTGCTTTTTGGAATTTATACATTTGTTAGATATATTCAAACCATGGATTCTTGAATCAATGGATAAAAAAATCCATGAACGTGGAGGGCTGATTGTATGTAATAATGGGTAAACCTGACATAGGAAATCTAAAGATTATATCACCTAGGTAATGATATCTCTTCATTATGCTTATCTGTATCCTCTGACACTGATGTATTTTTTAAAATGAATGTGCTTTTTATTGTCTTTGTGAGATTAAAATGATAAAAAGTTTTTAAAATACAAAGATACAGACATATTTTACTACATTACAGCTTATGGCATGTCACAAAATAAATATTTCAAGCCTGCCTGTAACTTCTTTCCAGGTTAGGAAATGCTATCATTTTGTCACTGAAGATATTACAGACAGATATTAATAAATTAAAATGATTTCATTAATTTTGACAATTATAAGACAGATTTAAATTAGCTAAATTAAATTAATCAATTTTAAAAACAAAAATTAAAAAACAATTTTAAAAACTAAATTAGTACCTTATATTTCTTCATGTTAAAATTCTATTTGTTAGTTTTGGCCCAGCTTTCTAATCTATTAAGGTCATTTTAATCCTGTCCTCTGGGGTATTAGCTATTCCTCCTAATTTGGCGTCATTTACAAATCTGATGAGTATGCCCCCAATTCTGTAATCCAAGTCATTGATAAAGATGTTGAATAGCACGGCCCAGGACAGAACCCTGTGGCATCCCAGTGGTCACTTCTCTCCAGGATGAAGAGGAACCATCATTGAACAAATCCACCTAATAGTTGCATTGTCTAGCATACATTTTACTAGCTTGTTTGCCAGAATATTGTGGGAGACTTTGTCGAAGGCCTTACTGAAATCAAGATACGTTACATCTACAGCATTCCCTTCATCTACCAAGTTGGTAATTTTATTTTAAAAAAGAGATAAGATTAATCTGCCATGACTTGATTTTGAGAAACCCATATTGACTTTTTGTGATTATGGCATTCCTTTCTAAATGCTTACAGACTCCCTGTTTAATTATCTGTTCTAGTATTTTACCTTGTATTGATATTAGGATAATTGGGCAGTAATGGTTTGGGTCCTCTTTTTCCCCTCTTTGAAGATGGGGACAACATTGGCCCTGCTCCAGTCTTTTGGGGGTTCTCTCTTTCTCCAGGAATTCTTAAAATTATTGAGAATAGTTCTTGGAGACTAAAATTCATTTAGATTAACCAGGTATTCCTGTACTATCTCTTTACCTGTTCTGTGTTGAAATTCTCCTATTCTGTCCTCTGCTCCTTTTTTTCTCAGGTTGAGCACCCTTTGCCTTTTCTGAGAAGACTGAGGCAAAGAAGGTGTTGAGTAATTCTGCCTTTTCTCTGTCCCGTTAGCATTTTGCCATCTTTTCCACGCAGTAGCCCTACCAATTCCTTCCTTTTGCTATGGACAGACACACACAAAAACCACCTTTTTTTGTTCTTAACTTTACATTTTCTGACTTCTAACTATTTGTTTAAATTCTTCTTTGATCATTCTCCCCTCCCACCCTTTTCTTTCTCATACATGTCTCTTTTAAAACGTAGCTCAATTGAAAGTTCTTTAGTTATCCATCCTGGTTTCGTGAGACACCTCCCATTTTTCCATCTGCTTGAAATTGTACTTCGATATCTCTCTTTTTAGAAACTCTCATCCATCCTGAACTGCCTTCTTTTTTTACTATACTTGACCATGGGATCACACCTAGTATTTCTCTGTTTTTGAAATCAGTTTTTCTAAAGTCTAGAATGTGTGTCCTAGCTTCTCCTCTCCATTATTTAACAAACTCCAGGAGAACATGATCACTCCCACCTAAGGATCCCACTGCTTGCACCCCATTAACCAGGTCACTGCTGTTAGTTAGAATCAGATCTAAAATAGCTGACCCCCTTGTTGCCTCTTCTACCTTTTGGACAAAGAAATTGTCTTCCAGGAAAATGAGGAAATTGCTATACCTTAATATTTTGGCTGAGTTTGAATTCCAGCAAATATCAGGATAGTTGAAATCACCCCTCACTACTACATCTCTCCTTTCTGAGTGTGTGGTCATCTGTTTTAGAAAGGCATCATCCAAATCCTGGGTCTAACTTGGGGGTTTGTAGTAGACTCAGTATGTAGTATATCTAATATAGCTATAAATAAACCATACAAAATGAATGTATATTTATCTTAGTTTTCTTAGGTTTTATTTGGTGATGTCCTACATGTTGTGGTGTCTTTTCTTCCTGTGCGGTTATGACATCTGGTCACCCTACAAATGGTCCTCTAGCTATTGCTGGACTTCAAGTTCCAGCACCCCCTGGTTGGTGTAGCCAGTACTGAGAATTGCTGGGAGCTGCATTCCAACAAAATCCAGATCTTGAAAGCTCTGCAGGATCAATCAGCCCTGGTAAGTGCTTGGATGGGAGACCATCGGGGAATACCAGGTGCTGTAGGCTATCTTTCGGAGGAAGAAACTGGCAAAATCATCTTTAAGGTGGGGAGAGCGGAAGTCAGGAAATAGATGACCTAGAAGTGTCTGGTGGGAAAATCCTGTCTTTGAGGGTTTCCTATTCCTATGTTGTTTTCTCTTCCTATCTCTTTTAAGGCCTCTGTGAGGATAGGAGCGTTTGGATGGATTTCAGGGACCAGGACCCAGCTTCCCTGGAGTCTTTAAAAAGGGGTGATGCTGAAGAGGACATGGAGACTTGCTGAGAGGGGACAAAGGATCAGATATTTAGGACCTGGCAGCATATTTTTTTAACCAATATGCTGGAAAATGGACATCAATGCAGGATGTGTGGGAGAATAGCTAATACCTGTGTGAGCTGCAGTGTGCAGCTGTGGTGGGTTTGGAGGGGATCAGTTTTTGGCACCTGGGCATTTCTGGGGGCCACATGGATTTCCCCCAAATCCATTGGATTTTTGGGAGGAATATTAAATAGTACATGGGGAGATGTGAGCTATTTAAAAGGCAAACTGCTGCTCCTGGAGCCTTCCAAAAGAGGCAGATCACCCTTTCTTGTGGCCACAAAAGTGCAGGCCGGAGAGATCAGGGGCCACAAAAACGGATTTAGTGGGACACCCGTGCCTCAGGTAGTTTGGCAGTGGGCTACATGCAGTCCACCCCCTGTGCTACCAAAATATTGACATGGGGAACATGGTGGTAGAGTATATTAATAGCAAAGCATAGAAAGCAAGCAGTGCTCTCTAGAACGCCTTTGCCTCTTCTTTGGTCAGATAGAATCACCTTGCTCCAGGGCTGCAGAGAGTGTGTGTGTGCACAGGGGCTTCAAGCTGCCCATCAGATTATGGCATGCCTGTGATTTTCATAGGGTTTTCTTAGGCAAGGAATGCTCAAAGTTGGTTTTGCCAACCGATGGCCTGTCCCCTGGCGGTTTCCCATCCAAGTGCTAACCAAGGCTGACACCCTGTAAAGCTTGCAAGAAATGGATGTTGTTGGACAACAATCATTTTAATCCCTAGCAGGCAGTTTCACAAAGATGGATATCTGGTAAGTGATAGGTTGTACATCATAGCAGTGGACAGGAAGATTTTTGCTAGGAGTTTCAAAAACCTGACCAGGAGGGCTTTAAACTGTACAAATGACAGGAATGTTTGAAATGCTTTTATCATAATTCACAACTTATGCGACATCAGACCAGCCACAGAGTAAAACAAACATAGAAATGTGAGATGTGTGAGAAATGTTTTGTTCCAAAGGCAGACCTTGCGAAGCTGCTTAGAATACACACAGATGAGAAACCGTATGAATGCCGAGATTGTGGGAAATGTTTTGCTCAGAAAGGATGTGTAGTGACACATCGGAGAATACACACAGGTGAGAAACTATACAAATGTCAGGAATGTGGGAAATGTTTTGTTCAGAAAACAGACCTTGTGATTCATTCAAGGGTACATACAGGAGACAAACCGTACAAATACCAGGAGTGTGCAAAATGTTTTGCTCAGAAAGCCAGCCTTGTGAAGCACCAGTGAATCCATACAGAAGAAAAACCATACAAATGCCAAGACTGTGGGAAATGTTTCCAAATCACCACTTGTGAAACACCAGAGAATCCACTTCAGAGAAAAAGAATTATCTACCAATTCTGTGGTAGCTATTTCACTGTCAAATAGCTCTTACTGTCCAGATCTTCCTAATGTTTTGTTGGATTAACCTTCCTTCTTATTTGAATCTATTGGTTCAGAGTCTATTCTTTAGGCCTCATTCATACTGGCATAAAAGACCTGGAAGGAACTGGGCTGATTCGGATGCCCCTCCCCCGAATCGCTCCGTTAGCAAGTGCCCACTACAAAGGTTAAATCGAATGCATTCTGTGTCTGCTGGCGAGGTGGCCGCTGTCAATCAAGCGATCGTCATGGTGACGTTTTGAAGGGCATCGGAAAGTGTCCTCCCCCTCCTCCCTTTTTTTAAAGAGCCAGGCACAGGGACAATTTTTTATAAACCTGTGGGCATTTGGGTCAGATCTGCCCCTGTCCCAGGAAAAGGATGGAATTGTCATGCATTTTTTTTATGCTTTTAAAAGCAACATTAGCTTTCCCTTTGCTTCACTTGCTGTATCTGCTCAAGAAGACAAATCATGCGCATATTTGCTCAAAAAAAATTGTTAAAAAATGTAACTGATTGTAAGTGAGGTCTTTTGCAACATTTGTAGCTTCCCCCTCTGCTGTAAGCGAGGAGATCCAAGGATATAAACTGCAAGCCAGGCTCTATCTGCCTCTGGAATACAAGCAATGCCCATATTTGCTCAAAAAAAATTGTTTAAATTTGAAAAGGGGAGGGGGGTTTGCCTGATGTGAGCTCCATTCGTGACCTGAACATTTTCCTCCTGCAAGGGAAGGAATGCCCAGCAACAGAGGGCTGTGGGCAGGGAATGCAGGGGAAAGAGGCTCCTAAAGAATGCCTTCCCTTGCTCCCTTCTTCCCAGGGCTCTTTCCTCCTCCCCCTCCCCTCCAATGAGGGGAGGAAATGCCTTGCCCTTTGCCCACCCTCTAACCTAAATCCCTCCCTCAATTTGCCTCAATCGTGATCGGTGCCAAGTTCTCATTCCCAGAACCCGGGGTTTTCCAAAAGAAACAGTATTTGCGCCAATTTCAAAAACACCGCGCTGAGGCCATTTACCACGGAACGGGTGTGCAAGCCTCGGATTCGCTTGTGTGAGATTCGGGGTGAGTATGAACTTCACGTGCAAGAATCGCTTTGAAAACCGGTTTTTTTCATAGTCTGAATGGCCCCTTGGAGTAGCAAACCGAAGTTCATTCCCTCACCTTCATGACATTCCTTCAGACATTTAAAGATGCTTATCTTACCACCTCTCAGTCTTATCTTCTCCAGTCTAAATAAATCCAGTTCTTTCAATTGTTGTTCTTAGGGCTTGCTTTCCAGACCTTTTGGTATCTTCATTGCCTAATAGGCACATTGTAGCTTGTCAATGTCTTTCTTATACTATAATGCTCAGCAATGAACGCAGTACTATAGATAAGCACTGATAAAAGCAGATTAGAGTGGTACCATTACTTCCTTTCATGTAAGTAATAGGCTTCTCTTGATGTAGCATAGAATTGCCACAGCTGTAATATCATCTTCACTCACATTAACTTTGTTATCTACTAAGACACCTAGATCATTTTCGCATGTGCTACTCTCAAACCAGAGAAAGGCGAGACCTTGAAAGAGGAAGAGTGCGCTGCATTTACACCGCTGGCAGAATAGCACTAATCGGATTATCTCCAGTCTCCATAAACTGCTGCTGAATAGCTCCTACCATCAAGTTCTTCCTGATGTTTTGCTGCAATCTTCTTTCTTGTCTTTGAATTCTTTGGTTCTGGACCTATTCTCTGGAGCAGCAGAGGAGAAGCTCACTCCATCTTCCTCATGACAATCCTTTGGATATTCAAGTCAAATAGTCATGTCACTGCTCCGTCTTCTCCAGACATAACACAGGTTACATATGTAATTCCGTCAACTGTTCCTCGAGGAACTTAGTTTCCAAACCTTTTACTGTTTTGGTTGCCCTCCTCTGGATACATCCCAGCTCAACATTGTCCTCCTTAAATTGTGATGTCCAAAACTGGACACAGTGCTCCAGGTGAGGCCTCGCCAAAGTAGAACAGAGTGGTACTGTTTTTTCCCTTGATTTGAGCGATCTCCTTCTGCCTAGAATCATACTGACACTTTTGCTGCTGGTATGACACAGCTGATACCTGTTGAACGTGTGTCTACAGACATCTTAGATCCTTTTCTCGCTTAATTTTTCTCAGGCCAAAGAGAGGCAAGGCACTGAGAGATTTGGAGAGAGAAATGTACACCACCTTCATGTACACCACCTGCAGAGCGGGAGGAATCAGGTGATCTTCCATCTCCATAAAACAGTAACAAATTCACAGCATGCAATTAGAAGTTTTCTAATTAGTAGTCACCGTATCTTTGAAGGTAGTTTTTTCTCGTCGTTTGAATAAAAAAATGAAATCTGATATAAATAAAAATTCCCAATTTATAATTTTAAAATCTATTTCTGTCAAAGTGGGGGAGGGCAGGTGGGGGTGAAAGATTTGTCTGACATTACTGTTTCTTGATAAACCTTTGTTAGCTAAGTTCTCCAAGTGTTCACAGACTGACTGTTTGAATAATCCATTCTAGTACCTTTCCTGTCAATCTGGCAAGTCTGTAGTTGCCCAGGTCTTGAAAATTGGGAAACACTGGCGTTCAATCGTCCAGTCTTACCTGTTTGCCAGCATTCTCAAAAATTAGAGACAGAGGCCCCATTCAGATTCACCTATTTGCGCTGGATGGAATTGGGTAGATCCAGATCCCCTCCCCCCGAATCCCTCCGGAAGCAAGTGCCCACTATTTACTTCAGGGTAATTTAACCCTGAATGCCATGCAGCTCTGGGGAGAGTTCTTATTTGCCAAACCGGTTTTAAAAAAGGCTCCTTTGCTGTCAATCAAATTTATTTCCGCTTTCGTCAAGGTGACATTTCCTACAGCGATTGGGCCACCAGATGTGTGCTTCCCCCACTCCTTTAAAAGAAAAACAGGCGGCAGTATGCGCAGATACTGTCAAATTTAAAAACCTCAAGGTGTGTGTGTGTGTGTGTGTTGTGTGTATTTGGGTCACTACAGATTATGGATCTCCCTTGCCTTTGTTTTCAACCCCAAAATGCAAACTAATGCATCTCCTTACCACCCCAATGCCTCATAGACATATAATAATAATAATTCTTCACCTCAGAATACCATTTCTGCATCCTTTGCTCTCCCTCAGCCAGCCCAGTTCCTTACAGACAGCAGCAAAAGCATTCTGTATCAATTTGGCAACTTGAGAGAGAAACATAGCCTTTTGTAAAGTGTGTGCTGATGGGAGCAAGCAAATGAAAGGGAAAGCAGCACAAGCGGACACATTCTATGCATATATGTACCTACCTGTAGAACTATGCGCATAGACTGCCTGGTGCGAGAGGGAGGCTTGTTCCATTCTGTGCCCTCCCTCTGACCTACCCTGAACTTGACCCTTTCTCAGGCACCCCGATTGCTCTTTGCATCCTTCCTCCGGCTCCTTGGCTCCGTCAGTCATCCCGATTGCCTGGTATCCCTTCTTTTCCCCCTGGCTCCTTCGTCCTCCTCCTCCTCCTTCACCCCAATGAAGGGGAGGGAATGTTCTGCCCACTGCCCTCCCTCTGACCTAAATCCCTCCCCTGAACTTGCCCGATCATGATCAGAGACAAGTTCATACTCGCTGAACCCGTTTTTTAAAAAAAGATACAGCTTTTACTCTGCTCCCAATGTACCCAGTAGCCATATTGAGCCCACCCTAACCTGGTTGAGCCAGGCCAAAAGCAGCAGAACAAATCCACTCCTTTTTGGAGCCCTGGTTCAGGACTACGGTGAGGCCCATATCGGGACCAGGTGCATGCGATTGCCACAGTCCCAGAATGAACAACAGCAGCACAGTACTGGCACAAACATTTTGGGTCATCTGCTTGACTCCACAGAGAAACAGAAACGCATACCAATATTGTATATTTATAAATACCTGTACATTACGTGCCTACAACACTATTGTTGTTAATCTGTTATATTGGTTTTGGAATAAAAATAAAAATTGTAAAAAGTCAGTAATGGTAAATGTGTTTTACCCCTTAGCATGAAAGGTGGCTACTTGCCTAAGTGGCCAGAAACCCATTGAGTTCCTGGACGTATCAGTGCCATACTCTGCCACTGGAATCAGCACAAAGAAAGCCTGGTTGTGTGGCAGTGTCACCAGGAAAACCTGGCACTTCTTTTGAAAACTTGGCACACAGGGACCATATACCTGGATTTAAAACAGAATCGTACTTCTGAAAGGCTTTGGGGACTGTGAATCCACTTCATCACAAGGTGAATCCTCCCCACATTCATCAAAGCCAAATCTGGGGGCACCACATTTCAGCAGAATCCTATCAGAGGGCCTTTGCCCCCTTCAGTCCTCAGAGTGCTCCAAAAACACAGCCCCAGAGTGATCGCCTGCCCACCTTTCCACAGGAGGAAATACTCTCATCTGCAATTCTTTTGGCTCCTTCTCTGCCTCTGACTGACTCGGAGGAAACCCTCTGCCAGTGACACTGCCTGGGAACAGGTCTCTGCCCCACATTCCCTGACCCGCTTCTTCATCTCTGGGGCAGGATGGTCAGGAATTGCTCCAAGACCAGGTCCAGGATCTCATTTTTTGTGTGTTGCTCTGGCTTCAGCCACTAACTGCAGAGATGATGAAGTCAATTGCAAACTTCTTGGGGTCCCTCACCCTCCTCAAATGAAAACTGCCTGAAGTGGTGGCACTGTATGTCTCACACAGGAATGTGTTCTGGATTGTCTTCTTCCAAAATTATCCACTGTTTTCAGCACTGATGCTGTCAGGGTCCTGTCTTCTTTAGGACCAGCCATGCCATCCATCCCCTTTTTTGGGTTTGTGTGTGTTTGGGGGGGGGACAAAGAAGCCACAAATAGGATCAAAGTTATTCCTTGTTCCTCTGTCTCGGGACAAAGATTTTGATAAGATGCTATGTATTCCTGCATGGCAGAAGAAGGGTCCTTGGGGTTCCCTTCTGGCCTCTAGGAATCTTCCCCTCCCTCCTCTTAACCCTTCCTTCCCCATTCACCTGCTGCTCCATTTCTCCCCTTCACTGGGTTGGGGGGCTGGAAGGCAACCCCTGCTTAGGAGGGAGGTGAGGACCCTCCCCCCACACACACAGAGACATTGGAGGAATGGACAGCTTCTCCTTTTCTATGGGCTGAATGTCAAACAAATCCCCAGTTATGGCCCTGGGTCCATCATAAACATGGCTTGGGCCCGAGTTACTTACAGGACCGCATCTCCCTATATAATCCACCCCACACTAAGAACCTATTGGAAATAGCAACCTTTAAATATGTTGCTACTTCGCAAAGAGCATTCTCATCAACGGCTCGGAGACTTTGGAATAGTCTTCCTGAGGAGATCCGCTCAGCGGCCATGCTAGAAACATTTAGAAAAGCAGTTAAAAACCGAGCTTTTTAGCCGAGCATACCCCACCTGATATGAAGACCCCCCTGATATGAATGGCATGCCCTGTCTGTGTATGATCCCTGACTTGCTTGTTGATGCTATTGTTATTATCTGATGTTGGATATTTTATTGTTTTAGCTGCTTTTAATTGAATTTTGATGTAAACACTTTGTGTTTTTATTTAGTCTGTAACCCCGCTTCGATCCACCAGGAGAGGCGGGGAAACATAAATAAATTTTATTATTATTATTATTATTATTATTATTATTATTAAGTGTGTGTGTGTGTGTGTGTGTGTGATGTATGACTGTTGATTTTTCAGAGAAATGCCTAGCCAGGTTAAATTAATTCTCTGCTGGCATTTGATACTGAGGCAAATAAAAAACTTCTCAAACTTCCTGATTGTCAACCCGGTGGGCAAGGAATTCCGGCCCTCCCATATCATAAAGTTAGAAGAGACCCCAAGGGCCATCCAGTCCAACCCCCTTCTGCCATGCAGGAACTCTCAATCAAAGCATCCCCTTTGACAGATGGCCATCCAGCCTCTGTTTAAAGGCCTCCAAGGAAGGAGACTCCATCACACTCCAAAAGAGTATGCTCCATTGTCAAACAGCTTTTACTGTCGGGAAGTTCCTCCTAATGCAGGGGTAGGCAACCCTTTTGAGCCGGGGGCCGGGTTGCTGTCCCTCAGACAACTGGGTGGCCAAAGCAAAAAAATAAATAATTATTTTTTTTAAAAAAAAATTAAATAAATAAATAAACCGGGACAAATGTAGGACAAAATTTTCAAATGGAGGGCACTTTTTTAAATAAAAAATGGAGGACACAGGAAAAAATTTGCTGATTTTTTAAAAAATGTTAAGATAAATGCATGTTTCTGAGGCTTCTATAGATAATTGCCCCACCATGCCCCTCGTGTGAGACGCCAAAGGCCCCGGCGGCAATCGGTGGCAGGACTGGGCTGGCCGGTCCCAAGGCCTCGACGGGCCGCATCCGGCCCGCGGGCCGCAGGTTGCCTACTGTCAGAGTTAGCACCCGGAATCCCAGACAATCAATCAGTCAGTTTGATTATATAATCAACAGCACTTTATTGATAGATCCAGAATCAGACATGTGCCTCACTCAGCTTCTTAGCTGAGACTGACCACACCTCCCCACAGACAAAGTAACAGAATTCCCAAAAGCCAAAATCCCCTCCCATGCAGAAACCCGCCAAACAAAGCCCCTCCTGGTTCCCACAGAACTGAAACCACATTCCCCGCTCAGAGAGCCAGGCCCTCAAGGCCACCCGATAAGACACCTGGCCCTGCTATGCACTAGACATCACTATCTACATTCCTAACTGCAGCTAAAGCCCCATCATCCCCAACTACTATACCTCAACACTAATCACTATCTGGTAGAATACTAACAGGATTCTAACACCTACCCCCGTCCTAATGTTTAGGTGGAATCTCTTTTCCTGCAGCTTCCATCCATTGCTCTGTGTCCTATTCTCTGAAGCAGAATAAATAAGTTTGCTCCATCACCAGTATGACATCCCTTCAAATACTTAAACAGGGCTGTCACATCACCCTTTCATATCACCCCTTAACCATGTCTTCTCCAGGCTAAACGTACCAGCTCCCTAAGTCTGTCCTCATAAGGCATGGTTTGCAGACCTTTCACCATTTTGGTGGCCCTCCTTTGGACACGCTCCAGCTTCTTAACATCCTGTTCAAACTGTGATGCCCAGAAGTGGACACAGGATTCCATGTGAGGCCTGACTAAAGCAGAATAGAGGGGCACTATTACTTCCCTTGATCTAGATATGACAGTTCTATTGATGCAGCCTAGAATCACATTGGCCTTTTTAGCTGCCCAATCACACTCTTGACTCATGTTCAACTTGTGGTCTAATGGGACTCCCCAAGATCCCTTTCACATGTACTGTTGTCAAGCCAAGTGCCCCCCATCCTACATCTGTGTATTTCATTTTTCTTCTGCCTTAATGCAGTACCTTACATTTCTCCATTTGTTAGTTTTGGTCCAGTTTACTAATCTTGTTGATCCTGGGAAACCAGCCACGTTCATCCAATGTCACCAATTCCTCCCATATCTCCATTCCCCAACTGGATCCCAGACCACCAATTCTCCCCTGACTGCCTTCACATCCCTCCTTTGCTGTTTTTTTTTTTTTTGGGGGGGGGAGGGCATTTTCTGCTTCTTTTTAGTCCAGAGCCAAGAGTCAGTCTTTCCAAAGTCCCCTTCTCTCAATGGGACCCCACTTTCCACCTTGCCATATGGGTGTTTTATTATGGGGGGGGGCATCTTGTGTGATTCTTTCCTCTCTTGCCTTCTTTAGCTGTTTTTTTTTTAAATTCATCCCCAATCTCCCCAAAAATACCTTTTCAAAAATTCTTACAACATCTCCACATACCCAAACAGATTTGGGCACCAAGGATCCATATTTCACATCTGGAAACACAGCAGGACTTCTGCTTTGGTGAAAAAACATCCTCTTGCATTGCTGATGTAAGCATGGTCTCCACCTTAACTGTGACCCTGAGAGAAAAAATGGGAGAGAACACAACCTGCTGACCTTCTCCTTATCATATACGTTTTGTTGCAGAAAATGGTGAGGCACATGTCAGTGTATCGCTGTCCCTAACTTCAAACAGTATGGATTGTTTTGGCGATCCCCCTGCCCAGAACTGGAGAGAGTGTCACCATGTATCTTATTTCAATCAGTAAATATCTTATTTCATTCACAATATATTTTATTTTAGTCCCTTACTGAATGTTTGCTCCAATCAGCCGGGACTAGCCTGGCAACCATTTTCCAGATGACTTTTTCATCTCTTGTCCCCAGACTGTGGCAATGGCTTTCCAGAAGAGAGAAACAACTGAAAATGCTGACTGCACTTAAAACAGCAGTAAAGACACATTTCTTCCAGCAGGCATATCCAGTCAATTTTAAATCATGACTTTTTATTCTGTGTATGAATTCTTATGAGTGTATTTCAATGATTTAATAGTATTGTATTTCAACTGTGGGTTTTTGTATTTTTAATTGTGTTTTAACGTTCTGTACCCTGCATTGCAGAGGCTGGAAAGAAACAAATTACTACTACTATTACTATACCACATCTTTTATCTCAGGGACTGTTACAAAAACCAATGCAACTTCAAACTGCAGTCCTTACAGCTTCCAAGTAATGCCCTACTTAACCTTAAAGCAATATCTTAGAGATCACTCTAGCTGATCCATACACACATCCATCCTTTACTGGATCAGTGGATTCCACACTGGATCTCCCAATCTCCACTAGTTTTCCAAGAACCTCATTCTGGATCTAACAAGATCCCACCCACAGATCCTTTGATCCCATTGCTTGGCACCAATTTGTGACAGGGCCTTGTCTCAAAACTTAGGTTCATTTTACCTCTTATCCACAGAAGGCTCCTAGACACTTGCTCCACTTTAAGTCATTAACACTGTTTTGAAATGTATAAGGGCCAGGGTCCCAAGTGTCCCCATAAGCCAATCAATTAGGCAACATACTTGCCTTTGTTTACAGCTTATAAAAATTACTCAGACAGACAGCCACTATAAAAAAATAAACAATAATTTTATTAAATAACATCATGAAATAAAATAACTTATCTCGGTTACTTCAAGCTTAGTGTGGTTACAGTAACAACAAACAATTGCTATGCTTTCAAATACATTGCATCCTACTCTCTCACTTTCAGAAGGAATACCCACCAGACCTAACTAGACTAATTGAATCACAGTCCCTACTGGAGTAACTGTACTGAATTCCCTTTCCTGTCAGAATCTTTATCAGATCTTCACTGACCCCCCCCCCCCATCTAATCCCTGACTCTAATCCCCCATAGCTCTCCTCACAGCCTTCCCAAACAGTGATCGGTCGCCAGGAAGCCAGGTCTGCCTAGCAACTACGTAACATGTGGTTTCTCTCCACTGTGGTGTTGCTGGTGTTTCACAAGGGTTGCTCTTTGAGCAAAACGTTTACCACACTCCTGACAATTGTAGGGTTTTTCACCTGTGTGGACTCTTTGGTGTTTTACAACTTCTGGCCAGGAAACAAAACATTTCTCACACTTCTGACATTTGTACGGCTTCTCTCCTGTATGCACCCTCAGATGAATCACGAGGCATGTCTTTTGAGAAAAACATTTCCCACACTCTTTGCATTTGTAGGGTCTCTCTCCTGTGTGGACTCTTTTATGGACCAGGAGGTTTGAACTATGAGGAAAGCATTTGCCACACACCTGGCATTTGTATGGCTTCTCTCCTGTATGCACTCTATGATGAATCACAAGGTTTGCCTTTTGAGCAAAACATTTGCCACACTCTTGACATGTGTAGGGTTTCTCCCCTGTATGCACCCTCTGATGAATCACAAGGTATCCCTTTTGAGAAAAACATTTCTGACACTCCTGGCATTGGAATGGTTTCTCTCCTGTGTTGGCTTTGCACTGGCTCACAAGGTCTGTGTGCGCTTTCAGATGTGTAATAAGTAGTGACTGGTAAGCAAAGCATTCTCCACATTTCTGGCATTTGTGAAGTTTCTTGACTGCGTGGGCTTCTTTGTTAACACTGTACAACTTATCATCAAAAGCTTTCACAGGAACTTCACACTCAAAGGATTCTTTTCCAGCATGGAGCCTCTTGTAAGGCACAAGTGCTGTATTCCCAGAAACATTGCATTTGGAGGGCTTCTCTCTGATACAACGTTCCGTTTCTGAATGTTGGGCTTGCTGGTGGCTGGTAAGTTCCAGTTGCTGCCTAGAACATTTCCCAGACTTAGCACATATATGTGTTTTCCTCCAGTTTTCTGCTGCAAAGAAGAAAAACAGAAAGGGATAAAATCCAAAGAACCCTATTTACAAATGAATCCACAGAACAAAAGTAGAGATACCATGACCTCCTCTTATGGCTTAGGCCCAGACTATCTGAAAGCTATCTCCCTATAAGAAGCTGCCAGAGTATTATGATCTCTTTATCCTTCCACCACCCTCCCAGGCTTGGTTGTTGAGGACATGGGAGCAAGCCTTCTCGGTGGTGGCTCCTAGACTTTGGAACTCCCTCCCAAGGAGGTTCAGTCTATTCCCTCTCTGTTGTATTTACACCAGCAAGCAAAGACCTTCATGTTTAAACATGACTTCAGCCTTAACTGACCAAGACAGAGGGACAGGCAGTTAGGTATGTGGTGTTTTGTTATTAAATGAATGTCTTTAAAAGTAGTTTTAACTAGATGTATGGTTTAATTCTTTTTTTTAAAAAAACTTTGAATTTTTTTTTAACTGCTCTGTTTTAACAAAAAGCAGTTTATGAATCAAATTAATAAACTTTCTCCTCACTGCTCTTTTAGGCTCCAGGGAAAGATCATTTCATTTTTCATGATATTTTGAGATGTTTGGAGTTTTTACATGCTGACTCTCCTATATTATGCTACTGATTTGAGTTCTGTTTTACCTGCTATGTCAGTTTTATTTCCCATAAAAGAAAAAGCATAACCATATATGACAGGCCGAGGGAACTGCTCAATATGTCTATAGGCAAGACCTTGGGGGCAAGCACCTGGTTGTCTGGACTGCTACTTTCCTCTCATTTGGGCTTTCCAAGGGGCATTTGCTTCCAGAGACACAGAGCAGGCCCACTGAGAACAGAGGCTTTGGAAGAAAGGTCTGAGGGAACGGAGAATCTTATCTGAGCCAGGATTGAACCCTAGAGTCCAGTAGGGCTCGGTGCTTAGTAAAATTGGATCTTGTTGGAATGCACAGAGCATCTAAGACAGGAGTGGAAAACACACAATCTGTGGGCCACACACTGCCCTGCCCTATTTTTGTGCCAGGCTGGGTACTCATTTTAATGTCCTTGGAAGGATTGCCAGGCTGAGTCGAACCTGATCCCCTGGCTGGTACTGAACTTACAACCTTGTGGTTTGTGAGTGAGTGACTGCAGTACAGGCTTTTAACCACTACGTTCCCAGGGCTCCAAAATATCTGGATTTGAAATCTTGTTCAGTCTATACAAAAGAAAAATCTTTGCAGCTCTCAAACAGGTGTCAACCCCTTCCAATAAGGGACATCTGCCAGGCCTACAAGCAACAAGCTTTCTGATCCCCAATTAGGGGCCACCCTTTTATGACAAGGAGCTTACTACGATTTAAAAAAATATACTGGAAACCTTTGTTCCTATAATTTCTATCTCCCCACCCCTGGGCATTATTCTTCTACTCCAACCTATAAGGGTCCATTCATAATCTACACACCAGGGATGAGCAAAGTTGGGAGCTTAAAGGCTATATTAGCGGCCAAGCAAACTTTGGAAGCATGAACCACCAGCACATCTCTTACCATAGAAAAGTTCTCTGAAGAAATCTTTTCAAAACCCCTGGGGAAAATAGCTCTCTCTCTCAACCTCAGAGGATGCAATGGCAACCCCTCTCCGAAGAAATCTTTGCAAAACCCCTGGGGAAAATCATTCTCTCAACCTCAGAGGATGCGATGGCAACCCCTCTCTGAAGAAATCTTTGCAAAACCCCTGGGGAAAATCACTCTCTGGGCCCATACAGACAGGCCAAAATAAAGCTGCTTCGGGTCACTTTGAGATATTCTGTTTAAATGATGCATATGTCCTAAGAGTCTGGAACCCGCGCTAAAGCCACGCTCCACTCCTTAGGAGTCCTTCCAGACTCTTAGGATGCATGCATCATTTAAACAGCATACCTCAAAGTGACCCGAAGCAGCTTTATTTTGGCCTGTGTATGGGGCCTCTCTCAACCTCAGAGGTTGCAATGGCAATCCCTCTGAAGAAATCTTTGCAAAACCCTGGGGAAACCTTTTCTTCCCCCATGCTCCCCCTCCAGAGAGAAGCCTACTGGGCCTTGTAGAAACCACTGCCTCTCTGCCTGCCTCCTCCACAGCTCCCTCTGTAGTCTCTGCTTGGCTGCAGGAAAAGCTCCTTCTCCTCTGCCTGGCCAATGGGGATGAAGGAGCTGGAAGCCTGCCTGCAGCCTCTCCAACACAAAGGGAAGCTGCTTTGCAAAGGGAAGGTTGAGACAGAGAGGCAAGAACCAGGAGTCCAGCTGTCCCCCGGACATAATGCAGAGGCGAGACGGGACCTTCCCCAAGGTCAAAAAAGCATGATTGTCCCACCAGAACCCGTGAAATGGCAACCCTACATACAAGTCAAGGGAAGGTATATTTCTGTTTATGTCCATCCTTCCCATCTGTCCTCTTGTAGCCAAATTGAGAACACCGACACTGGAATGGTTCCAGCAGCCAAATCTTGTTCCTGATGAGAGGCAAGCAGGAGTGGGAAATCTATGAACTTCCATGTGCTGACCCACTATTGCCCCCATTATACCTCACCAATGGCTACAATGAAGGCAGTACAGGCAGGTCTGACAAAGACTGAGGGTAACAGGAGTTTCAAAACACAAAAGCATACAATTATAGAGTTGTAAGGGGCTGCAAGGCCTACCTATTCCAACCCCTGCCGTGCAGGAATACACAAGTAAAACAGTCTAGAAATATCTCTATCCAACTTCTATTTAAAAACTTCCAAAGAAGGAGAGTCTACCATCCTCCAAGGCAATCCATTCCACAAACAGAAACAAAATAAATAAAATTAAAAGTTTGCTGCCCTTTCCTGACTCCCAAAGGCTGGCATCCTGTTTATGACAATACAAAAAAGTAAGCTGCAGGGAGAGATTCACCAGAGCCCACCAAATATATTCTATTGACAGGGACAGAAGTGGAGCTGTGCATACAACAATATTGTGCATTGCAGTTCCACCCCAGCACCAATCACTGACATGGGTTGTCTAATGCTGTCATTGCATATGAGGCTAAGTAGTGCTATGCAGATATTCAGCCACACAGGCAATACTGGATTGCAGCCAAAATGTGATGGCTGAAGCTGTCACCACACTCTGCCTGAAGTCCTCCTCTGTTTTAGAACACACCTTTGCTCAAACTGCTTGTCTCAAACAGACACTGGTTGGAACTTGGATAATAGTGTACATATATGTAACTTGGGATTATGTTAACAAGTCAAATTTAGCTTCTGGCCACCCGATGAACCTGAAACTTCCAAGAGCCCCTGTCACTAAATGCCCTGCTGAGGTCTTGTAAACTCAGGGCCCTGGCTTTCCTCGACTGAATCAATCCACGTATTGTGTGATCTCCACTTTTTTCTTCTGATGTTATGGAGCTTCAGACTTTTCTTTCACCTCTGTGCAGGTCAGAAGCTGGACATCTTTTCATCTTGGGTCCAGTTGCATTGTAAAACACAGTCTTCTGCTCTTCTGTTTCTGAGAGATCCTCTGCCAGTGTCACCACCACTCCAATACTGTTGCTGCACACTAGCTGTTTTGCACATTTAGTCTGGCTCCTCAGCAAAAGCTTGGGAGATCATACCAGCAGCTAAACCTCTTGACTCATAGAGGCATGCACTCCCACTACCATATTAACAGGAATTATCATCAACAAGGAAACAAGGGAACCTTACCAAGACAGCCCACTATCCCACAGATCTCCTCTATGACTTGTGTATATATGGCTCATCCCTTTCCCATTTTGGCTGAGACAGGACCCTCTTCCAAGAACTGTAGCTGTTAGTGCTATTATTATAAATGCATTTTAAAACAGAAAACATGATCGTCCAGGGAAAGAGAGAACCTTACCAAGGAAGGCCATGTTCCCATGGATCTCTACTGTGATCTGCCTATGCAGGGCTCTCTGGTCAGGATCCAGCAGGGCCCACTCCTCTGGGGAGAAAGACACAGCCACTTCCTCAAACATCAACAGATCCTGGAGAAAAAAGAAAAAGGTTCCTGCTAACTCTGGACATCAAGATGACTACAGCCTCTGGCAACTGGAATAAAGTGGACTCACAGGCTGATAAGGCACCAAAGGAAGCCAAGGTGAGATTGATTCTTCCACAAACACCAGCATGAGCATTGTAGATGAGGTCTGACAAACACAGGAACCTAAACCCATGACACAAGCTACAGCTGCAGTAAAAGAAGACTGGCTTGGAAGAAATATAACTGAAGAACAAAATGGCAAAGATCATACCCTGCAGTATTTAAACTGGGGGTAGTCAAATGCAGATGGGCTGGGCAGGCCAAAGTGGGGCATTTCAGTAAGCCACAAGAGATGTTGTGTCACTTCCAATTGCCATGTTAGCCAGTTTTCAGCTGGTGTTTTTTGTTTATTTTTTCCATTATTAGGGAGAAGTCCCTGATAGTAAGAGCTATTCAACAGGGGAACACATTCCCTTGAAATATAGTGGAGTCTCCTTCTCTGGAGGTTTTTAAACAGAAGCTGGATGGCAATCTGTCAAATGTGTTTTGATTGTGTCTCCCTGCCTGGCAGGGGGTTGGAATGGATGGTCCTTGGGGTCTCTTCCAACTCTATAATTCAGTTCTGGGGGTGGGCTGTAGATTTTTATGGCATATCCTCCAACTGCCCCAATTTGGCAGGGACAATGCCAATTAATGTAATCCTCTTTTCACCCACTTTTTCATTGGCTTTTAAAATGTCACCATTTCTTTCTCTTCCCCTCTCTTCTCCCTCCCCCTCCTTTATTCTCAGCTTACTTGAGTTGCTGCAAACTGTGTATAAGGTGCAAAAATTGGCATTCCATTAACTCAGCCAGTACAGTGTAGTGTTTTGAATTTGGACTATGATTCTGGAGACTAGGGTTTGAACTAGGGTTACATTTCTCTGTGTTGAAATTCATTTTGTTTGTTTTGGTCCAGCTTTCTTATTTGTTCAGGTCATTTTGAATTTTGACCCTATTGACTGGGGTATTACCTACCACTCCTAATTTGGTGTCATCTGAAAATTTTATAAGCATGCCCTCTATTCTGTCATCCAAGTCATTGAAAAGGATGTTAAACAGCACAAGGCCCAAGACAGAACCCTGTGGCACCCCACTGGTTATTTTCATCCAGGATGAAAAGGAGCCATTTGTGAGTACCCTTTGGGTTCAACCATTCAACGAAGTACAAATATATTTCTCAAGGCCTTTTGTTTCAGGATTTCTTCTCCTTACCTGATCTGTTTCTGTTCCACCGCAAAGAAGAGAAAGAGAGAACTGTATCTTTGTTGGTGGCATCATTCCATCCTCTGTGGGAAAAATCAAGGGGGGGGGAAGCTGTTCACGTACACTTGTGTCAGAGGTTACAGTTTTGAACAAATATTCACTAGGAAGTACAGGCATAGCTCAGCCAACAAAATCTCTGACAAAGAAGCTCCTTTTTACAACCTCACTGTATGCCAACCCTGCCCCCCATTTCTTCATTCTGTGTAGAACTGAAACTATTTTAGCAGCATCAGCATGAGAAGAATGGTGAAAGAGGGCTGGAGAAACATAGTTTTCAGTGTCTGGTTGCAGCAATATGTCTGGACTCTGGAGTAAACAATGCAATAAAGCTTGAGCTGAGAAAGAATGGAATTTTACTCTAGTTGAACCTATTGTAGCCGCGTGCCTGTCAACACACAAGGGAAACAGCAGAAAATGGAAGAGCAGAGAAGCCTGCCTAAACAGCTATTCTAGCATTTTTAAAAAGCATTGATCTATGGGTTTGCCCACCAAAATAGAAATTGTAAGAAAAGGTGAAAGAAAGTGAAAAAAAAGGTAATCTAAAGAATCCTTAAGAAGGTTGAAAATGTTTTTGTTGACTCACGCAAGGCTTCCTTAACCTCATGGTTTTACTTCACATTTGCATATTGTTAGTTTTGGATAAAAAGTGTGCTGAAACATGTTAACCTACTCTTCTTTTTGGTTCAGGAACCATCCCTATTCTTCCCATTTTATTTGTGCCTATGATGTAAAACTTTCTGTTAACAAATGCCCAAGGACATATCAAGTTTGTCTACTGAGGTATATGTGTATTCTTTCAGAAATATTAGAACACAATTACACATCCAGGAACATACCAAGGACACTTGGGTACAGTGGTTCAGATTTTGGGCTGGGGCCTGAAGAAATCCAGTTGTAGCCTACACTGAGTCCTGAATTTCACCGGGCAACTTTAAGCCACCATCTTCTCTCTACGAGACTGGCCTACCTCACAGGATTTTTTTTGTGCAGACAAAGGAGAGAGGTGGTGGAAAGTAATCAGGGACTGGAAACCCAGGGAATAAGTCAGGTATGAATAGAAACACACAGGGACAAGATGCACCATGTATGTCAGGGATGCATAGAGTCAATCTCTGCACGTGGAGATGAGTATTCCTTGTGCGGAGCAACCTTTAGGTTGAACAGCAACGTTTGGCACCAGAAGTGCAACTGAATGGGCAGTGGCATGCACAATGGGACTGCAAGCACATCTGGCAATAATACCCCACTACTTCCAAACAGAAACCTGACAGTAAGACAAGCCAATAAAATGTATACCCAGCATAGGGTAGTTGTTTGAGTATTAGGATTCTGGAAGACCAAGATCTGAATCCCTGCTTGGCCATGGGGACCTACAGAATGACCTTGGGCAAATCATACTCTCTCAGCCTCAGAGAAAGGGAAACCCCCTCTGAACAAATTCCACCAAGAAAACCCTTTGAAAGGTTCCCCTTAGCATCACTATAAGTCTGAAACTACTTGAAGGCACACAACGACAAAAACAAAGGCATCTTCAGAATTTGTGCTAGAGAGTGTTTAGGGACTTTTACTGTTGCATAATGTTAGAAGTGGTCTTGGTGCCCCTTCCTCTTTCAGTTAATTTTTCTATTGGCATGATGTTCTGGAGCTTTGTGTTTTTATTTATATTTGTCCTTCACTCCCTGCAACTCAAAGCCATTTTATCCTCACAAAAACCACCCTGCATGTAGGTCAGTGTGAGTGTGTGAGAGAAACAGAATAACTGGTTGATCCCCCATCCCCACCCCATGAATTTGATGGTGGCTCACTGACAGCTAGAACTGGATTTTCCCAAGCTCCTGTCCAATATTCTAACTGCTGCATCACTATTTGTTGTTCGGGGGCACCTTCACATAATTTCATCTTAAAGTGACCCTGGGAGGCACTTGAGGTGTAATGGTTTAAGCATTGGATTACAACTCTGGAGACCAGGGTTCAAACCCCTGTTCACCCATGGGAACCCACTCTATCAGCCTCAGAAGCCCCTCTGAACAACCAAGAGAACCCCATAATAGGTTCATCGTAGGGTTCCCATAATTCAGAAACCACTTGAAGGGAATAGCACCAAGAAGATTCTGGCTAGAGAAGCTTCATTCTTACCTTGCAAGGGAGGCCCTCCATCACACTCCTGCTTGATCTCTCTCCACTGGGGACTCTGCCTCATGTCCAATGGAGCTTTCTCTGCCACAGAGAATTCAGAGTCAACTTCTCTCAAGATATTTTTGAGCTGAAACAGCAGTGAGGATACAAGACACAGAATTTGGAGTAAGATGAGAAAATAGCAAATGCTTTTGGTGAAGAGGTTTGGACTTATGTGGCATGAAACATCAACCCACAGCGAAGTCAGGAATAAGTCAGCAGCTCATTAGTCCTACTTGAAAGTGACATACAGAGGTCCTGCAGTTTTTCCCATACGCGGGGGGTCCGGAATGGATCCCCCACATATACAAAGGGCACAATGTATATGGCAACAACACTGCTGTTCATAATTTATTGTGTTGGTTTTGCCATAAAAAGGGGAAAAAACTCAGCAAGAGTAAATGTGATTCACCCCTCAGAATGAGAGCAGGCTACTTGCTGGAGTGGCTGGAAGCCCATTCTGCTCCTGAGTGCATGAGGGCCCTACTCTGCCACTGGAGTCACCATGGGAGAAAGTCCAGTTGTATGGCAGTGCCAGCAAGAAAACCTGGCACTTCCTTTGAAATCCTGGCACACAAAGAGAACACACCTGGATTAAAGCAGAATCACACTTCTAAGAGGCTTCAGGGACTGTAATTCCACTTCCTCCCAAGGTGAATCCTCCCCATACCCCTCCTTATCAAAGCCAAATCTGGGATCCCCACATTTCAGCAAAATCTCTTAGGGGGCCAATTGCCACCTTCAGTCATCAGAGGGTTCCAAAAAGGCAGCCCCAGAGCCATCAACTGCCCATCTTTGCACCAGGAATAGATCTTCTCACCTGTGGCTCTTTTGGCTTCTTCTCTGCTTCTGCCTGGCTCAGGAGGAAACCTTCTGCCAGGACCACCGCCTGAGAACAGGTTTCTGCCCCACATTCCCTGACCCACTTCTCCATCTCTGGGGGCAGGATAGTCAGGAACTGCTCCAGGATCACCAGGTCCAGGATCTCATTTTTTGTGTGGCACTCTGGCTTCAGCCACTGACGGCAGAAATGGTGGAGTTGGCTGCAAACCTCTCGGGGGCCTTCACCCTCTTCATAGGAGAACTGCCTGAAGCGCTGCTGCTGAATGTTTGAGTTGGCAAGGTCCCCACCCAGGAACCTCTTCTGGACTGTCCTCTCCCAGAACTCCCCAGTGCTCCCAGCTCTAATGCCATCAGGGCCTCTTCCTCCTTCAGGATGACCTATGTCTGGCTCATCCATCTTTGTTTCTTTATGCCAGTCAAATCATAAATAGGATCAGTTATTCTCCTTCCGTCTCTGGGCAAAGATGTTCCTAAGCTTGCTTTGCTGAAGCACCCTGTAAAACCAATACATTGTTCTGTTATTAATATTATCAGGTATTTACAGAAGACCATTAATTTACATTTTTGTGTCAAGAATTGTTAACCTGGTACAGACACTGTACAGGTGCCAGATCCCATCTTATCTTGGAAGCTAAGCAGGGTCAGGTCTGGTTAATACTTGGATGTGAGACCGCCAATAAATACTTGGCAAAACCACCTCTGAGTACACCTCAACTAAGATAACCCTATGAAATTTGTGGAGTCACCATAAACTGACAGGCAACTTGAAGCCACACATACACACTGATACAGAGGAAAGAAAGAAAGGTGAGGTAGTTTGAACATGTTTTTTCATCCAAGAGCCAATATCAATAGATTGAAAAAAACCTGATAGAGTGAAAAGTATCAATAGAGTGAAAAGCAATTTGAACTTATATCCATTTAAAACAAGACATTATGCTAGAACCTTTTTTTACATTTAATGTTACATTTTATGCTGCATACAACATATATTTATGTTGTATTTATTTTCCTATTGATCATATTATCCCACATTCTATATTCAGCAGTTCTTTAAAATCCCACTACAGCTCCCACTCCTTTTATCAAGTACACTGCCTCAGCACATGGAGGTTTGATTTCTGACTACCACAGCTGGGAGAGAGAGTCCTTGGGGCCAATGTTCCACACATGCCAGAATCCTACTTTTGGAAAACCTTTAAAGAGGGCTGTCATCACCTCTTAACCTTCTCTTCTCCATATCCAGCTCCCTCAGTCTCAGACTTGCAGGTAAACAACACAACCACACACCAAGAGCAACATCCTCCTTCCTAAGAGCACCTGGCCTTTGTCCCCACTGCAAGAAAGTCCTCCATGCTGCCCTTCTTCCCCTTGTACTTTCATTTTGAGGAGAGCAGCATCAGGAGCAAACTGGGGATGACCTGCTTGGGCAATGGAGCCTCCTTCTCCTCCCCTCTTTCCAGGCTTCCCCCTTCCCCAACTCTCACCTGGCTCCCTTCTTTCCCTCCTTTGGCTTCTTTTGAGCCAAAGAACCAGGGATTGATGTTTCCAGGGGGGCTCCTTTCAGTGTGACACCACTCCCCCCTCTCTCCCGCCGTGCAGGCGCTTTGTTCTTGGCGGCCATTTTGTCGCCCACTTCTTATCACGTGACTGACGCCAAGCCAGGCTCCTGGCAAGGTCTAAGCCCAGCACTCCAATCCGTCCCCCGGAAACAAGGACGGGGCGCAAAGGGTCCGCCTGGGCCAAAGGTTAGCTGAACAAGTGTGGAAAAGAACATATACCTTTACCACCATCCCACTGCAGCAGCTTCACTGGCTACCAGTCCATTTCTGGGCATGATCTGTCTATGACTTTTAAAGCCCTATATGGCTTGGTTCTACACTGTCTGCCCTTAACTCCCTGTATAAGCCTGCCCAAAGTCAGGGGAGGGCTTTCTCTCCATGTCACAAGAACAGATGCTGAGGACCAGGGAGAGAACCTTCTTTAGTGGCTGCTCCCAGATTGTAGAATTCCTTCCTGCAGGAAGTTCAGTTGGCCCCTTCTCTTAAGTGAAGAGCTTCTCATTCAGCTAAGCCTTTGGTTTGTGGTGGGTTTTTATTTTTAATTTCATTATAATCTTTGTTTTTATATTGTTTTAAACCTCTACTTTTAACTGAAGTACAGTGGGTCCTTGTTATCCGCTGGGGTACGGTTCCAGCCCCCCACCTCCCATGGCTAACAAACCCCATGGATGCTCAAGTCTCTTTCAATATAATGGCATAGTAAAATAGTGTCCCTTATATAAAATGGCAAAATCAAGGTTTTCTATTTGGAATTTATACTTTTAATAAATAAATAAAAATAAAAAATCCACTCAGAAGCTGAACAGGTGGAGTTCTGTCTTTCTTTCACCTTCATATATTTGGATTATCTCATCTGCTTGATCACTGCATAAGCGTGAGCAGCACATCTTCCTTTTCTACGCTCAGAGGTCCTGTCCACTTCTCAACAACTACACTTGTCCCTCCACATTTGCGGCTTTGATTATTTAAGGTTTTTATTAATATGTACACTCTAGGAATCTCTAGGTCCTCCAGAGCAACTCTATTGTCAACTATGACGAAAAGTAGCACTGAAAGACCTAAAGATTCCTAGAGAGAACTCTCCACTAGGCCTTTGTAGCTCCTCCAGTACAATTCTAGGTCAATGTCTGGCAGGTGTTGACCACAGACTTGCACTGGAGGACCTAGACATTCCTAGAGAGGTGTTCTCTCAGGTGAAAATATAGTGTTTTTATTTGTGGGTTTCCCACATTCACAAGGGTCCTGTGCCAGCGAATTTGGAGGGATGAGTGTATTTTTCTAATGATCATTGTTAATATTATAATCATTAGTGTTCATACCTTTTCCACTGCCCCACATCCCTGCACCCAGCAGACAGAGATATATAGGTATACCTCAGTTAACCAAGTATGTTTCAACAGAACACAGGGTACAAGAGACAGAAATAACATGGAAAGAATAAGGATACTTTCCTGTACCAAATAGGAAAGATCAGTTCATCGTGTTTCAGCAAACCATTTATTCAAAATTAACAATAGGCTCATGTGAAAGAAAACAATCAGGTCTTGCATAAAATCATAGAATCATAGAGCTGGATGAGACCTCAAGGGCCATCTAGTCCAAAACTCTGCCATGCAAGAATACAAAATCAAAGCACCACTGACAGATGGCCATATAGCCTCTGTTTTAAAACCACCAGAGGAGGGTCTACCACACTCCGAGGCAGCATGTCCCACTGTCAAACAGCTCTGACTGTCAGGATGTTCTTCTTAATGTTCCTAATGTTGAGGTGGAATCTCTCTTCATGTAGTTTCCATCCTTTGCTCTGTGTCCTTGTCTCTGGAGCAGCAGGAAATAAACTTGCTCCATCCTCAATATGACATTCCTTCAAATATTTAAACAGGGTTATCATATCTCTTCCCTAGTCTAAACTTATCCAGCTCCCTAAGTTTCTCCTCATAAGGCAGTGATGGTGAATCTTTTAGGGACCGAGTGCCCCAACTAAAATGCTTTCAGGCACCAGGTGTTACCTGTTGCTGGGGCAGAACTTCCAGGGGAAAATGGGACTTCCAGGGCAGGACTGCTATCCTCCAGAGGCGAGACTTCCGTCCTCTAGAGGCAGGATTTCCGGGGCAGGACTTCTTCCCCCACCCTCCCCGGCCTTCATCTGCCCTTCTGGAAGCAGCCGAAGGCCCAGAATGGTTAGGAAGGAGGAGGAACAGGCACTTGCCTGTTTTTCCTCTTTCCCACCCTCTGCGTGCTAAAAAAAATGGCTTCACATGCCATCTCTGGCACACATGCCACAGATTCACCACCATGGTCATAGGGTATAGTTTCCAGACTCTTCACCATTTTGGTCATCCTACTTTGGACATGCTCCAGTTTCTCAACATGCTATTTGAATAACTGGACACAGTATTCCAGGTGAGGCCTGACCAAAGCAGAATTGAGTGGTTCTATTACTTCCCTCGATCTAGACACTATACTTCTATTGATGCAGACTAGAATTGCATTAGCTTTTTTAGCATCATACTGTTGGCTAATGGTCAACTTGTGGTCTATTAGGACTCCAAGATCTTTTTCACATGTACAGTACTGTTGTCAAGCCAGGTGTCCCCCATCCTATTGCTGTGCATTTCATTTTTTCTCCCTAAGTCTATTCCCACATTTCTCTTGTGTTGAAATTTTGTTAGTTTTGGCCCAGCTTTCTAATCTCTTAATGGCATTTTGAATTTTGGTCCTGTCCTCTGGGATATTAACTACTCCTTAATTGTTAGTAAGTTAGCTACTCCTAAATTGATAAGTTAGCAACTCCTTAATTGTTAAAAAGTTAACAAAAACTTGCATAAACGAAAACACTTTGAATCTTCTAGAAATCACTTGAGAATTACTTCAAAATGCCTCCAGCAATGTTTTTTTCTCTCTTTCACCAGCCTCTACTGTTCTTGGGTTTTACATTTTGGTAGCTAAATTTATGTATCTTGGTTTACAGGGGAGGGTAGGATGGTTAAACATGCTTGGGTAGCTGATGAAGCAGGTTTATCTACTTTCCCCTTTTGTCTCTGTTTTGCTGTTCACACATGCTCAAGAAAGGATGCAGGAGGCAGCTGCTATTCAACTTGCCTGTTGCAGGAAGTAGATGACAAGGTTAACATGAGTCAACAAGATATGAGAGCAGTGGCACAAAGGAAAAAGAAGAATAAGCTACAATGTGTAGAAGCCTAGTATGTAGATGAAGAGAAGTAATTATACCATTCTGCTTTTTGTCAGTGCTTTCCTGGAGTTTTGTGTTCATTTTTCGGCATTATTGCCTTTAAAGCCCTAAATGGCATGGGTCCAACTTATCTTTGGGATTGTCTCCTTCCGTATAATCCACCCCAAGCACTCAGGTCATCTGGGAGGAATCTGTTGCAACCTATAAAAACTAGATTGTATGCAACAGCCCAGAGGACCTTTTCAGCAACCGTTCCCAGATTATGGAATGGCCTGCCAGACGAGATCAATCACGTTACCACATTAAACAGCTTCAAAAAAGCTGTTAAGACAGATCTCTTCCGTCGAATAGATAACCAGCCACCAAGTAAGTTGAACCTGTTGCTCCATCATCCCTCCCACAGTCATGGTTGATCTGATTTATTATTTTAAGGTTTGTTTCAATCTGTAATCGTTTAATTGTATTTGGGGGGGGGGTATTGGGATTCAGGATTGACTATTTTAACATGTAAGCCACCCCGGTTGTGTTACACAAAAGGACAGAATATAAATAAATTATAAATTATAAAAAAAACCCTCTATTTTGTTTTGTATTCTAATTGTGTAATTTGCTTAACTATTGTATAGTTTTATACTTTCAAGAGTCTTAGGTTGTATGCCATCGACAGGTTTTAGTATTGAATTGATGATGTCTGTAAAGTGACATTTAAATAAAAGGTGCAATATAAACAAACATTAATAATAATAATAATAATAATAATAATAATAAATACAAGTATCATCTGGTCAGCTTCCCTGGGAGGAATTGGGAAGCAGGGAGAATGACAGGGGTCATCACAAGGGCACGTGGCCTCTTATCAAATATATATGTGTGTGTATCCCATTACAAGGAAGTCCTCCATGCTGCCCCCTCTTCCTCCCATGTCCAGGCTGCATTCAAGGGGGAGACTGAGAACAGTGACAGGGAGCCCCACCCAAGCTGCTGGGCGATGGGGGTTCCCCCTCCCCTTCCCTGGGTGTCCCTTCGCCTCCTCCTCCTCCCTCCCCCTGCTGCCTGGGGGTAGCCTGGCTGTATGATGGGAGAAGGCCCTCTCCTCCCACTCCCTGCTGCCTGGGGGACGTCCACTCTCCTTCCTCCCTCCTCCAGTGACCCCCTCAGTTCCTCCCGCTCCCTGCATGTGGATGGTCTGGCTGGCAATGGGGGTTCCCCCTCCCTGGGGGTCCTTCCTCCCCCTCCCTCCCCCCTGGGGGTGGCCTGGGTGAGTGATGGGGGCTCCCTCCCCCTCCTCCAGTCTCCCACCAGTTACTCCACCTTGCAGATGCTGGCAAACCGTCAGGAAGAAACTCTTCTGGAACATGGCCACATAGCCCGAAAAACCCACAAAAAACTATAGATGCCAGCCATGAAAGCCTTTGACTTCACATCTAAGAGTTTATTAGAACTCTTTGCCAAGTTTATATGAAGACAGTGGTTGCAGTTCTTTCCTTCCTTGGCTTCCCTTAATAGCATTTTTTGTTTAAATTTAATCCCGTCTCCCCTAAATACCTCTTCAATTTTTCTTAGGGCATTTCCACCGCACCCACCCCCAAATGTTTGGGCACAAAGCATCCTTGGATGGGAATCTGTATTTCCATTTTCTGGAAACACAGTTGGGCTTTCTCTGAGTTCACTTTGGTGGAATTATTATTCTTTAATGTTTATTATTATTAACCCGCTGAAATAGTTGACAGTGAAATGCCACATTCCTGGCATTTGAATAGTTTCTCTCACATGTGGATTCTCTGGTGTTTCACAAGTTCTGACTTAGAAACAAAAGATCTTTCACACTCCTGGCATTTGTATGGTTTCTCTCCTGTATGGATTCGCTCGTGGGTCACAAGGTAATCCTTGCGAGCAAGACATTTACCACACTGCTGGCATTTGTAGGGTTTCTCTCCTGTGTGGACTCTTTGGTGTTTCACAAGTTCTGATCTCGAAACAAAACATTTATCACACTCCTGGCATTTGTATGGTTTCTCTCCAGTATGGATTCTCTGGTGCTTCACAAGGCCTGCTTTCAGAGCAAAACATTTCCCACACTCCTGGCATTTGTATGGTTTCTCTCCTGTGTGGGTAATCTGATGGGTGAGAAGGCCTGAATTCTGAGCAAAACATTTTCCACACTCCTGGCATTTGTACGGTTTCTCTCCTGTGTGAATTCTCTGATGGTTGAGAAGACCTGTTTTCTGAGCAAAACATTTCCCACACTCTTGACATTTGTATGGTTTCTCTCCTGTGTGGGTTCTCTGGTGGCTGAGAAGACCTGAATTTTGAGCAAAACATTTCCCACAATCTTGGCATTTATATGGCGTTTCTCCTGTGTGGACTCTCTTGTGTTTCAAAAGGTATGAACTTCGGGAAAAACATTTCCCACACGCTGAGCATTTGTATGGTTTCTCACCAATGTGGACACTCTGATGCCTCAAAAGGCTACCTTTTTGAACAAAACATTTCCCACACTCCTGGCATTTGTTTGGTTTATTTCCTGTGTGGTTGCTCTGATGCCGCACAAGTTGTGAACTGTGAACAAAACATTTTCCACACTCCTGGCATTTATAAGGTTTCTCACCTATGTGGACTCTGTGGTGTTTCACAAGTTGTGGTTTGGAAACAAAACATTTCCCACATTCCAGGCATTTGTATGGCTTCTCTCCTGTATGCACCCGCTGATGAATCACAAGATCTCTTTTCCAAGCAAAACATTTTTCACACTCTTGGCATTTATAGGGATTCTCTCCTGTGTGGACTCTCTGATGGCCTAGAAGGGATGAACTCTGACGGAAACATTCCCCACACTCCTGGCATTTGTATGGCTTCTCTCCTGTATGGAGTCTTTGGTGCTTGACAAGGCCTCCTTTCTCAACATAACATTTGCCACACTCCTGGCATTTGTATGGTTTTTCTCCACCACTGTGGACTCGATGGTGCTTCACAAGGGCTGTTTTTTGAGCAAAACATTTCTCACACTCCTGGCATTTGTATGGTTTCTGTCCACTGTGGACTCGCTGGTGCTTCACAAGGTCACCCTTATAAGAAAAACCTTTCCCACAATCCTGACATTTGTAGGGTTTTTCTCCTGTGTGGGTTCTCTGATGATTTAGAAGATTTGAACTATGAGGAAAGCATTTTCCACACTCCTGACATTTGTACGGCTTCTCTCCTGTATGCACCCTATAATGAATCACAAGGTTTGCCTTTTGAGCAAAACATCTGCCACACTCCTGACATTTGTATGGTTTCTCTCCTGTATGCACCCTCTGATGATTCACAAGGCATGCCTTTTGAGCAAAACTTTTGCCACACTCCAGGCATTTGTACCGTTTCTCTCCTGTGTGGATTTTCCAGTGGCTCACAAGGTCCCTGTGTACTTTCAGATGTGCCATTAGCAATGAATGGTAAGCAAAGCATTTCCCACATTTTTGACATTTGTATGGCTTCTTTACAGTGTTGGCTTCTTGGTGGCTCACACTGTACAGTTTATAATCAAACCCTTTCACAGAACCATCACATCTAATGGGCTTTTTTTCAGCATGGAGCCTCTGGTAAGGCACAAGTGCCATATTTTGTGGAACACATTTCCCAGATATATTACATTTACAGGGGTTCTCTCCAAGATAACATTCCTGTTCTGAATGTTGGGCTTGCTGGTGGCTGGTAAGTTCCAAGTGTTGCCTAGAACAATTCCCATACTTAGCACATATGTGTGTTTTCCTCCAGTTTTCTCCTGCAAAGAAGACAAACAGAAAATAAAGTATTTGTAAATTTGTGTTGAAAACAATTTAAGGGTATGGGAGAGGTATTAAAGACTAAAATATTAAAGACAAAGGCATCCTCATAACAAAAGAGATACTATTCCCCTTCTTACAGCTAGCTTAGGTCTAGACCATAAGAACTTGTCTCAGTTTTCAGAGAGGGCTTTCTCCATCTCACTACTTTCCCAGGCTTTGCTAGTGAAGACAATGGAGAGAGCCTTCTCAGTGGTGGCTCCCAAGAGTTTCACTTTGCCCCTTCTCTGGTGTCTTTTCACCAGTGGGCAAAGGCCTTCCTGTTTAAACAGGCCTTCAGCCTTAACTGACCAAGGTAGAGGAATAGGCAATTAGGTATGCTCTTTTTTATTATACAGTATGTATTACAAAGAGTTTTATTCCTTTTATCTTAATGTCTTAAACATAGGGTTTTGATTGGGTGGTTTAATACTTTTTAACTTTTGTGTTGTTTTATATATATTGTATTGTGTTATAAGTATGACAGGCCAAGGGAACTCAGTATGTCTGAAGATGAAACCTTGGGAACAAGAACCTGGCTGCCTGGATTGCTGCTTTGAGAGAACAGAGGCGTGGGAGAACAGTCTGAGGAAATGGAGCTTCCTGTTAGAACTCAGTAAACAAGGGTCCTCTGGGACTGCATGGAGAATCTAAGACAGGAGTGGAAAACATGAGTTCTCTGTGCCATACACAGCCCTGCCCTGCCCTGCCTGGTTTTGTTACTAGGTTTTAAAAATAGTAATAAGGGTCAATGGAAATTGAAGCCAATCAGGAAGCAGTTAATAGCAAGTTTATGTTCTACCAAAACACCAAGTGAAAGGACTTATTACAGCTAAATTAGCCTGATGTTCCTCTATAAAATTTAACATATTGTTCAAATTCATAAATTATATGATACACACAGTTCTGTCTATATGAAGGGCCCATGCCTCAAAATACAGGAATTTTTGGCATAGTATTTTTCTACAGAAAAGGAAATGCTTTGCAATCTTCAAACAGGACAGTCCTTTCAATAAGGAACATCTACCAGATCTTTAAAGGGACAAACTTTCCCACCCTCAAATAAGTGACAGCCCTTATAAAAAGGAGTACATGGCAAGCTATATGGGTGAGTCTGTGTGTTTCTCTGTGTGTGTGCAATTGTGTTTCCCTTTTTTTATATGACAAGGAACCTCTGATATTTTTTTAAAAAAATATTTGCAAGAAACCTTTTCTCTTTTTTTTTAGAGTTGGTAGGGACCACAAAGGCCATCTACAATGGACCCTTTGAATCTGCTGAGGTTTAGTTTTTTGTGAGTTTTTCAGGCTATGTGGCCATGTTCTAGAAGAGTTTATTCCTGACGTTTCGCCACCATCTGTGGCTGGCACCTTCAGAGAATGCTTTCCTGGAAAGGAGTCACACAGTATATATACAGTACAGCGCGCCTGCACCATACACGGGCGCGCCATACGCAGCCTTGAGCATACGCGCTCAAACCGCGGGGTGCATGCTGGGCGGAAGGGGCGGAGCGTCCCATTCAATTGAATGGGCGCACATGCCCGTTGCGCCCCGCGCGCTCCCGCGCCGCCGTGCACGAGCCCCATTGTTTCCAATGGGGCTCAAGCATAGGTGGAATTCGCCTTACGCGGCGGGATCTGGAACAGATCTCCCGCGTAAGGCGAGGACGCACTGTATACCCAACTCCTTTCCAGGCAAGCATTCTCTGAAGATGCCAGACACAGGTGCTGGCGAAACTTCAGGAATAAACTCTTCTAGAATATGGCCACACAGCCTGAAAAACTCACAAAAAACTATGGATGCTGGCCATTAAAGCCTTCGACTCCCGCTGAGGTTTGTTTAAAGGACCTCTGTGGATTCAAAATGTGTGGATACTCAAGTCTCCTTAAATACAATGTCATAGTAAAATTTTGTCCCTTATATAAAATGACAGAATCAAGGTTTGCTTTTTGGAATTTATATATTTTTTCAATATTGTCAAGCTGTGGTTGGTCAAATACATGCCGACTGCATTCCAATCCCCTGCCATACAAGAATACAAAGCTAAAGCAGTCTTGAAAGATGCCCTTCCAACTTCTGTTTAAAGACCTCCAAAGAAAGTGAGTCCAACAACCTCTCAGGCAGTCCATTTCACAAACAGAAAAAGAATAAATAGAATTAAAAATTTGCTGTCCTTTCATGGCACCCAAAAGGCTCCTGAGTAAGTCACCAGATACTTGTAGGGGAGAACAATTCACCACAGAACACCAGACATATTCTGTTGGCAGAGACAGAAGTGGAGTTCCATATACATTATGCACTGCAGTTGCACAGTGGCAGCCAGTCACTGATGTGTGTTCTTCAATGTTGCTAGATGATGGTGGTGGTGGTGGTGGTGATATGCATGGAGCTAAGTGAAGTTTATGTTCCCATGTTAAAGCAATGCTTGGCATAAACATCTGCATGGGGAAATAAGGCAATGCTAGAGAAGAAGTGTAGTATAGGTGTTTGAGTGTTGGACTGTGACTTTGGAGACCAAGGTTTGAAACCCAGCTTGGCTATCTAAACCCACTGGGTGGCCTTGGGCAAGTCACACTCAGCCTCAGAGGATGTCAATGAAAAATGGCCTCTGAAGAAACCTGCCAAGAAATCCCCATGATAGTATTGCCACAATTTGGAAAATGATTTGACCACAACACTCTGTCCATGGAGGGGTGAAGATGGTTCACTCTTGAAGGCTAATAGATCCTTCAGGATTCCAGAAAGACTTAGAGGTTTTTATGGCTGGTGTGTGTACTAACCCTGCAAGGCCTCTGGGTCTAGGTTATAAAAGGGCTAACTCGGGGAGATGGCTCAAGATGGCCAGTGGGAGGTATGGAGGTGGACAGACCTGATTGGCTCTAACATTCACAGAGTGTTGTTAGCCAGTCAATGGAAGGTGAGAAGATGGGGAGTCCTGATTGACTCTGACTCTCACTTGGGGTCTGTTAACTAGGGGAGGTTTCTGGAGGTTAGAAGGAAAGAGAGAAATTTGCAGTGAAAGCAGGGACTAACTGCTGTGCTCTGAGAAAGGGAAGAAAGCCTGAAAAAGATCATAGGAAGCCAGAGAGTGTTTAAGTAGGTGGATTAGGTTCATAGGTCTTTGGGAAAAGGGTTGGACAACATGGTTGGCAACAAGAAGAGTTGGAGAGCAGTGGGTTGTTGTTTTTAATCAACCTGTTAAACCTCTGTGTGTGTGTTTATTTATTTTACTTTTCACAACCAGGGAAAGGTAATTTGAAGCTTCTTCTTATAATTACAGTTACCTTTTACTATATAATTTTCCTATTTTTTTAAAAAAGGAGTTTGCATTTTAAATGCCTATTTGATTTCTTGAGGGATTGTGAAGGGGAAGCTGTGGCCACAAGTTCATTCATTCATTTAGAGTATTTATACCCAGCTCTTCTGCCACAAAGGATCTCATAGCAGCTTACAAATTGTTCATTAAACAATTCCCTGACCTCAGGCTTACAATCTAAAAAAGACTTAATTCAAAAGGAGAAGGGAATGGCAGTGGGGAAGGGGATCGTTAAGCAGATTCTGCCAGTTCTTCTGTCCCTCCAAGGCCAAGGCGGTGGCAGCTGGAACAAAGGGAGGGCCCTTCACCTCTCTCAGCTAGGCATGTTGGAGCTGTGTCTGCCTCCTCTCTCTCTCTCAAACCAGGGTGGTGGCAGTTGGAATGGAGGGATGGCCCTTCATTTCCATGACCAGTACTGTCAGCAACCAACTAAGTATTATTCTGTTTCAATGGCCATTAAAGGATCAAGGGAGGGGGTGTTGAGCTCTTACACTATCTAGGGCCTGAGAGATATTAAATATCCACAGAAGGGCTTGGTGGCAGCACTTATGTGCTGTTTCACTGGGAAGAGGAGGCAAGTAAGGTAGATTTCAGCCACATCCCACAGCCCCTTTTCACCATACCTCTGCTCTTGGGAGACCATGTTAGCAGCACTGCTACCATCAGGATAGCTTCTTGCCTTATAGAAGAACGCATTCCCACCACAGTTCAGAACAGAAATTATCATCAACAAGGAAACACAAAATCTTTATCCTGAGATCCCATAATCCCACAGGTCTCATCTGTTATCTGCATATATAAGGCTCATCCTTTTCCCATTTGAGCTGAATCAGGACCATATTCCAAGTAATATAGCTGTTAGTGCCAATATTATAAATGCATTTTAAGACAGAAGACATAATCAGGGAAAGAGAGAGCCTTACCAAGAGAAGTCACAATCCCATGGATATCCACTGTGATCTGCTTATGCAGGGCTCTCTGTTCAGGATCCAGTAAGGCCCACTCCTCTGTCGAGAAAGACACGGCCACTTCCTCAAAAATTACTAGGGCCTAGAGAAGAAGAAAAAGGTTCTTGCTCTTACTTGACATCAAGGTAACTGTTGCTGTAAACATCCGTTCTGGATCAAGAGGAGAGAAACGGGGTCTTATGACGCTTCGTCAAAGATTGCCTTTGGTGCAGTTCAACATTTAGAACTTTGTTGGGGCTTGTTTGTCACTTAGTTTTGGAGAAACAGTGAAACTGGGCTGGTGACACAGATGGACCCCTATAAGTTAAGAAGAGCTAAGGAGAGACACTGAGAAGCAGTTACCACAATTATTGCCTTCACTGCAGCAGCAGTGGGGGGAATTAGTATTTATTTTGGCCCTGCAAGTGTTATTATGAGTGATAAGGAAAACAGATCACTTATAGAGAGTAAAACTCAGCAAAGGTGAATTCAAAGTCAAAACATTTGCTGATGCCATTTTTTGGCAGGAAGGGAGGAGATCCAGTTTCAAAGACTGAAATTCTGAATGACATGTTTAGAAAATCTGGACAAACTGCAGGTTTTAAAATTAATAAAGTTAAAAATAAGTTTATTACAAAAAGTATTCATAACAAAGAGAAAAATGAATTGAAAGAAAAAATTGGGGTTGATATTGTTAGAAAGGTAAGGTAAATTACCTGGAATTTGATTTAACATCCAGTAATAAACATTTATACCAAATTAATTACTTAAAAGTATGGAGAACAATAAAAAATAAACTGGAAGTTGGAAATCACTGAATCTGTCCTTAATGGACAGAATCTTGATTAAGATGAGTATTCTACTAAAAATTCTATTTTTCTTTCAAATGATATCAAGTATTACAACCAATATATGGTTTAACCAGTGTTGGAAAGATATTTCAAAATTTATTTGGAGAGGCAAAAATAACAATAATAATTTTAAAAAACCACACACACACACACACAACCAAAATATAATATAAAGTCATGACTGATCAGAAGGAGAAAGGAGAGTTTGGTCTTCCAGATTTTAAGTTGTACTATGAAGCAGCATGTATGGGATAGATAACATCTTGGAAAAAGAAGAGAAACTCTAATTCAGGAGTCACAAGGCTGAATACAGAGGCATTCAAACCTAGAGATTTCAAAGGGAAGTCCTCCAATCTCTGGGGCCAGTATAGTTATCTCACATTCATTTTTTTTCAAATCTCAACTTCTCTCCATTCGGAAGATGAAGATGATGGCCAATTATTACAATTTTGAAAAATCCCAAAGCAAACAGAAACAAAATTCTCCCTTGGCGCTGAGAGGGATGTGATCTGAGAAAGTGGAACCCAGACTGCTCAAGGCCTCTTGTTCCAGGAATCTTTCTCCATACCTGATCTGGTTCTGTATCACCACAAAGAAGATGAAGAGATGACTGAATCCTTGTTGGTAGCATCATTCTAGCCTCTGTGGGAAAGACCAAGATGGGGGGAATCTGGTCACATACACAAAATTTACAGCTACAGCCTTAAACAAAGACTCACTAAGAAATACAGGCCCAGTTCAGCCAACAAAGTCTCTAACAAAGAAGCTCCTTTTTACAAGGACATTGTATGTCCACCCTGCCTCCCATTTCCTCTTCATCCTCTGTACAGCTAAAACTATTTTAGCAACGTGCACTGGAAGGACAGTGAAAGAGGGCTTGAAAATACAGGGTTTTCAATGTCTGGTTGCAACTGGAATAAACTAAAGCTAAAAAAGCCAATGTGATTTTAGGCAGTATTAATAGAAGTATAATGTCTAGATCAAGGGAAGTAATAGTGCCACTCTATTCTACTTTGGTCAAGCCTCACCTGGAATACTGTGTCCAGTTCTGGGCACCACAATTCAAAAAGGATGTTGACATGTTGGAGCATATCCAGAGGAGGGCAACCTAAATGGTGAAGGCTCTGGAAGGCCTTATGAAGAAAGACCTAAGGAGCTGGGTATGTTTAGCCTGGAGAAGAGATGGCTAAAGGTGCTATGATAGCCATGTTTAAGTATTTGAAGAGGTGTCACACTGAGGATTGAGCAAGCTTGTTTTTCGCTGCTAGACTAGGACCCGGAGTGATGGATGCAAGCTACAGGAAAAGATTCCACCTAAACATTAGGAGGAACTTCCTGAGAGTATGATCTGTTTGGTAGTGGAATACACTCCCATCAGAGAGTGGTAGTCTCCTTCTTCGGAGGTCTTTAAACAGAGGATGGATGGCCATCTCTCGGGGATGTTTTGATTGTGAATTCCTGCATGGCAGGGGGTTGGACTGGATGGCCCTTGTGGTCTCTTCCAACTCTATTATTCTATGCAACAACATCCTAACGCTGAAAAACCATGGAATTTTACTCTAGGTGAACCTACTGTGTGTGCCTACCTCCAGAATTCCTTACTGAGCTGAGAAAGAAAATGGAAGATCAGACAAGCATTTTTAAAAAGCACTGACCTAGGAATTTGGCCACCAAAATAGAAGAACCTGCTAGTGAAAGAAAAAGGCATTTGAAAAGCCCTTCCAAGGGGTTGTAGAAGATTCAAAACCTTTTTATTGACGCATGCAAAGCTTCCCTGACCTTGTAGTTTTACTTCACATGCACATCCTGTTAGTTTTGGATAAAAAGTGTGCTAAAATATGTTCATTTGCTCTTCTTTTTCTGTGGTTCAGAAACTCATCCTTAGTCTTCCAATATTATTTGTGCCTCTGGTGTCAAATTTTCTGTTAAGGAACGAATGTCCAGGAAAACATCAAGCTTGTTCATTGAGGTACATCTTTATTGTGCTGGAAGTCTGGAACACGAGAACCCTTCCAGCCATGAAACGCTGAGGACACTTGGGTCTAGTGATTCAGGTGTTGAACTGGGGCTTGGGGAAATCCAGATCTAATTTCCCCTGAACCCTGAAAGTCACTGGGCAACCCTGAGCCACCTGCCCTTTCTCAGCCTGATGTATCTCATGGGGTTGTTGTTGTGCCAGAGATGCATAAAGTCACCTTTCACATGAGGAAATTAGTATTGTTGTGCTGTGCAACCCTTGGTTCAAATGGCAATGTTTGGCACCAAATGTGCAACTGCGTGGACAACAGCAAGCATGGTGGGACTGCAAGCACATCAGGCAACAATGTCCCACTGATTCTATAGTGGAACCTGGAGGACAGAGAGTAACACAAGCCAGTAAAATGTGTAGCCAAAGAGTCTCAAACCTTGGTCTCCAGAGTTCAAACCAATGCTCAAACCACTACACATTGCTGGCTCACAGAGTCACTTTAGGATATTTATTAGTAAGAAATTATTTGAAGACACACAGCAACAGCAAATACTGATTCAGAGGTTAATGAACTAGGGGAATGCAACCAGCTTCTCTCTCACACACATATTCTGACCTACATCTCAGGATGGTTGTTGTGAGGATAAAGTGCCCTTGAGTTTCAGGAAGCAAAGTTTGAATATCAATAAGAACATAAAGCTGTGGAATATCATATTAAGAGAAAAATTCACTGAAACAGGAAAGGTTACTAGAGACAACCAAGACCTTTCCAAATTCTGTGCAACATGCTGAAAGTTTTTTAGTTCCACAAATAAAAAGCTCAGCGTTCTCTCTCTCCCTTCCTCACAAAGAATCATAGAGTTGGAAGAGACCACAAGGACTATCTATTCCAACCCCCTGTCATACAGGAACTCTCAATCAAAGCAAATGTTGCTATTTGGAAAGATTCTGTATTATATTTTCGTCAGGTCAGCTTGAGATTTGTTGGCTAGATAGTCAAGCAACACAAACTCAACACATCTCCTTGTACGCTCTTGGATGAGTTCTTTGCTGTTTTTGTTGCTTCTGTAAAATAAATCTCTGCAAGTGGAGATATGCATTGAATGTACTACAGATGAATGGACCTTGTGTGGAAGGACAACTTTTTTTGTAACCAAATGTACACCAACAGATGCATCTGTAAGCCCTGTGACTCTACATGCACAACTCCACTTCCACAATTTTATGCTAAATATGAATGTTCTACTTCAGATGTTCTACAAGTTCAATGGCTTTTATTGTGGAAATTAGAGCCAGCGTGGAGTAGTGGACAATGACTTTGGAGACCAGGATTCAAATCTCCGCTCGGCCAAGGAAGCCCTCTGGGTGACCTTTGGCAAGTCATACTCTCTCAGCCTCAGAGGAAGGCAAGGGCAAGCCCCAGTGAACAAATTCTACCAAGAAAACCCTGCAATATGTGCATCTTAGGGTCACCTAAGTTGAAAACGACCAGAAGGCACATATCAATAACAACAAAGAGATCCACAGGATTCTGGACAGTGTTTATCCTTACCTTGCAAGGGGACCCCTCCATCACACTCCTGCTTGATCTCTCTCCATTGGGGACTCTGCCTTGTATCCAATGGCATGTCCTCTGCCACAAGGAATTCAGAGTGAACTTTTCCTAGGAGATATTTCATCTGAAACAGCAGTGAGGGTTCAAGACATAGAATTTGAAGAAGGATGAGAAAACAGCAACATTATTTGGGAAAGGGACTTGGACTTATGTGGTATGAGATATCTGCCCTCAACCAAATCAGGAAAAATCAGCAGCTCATTCGACCTACTTGAAAAAGGGTCATATAAAATAAGAGCTCAACAGATAGAATACAAAAGGTCACTTTTAAAAATTAGTCCTCCCTCTGTTCTCGCGGTTTTCGGACTTACGTCCCTCACTAACGCATGAGGGACGAATGGCGAGAAAAGGAATGGGGCTCATGCCCACGGTGCATCCCTTTGCCTATATTCAAGCCAATGGGGCTTGAATATAAGCAAAACTCCAATTTTGTGAGGGAGTGTGGAATGGATCCCCCGCAAAAAAGAAGGGGCAACTGTATTTGCACTAACTTTATTGTATATGCTGGAATACAAACAATTCCAAGGAGCTAACAGCAGCAGCAAATCACACATGCAAGGAAGAATTTTAACATAAGGAATTACAAAACAAAAAACCTATTGAACCTGCATACATATATCTATCTGTACAGTCTGTTGCCACAACGCTATTGTTGTTAAATTATTATGATGGCTTTGGAATAAAAATAAAACAAAAATAAGTAACTCAGCAAGGAAAAACTCAGCAAGGGTAAAAGAGGGAGAGTGAGCCACCTGCCAGAGTGGCTGGAAGCCCATTCTGCTCCTGAATACATCAAGGCCATATTCTGGCAATGCAGTAACCACAGGGAAAGGTCTAGTTGTGTGGCAGTGCCAGCAGGAAAACCTGGCACTTTCTTGGAAACTTGGCACACACTTTTAAAATCCATCAGAGACTGTGATTCCACTTCATCCTCCCCACACTACCCCCTCATCGAAACCAAACCTGGGGCCCCTCAATTTCTAAAGGACCTCTTAAGGAGGCCTCTGCCCCTTCAGTCTTCAGAGGACTCCAAAAAGGAAGCCCCAGAGCCATCACATTTGCATGAGGAGGAAACACTCACCTGCAGCTCTTTCTGCTCCTTCTCTGCCTCTGCCTGACTCAGGAGGAAACCCTCTGCCAGGGCCACCGCCTGGGAACAGGTCTTGGCCCCACATTCCCTAACCCATTTCTCCATCTCCGGGGGCAGAATGGCCAGGAACTGCTCCAAGATGACCAGGTCCAGGATCTCATTTTTTGTGTGTCGTTCTGGCTTCAGCCACTGACAGCAGAGATGATGGAGTCGGCTGCAAACCTGTCGTGGTCCCTCAGCCTCTTCGTAGGAGAACTGCCTGAAGCACTGGCAATGGATATCTGTGCTGGCAAGGTTCTCACCCAAGAACCTTTCCAGAACTGTCTTCTCCCAGAATTCCCCAATGCTCTCAGCACTGAGACCATCAAGACCTCTTCTTCCTTCAGGACCACCTAAATCTGTTCCATCCATCTTTGTTCTTTTACACCAATGAAGCCATAAAGAGAATCCAAGTTATTCTTTCTCCGAGTCTTGAGACAAATACGTCCCTAAGATGCTCTGCTGCAACACCCTGTAAAATCAAAATATTGTTGCATTATTATTGATATTATCAGGTATTCCTAAAGCACCATAAATGTACATTATTGTGTTAGGAATTATTACCCTGGTACTAGTACCCTAGTAGTACCAGGTCCTGCCTGATCTTGGAAGCTAAACAGGGTCAGCTCTAGTTAGTACTTGGATGGGAGGCTGTCAATGAATCCTAGGTGCTGTCGGCTGTATTTCAGAGGAAAGAACTGGCAAAACCACCTCTGAATATTCCTTGCCTATGAAAACTTTATGAAGGAAAGACAGTCTGAGAAGTTCTTTCAGCTGAGAACCAGTATAAACTGATTGAAAAGCATCAATAGAGAGAAAAGCAAGTTAAAATCATATCCATTTACACTCTTTACATGCACTATTATATTTTATACTGTACAGTGTATAAACTATAATTACGTCACATTTATCATATTATCCTACATTCCACATTCAGCAGCTCTTAAAAGTCTCAGGGCAGTTCCCACTCATTTTATCAGGGCAGATGGCAGTCCGATTTCAGAAACTTCAGTTAGTTCAAAGCATGGCTGGCAGGCTGCTGCATCTAGGAGTGGGCAATTCCTTCCATTGGTTGCCAGTTTGTTTCTGGGCAACGTATAAAACCTTAGTTGTTACCTTTAAAAGACCTACATGTTTGGGGTGACCTGCAGGATAGCTTTCTCCCATATATTCTGCCCCATATACTCAGGGCTCCTGGGAAATTACTACTTCAGTCAGCAAAAAGTAGACTGACTTTTACCCAGAGGATGTTCCCTTAGGCCTGTTTGGATTTGTTTTAATGTTTTAAAAAAGCATTTGTTATTGTTCCTTGCTTTGATTCCCATGGAGAAATAAAAGAAATACAATAATTGTATATCATTATGATTATTATTCCCTCTGGTTCCTTCCTTCCTTCCCTCTTTCCCCAGGGTCCTCAACAAACAGGTGTCAGTGAAGAACACAACATCAGTTGAAACACACACCAATTTAAAAGAACAAACAGGAGACACGTGTTTCAAAGCAACCTACCTTTAGAATTCATCATTTAACATTTACAGCTTTAAAAACCATCTGGAGAAGCCTGAGGGGAGAGACTGGACTTCAAGGCTGGGTTCATTTCAGACAGCGGTGCCCCCCCCCCCCCCCCAGCCTTCCTCCTCTTCCCTGGCCTTCACTCTGGAAGGGAGGCCCAAGGAGGGGCCTTACCCCCCCTCAGCTGCTGGGTGATAAGGGTCCCCCGTTCACCCTCTGGGTCCTCCTCCTCCTCCTCAAGGGCTGCCCCTCTCTCTTCCTGGAGCTCAGGGGGAGAAAGAGAGGGAGGACTCTCTGGGAGGCTCCTACTGCTATGCAACTCTGTAGGCCGCCTCTATTGCTCTGAGCCCTTGGCGCCCCCTTGGAACCCTAGAGCCCAGAAGGGCTTTCCGCCCAGCCCCTGCCCTGCAGGAACCTTCCGGGACGAGACGAGCTTCCTGCTCTGGAACACTTGGGGCCTAAGTTCTGGCCTCTCTAGCCATCTCTGCTGCTCTGGGAGACTGGAGCCCATCCTGTCCCCTCTAGGAATCTGCTTCTCTCCCCCTTAACCCTTCCTTCTCCAGACCGGCTGCAGATCTTTTTTTGGGTTGGAGGAACAGTGGTCCCTTTAAGAGATTTTGGACTTCAGCTCCCAGTTTGGGATTCTGGGAGCTGAAGCCCAAAATCCCTTAAATAGCAAGAGCAACTGCATTTCTATACCACTTATCAGTGCATTTAAACACTTACCAGTGCACTTAAGCATTCTCTAAGCAGTTTACAAAGTGTAAGCTCATTGCCCCCAACAATCTGGGTCCTCATTTTAGCAACCTCCTGGGAAGGATGCAAGCCTGAGTCGAGCTTGAGCCCTTTCCCTGGTATTGAGCTCACAACCGTATGGTTTTGAGTGAGTGGCTGCAGTATAAGCATTGAACCACTGCGCCACCAAGGCACAGTTTAGAGACCCCTGGTTTGGAAGAACTGGAAGGGCCCCTGCTTAGGATGGAGCCTCCCTCCCCTTTTGGAGGGCTAGGAGCTTTCCTTTTTCTATAGGCTGGTGGCCCAAAAAAAGTTCCCCCAGTATTGGGGCATGGAGTCTTTTTAAAAACAAACAAACAAACAAACCTTATTTTTTTATTTCTCCTTTTCCAGATGCATAAGATAAAGCAGAATGCACACTAAGAAGATATGAGAAAATAGTAAATCTTTGGAAGGAGTAACAAGAAAGTACAAGGAAGAAAATATCACAGGGATTTCTGGGGCTGAAAGTATGTGACTCACCCAAGGTCCCCCCCCCCCCCAAATTGGGTTTCCATGAAGGTCCCCATGATGGCATTAAAGAAAACTGAGTTACAGTGGTACATGCCTTGGTTACATTCCTGTTTGGACTACTGTAATGTGCTCTACTTGGGGCTGCCTTTGAAGAGTGTTTGGAGACTTCAGCTGGCTCAAAGAGCGGCAGCCAGGCTGCTAACACAGGGCAGGAGATAGAGACCACACAATGCTCCTGTTGAAACAGCTCCCCTGGCTGCCACTTGGTTTCTGGGCACAATTCAAAGTGCTAGTGATGACCTACAAAGCCCTATATGGCTCAGGCCCATGCTATTTGGCAGACCGTATCTCCTTGTATGAACCGGCCCTTCTCTCCGTCCCACCGCCATCACAAGCACATCACAAGGTGGGGATGCAGGAGAGGGTCTTCTCAGTGGCTGCCCCTGGACCATGGCCCTCTTTCCCAGGGAGGCCAGAACGGCCCCTTCCTTGATGGCCTTCAGCCAACAGGCAAAGACTCCTCTTCAGGCAGGCATTCAAAACAGAAAGCTTTTAAAGAATGTGCCGGGGTGTCATATTGTTTTAATGTGTTTTAAACATCTTTATATTTTTAACTGTATTTTATTATTTTAACATGTCATTTGTTTCAATATTGTAATAATTTGATCCTATTACAATATACTAATTTTGTATGCTTTTAATTGTACTGTCTTTTTTAATGCTGTGAGCCACCCTGAGTCCCAGTTTTGGGAAAAGGGCAGGCTATAAATATTATAACAACAACAACAACAACAACAACTTTCTTCCTTTGGATGTAAATCACCTTTTGCTTTTGTGGTTAAAGGGTGATAACATAGCTTTGTTTAACTATCTGAAGGTGTGTCATCTTGAGGCTGGAGCAAGCTTGTTTTCTGCTACTCTAGAGGACACAGAGCAAGGGATGGAGGCTATAGGAAAAGAGATTCTACCTAAACATTAGGAAGAACTTCCTGACAGTAAGGGCTGTTCAACAGTAGAACAGACTTCCTCAGAGTGGAGTTATTATAATAATAAAAAAGGATTTTTGAGCATAAACAATACTCGTAGCTGTAATCACGCACTCCACCATTCTGCCAAGCTATTTCTTCATCTTCTAGCCTTCCAAGTAGATATAGTTCTGGATTCTTTTGTACTGAAGTTTTGTTCTTTTTAATTTTTTAAAAAATTAACATTGAAATCACCTTTAACATTTGACAATCACACAAAATTACACCAAGGGTCACGTGGCCAAAAAACACCCCACCACCTAAACATTTAAACCAGGGGTAGGCAATCTTTTTGAGCCGGGGGCCAGGTTGCTGTCCCTCAGACAACTGGGGGGGCCGAAGCCAAAAAATAAATAATTAAATATTTTTTTTTAAAAAAATTAAATATATAAATAAACCAGGACAAATGTAGGACAAAATTTTCAAATGGAAGACACTTTTTTTAAAAAATGGAGGACACGCGAAAAAATTGCTGATTTTTTAAAAAATCTTAATATAAATGCATGTTTCTGAGGCTTCTATAGACAATTGTCCCCCAAAGGCCCCGGCGGCAATCAGCGGCAGGACTGGGCTGGGGCTGGTCCCAAGGCCTTGCCGGGCCGCATCCGGTCCACGGGCCGCAGGTTGCCTACCCCTGATTTAAACCTTTCTATTCCTTTTGTACCTTCTGTCATTGGCTTCAACTCAAATTATACATCAGATTTCATTAATGTAAAACTTAAAATTAGGCTCCATATTTATACATTTACCATTATACATTTACCATATGATAATTAACCGTTTTTGCTCATTTCAAACCTATTACAAATGTTGGATCCCATTCCTTCTTCAAATACTTTATCAGTGATTCCCAATCCTGTTCAAATTTACTTAAAACTGCATCAATTTATCAGTCTCCATATAGTCATATAATTTCCAAAATCATTCTTGTATCTCTGGTCCATCCTTTTTCCATTTTGCTGCATGTAATACTCTGGCTGCAGTCCATCGGGACGGCCCTGAAGGGACAGAGCCCTCCCTCCACGGCCAACTGTCATCGTCCAGCCTGGAGGGAGTGAGGGGGTGGGTAGGGGCTAATTTTGTATTGCAATTTTTATTGTACACCACTATGATCACTGCGGAATAGCAGTCTATAAATAAAACTTCTTCTTCTTCTTCTTCTTATTATTATTATATAAAGTAAGTTTCCCATAGTTTCATTCTATATCATCATCTATGACCATACTCAATAGATACATTTTTGGGTCAGCATGTCATTTAATATTTAAGATATTTGTCACATGATTGTGAATCATGTTTCAAAATCCTGCTTTAACTACCAGGTGTGATAAAAAGGTTATTTCCAGAATCTTTAAAAACCATTTCATGAAGTCTTCATCAGTCTGCTATTTTTCTACGTCTTTTACATTCCTCTTCTGTTTAATCTTGTAGGGCTTTAATACATCTATGAAATACATTATACATGTCAAAAAATTCCAGTAAATAACCAAGAAGGAAAGAAATACAAGAAATAATTTACAAATCCAGTCTGGACGTTCTTGTGTGTATTTTCTCCCTTCGTGGCAGGAATGTGTTTTCAGCTCCTTCCAAAATGAGTTTGAATGATTAGAGCTCCAAAGGCTTGGTATTTCAAGGAGATGGCTTGCCCGTTTTTAAAAATGTAATTGTTAATGAGACAACTTACAAAAAGATTTACAATTTCTTCAAACCAATTGAAGTGACCTACTTCCCTCATCAGAGACCATAAGTGGTGGGTGTATATTAAAGAGATTTCAAGGTGTATTTTTTTAAAAGCCCGACTGGGGTTAACAATATTTGTTCTCTCCGTGTTTGTCTAGAATCTAGAACTACTTTATAAATAGCTACAGTACTATACTTGACTTGATTATTTAAACCACCAGGAAAGCTTTATTTAGTCTGAATTTCCAGAAGACTTGTCTCTGCAACAATTTAGTGTGAAGATCTAAGTTGTGAAACTAAAATTGTTGAATGGATTCAATGATGAAAAATCTTAAGGAATTGGGGCTATTGTTTTTCCTGTAAAAATTGTTTCCTAAGGAGCTATCACTATAATGATTCCTAATACAACTTTTATGCTAAGTTACACATAATTTTAATTTTCTAAATGTTTGACCAACATATAAAAGATTACATGGTCATACAATAACAGATTACATTTTTTCAATAGCAATAGGTAAATTGTTTTAATACAAACTTTTCATGAGTGTGTGGGTGTATGAAAACCTTAATCTTGAGACTCTGCTGAAAGCATGCACATTTTCCACACTGTTAATGACCCATAATAGATCACTTTGAGGAAATGTGTTTTACAGTATCTATATGGACAAGCTTCTCTTTCAAATTGGCTTTGGTTTGCTTTCTTCACTGTCCAGCTCTTACATCCATACATGATGATGGGGAATACAGTGCCTAGGATGATTCTAACTTTTAATGTTCACTTTTATATCTTTACACTTTAGGATGTTGCTGTGATCCTTCATAGCTACCCTTACCATTCCTAGTCTTCTGATTTCCTGACTGCAATCTCCATTCTAATTAATGTAGGATCCAAGTTATGGGAAATTGAATTTATGTAGTTCCTCCATGGTCACTATTGTTGCAGTCATTAAATTCAGCATTAATCCTGTCTTTGCACTTTCTTCCTTGACCTTAGTAATATTTCCAAGTCTGTGTTTTTCACTAGTAGTATAGTGTTATCCAGATATCTTAGGGTCAAAATACACTGCAGATATAAGCCACTTTGAGACTACTTTTCCTGCCCTAGTTTATCTGGCCCTGGAGACTTGGGCACCTTACAGACAGGCCTAAGTGGCGCCAGGAATACGCGCGAGGGGCGGTGCTTCCGGACGCGCCATGCCCCTCGCGCGTATTCCGTACAGCAAGATGGCGGCGCCCTATACAGACTGGCGGCGCCATCTTGATGTAACGGATGCGCAGCGTCCGGACGTCTAAACCCGGAAGAGCCGTCGCGAGTGCGCACTTTGGCACTTGCGGCGGCTCTTCCGGGTTGCCGGAAGGAGTGCGATTTCTGCACTCCTTTTTTGCAGCGCGGAGGAGTTGCGTGGTTTGGCTGCTGCGGCTCCTCCGCACTGCAACCGGCAGTGGCCCAAGACCGCCCCTTTTGGGCGGTCTGTAACGGGCCATAAATTGATTTAGAGTAGTCAGTACCACCACTTTACCTATTCTGTGTTGCATTTCCCCTATTGCAGCATCTGCTCAGAAGAAAGAGGAGATAGGTGGAAGGAACATCAACAAACTAAGGTCTGAAACACACTGTAAAAATAATCCCATTGGAAACCAATTTAATGGTTTTCTGCAGTGTGTTTCAGACCTTAGGAGGCTGAATATGAGTCAGCAATGTAATGCAGCAGCTAAGAAAACCAACACGATTCTAGGCTGCATCAGTAAGAGGGAGCAAACTTGTTTTCTGCTACTCCAGAGACTAGGACATGGAGCAATGGATTAAAACTACAAGAAAAGAGATTCCAACTCAACTTTAAGAAAAACCTCTTGACAGTAAGAGCTGTTTGACAGTGGAATATGCTGCTTCAGAGTGTGGAGACATCTATTTCTTTAGAGGTTTCTAAACAAAGGCTGGAAGGTGATATTTTGGGAGTGCTTTGACTGTGTCTTCCTGCATGGTGGCGGGGGGGGGGGGGGTTGCATTGGATGGCTCTTGTGGTCTCTTTCAACTCTATGATGGGATGATGTGGTGTTTGCACAAAGAAATATTATTGCCTGGCTGAGTAATAAGCAGATATGTCAGGAAGGTTGCAGGAATTTGTGTTAACCAAGGTCAATCTCACAGGAAGTTGGAAAGAGGCCTGTGTTGAGAGGGGCGGGAGGACAGCAGGGGAATGCGTGAAAGTTTTGGTATATGAGCAAATTAAGGAAAAGCCTGCAAACATATAGGAGAGAAACATTGCTTACTATATGCTTGCAACTGGGGATTATGGTAGTTCTGTCTACAGAAGTCAAGCTGTTAATTTATCTTGGGTGGTGAAATAAAGGTTTTGCTGTTACTATACAGAAGACTAGTTTATTGAACTGAAGGGAGTGGCAGGTTGTGACAATGAAATAACTACCAGAAAAATGTCAAATTCCTGGCATATGGTTTCCCTCTTAAATGGATTCTCCCATCCATCAGAAGAGTTGAATTCATAGCAAAAGCTTTTCCACACTTCTGGCATTTGTATAATTTCTGGCACGGGTGGATTCCCTGGTGTTTCACAAGTTCTGAATTGGGAACAAAACATTTTGCACATTCTTGTGATTGCTAAGCTAGTGTGTGCTTGTCTTCCTTTGTTTTCCCTTTCCTTTGTCATTATACTTACTTGTTGGGAACTGGAGGGTAGAATTGTGATTCTATGTTTTATTTCCTTTCTCTCCCTTTATTCTAAATAAACAAACCTTCCAAGACCAGAACAGACTGTTTCCTCAGCTTCACATCCAAACCCACATATGTTTGACAGCTGGATAAGGTGTGAGAGTTATGCCTGATAGCTAATGATTGAGCTACGGATGTGCTATCTCATGGCTGAGTGCAGTGTCCATCAGCCAAGTGGGTTTCTGGGCTGCCTCTGTCTGCCGGGCCCGGACTGTAATCATTACACTTTCCTATATGGATTTGCTGGTGGTTTACAAGGTAATCTTTGCGAGCAAAACATTTCTCACACTCCTGACATTTATAGGGTTTCTTGCCTGTGTGGAGTCTCAAGTGTTTCAGAAGGTATGCATTTTGAGCAAAACATTTCCCACACTCATTGCATGTGTATGGTCTCTCGCCTGTGTGGAGTCTCAGGTGTTTCATCAGACTTCCATTTTGAGTAAAACTTTTCCCACACTCTTGGCATTTGTATGGTTTCTCTCCTGTGTGGACACTCAGATGCTTCGCCAGACATACTTTCTGAGTAAAATATTTCCCACACTCCTGGCATCTGTATGGTTTCTCTCTTGTATGCACCTTCTGATGAATCAAAAGAACACGGTTGTAAGCAAAACATTTTCCGCACTCCTGACATTTGTAGGGTTTCTCGCCTGTGTGGAGTCTTGCATGTATCACAAGGCCTGCATTTTGGGCAAAACATTTCCCACACTCCTGACATTTGTAGGGCTTATTGCCTGTGTGGAGTCTCTGGTGTGTCATCAGACATCCATTCTGAGTAAAACTTTTCCCACACTCCTGACATTTGTATGGTTTCTCTCCTGTGTGAACTCTCAGATGCTTCACCAGACATCCTTTCTGAGTAAAACATTTCCCACACTCCTGGCATTTGTGTGGCTTTTCTCCTGTATGCACCACCTGATGAATCACAAGGGCTCTTTTGTAAGCAAAACATTTCCCACACTCCTGACATTTGTAGGGTTTCTCACCTGTGTGGAGTCTCCTGTGTATCACAAAGTTTGAATTTTGAGCAAAACATTTCTTACACTCCTGACATTTGTAAGGTTTCTCACCTGTGTGGACTCTCTGGTGTTTCACCAGGCATCCTTTCTGAGCAAAACATTTCCCACATTTTTCACATGTGTATGGCTTCTCTCCTGTATGCACCCTCTGATGAATCACAAAGTCACGTTGCCCTGCAAAACATTTCCCACACTCCTGACATTCGTAGGGTTTCTCACCTGTGTGGACTCTTTGGTGTTTTACAAGTCCTGACTCGGAAGCTAAACATTTCCCACACTCTTGACATTTGTACGATTTCTCACTTGTATGTATTCTCTCATGTTTTACAAAGTCTGATTTGGAAACAAATTTTTTCCCACACTCCTGGCATTTGTATGGCTTCTCTCCTGTATGCACCCACTGATGAATAGCAAGGTCTCTTTTCCAAGCAAAACATTTTTTACACTCCTGACATTTGTAGGGTTTCTTGCCTGAAAGGATTCTCTGGTGTTTCACAAGTTCTGAGCTGCGAGCAAAACTTATCACAGGTTTTTCTCCTGTGTGGACTCTTAGATGCTTCATTAGATGTCCTTTCTGAGCAAAACATTTCCCACATTCCTGGCATTTGTAGGGTTTCTCTCCTGTATGCACCCTCTGATGAATCATAATGGATGGTTTTCGAGCAAAACATTTCCCACACTCCTGGCATTTGTATGGTTTCTCTCCTGTATGCACTCTCTGATGAATCAGAAGGTGTCCTTTTTGAGCAAAACATTTCCCACACTGCTGGCATTTGTATGGCTTCTCTCCAGTATGCACCCTCTGATGAATCACAAGGTCTCTATTCCAAGCAAAATATTTTCCACACTCCTGACATTTGTAGGATTTCTCGCCTGTGTGGACTCTTTGGTGCTTTACAAGTTCTGACTTGTAAGCAAAACATTTCTTACATTCCTGGCATTCGTATGGCTTCTCACCTGTATGCACCCTCTGATGAATCACAAAGTCATGATGCCATGCAAAACATTTTCCACATTCCTGACATTTGTAGGGTTTCTCGCCTGTGTGGACTCTTTGGTGTTTTACAAGTTCTGACTTGGAAACAAAACATTTCCCACACTCTTGACATTTGTAGGGTTTCTCACCTGTATGTATTCTCTCATGTTTTACAAGGTTTGACTTGGAAACAAATTTTTTCCCACACTCCTGGCATTTGTATGGCTTCTCTCCTGTATGCACCCTCTGATGAATCACAAGGTCTCTGTTCCAAGCAAAACATTTCCCACACTCCTGACATTTGCAGGGTTTCTTGCTTGGGGGGATTCTCTGGTGTTTCACAAGTTCTGAGCTGCAAGCAAAACGTTTTTCTCTTGTGTGGACTTTTAGATGAGTCACCAGATGTCCTTTCTGAGCAAAACATTTCCCACATTCCTGGCATCTGTAGGGTTTCTCTCCTGTATGCACCCTCTGATGAATCATAACGCCTGCCTTTCGAGCAAAACATTTGCCACACTCCTGGCATTTGTAGATTTTCTCTTCTGCACAGACTTTCCAGTGGCTCACAAGGTCTGTGTGCACTTTCAGATGTGCCGTAAGTAGTGAATGGTAAACAAAGCATTCCCCACATTTCTGGCATTTGTGTGGTTTCTTTACTGTGTGGACTTCTTGGTGGTTCACATTGTTCAATTTATAATCAAAACCCTTTACAGGAATCTGACATCTGAAGTTTTTCCCTCCAGTATGCATAGCGCACACACGTGTTTTCCTCCAGTTTTCAGCTGTGAAGAAGAAAAACAGGAAAAAAATTTTTTTGTATTTGTGTGAAAAAGTATTTCAGGGTATGGGAAAGGGATTAAATCCAAACAAGCTGAAGACAAATGAATCCTAAAAACAAAATAAGAGATGTGATGCCCCTATCGTACAGTTTAGGTCGAGACTATCTGAATATTCCCTCCCTATAAATGCCTGTCTCAGTCTTATGATCTTCGGGGAGGGCTTTCCCTATCCCACCACCTTCTCAGGTTCAGCTGTGAAAACATGGGAGAGCTCCTTCTTGGTGGCAACTCCAAAGCTTTGGGACTCTCTCCCAACTTAGGGAAGTTCAAACTGCCCCCTCTCTTTTGTCTATTCCTCAGAAAGCAAAGACCTTCCTCTTTAAACTTGCCTTCAGCCTTAACTGACCAGGATAGAGGGATAGGCAATCAGATGTATGTGTGTATGTGTTTAATATGCAGTATGCATTACAAATGTTTTAATTAGATGTATGTTTTAATCCTTTTTAAAACTGGTACTACACTATTTTAGCTGTTGTGTTTTAATTTATATTGTAAGCTACTCTGAATCATAATTGGGAACAAAACAGAAAATAAATTTTGTCTTGTTTCACCTGCTTTTTCAGTTTTATTCGAACTACAACAAAAATACAACAATATCTGTTATGATCAGACCAAGGAAATTGCTCTGTCTGTGTAAAGATGAGATCTTGGGGCAAGCACCTGGTTGCCTGGACTGCTGCTCTCCTCTCTTGTTTGGGCCCTCCCTTGGACATCTAGAGCTGGAAGACCTAAAGATTGTAGTGCATGCACTGGAAACCTTCTGCAATGGACTTCTGCAATGCACTGTATGTTGGGATAACTCTGTACCAAGTTTGGAAACTTCATTTAGTTCAAAACATGACAGACTGAATACTGCAACATCTAGGGGTGATCATATTACACCAGTATTAAAATCACTCCATTGTCTGCCAGTTTCTAGGCAAGATACAAAGTGTTGATTATTACCTTTAAAGCCCTATATGATTTGGGTGCAGGTTACCTACAGGACTGCCTCCTCCCATATAATCTCCTTCTTTTGCTCAGGTCCTCTCTGGTGGACATTTAGTCCAGTCATCCAGGACTAGATTAGCGACTGTCAGCCAGAGGACCATTTGTTCAGCAGCTCCTAAACTTTGGAATGCCCTGCCAGAAGAGATTTGACAGCTGAATACACTGATTGAATTTAAAATAGCATTAAAGACTGGTCTCTTCCAGTGGACTTATTCTAGTGGTTTTTAAATTGTGAATTTTAAATGATGAATTTTAGATGTGGATAGTTTTAATATGTGTATATCTTATTTGTCCTTTTAAATTGATATGTTTTAATTGATGTAGTTTGTTAATTGTTGTTGTCCCCTTGCTCCATGGGGAGAGGTGGGTTGTTGTTGTTATTTGGGAGAAAGGTTTGCAGGAAGGGAGCGTCCTGTCTGAGCTGGGATTGAACCCTAGAGTCCAGTGGAGCTTGGTGCTCAGTAAAGATGGATCCTGTTGGATTGCACAGAGTGTCCAGGACAGGGATAGAAAACACATGATCTGTGAGCCACACACTGCCTTACCCTGCCTAGTTTTGCCTTCAGGTTTTCAAAACAATAATAAGAGACAGTGGAATTTCAGGATATGCTGGGTTGATAATCAGGAAGTGGCTATTAACAAGGTTGTGTTCTACCAAACATCAAATAGAAAATCTTATTACAGTTACGTTAGCCTGGCATTTCTCTATAAAATGTAACATATTGTCCATATATATAAATTCTATGATGCACACAGTTCTCTCTATATGAAGGGCCTATGCCACAAAATACAGGATTTATTGACATCTTGCTCAGTCTGAACAAAAGGAAAAGCTTTGCAATCTTTAAATGGGGCAGCCCTTACAATAACTGATAGCACCTATAAAGGGATATGCTTTCCAAATATCAAAAAGGGGACACCTTTTTCAATCAGGGGCACCTGGCAACCTGTGTGTGTGTGTGTGTGTGTGTGTGTGTGTGTGTGTGTGTGTAAATGTTTGTGATTTTTGTGACAAAGAACTTACTTTGATTTTAAAAAAATCTATGCTGGAAACCTTTTTGCTTCATAATTTCTATCTCCCTCCCTCCCTCCAACATGTTTTATGTTAATTTTATAGTTTGGGAGGGAGGGTTGGGTAAGGTTTTGTGGGTTTTATTTCTCTTATATTGTGTATCATATCAACTCTGTTGTTACCCGCCTCAATCCCCAAATGGAGGAAGCGGGATATAAATAAATATTCTATTTTATTATTATTATTATATAACAACATGGTGCATTGCCATTGCATCCTGGCACCCAGTCCCTGACACGTGTTGTCCAATGTGCTATTGGGCATAAAGTCAGGCACTGCTAGTGTAGCTTTTCTCCCTGTGCAGCTATTTATACCATGCTAAGACAATGCTGGATTACTGCTGCCTCACTGTCTAAAGCCATCTTCTGTTTTAGAACACACTGCTTGCCTCAGACACCGGCTAGAACCTGGGTGATGATGTAACTGTACATACCCTAGGGTTATGAGTATGTCAGTTTAAGTTCATTATTCCATGAGGTACAGGAGACTTCCTTACACAACACTCCCCCCCATCACTGCTTCAATAGGCAGGTGTGTGACTGGGGGAAAATGTTGTTTGGTGGAAGACAAGGCATACGGAGAGAAAGCTGTTCTCCAGCTTTGTGTTAAGGAGCCCCCTGTGATTAACATCAATTGAGACACCACTCCCATTGAGAAGCAACATTGCTGCTGCTAATTTTATTTTGCTTTCCTTTTGTTCTCTGCCATCACTTCAACTTCAGCTTCTGGCCGCTCTATGAATCTGAGACCTCCAAGAGCCCTGGTCATCAACTGTCCCACTGAAGTTTTGCAAACCCGGGGCCACGGCTTCCTTGACTGAAATAATCCCAATGCACTATTAGCATGATCTCTCCCTTTTCCTACTGATGTTGTGCAGCTTTCAACTTTTCATTCACCTCCAGGCAGACCAGTGACTGAATGTCCCTTAAACTTGAGCAGCTTGAGTTCAGTTGCATCACAAGCTACAGTACTACTTGTCTTGTTCTTCTGTATCTGACAGATCCTCCACCAATGCCACCACTCACTGCTATTGCTGCCCACTAGCTGTTTGGCACATTGGTTCTGGTTCTTCACCAAAAGCCTATCCGACCTGGGAAACACTACCAGCAGCACTGCTAACCAACAGCTAAACCTCTTGTCCCACAGAGGCATGGAAACCCACTACCACTTTTTAGAACATGAATTATCATGAACAAGGGAATGACAGAGTCTTACCAAGACAGCCCATAATTCTCCCCATGATATACATATATAAGGATTGTCCATTTCCCATTTGGGAATGAGTCAGGACCCCGTGCAAAATATTGTAGCTGTTAATGCCATTATTATAAACACATTTTAAAACAGAAGACATAACCATCTAGAGAAAGAGACAGCCTTACCAAGAGAGGCCACGATCTCATAGATCTCTGCTGTGATATGCCTGTGAAGGGCTCTCTGGTCAAGATCCAGCAGGGTCCACTCCTCTGAGGAGAAAAACACAGCCACCTCCTCAAAAGTCACCAAACCCTAGAGACATAAGAAAAAGGTTCTTGCTCACCTCGGATATTAAGGTGACTACAGGCTGAAGCAATTAGGATAAAGTGGACTCAGGGCAAAGCAGACAGGCAGCTTGGAATGGCCTCTGGACCACTCTAGCCCTGGTTGGCCCCCAACTGGCAAGATCATGGCAGCTTTTCGCCACTCCTTTTTGGGTTGGCTTTTCCAGGCTCCATCTGCTCTCTGCGCAGCTTCCAGTCGCTCTGGAGGCATGCGTCATCTGCATGCCCCACCCCAAAGTGTCAGGAAGCTACTCTTTCCTGCCTGTCTGTTTCGGACCTCAGAGGCTGATAAGGCTCCAAAGCAGCTGAGATGAGATTGATTCTTCCACAAACACCAGCATGAGCATTGTGGACAAAGTCTTTCAATTACAGGAGCCTCAGCCTGTGACATACTCTACAGTTGCAATAAAGGAAGATTGGTCATAAAGAAATATAACACCAGAACTGAGGAACAAAATGGCAAAGGTCTTATCCTGCAAGATCTGAACCTGGGGTAGGCAACTGCAGATAGAGTGGACAGGCCATTTCAGCAAGCCAGAAGGGATGCTGTGTCACTTCCAAATGCCTTTTTGGTCAATTTTGAGCTAGTGTTTTTGGTTTGTTTATTTTTTCAGTTTTGGGGGAGGGTGGTGGGTTTTTATGACATACCCTCCAACTGTTCCATCTATGCAGGGGCAATGCCAATTTATCCTCCTTTCTTCCACATTTTCAGCAGCTATTTCTTTCTCCTCCTCCCTTCTTGTAATTTTTAGCTTGTAATTCCTAGACTCAATGAAAGATTTTCTAAACATAGATTAACAGCTGGCAATTAATTAGCACTGAACCAAAATGTTTTGAGGAAGGTTCAAAATTGCCCAGGAAAGAAGCTGAAAAATGGTTTCTAGCCATGGACAGTGAAATCAGTTCCATGGAACAACACAAAGTGTTTACCATTGCCAAATTTCCTGAAGGGAAGCTCACTGTAGGCAGCAGATGGGTGTTCATGAAAAAGAGTTTGATCTCAGGCGAGACTAAATACAAGACAAGGTTGGTGGAACGAGTATACGCAGGCAAAGTACCAGGGACATGCGTCTGGAATTAGATTGTCAGGGGTCACAAGAGATCCAGGGATTTGTGGACAGTGACTGGACATGTGACACATGGGAGAGAAAGTCCACAGCTGGAATGGTGATTACATTGGAAGCTTCACAAGCATGTAGACAGATGGCAAAGGCAGAAAGGCTGCATGCCAGGTGTAAACATGCAAACATTAAATATTGTAATGTGAGACAAGCAATGAATGAAGGCTTGGTCTGGTCAACTTATTGCAAATCTGTGAATAATGTGGCAGACATCATGATGAGAACATTATGTGTAGCAAAGCATCAAGGGATAGCTGAGAAGCTGGGGATGGTAAAACATGATGTGTAATGTATGTAGCTATTCAATCTAGTGAAATTGGAGGGGTGTCAGTGTATGTATGCATTAGGAATTTCACTGGACAAAATATGGCAGCTGGATGATGCAATGTTTGGAAAGGTTACACCATGGTGGAGTGTCATCTTCCCACCACTTGGAGAATATGCCCAGGATGACTCAACAGGCTGATGCAACAGACAACTGCAGGCACCAGTTTTTATTTATTTAATTTATTTAAATGATTTATATCCTGTCTTTCTCCAACAGTGGGATTAAAGGCACCTGTGAGGGGAGATCATGCCATAGACAGTGTGCATGACAGTGTGGGTTATTGAGTAGTGAGTTATTGTTGGTTGTGGATGGCTGTCGTGTATATAGTGCAGTATATATATTTAGTAGTAAAGTTCTGTAAATAGAACATGGTGCTCCTGAGTATTTCTTTAGCACTTTGTGGAGCTGTAGGTGCTGGCAGCACTGCAGCCAAGCAGAGATAGCCCACAAGTGGAGTATGCAGCTCTAACAGAAATGTGGGATGGTAAGTTATGAGGTATTGGACTGGTAGGGAGGAGTAAACTGCTGCATTTAATCCAATTTGAAAACAAAGTTAGGATATAAATCATATGTGTGTGTGAATGGAGTGTATGTATGAATATGACAAAGGTTAAAATATTTAAAGATTTATAAAATAAATAGTTCAAATTAAAACTACACAGTTTCAAGCTATAAATACCAATAATGGAGAAGGTCCATGAGACATAAATCACAAATAGCCCAAGGTCCTAAAAGATCTTCATACAAAGAGATGCCACATACAGTTTTCACACATGGCCAATGAAGTTCTTATGTTTTCCAATTTTGGACAAAGGATTGCCTGAAAATTGGCATTAAAAGCAATTTTATAATAGTAAAGTTAATTTTAATAATAATAATAATTTTACAAATGGCTTTAAGGTTTTGTGAACTGTCCAAGGTTTCTTTTTGCTGTTCTAGAGACCACAGGCCGAGCACATGTCAAAATCGGCCTTAAACATTCCTAAGTGGCATTGGCATTCTTCCTTGTAGAGGCCAATGCTGCCTGTTCTGATGGTTACTTGGCAACTCTAGAAGCTACCATAGCTTCTCTGTGACTGCTAGTGGCTGAATATAGGAGAAGAGTGATTTATTCTGGACCAAGGAAGAAGGAGAGGACTATCTCTTAGCTCCCCTTCTGGGTTCAAGAAAAAGTTAGAGAAAAAGACAGCAACCCTAATATAGGAAGAACAAAGCTGAAGACACAGTGATTTAAACCTAGAGGTTGCAAAGGGAAGCCCTCCAACCTCAGGGCCAGGATGGATAAAATTGGTCAGTCTGGTTTTCTCTCACATTCAGGTTTTTCAACCTCTCCATTTTTACAATTTTTAAAAATCCCCAAGCAAACTGAAACAAAATTCTCCCTCTACTGCTGAGAGGGAATGTGATCTGGGTAAAGAGGATCCCACACTGCTCAACTTCTCTTGTTCCAGGAATCTTGCTTCTTACCTGATCTGGTTCTATTTCACTGCAAAGAGGAGGAAGAGACGACTGAGTTTTTGATGGTAGCCTCATTCCAGCGTCTGTGGGAGAGATCAAGATCACACACACTTCTGTCAGAGGTTACAGCTACAGCCTTAAACGAATACTCACTAGGCTGGGAGTACAAGCATAGCTCAGTCAACAAAGCCTCTGACAACACAGCTCCTTTTCAGAAATTTAAAAGAAGCAACTGGTACTGGTTTAACAATGAGCAACTGCCAATACAATGTAACAGTTAAAATGTTTAAATTCAAAGTTATTGCTATTCCAGTAAGAGGGTTGGAAAACAGCCATAACAGCCAGATTTTACACACACACACATTTTAAAAAGCCAGGAGTTTTGTTTTTGTTTTAAGTCATTTGATAAAAACAAAGGTTTAAACGAACCAACCCTGAAACTGCCATCCACACAGGGGTTGTGTAGTGCATTGAATGTATATCTCACACGCAGAGATTATGCTCTCCAGCTTTGATGTAGTTATCTCGGCTGCTTTATGTTCATATACGTGTGTGTGTGTGTGTGCACGCGTATACACACATATACACAGTAGCAAAGAACGCAACTGAAGAACAGAACAAATACTTTGAGTTTGCACTGCTTGGATATCTAGCTAAAAAATCTGTACTTGAACCCACAACAGCTATAATAGAATATCTTTCTAAACAGCTACATGTGAGGGAGAGAGAGAGAGAAGATTGGCATTTTCATTTGCGGAACTAATAAAGTTGCACTGCGTTGCAGATAATTTGTAAAGGTCTTGTTTGTCCCTAGTAGCCCTTTCTCTATCAGTTAATTCTTCAATTAAGATGATGTCCCAGGGCCTTGTGTTTTTATTTACTGTATTTTCCGGTGTATAAGACGACTGGGCGTATAAGACGACCTCCAACCTTTCCAGTTAAAATATAGAGTTTGGAATATACTCACTGTATAAGACTACCCCTCTTTTAATGCACACCAAATAAAATTTTTAAAAACATCAGATTTGATTTCAATATGGTAATTTTAATTCAAATACTTATGACATGCAGGTACTTAGCAGGAAAACTTGTTGTATACAAAGCCTGCTTGGATTGGTTAGCTCTCCCTGCCTGTCCAGCCCTCCCTGTCTCCAAGACTATCAGAGCAGTAGCACAAACACGGCTCTTTTTTCCATAACCCACAGCCGTTTTTGAGCTCCCCCCACTATATGCGGCGACCACAGATTCTCCAGTGCAGCTCGGAGGTTTCAGCACCCGCCCTATAAGACAACCCCTGACTTCTGAGAAGATTTTCTTGGGTTAAAAAGTAGTCTTATATGCCAGAAAATACAGTATATCTGGACTCCACTCCCTCAACCTAAAGCCACTTTATTTTCACAACATCCAGATGAGAAAGAGGACCTGGTTGAGGTTTTGTTGTTGACTGGGAGCTGAAACTGGATTTTCCCAAGCCCTTGTCCAATATTCTAACCACTGCATGACTATCTGTTATTGTTGTGCACTTTCAAATCATTTCTGACTTATAGTAACCCTAAAGTGACTCTGGGAGGCAGCGTGGTGAATGGAACTTTGGACGACACCTCTGGAAACCATGGTTCAAATCCCCGCTCGGTCATGGAAACCCACTAAGTGACCTTGGGCAAGTCATATTCTTTCAGCCTCAGAGGACAGCAAAGGCTTCTCAACAAATTCTGCCAAGAAATCTCTGAGGCAGGGTCACCTTAAGGCAGTGATGGCGAACCTATGGCATGCGTGTCAGAGGTGGCACTCAGAGTCCTCTCTGTGGGCACATGTGCCATCGTCCCTGCACAGAGTTTGCCAGAGTTTGTTACTAGAAAGTCAGAGGGACATGGCACTTTGCAATAAATAAGTGGGTTTTGGGTTGCAGTTTGGGCACTCGGCCTCAAAAAGGTTCACCATCACTGCCTTAAGGCCACCATGAGTCAGAAACCACTAGAAGGCACACAATAACAAAAACAACAACACCCAAAAGACTCTGGACAGAGTGTTCATCCGTACCTTGCAAGGGGGCCCCTTCATCATACTCCTGCTTGATCTCCCTCCATGGAGGACAATGCCTTGTATCCAATGGAGCCTTCTCTGCCACAGAGAATTCAGAGTGAACGTCCCTCAGGAAACTGTTGGCCTGAAACACCAGTGAGGATGCAAGACATGGAATTTCAAGAATGATGAGAACATGGGAATGTCTTTGGGGAAGGGTTTTGGACTTGTGTGGTGTCCACCCACATGCAAGTCAGGAAAAAATCAGCAGCTCATAAGCCCTACTTAAAAAAAGGATATACAAAATCAGATGTCGACAAGATGAAACACAGCACAACATAAGGTATGGCAATTTTGTTAATACTTAATACAAATTTATTGGATATGCTGGAATGCAAACAGTTCCATGGAGCCCATAGCAAGAACATCTGAAGTGCTGGAAAACACTGCTATCACTTACAATGGAAGTATTCTCATGGACCTACTTTAATACACACACACATATATCTACATCTGGAGAAATATGGAGAAACAAAAAAGAAAACCTACTGACACTGTGTATTTAAACTTCCCAGTACAGTCAGTAGCCACAAGACTGTTGTTAGTACAGTGGACCCTTGGTATCCGCTGGGGTTTGGTTCCAGGACCCTCAGCGGATACCAAAATCTGTGGATGCACAAGGTCCATTAAATACAATGGCATAGTCAGATGGTGTTCCTTATATCAAATGACAAAATCAAGGTTTGTTTTTTGGAATTTATACATTTTTAAAGTATTTTCAAAATGTGGATACTTGAATCCGTATATAAAAAATTCATGGATATAGAGGGCTGACTATATCTTACTTTGGCTTCTGAATAGGAGAGGGGGGAAGGTAAGTAAGAATAAATCTGTTTCCCTCTCTTAGGTTCAAAACACACTGCAGAAATAATCCAGTTTGAGACTGCTTTAACTACCAGGGAATCCTGGGAACTGTATTTTATTGTGGCACCAGAGCTTTCTGGCAGAAAAGGCTAAATGTTTCACAAAACTCCAGTTCCCAGAATTCCCTAGTATTGAGCCAGGGCAGTAAAATGGTTTCAATTTTTGGATAATTTCTGCAGGGTTTTTTTTTTTAATCTTAGGGCGATAGTGGACTGCTTGCTGGAGTGGCTGAACCCCATTCTGCTCCTGGACACCTCAGGGCCATACTCTGCCACTATATCTAACACTGGGAAAATCTAGTTGTGTGGCAGTGCCAGCATCAAAAACCTGGCACTTCCTTTGAATGCCTGAGAAACAGGGAGCACCCATATGGTTTTAAAGCAGAATCGCACTTCTAAGAGCCTTTGGAGAGTGTGATTCCACTTCATTATAAGATGGATCCTCCCCACACCTCTCCTTATCCAAGACAAATCTGGGAGTACCACATTTCAACATAAGCTCTTCAGGGAGCCTTTGCACCCTTTAGTCATCAAAGGTCTCAAAACAGGAACCTGATAGCCATCACCTGCTCACATTTGCACCGGGAGTAGATATTCTCACCTGTGGTTCTTTTGGCTTCTTCTCTGCCTCTGCCTGACTCAGGAGGAAACCCTCTGCTAGGGAAACCGCTTGAGAACAGGTCTCTGCCCCACATTCCCGAACCCACGTCTCCAAGTCCGGGGGCAGGATGGTCAGGAACTGCTCCAAGATCACCAGGTCCAGGATCTCATTTTTTGTGTGTCCCTCTGGATTCAGCCACTGGCGGCAGAGATGGTGGAGACGGCTGCAAACATCTCGGGGCCCCTTGCCCTCCTCAAAGGAAAACTGCCTGAAGCACTGGCGTTGTATGTCTGAGCTGGCAAGGTCCTCACCCAGGAACCTCCTCTGGAATGCCTTCTCCCAGAATTCTCCACTGCTCTCAGCAATGAGGCTGTCAGGGCCTCTGTCTCCTTCAGGTCCAGCTAAATCTGGTTCATCCATTCTTCGATGATTTTATTTTATTTTTTGCAGGGAGGGTTATGTCAACGAAGCCACAAAAATGAACTGAGTTATTTCTGGTGCTTCTGTCTCAGCTGAAAGAAGACCCTAAGCTGCTCTCCTGCAACATCATGTAAACACAAAATACTGTTACATTATTATTGATATTATCAGGTGTTCATAGAGGAACATCAATGTACATTGTTGTGCTAAGAATTATTATCTTGCTAACAGTAATAATAATAATAATAATAATAATAATAATAGTTTATTTTTATTCCGCTTTTCCAACTTTGATCAAAGCGGCATATAGAATTTAGATAAAAAATACACCAAGATAAAAACATTTACAACAACATTTAAAAACAGTCACAATAACAACACAGGGCCAGCTGAGTGGGGGAATCCATAAACATTCCAAAGTCGTCAACATAGGGGGTGAAACATAAAATGACATCTCATGGGGGGAAGGCTTTAGGGAAGAAGAAGGTCTTAAGGTTCTTCTTAAAAGTATCTAAAGATGTGGTGGAGCGGAGCTCGTTCAGGAGATTATTCCATATTCTTGGGGCCGAGATAGAAAAGGCCCGTTGTGAGGTCCTCGCATAACGTGCAGTTGGGAACTCCAGCAGATTCTTCCCTGCCGACCTGAGTGTGTGGGGCGGATTATATGGGGAGAGGCGATCCTTCAAGTACCCTGGGCCCAAGCCATTTAGGGCTTTATAGGTCATAACCAACGCCTTGTATTGAGCCCGGAAGCAAATAGGCAGCCAATGAAGATCTTTCAAAATAGGTGTTATGTGGTCTGACCTGGAACCACCAGCGACCAGTCTGGCTGCCATGGTTTGTACCAATTGTAGCTTCCAGGTTTGGTACAAGGGTTGCCCCATGTAGAGCGCACTGCAGAAATCCAATCGAGAAGTTACCAGAGCATGTACTACAGTTTCAAGGTCCCTCTGGTCCAGGTAGGGGCGCAGCTGGCGTATCAGCTGAAACTGATAACAAGCACTCCTGACCGCCGCATCCACCTGAGATGAGACCTGGAGCGATGAGTCCAGGAGCACTCCCAAACTGCAAACCGAGTCCTTCAAGGGCAGCGTGACCCCGTTCAGGACAGGATGGCAAGTCTCACCACCAGTACCTCCGTTTTCTCTGGATTCAGACTGAGTTTGTTTTCCCTCATCCAGCCCATTACCGACTCCAAGCAGGCATTTAGAGGAGAGATGCCATCCCTAGTCACTGCATCAGTCGGAGACACAGAGAAACAAATTTGGGTGTCATCAGCGTACTGATAACCCCGCGCCCCGTATCTTCGGATGATCTCTCCCAGCGGTTTCATGTAAATGTTAAATAGCATGGGGGACAGAATAGCTCCTTGAGGGACACCAGATGTCAGTTCCCTCTTATTGGAGCAGACGTCCCCCAGCTGTACCATCTGGAATCTACCCGAGAGGTAGGAACGGAACCACTGGAGCGCAGTGCCCCCGATACCTAATTCCCTCAGGCGTTCCAGAAGGATACCATAGTCAATGGTATCGAAAGTCGCTGAGATGTCCAAAAGCACTAACAGTGACACGCTTCCCCTGTCCATGCCGAGACGGAGATCATCGACTAAGGCGACCATGGCAGTTTCAACTCCATAGCCCGCCCGAAAGCCGGTTTGAAATGGGTCTAGAAAATCCATTTCATCCAAGATCGATTGAAGCTGGAAAGTGACCGCTCTCTCGATCACCTTCCCCAAAAACAGCAGCAGTGTTACAGGCCGACAGTACCCCAAAGGCTGATCCTGTCTGATCTTGGAAGCTAAGCAAGGCCAGCCCCTCCTATGACTATGAAGTGCTGTAGGCAAAGAAAATAACTGGCAAAACCACCTCTTGAGTACTACTCACCTAAGAAAACCCTATTAAATTAGCAATAGCAACAACAAGTACATTTCTATATTGCTTATCAGTGCACTTAAACATTCCCTAAGCGGTTTACAAAGTGTAAGCTAATTGACGGGGTTGCCATAAGTTGACAGGCAACAAACACACACATGGGAAAGAAAATATTTGTGAAGCCCTCTAAGAGCAAAGAATTCTCTTCCCTTAAGGAAAGGCAGTTCAAAAAACTATTTCACCTGATAGCCAATACCAATAATGAAAAGCATCATAGTTGAAAGAGACCACAAGGGCCATCCAGTCCAACCCCCTGCCATGCAGGAAATCACAACAACAACAACATATTTATATTTTCCCGCCTCTCCTGAATGGATCAAGGCGGGATTACAACCCATAAAATACATACAAAAACCCATCAATAAAATACAATAAAAATAATTACATTAAAACGAGCTCATCGTCATACAGCAATAGAATACAATTATACAGTGATAAGAAAATAGAACAGTATTTCTTACATGGGGTCAGGGGGGTAAGCTCACCGAAAAAGATCCGTCTTAAGTGCCCTCTTGAAGGCTTCCAAGGAGGCAATAAGACGGATCTCTTCCGGAAGACTATTCCATAATTTCGGAGCAGCCGTAGTGAAAGCTCTTTGGAAAGTCATTACAAATCTGGTTGGCTGATGTTCTAATAGATTCTTCCCAGTTGTTCTGAGAGTGCAGGACGGATTATGTAGGGAGAGGCATTCCTGCAAGTAACTCGGACCCAAGCCATGTAGGGCTTTAAAGGTAATGACCAACACCTTGTATTGTGCCCAAAAGCTAATTGGCAGCCAGTGAAGAGATTTTAAAACAGATGTTATGTGGTCAAACCTGGATGAACCGGTGACCAATCTGGCTGCCGCATTTTGAACCAACTGAAGCTTCCGAGCTTGGTACAAGGGTAGCCCCATGAAGTGCGCGTTACAGAAATAAAGACGAGAGATTAGCAGAGCAAGCACCACAGTTTCAAGGTCCTTTTGGTCCAGGCACCAAGCACTCCTGGCTGTCGCTTCCACTTGAGATGATAACTGTAGAGACGAATCTAGGAGTACTCCCAAACTGCGGACTTTGTTCTTTAGGGGAAGTGTGACCTTGTCCAGGACTGATAGACAAACCTCCTTCCCCGGACATGGGGTACCTATTGCAAGTACCTCCGTTTTCTCTGGATTCAGCTTAAATTTGGCCTCATCCAGCCCATTACTGACCCAAGACAGGCATCCCGAGGAGAGATGCCATTCTTAGTCACTGCTGCAGTCGGGGACATAGAGAAGTAGATTTGGGTGTCATCAGCGTACTGATAACACCCTGCCCCATGTCTACGGAGGATCTCGCCCAGCGGCTTCATGTAAATGTTGAACAGCATGGGGGACAGAATGGGGCCCTGAGGAAAGCCAGATATCAGCTCTCTTTTTGAAGAGCAGCTGTCCCCAGCATCACCATCTGGAATCTGCCTGAGAGGTATGAATGGAGCCACTGGAGTGCAGTGCCTCCAATACCTAATTTCCTCAGGCGTTCCAGAAGGATACCATATCAGGCCGCTGAGATGTCCAAGAGCACCAACAGGGTCACAATTCCCCTGTTGATACCCAGATGGAGATAATCGACTAAGGAGACCATGACAGTCTCAGCTCTGTATCCCGCCCTGAAGTGGGTCCAGATAATCGGCTTCCTCCAAGACAGCATGGAGTTGGAAGACAACTGCCCTCTCGATCACCTTGTCCAAGAATGGTAGACGGGAGACCGGTCTATAGTTATTTCACATCAGGGGGTCTAGCAAGGGGTTTTTCAAGAGGGGTTTAACCACCGCTTGTTTTAGTTGATCTGGAAATTTTCCCTCTCTAAAAGATGCATTAATTATAGATCTTAACAAAGTTTTTAGCGCATCACCTTCCTAGGCAGTCAGCCATGACAGACAAGGATCAAGGGGCATGTTGTCCTCCTTACACTTCCAAGAAGCTTGTCCACTTCAATGGTATTTACAAAATCCAAATGATGCAGTTTAACATAGTCCACAGAGTCATTGGACATCTCTCTTACTGTTTCTGTTCTAATGCCTGCATTCAGATAAATTCTTATCTGAGAGATTTTATCTACGAAAAAGTCATTAAATGCATCACAGTGGGCTTAAATGACTGCAAAATTAGGTTCTGGGCAGGAGGCAGCATAGTTAGCTCATTAACCACCCTGAACAGCTCTGCTGGACGAGATCTTGCAGATGCAATGCGTGCAGCATAAAAAGAGTCCTTTGCTGCATCCATTGCCACTCCATAGGACTTCAAAGAGTCTCTATGGTGTGTCTTATCAGATAAAAGTGATGTTTCTGCCAGTGGCGCTCTAGTCGTTGTGCAGCCCGCTTCATCTTACGAAGATCTTGTGTGTATCATGGTTTCCTATTTGAAGTGGGCCGGAAAGGATGCTCGGGGGCGATAATGTCAATAGCTCTCTTAAGATCGTTATTCCAGGTATCAACCAAGGCTTTGACAGAATCGCCGTCATTCCCAATCAAAGCATCTCTGACAGATAGCCATCCAGCCTCTTTTGAAGACCTCTAAAAGAGGAGACTCCATCATCCTCCAAGGGAGTGTCTTCTACTGTCGAACAGCCTTTACTGTCAGGAAGTTCCTCCTAATGTTGAGCTGGAATCTCTTTTCCTGGAGCTTGCATCCATTGCTCCAGGTCCTAGTTTCTGGAGCAGCAGAAAATAAGCTTGCTCCCTCCTCAATATGACATCCCTTCAATTTACTTAATCAAGGCCATCATAGCACCACTTAACTGTCTCTTTTCCAGCCTAAACATACCCAGCTCCCTAGGTCTATCGTCATAGGGCCTGGTTTCCAGACCCTTCACCATTTTGGTTGTCCTTCTCTGGACACACTCCAGTTTGTCACAATATTCCAGTTGGTGCCTGACCAGAGCAGAATAGAGTGGTACTATTTCTTTGCATTGGCCTTTTTAGCTGCCACATCACACTGTTCACTCATGTTCAACTTGTGGTCTACTTGGACTCCTAGGTCCCTTTCACACGTAGTTTCATTCAGCCAGGTTTCACCCATCCTATATATGTGCATTTTATTTTTCCGCCCCAAGTGCAATACCTTACATTTCTCTGTGTTGAATTTCATTTTGTTAGCTTTGGCCCAGCTTTCTAGTCTATTCAGGTCATCTTGAATCTTGATCCTGTCCTCTGGGGTATTAGCTATTCCCCCTAATTTGGTGTCATCTGCAAATTTGATAAGTATGCTCTCAATTCTGTCATCCAGGTCATTGAAAAAGATGTTGAATCTAAGAAAGCTCCTTCTGCCAATTCCTTTATCTCAGTCATTGTCAAAGGAGCCACAAGATCTCCCTGCAGACTGATCCCAGAGACTAACAGGGCTATGCCTTTGGATTCTGCAAAGGCCCAGAATGCAGCTCAAGAGGAGCAGCAGCGCTTCAAGAAGGGCTTCTTCGTACAGCAACCATGGTCCAAAACAGTCTGCAGAAACAATCCAGTCTGAGACCACATTACCTGCCCTGGCTCAGTGCCAGGGAATCCTGGGAGTTGTAGTTTTATTGTGGCGCCAGAGCTCTCTCTGGCAGAGAAGGCTCACTGTCTCACAAAAGCACAGTTCCCAGGATTCTTCCGCAGCCTGTGTTTCGACTCCGTCTCCATAGCATGCAATTACCTGCGGGAAGAGAGGGAAGAAAGGAGGGAGTCAGGCCTGCCTGTCAGTCAACCCCCAAGGCCCGCCTTTTCCGGCCATTGTGGGGAAACGTCCTAGAGAGGGAGGAAGTGGAAGACCTGTCAATCAATGTTGACGCCCGCCCCTTTCGGCCATCGGTCAGGGTCGCTCTTCCTAGAGCGGTGCTGGAGTCTGTGTTTGTGTGTCAATGGCAGGAGAGCAGGGTGAGTGGGGCCCCTTTTCTGCCCTCCAATCTGGGCCAAGGAGGAGGGCCCCTGCCAGGGATATTTGGGGCTAGAGGAGGAGGGGATGAAGGGGGGAAACATGCTCAGCAATGGCTCCTTTTCATCCTGGAGAGAAGTGACCAGTGGGGTCCCACAGGGCTCTGTCCTGGGCCCAGTGCTATTCAACATCTTTATCAATGACCTGGATGACAGAATTGGGAGCATACTTATCAAATTTGCAGATGACACCAAATTAGGGGGAATAGCTAATACCCCAAAGGACAGGACCAAGATTCAAAATGACCTGAATAGACTAGAAAGCTGGGCCAAAGCTAACAAAATGAAATTCAACACAGAGAAATGTAAGGTACTGCACTTAGGGTGGAAAAATAAAATGCACAGATATAGGATGAGGGACACCTGGCTGAATGAAACTACGTGAGAAAGGGATCTGCTAGAACATGGCCCCTTACCCAAAAAACCCACAAGAAAGTATGGATGCCAGCCATGAAAGCCTTCAACTTCTCATTAGGAAGAACTTCTTGAGAGTAAGAGTTCTTCAACAGTGAAATGCACTCCCTCAGAGAGCGGTAGAGTCCCCTTCCTTGGAGGTCTTTAAAGGGAGGCTGGATGGCCGTCTGTCAGGTGCCTTGATTGGGAGTTTCTGCATAAGGAGCCAGCTTAGGCTTTCTAGGGAGAGATTTCTAACTGGAAGACCAATCATGGAGAAGACCCTCTCCTGCAATCCCACAAAACCTACCTGTGAAGGAGGTGGGATCATAAAAAGTGCTTGTAAAAGCCTAGAGCTGGAAGAGACCCCAGGGGCCATCCAGTCCAACCCACTGCCATGCAGGAATAAAGAATCAAGGCACCCCTGAACCCAGCCTCTGTTTAAAGACCTGAAGATGAGGAGACTTGATCATCCTCCGAGGGAGATTGTTCCACTGTCAAACAGCTCTTACTGTCAGGAAAGGCTTCCTAATATTGAGGTGGAATCTCTTTTCCTGTAAAGATGTTGAGATTTCATTTATTTATTTATCCATCCATTTGTCATTCCCCAGAGATGGGGTCCGAGGGCTTACAAAAATTTTAAAACAAGATTAAATTTAATATCTTATTTTCCAAACATTAAATAGCAATATTATTAGAAACTATGTTAAAACCACATTTAGGCAGGTTAAGATCAGAAGATATTGCCTGAGGCAGAAAAATAGCTTTAACTAAATTTCCCAAAAGCCTGCAGGAATACAAAGGTTCTGCAAAAAAAAGGACAGCAAACAAAGAGCCAGCGAAGCCTCTCTAAGGGAGGAAGTTAAAGAGTGGCAGCAACCACTTCGAGGGTCTTTCTGCATTTCCATGGAACCTGTCTCTTAAAGTGGTGAGATGGAAAGAAGTTTCTTCCTGAAGATGTTTGAGCTTGGATAGGTTCATATTGAAATATATGAAAGTTAATTGCCTCAGGCAGCAAAATGGCTTCAGCTGAAATTTCATGCATGTAGAACATTGAAAACCAACAGTGTCTGCCTGCAGAGAAGTATTTTAACAGAATACTATAATTCGTAAGGCATGATGGGAGGCATAAAGAGCAAGGAGTTCTTGGGGTTGGAGGATCCTGTATAATAAGAAGGTTTTGGTGTCTGGAGAAGGGAAGGAACGTACTATCTCTCTTGGTCTTTGACTCATGGTACTTGTCTCTCCTGCACAGGGAAAGAAGCCAGTTTCTGGCTTGAATTTGATGGTTAAACATTAAACATCTCCCTACCTTAAGAGAAGCTTCATAACTGCTCAGCCAGGGAGGCCCTGGACCAACCTATTGCCTCAGTCATGCAGAAGAATACTCTCTCGTCTCCAGGACTGCAGTAAGTTGATTGTCAGTCCAGTTGACATCTATTTGTGAAATAGTATCTCGGTGTGTTGGGGGAGCCATCTTGTCAGGAAGCAAATAGTCCTGGGCTGCTAAGTTTCTAGTTACAGACACAACACTTATCAAGGGGGAAGTGAGATGAATGAGGAAGAGAAGGCAAAGAAGGGGATTCATTTTAGAGATTAAACAAGTGAAAGGAATTCTGCATTGTGTGTAGATTCAGGTCTGTCAGAAGGAAAGGGAAAGTTCCCTGACTTCTGGCATCCCTCCTAGTGTCTTTGTGAGCCATGGCAGTTTTACTTCTGTATAATAAAAGGAGCCAGTTTACAAGTTGAATTTGATAGTGAAACAGTTCTTTACATGAAAAGAATGTTTATAATAGATTCTGCACAGAACATCTCTTTTTCTTTGCAGGGCTTGGCATTTCCCAGTAATTTGGCCAGTCTTCTGCCAGAGGGAGAATGTGTCTGAAGAGAAAAGAACTTCTTCACCTAACCTGTTATTTCTTTTGGAGCACCATTCATTAATGGAGAAGCAAGAATTAAGAAAAAGCTGTCCTGCTGTTCAAGTTGGGAGTAGAGGAGGATTTTGGGAAAGAGGAACCATGCAGAAAAGCCAGGGAATGGATCTGCCCAATTCAGAGGTGCAGCGCCAGCACTTCAGAAATTTCCACTATGACAAAACTGAGGGGCCCCGGAAGCTTTGCAACCGACTGCATGGTTTCTGTCGTCTGTGGCTGAAGCCAGAGCAACACACTAAGGCTCAGATCCTGGACCTGGTGATCCTGGAGCAGTTCCTGGCTGTCCTTCCCCCAGAGATGGCCATCTGGGTCAGGGAATGTGGGGCAGAGACCAGTTCCCAGGCGGTGGCCCTGGCGGAAGGTTTCCTCCTGAGTCGGGCAGAGGAGAAGAAACAGGAAGAACAGCAGGTGAGATTCTTTCATTTTGGTACTTTATATATATATGAAATATAACAATAGAAAATGCAACAAAGTAAATGTAACACATCAGTCTGTAGTTTTGGAACTATTTTAACATGACCTAATCTATTTAACTTTTTAAATAGTTTAATATGTTTTTAGCTTCTAAAATAATTTTTATTGCTTATATTGTGTTAAATTTGTCAGATTGGTTCTGTTGTATCCCACTCTGAATGCTGATTATGAATACAAAGCAGTTGTTGTGTGCTTTCTAGTCATTTCTGACTTATGGTGACCCTAAGGTAAACCTATCACAGGGTTTTTTGGCATGTTTCTTTAAAGGGGGTTTGCCATTGCTATCCTCTGAGGTTGAGAGAGTCTGATTTGCTCAGGATCACACAGTGAGTTTTATGGCCAAGCAGGGATTTGAACACTTGTCTGAAAATCCTAAGTCTAATGCTAAAACCACTACACCATGCCGGCTCTCAAAACAGACAAGTAACACTAGGTAACTGTTTCATGTTCATGATCACTATTCAATCACAATCCTGACATTATTGCCACGATCATAATCTCCCTCCCCCCAAAAACAACTTTACTGGTCATAAAGTGCATGGAGAGAAGGAGGTCCATTCAGCTGGTGATAGGAGCATGGTTGAATGATATTTCCATCAGTCTGAGGAATCAGCAGCAATGATGATGAGGATTAGGGCAGCAATTTGGTCCTAAGCAATATGTTGGTGCTGCTGCATAGCACCAACTATGAAAATTGAGGCCTTGTTCTGTAAATTCAAACTGTAGCCCACTATTCGTCATTTTTTATTTAATCGTTTAGAAGTATAAGCAGAACATTTTATTGTTAGTTCATGAACTTGTGTTTTCATTTAAAAGCTAATTTATTTTGTGGCTGTACATTTAACATCAGGGAAAAATAGTTTAGCAGATTAATTAACAAATATCAATTGATTAAAGGATGGTATATGAAATACATTTGAGGAAGAGCCCACAAACTCTTTCAAAGTTAAATGTTCAGGACATAGTTCATTAATCCAGATAATTAAAAATGTTATTATGTCACCCTGTTCCTTCTGCTCAGGAACCCCATGAAATCACAGGTTTAGGCATCACCTTTCATTCTCTAGGTCTTCCATCTTAGAATACAGGAATCTGTTCACAGATTCTAGATTCTGGAGCAGATATGAGCTGTTTCTGTTTCTGCTACATCATTAGATGTGTTGCTTGTTTCTTCCAATCTCTCTTTAAGCAATGAGAGACTGGCATTAACTGGTACTAAGACTGTAAACCTTTTGCAGATCCTTATTTAGACAAGTCCTAAATTGTTCCCAGACTGATAGAACTTTAGGAGGTTTGTCACTTGCTTTCTGACCTTTGTTTAATCTCACAATGTTTCATATCTTAGCCACCATTTCCCCTCATTTTCTTTTTTTCTGACAAAGGGTCTGAACAGATAGGCCAAAATAAAGCTGCTTCAGGTCACTTTGGAGGTATGCTGTTTAAATGACACATGCATCTTAAGAGGCCAGAAACTGTGCCAAAGCTGCACGTCAGTCCTTAGGACTGAAACATGGCTTTGATGTGACTTTTGTCCTCTTAGGATGCATGTGTCATTTAAACAGCACATTTCCAAAGTGGCCCAATGCAGTTTTATTTTGGCCTGTGTTTAGTCCCAAAGATACGTTCTTTTGGTTATTTAAACATGAAGCCACTCTCATCTTGATACTTCAGAAACATTGTAAAAACCTCTTCCAGTTATTACCCAAGATATCATAAGGGAGTAAGATTCCAACCACACCCCCTCATCCCTTGCAAACTGCAGGAAAAGAGATTCCACCTCAACATTAGGAGGAACTTCCTGACAGTAAGGGCTGTTCAACAGTGGAACACACTTCCTTGGAGGTCTTTAAACCGAGGCTGGATGGCCATCTGTCGGGAATGCTTTGACTGAGAGTTCCTGCATGGCAGGGGTTTAGACTGGATGGCACTTGTGGTCTCTTCCAACTCTATGATTCTTCATTCCTTTTCTAATTATTTTCATGGTAACTATTGTTGGTCTTTCTGGTGCAGGAAGTGTTTCTGGAAGAAGCCATTGAGGGTCTTGAGGCAGCAAAGGGTCCCTCAGATTCTGAGCAGGAAGTGCAGTCTATTTGGATCTCAAAAGAAAAGGACAGAGATGCCTCATTAGGTAAGGGCTTTTAAAAGGGGACATACTTCAGTTTAGTCTGCCCCTCCACATACTCTGAAAATATATGGGGTGTACATGTGATCCCCAGAGCCTACAGATAGGGGAGATTATGATATTTTGCAGTGTCTTGTCTCAACATTTAGGCATTTATAGATTTAAACCTACACTTTCACAGAGCCATTATGCTAGAAGGGGTTTCAATTACACATGACATATGCATATTCTGTCAAACTTACAAAATCTGTGTAAGGCATAAACACTTTTGAGGGTTGATATTGTGCAATTTTTTTTACACCAGTGCTGGTCAAGAGAAAGGGTCTTCAGATTATGCTATCATACTTGATTGGAACAGTTTGTTCCTGTATGCCTTCTGTCCATTTCCCTTCATAACCATGGTCCTGGTAAAGATAAAAGAGGACCTGCAAACTCTGTTCTCGTAACCAGGCAAGCATGGGTCACCACTCTGTTGTTGCTGTCCAGATAGACTTACATGAGGCTGTCTCTCCACAAGCACATACTCAACTTATTTCAGGAGCAAGATCCTGCACCTCTTCCTTGAATGTCTTTAACAGCACCGAGGCTACATCTCCCTTTTCCTATGATATAGAACTTTGAAGGTTCTTCAAAATGTCACATGCACAACTTATGATTTAAAGTGGAGGAAGTTTGAAGCCTTTGCATTCGATATATGTGAATCATCTCTGTCTTGTTCTGTTCCTTTTGTTCTATACTTTCTTCTGAACCTTAAAGGGTGAAGGGGCTAGCTTCCTCCTAAATATAAGTTTCCTTAGCAGCAGTTTCAGCTTTCCAGCAGAACAATTAAAATACAAAATCTATATTTTTGCATTCTAATGTCAAGCATTTCCTTAAGCATCTCACTCATCAGTATCAGTCATTGCTGATCCTGCCATGTTCCATGTCATTGGTGTTGACTCAATTAATGGGTAAACCTTCTGAGCCACTAGCCAAATCTCATTTATGGTTACTTTAAAGGCACTTTTTCTTCCCACAGTCTCATCAGCTAGAACACGTGAGCTTTGTGTGTTATGTTCTGATGTTCATTACTAAGTTTTTCACAGAAACAAGGTCTCACTGTGACCTGGCATCTCCTTCCTACTAAAGATCATCTTAGACTTTCATTTTTCTGAGGACATTGTTCTTCCTGAGTTCATAAAGAACCCTCCTTCCCTGCTGGAGGTTGAATTGCATTCTCAAAATGTTCACCATGTTTTGCTTTATTACACAGATATAACTGTAGCTTTTGACAGTATCCTGTGCTTTTTGTTTGTTATATTGGATCTAGGAAGGGCTTTCTGATTTCAGCTCACTTTTTCCCCAGTTAGTGGAAGCCATCTCCCTGATATATTAGTTGGCTAAGTTGCTGCCTTCACAGTTCCTTTAGGCACATCCCACTAGAGCTGTTTCAACCTTGTCTTCACTTCTCTGAGGTGTGTGTTTTCCTAATCTGTGTAAGCCTACAGCATGTTCACAGCCTTCCACCTTTCTTAACTGTCTCAGATGCAACATTTGTTAGAGCAATGTTTTGTTGCTATAGACATGACATCTCCCTCCTTGGGTAAGCTAGCTGACTGGTAGCCCAATTTTGTGGTTCATAGAGGACAGGTTGCTTACTTGTCTGTACCTTTACTTCTTCAAATGGTTATTGGTGAGTTCAAAAACTCCACCCTCCTCCCATCTTTCTGTCTTGCCAAACCTCTGCAACAAGTGTGGAAACTGAGGCAAATATCTAAGCATGTTGGGGCATGACTACAGAGGAAGTGGGGTAGAGAGCCTGCCAAAAAGCTGCTTGGGTCTAGGATGTACCACACAAAACCCACGTGTGTGACAAACAAAAAACAAACAAACAGCTTCATTTATATACTGCTTCATACTGAACTAACAGTGTCTAAGCGGTTTACAACTGTAAGGTAATTGCCCCCAACAATCTGGGTATTCATTTTAGAGACCTCGGAAGAAAGCAAGCCTGAGTCAAGCTTGAGCCCTTTTTGCTGGTATCGAACTCGCAACCTCATGGTTTTGAGTGAGTGGCTGCAGTACAGGCATTTAACCACTGTGCCACCAGGGCTCCTTCTAGTGACCACTTGAAGACCCACAGTTACAGGTAAACAACCTGTCTGTCTCTGCCAATCTCATACTTACTGAGTCTACAAAGACTTCCTAAAGGCTTTAGCCTTGATGGCATATTTTGGAAAAACATGAATGAGTAATAGAAGGAATGTTAAAAAACTTTCCCTTTTGCCTTTTGTGTCTCTCACAGTAGATGTAAGAAGGACAACACCCATCCGTAGCAGCTCATTTTTTCATTGTGATGACTTGAGAACAGCGTTCAAGAGCCTGGATCAGGTAGGAGGCAGGAGCACTGGAGGGCCAAGAAGGGGACAGGTTGTGTGCCCCTTTCCTTTCGTTTGTAAATGTCCTAAGTGAAGAATTGATCCATGTTGAGCAGCCCCAAACTGCCAAGTTTCTGTTCTGACTGGGGTCAATATTTTTGACTTACGCATACTAGTTCCTTCTGTAGGTGACCTTTGAGGAAGTGTCTGTGTCTTTCAGTGAGGAGGAGTGGGCCCTGCTAGATCCAGACCAAAGGGCCCTACACGGGAAAGTCATGGAGGAGAATATGCAGATTGTATCATCCTTGGGTGAGTCTCCCGCTTTCTCCTGGTTGATCCAGTTACTTTTCAGGTGCTCCTGAATCACTGTAGCCTCTTGCTGCCATTTTGCTGTACTTCTGATGGTTTCAGATGTTATTCTTATTATGGTGTTCATGTTGTTATTATATATACATTTCTATCTTGCCCTTTTCCCAGTTTGGGACTCAAAGTGGCTTACAACAATATAAAAACATATTTTAAAAATTCACAAGATATAAAAATTAAAATAAAATTAAATCATTAAAAAATTAAATCTAGATTCATATATATATAATTAACAACACAAACCCACACACATTTATACCCCAGCACAACAGTTAGCAGGATCCAGCACATTGTTTTGGTAGGACAGGCTTTATATAGTATACGTAGTCACTTATCAAATGCCTAAGGGCAAAACACAGGATGAAGGAGAGGGCCTCCAATTCTCACTGGTGAAGAAACCTGAGAGATATTCCCAACCCATCAAATTTTCATTACATTTCAGCAGGCTGGGCTGATTTCAGTGATCTCTTCAAAGGCAAGTCTGTCTCTGGAGTTGAACAGACAGCCTGGAAGGGGCGGCTTGATCTGTCCTTGACAAAGCCCAATTGAGGCCACAGCAAGCACATGCAGTGGCCCCAATCCGGCTCAAATGGTAGCTGCAAAGAGCCGCTCCTATTTGGGGTGGATTGAAGCCGCCCCACTGCAGCTTCATCCAGCTTCTATCCAGCTTAGAGGCATGTGACGTCTAAATGTCACGCCCCCAACTCGCCTGGAAGCTGCGACTTCTGGGTGACTTGTGTAAACATCATGCCCCCAAGCCAGCTTGAAGCTGGCTGAAGCTGCCAGTCTGTTCCAGCCCTCTGTAAGCTTTCTCAAGGCTCCATTAGATAGAGACTGAGATATGTGCTAATTATGGACCAGTGGATAGGGACACACACACCCACACACCCACATGGTATCTCATTCTTAAACACCTGGTTTACATCTGGCAACTTTCACTGTGGCAATGTGCAATTACTAGTAAAAATGAATGATGGAAACTTTTAGAGGGAAGTGAGATCAAAAGGGGGCAGATTTCATTTTCCTTCTCTAAGAACTGTTCATTCACTTTCTTGCTCCTACTTGGTAGCCAAGTCTAGGTATCATGCAGAGGAGAGAGTGCTAAAGATTCAAAAAGAAGCTGTCAGGTAAATAAAAGGTGAACAAATCTAGGTAATTGCTACTAGGATGTGCTCACTCCTTCCTGTCAAAGGGTGCCCACATTTGAGTGACTGCATGTAGGAAAGGCCTATGGAGGCCTATCTCTTTCAGATTCAAACTCCAGTTGCTGTCACTTATCTCTTTGATTCCAGCCACTCTTTCTGTTTGCGCTTTAACTAGTTGTTTCTGTCTTTTCAAGGTGATGGTCAGAAGAGTGAGAATGTACGAGAACTAAGGATGTCTTGGCTGCAAAGAGCCCAGGATCAACAGAAGAAAGAGAAGCAAACAAAAAATATCACTCATGGGAAGATGGGAAACAAACCTTTTGCTTCTCAAGCTTTAGATATCTCTGACATCTCCACCCAAGAAAAAGCAGAAGGAGGAAATAGAAGGAATAAAAGTATTTCTCTTGAATATGGGGGGAACATCAATTTAAATATGGTGGGAACCTCAATCCGTAGTGGAACTCATACAGACCGAATTCACACACAAGAGAAGACCTTTAATTTCATGGAGTGTGAAAAGAGGTCACATTTTGTGTCACATCAAAAAACCAACACAGGGGGAAACCCCTCCAATTGCTTGGACTCTGGAAAAAGTTTTGGTCAGACTCAGCTGTCTTCTAAGGAAAACACTCTGTCCACGGAAAAACAATTTAAGTGTTTAGAGTGTGGAAAGAGTTTCATGAAAAAGATGAGCCTCACACTTCATCAAATAATACACACAGGGGAGAAACCATTTAAGTGCTTGCAGTGTGGAAAAAACTTTCGTTGGAAGTCAAACTTCACTTGTCATCAATTAACTCACATGGAGGGGAAACAGTTCAAATGCCTAGAGTGTGGAAAAAGCTTTCGCTCAAGGTCAAACTTATCTTCTCATCAGTTAACTCACTTGGTGGAGAAACCATATAAATGCCTGGAGTGTGGGAAAAGTTTTGGTTGGAAGCAGAGACTTGCAGATCATCAAATAACTCATGCAGCAGAAAAACCATTTAAATGCCTGGATTGTGGGAAAAGTTTCAATTGGAAATCAAATTTCACTCGTCATCAGTCAACTCACAGAGCAGAGAAACCATTGGAATCAGAGACTTGTAGATCCTCAAGCAACTGATATAGCGGAGAAACCATTTAAGTGCCAAGAGTGAGAAACGCTTCAGTAAGTACAGCCTTGCTAATCATTATGCAGCAGGGAAACCATTTTAAATGCCAGGAGTATGGAAAAACTTTATGTCAAAATAGTAGCCTTGCTGTCCATCAAGCAAAGAAACCATTTAAATGCCTGGAATGTAGACAGGGGTTTGTGAACAAGAAAAGTCTTACTATTAATCAGGTAATTCACATAGGGGAGACACCATTTAAATACCAATAATGTGGAAAGAATTTCTGTCAAAAGAGTTACCTTGCTAGTCATCAGTTAATTCATACAGGGGAGAAACCATTTGAAGGCTTGTGTGTGTGTCCTCAAGTCGCCTGTCAACTTAGGATGACCATGAGTTTCATAAGGTTTTCTTAGGGAAGGAATATTTAGAGGTGGTTTGCCAGGTCGTTCCTCTGAAATATAGCCTACGACACCTGGTATTCGTTGGCAGTCTCCCATCCAAGTACTAACTAAGGCTGACCTTGCTTCCAAGATCAGATGGGATCTAGTGCCTTTATGGTACTTAGGCTGAGGGTATAGAAAGGCTTCAAACTGATGACAAACTTCGTTTGTTATCAAGCAACTCACTACAGAAGGGAAATCATTTAAATGCTTGGACTATGCAGATGGGGGGATCACTCCAAAGACAAGCCTTCTCAATGATTAACACACCAGGGAGAGACATTTTTAATACTTGCAATGTGGGGAAAATTTCAGTCAGAACAAAAACCTCACGCCAATCTCCTCACAAAGGGGAAAAAAATCTATTTGAATGCTAGGCATGTAGAAAAAGTTTCAGTCAGAAACCAGCACTTACAAAACAGAGAAATTCTTACAGAGGAGAAAGCACATAAATGCTTGAAAGTGTGGAATAGATTTTAGTCAGAGGAAACTCACTCATCTCCAAAGAGTTCAAGGAGAGGAGAATCAGTTTAATCAATGTAAGTGCTTAGAGTTTGGAAAGAGGCATAGGAATGAAATAAGTGTGGTGCCCTGCCCCTTTCTTTTTAGGCTGAGTGATTGAGGGTCCTTTGCCATTTGTTAGCTACTCTGGATCTGTCTTGGGATCCCTATCATCCCCTGTGTCCTAAAACTCATGCACACTGGTAAAATCCAGACAGAGTTAAGATCAACACTCCAATTATGCATTCTTATTTATTGGAATCTCAGGGTATTTATATCGGAGAGTGAGCAGACTCTCTTTCTCTTGTCAGCATGGTCTATATCTCCATCAGTCTGTCTGGGCCATCAGCTAGGAACAACACAGCTGGTATCAACAGCATTCTTTGTACATTGGAGACTAAGGAGTCTGACGTCTATCTTGTTTCAGCTTGTTTTATATCTTTCCTTGCTTAATTAGCTGACATATCTTGTCCAATGACTTAACGGATACTTACAGTACTCTGTTTATGTAAATAAGTAGTTTCTTTCCCAGTGGTGATGCAACACCAGGTACTGTTGGCTTCTGGCTACTTTTCATCAAAGCACAAAACTTTCTGCTTTATTTTCTCGGCCTTATATTCCTTTTCATGTTTTCTGGGCTTAAATTTCTCAAGGCAGCATTCGCCTGGTAACAAGAGAACAAGGTATCTTGTTTCACATCAAACCATTTGTAATGAACTTTTTATGGTAGAGAAAGCTAACAAGCTTTATTTGAATTTGTCAGCATTGCTGAGCTTTCTTTCTGCAAACTACAATGTCTTCTGATGAAAGAGTAACTGAATGTTATAGACAACAGAACATTGCATTTTTTCTTATCAGTTAACACATCCTAATTAATGGCATAATCTTAATTGCAATAAATATGATGGTGTCTGTAAGACATGAATATGGAATATTTGATATGTAAATATTTAGAAAAGTTCAAATTTATGTTCAAAAATTATGATGTTGATCAGAATTAACCTAGTTTAGTCTGGACAATATGTTTAGAATTCTCAGCCTCTTGTGGGAAACCAAAGGTAGCTTACAAAGACTTCAGAGAAGACAGTGGTGAATGAGATAAGTCAGAATTTACTCATAGTCAGAGACTGGGGTGTCCTCTTTCAATTTGTTAAGACCTTAGTGGAATATTATAGCAATTAGGACTACGTATGTGCCGAGATGTATGGGGTCAGAGGCTGATTCTCAAAATCATTTCCATCCATCAACCTCTACATGTGGAAGGTGATGGTCTGAAGAGGAACGCTTTTAACTCTCCACATGTTGTGTAACAAGGCATCCTGCTGGTATGAGGTGAGAAACTGGGGAGGTGGGCAACCAGTGGTCTGATGACATTTTTCTGCCTCGAGAAGTCTTTGTGGGCTTCATGGACTGTCAAAATTGCTTCTAAATAAGAGTTTTGACAAACGGATACAATTATTTTTTTAATATAGAACAATTTGGGGTGGGGGCACAGAATTCTAGCACAAGAAATTTGTGTTTCCAATAAATGTGGTCCACAGAACAATAGCCCACAGACTGGCAACGGTCTGTCCTTCAAGGGCACTGTGGGGATTGTAGTAACCAGCAGGCCATTGCATTATTCTCCCATGCAAGCAAAGTAATGCTCATTCACTTAACTGGAAACTGGCAGTGCAAGCCTAACTCAGCAAGTGAGCCATTACCCTGGTTGAAGCTTTGCTGAACCCAAAACTCTTGAGTTAGGGCTGTGTGAACGAATGTAAGTGTAAGTAACGGGGAGAACAACCTGGCTTCATACCTGCATGTCTGCAGTCTAGCCATGTGTATTTTATGCAGTTGTGTATTCATTGATACATCTGTAGCTTACTTTATACATGGAAGTGTCCTGGAAGAGTACAGCTCTCAGGAGTACAGTACAACCCTCATATCCATGGGACCTACCCATGGTTTCACTTAAACATGTCCAAAAAATATATTCTCTCTAGGCATTTTCAAGGTCCTCCAGCATGATTCTATGGTATACCTTTGGAGGATGTTGACCATAGATTTGCACTGGAAGTCCTAGAAATGCCTAGAGAGGTGTTCTCTCTAGGAATATCAGGTACTCCAACACGACTCTATAGTCAACTTACACCAGAAGTCATTTATTTCAACAGTTCACTACTATCCATGGTTTTGCATTTCCACAATGTATGGGACTGTATCCCATGCTGATACAGGGGTCATACATTGTAGGAATACAATAGCAGTGGGAGCAGCTCCTTCATGGCACCACCCACAATAACACTCCTCTTCTGGAGCCTCTGTGTTGACTGCCAGCTGGTTGCCACCTGTATGGCTCCACAGCCACTGGACCATGATCCTCCTTGAGCTCCACAGTCATGGCAACAGGCAGCTTAACACAAAAGGGCCATCTCAGCATGCTCCAATGGCACTTCACCTTCACAAGGTCCAGAAAAAGACCTGCACACTCTTACACTGTCCAGAAGCCCCTCCACACTTAATACGCAGCCATCCCCCCAGCAGCCATTACATTTTGCATCTGCGCTGTCAAAGTTTCCAAGCTGGGAGACTGCGGATCACCCGCCCACAAAAGTGCGAGGCTCAGAGAATCTCCACTATTAGGAGCAGTCTATCTGTAATAAGTTGGGGAAAGCTGGCTAGGCCTGTGAGAGGGGCGTGATATCAGGACCAGTTTATACCAGTATTTGCTGATAGAGACTCCAGGTGTGGTTGAACTAAGAGAACTTTTATTTGGAAAGAACACACATACTAGAGCGACTCATTCTGACATCCAGTTTACAGAGCTAGTCTGCAGACTTTGGTATCGACATTCGGGTCTGGAATGGATCCCCTGTGAATATTGTGGTTCCACTGTATAGTGTCTGGATCAAGGGAAGTAATAGTGCCACTGTATTCTGCTCTGGTCAGGCCCCACCTGGAATATTGTGTCCAGTTCTGGGCACCACAATTTAAAAAGGATGTGGAGAAACTGGAGCCATGTGTCCAAAGGAGGGCGACTAAAATGGTGAAGGGTCTGGAAACCATAAATCCCTCTGAGGAGAGACTCAGGGATCTGGGGATGTTTAGCCTGGAGAAGAGAAGGTTAAGAGGTGATATGATAGCCCTGTTTAAATACTTGAAGGGATGTCATATTGAGGAGGGAGCAAGCTTGTTTTCTGCTGCTCCAGAGAACAAGACCCAGAGCAATGGATGTAAGCTATAAGAAAAGAGATTCCACCTCAACATTAGGAAGAACCGCCTGACAGTAAGGGCTGTTGGACAGTGGAACACACTTCCTAGGAGTGTAGTGGATTCTTCTTCCTTGGAGGCCTTTAAGCAGAGGTTGGATGGCCATCTGTCAAAGGGGATGCTTTGATTGAGGGTTCCTGCATGGCAGAAGGGGGCTGGCCTGGACGGCCCTTGGGGTCTCTTCCAACTCTCTGGTCCCATCATGCGATGGGGAGAAAGCCCTCTCTTGGGCCTAACCAACCAGCCTGCCCAGCAGCAGCATCCTTTCCCCCTTGAGAGTCCCCTCCTTGAGGGCTTCAGGACTGAGAGGGGAGGACTCCTCTCTTTGGCCTTGCAGGGGTTAAATCGATAGAGATGGAGTCCTAGAGAGAGAGAAAGGCCGAATGGGTCCTTCATGTCCTTCCCTCCCCTTCCTGCCATAGAGAGGAAAGAAATAGAGGGAAGCTGCCAAGGCGTGAAGCCTCCTAGAGAGGAAGGAAATGGAAGCAGGATGGGGCTGTCAATCACCCTCTTCTCAGCAGAGGGCCCTCCCCTTCCGGCCATGTGTTTGGGCCAATCTTCCTAGAGCGGCGCTCCTGCTTCGGAGGATGGCAATGGGAAACCCCCTCTGAACAATTCTTGCCAAGAAAGCAACATGATCGGGTCTCCGTAAGCCATAAGCGAAGGGATGCGGTGGCTCAGCGGTTAAAGGTATAGGATGGGGACCCCTGGCTGAAGGAGGCTTCTACGTGTGAAAGGGATCTGGGAGTCCAAGTGGAGCACAAGTTGAACATGAGTCAACAGTGCGATGTGGCAGCTAACAAGGCCAATGCGATTTTAGGCTGCACCAATAGAAGTACAGTGTCTAGATCAAGAGAAGTCATAGTGCCACTATATTCTGCTCTGGTCAGGCCCCACCTGGAATATTCTGTCCAGTTCTGGGCGCCACAATTTAAAAAGGACATTGAGAAACTGGAGCCATGTGTCCAAAGGAGGGCAACTAAAATGGTGAAAGGTCTGGAAACCATGCCCTATGAGGAACGACTGAGGGAGCTGGGGATGTTCAGCCTGGAGAAGAGAAGGTTGAGAGGTGATATGATAGCCCTGTTTAAATATTTGAAGGGATGTCACATCGAGGATGGAAGAAGCTTGTTTTCTGCTGCTGCAGAGAACAGGACCCGGAACAATGGATGCAAGCTGCAGGAAAAGAGATTCCACCTCAACATTAGGAGGAACCTCCTGACAGTAAGGGCTGTTAGAAAGCGAAACACGCTCCTTCGGAGTGTACTGGAGTCTCCTTCTTTGGAGGTCTTTAAACAGAGGCTGGAGGGCCATCTGTTGGGGATGCTTTGATTTGGATTTCCTGCATGGCAGAATGGGGTTGGACTGGATGGCCTTGTGGTCTCTTCCAACTTTCCGATTCTATGATTCTATGGATGTGCCAGTTCTGACAATTGGATGGTTGGCAGTCCAAGTCCTGCTTGATGGGGTGAGCTCCCATCTCTAGTCCCAGCTTCTGCCAACCTAGTAGTTCAAAAGCATGCAAATGCAAGTAGATAAATAGATACCACTCTGGTTGGAAGGTAACAGTGTTTGGTGCAGTCCTACTGGCCACAGGACCACCAGAGCAGTCCTCAGACAATGCTGGCTCTTTGACTTAGAAACAGAGATGAGCACTGCCTCCTACAGCCGGCTGCGACTAGACATTCATGTCAAGGGACTACCTTTACCTTTAAGTCAGAAACAACTTGAAGGCACATAGCAACAAACAACAAAGTTCAAGCCTTGGTTTCCGTAGACTTAGCCTTTCCTCCAAACCACTGCGCTACATCACATTGCCTCCACAGGACCTGCCATGCGATGAGTGGTGGGTGATGCTATAGGAAACAGTGATGCCTGAGCAGCTTCAGGAATGGCCCATCATTAGACCAAGGGAAGCAAGGATGTTGGGAGACATTGATGGGAGCTCATTTCATCTCTTTTATGGAGCCTGTCTCAGGGGTTTCCATCCCTTCCTTTAATTATATCCTTCCATTTCCCCAAAGGGAGCATCTGGCCCAGAGTCAGTCAGAATCTTGGTCTCTCCAGCCTTAATCTGCCACCTCCATCACTGCATCCGAATATCAGATCAGCTGCAGGCTGAGTGGTGCTGCTTTTAAAAGTGCCAAAGGCTTTCTGAGGTGCACCTTAGGCAGAATGAAGCAATTGCCTCAGGTATCAGAAAGTGAAAGGCAACAGAACCAATAGCCTAGAGAGGTGGTGGGGTCTCCTTCTCTGGATGTCTTCAAGAAGGGGCTGGGCAGCTACCTGCTGAGGATGCTCTTCAGCAATTCCCATACTTTGGCCCTCTAGATGTTTTGAATTCCTGACTGCTAGCCAAGCTGTGTGTATTGTTAAAAACATACAAAAGATTAGATTAGAACAGTAGTAAAGTAACAAAGATTAAAACTAATTAAAACAATAATTTTAAACAAGAAAAAGCACACAAGTAAAATAATTCCTTCCCAGAAGGCTGCTGGAAAACAAAGGTCTCCCAAAAAGACAGCAGAGAAGGAGCTAGCCTAGCCTGCCTAGGGAGGGAGTTCCAGATGAGACAGCAGCCACAGAGAAGTCCCTGTCCCGTATTCTCACAAAACCTGCCCTGTTAAGATGGTGAGATGGAGAGAAGTGCCTTCCATGAAGATTGTTGAGATATGAAAGATCATTGCCTGGCGCAGCCAAATGGCTTTAGTAGAACCTGCAGGCATTGTCGGTTGAAAAGCAACAGAGTCATTCTGCAGAGATGTATTTTAACACTGAGTACTTAAACAGGGGTGATGGGAAAGCAGAGAGAGTGGGGAGTCAGTTTTTGGGATGGAGCAACCAGAAGGTTTTGGTCTCTGGACAAGCAGAGAAGAAACCTCCTCTATCTCTATCTGCCTTTGACTCATAGACTTTGTCTATGAGGACCCCTGGTTGTATAGTGGTTAAATGCCAGTACTGCACCCAAAGCGTTGTGAGTTCGATGCTGAGAGCTCCAGGATTGACTCAGCCTTCCATCGTTTTGTAGGTTGGTAAAATGAGTACCCAGTTTGTTGGGGGCAATTGGATTACAGATTGTAAACCACTTAGAGACTGCTTAGTTCAGTATGAAGCAGTATAGAAATGTAAATGCTATTGCTGTTGCTTTGTCTCCTATGCAGAGAAAGGATCAACTGTCTGGCTTGAATCTGATGAATCTATATTTCCTTAACTGAGGAGAAGCTTCATAACTGCTCAGTCAGGAGGATTGCCTCAGCCATGCAGCAGAACACTATCCTGTCTCCGGGACTGCAGTAAGTTCTGTCTGTCAGTCCATATGACTTCTGTTCATGGAATGGGGTAGGAGGTGGATGTTTGAAGGTGGATCCATCTTGTCAGGCAGGGACTTGTTTGGGGTTGCTCAGTTTACAGTTACAGACACAAAATTTAACAGACTTTCTAAAATGGGGAAGTGGGAAGAATGAGGAATGGAAGGCAAAAAAGGATTTATTTGTTTTTTAAGAGACTAAGCAAGTGTAAGGAATTTTACATTATGTGAGAGTTCTGGTTTGCAGTTTGAAAGGAAAAGGGAACCTCTTCGACCACGGGCATAACTCCTAACTTCTCTTTGAGTAATGGTGGTTGTCTCTTACACAGAAAAAAGCTAGTTTCCAGCTTGATTTTGGTTCTTTATCTAGAGAGAATGTTCATAATAGGTTCTTAACAGGTTATCTTGTTTTCTTTGTAGGGTTTGGCATTTGCCAGTAATTTGGCCAGTCTTATGCCTGAGAGAGAATGTGACAGAAGCAAAAAGAACAGCATCATCTAACCTTGTATTTGTTTCTGAACACCACTCATTGATGGAAAAACAAGAATTAAGAAAAGGATCGCCTACTGTACAGGGCAGAAGCAGAAGAGGATTCTGGGAAGGAGGAACCATGAAGAAGAGCCTGGAAAAAGATCTGCTCAGTTCGGAGGTACAACGCCGGCACTTCAGGCAGTTCCGCTATGAGGAGGCTGAGGGACCCCGAGAGCTCTGCAACCAACTACATGCTTTCTGTTGCCAGTGGTTGAAACCAGAACAACACACCAAGGGTGAGGTCCTGGACCTGGTGATCCTGGAGCAGTTCCTGGCTGTCCTTCCTCCAGAGATGGAGAGCTGGGTCAGGGAATGTGGAGTGGAAACAAGTTCCCAGGCAGTGGCACTGGCAGAAGGATTCCTCCTGAGTCAAGCAGAGAAGAAGAAACAGGAAGAGCATATCAAGCATAGCTACCAGAGGTGTAAAAAGGTAAACTAAATAGTCATGTGAAAACCATTGTAACCAGTTTTATTTGTACTTTTAATATATTAAATTGTTTAGTATGTTTTTGACTTTCTAAAATAATGTTCTTGTCTATATTGTCTTAAATCTGCCTGTTTTTATTGTATGTCACCTTGAAATCTCTACATCGCATGTGAGAGGGAAACCTTTTAATGAAATAAGTTTAAATGTATCCAGCTTTACAACTGGGTTCTACCTATGAGGTGTTGAATTGTTGAATCTTAGGGAATAAATCTTCCAAGATACTTGAAAGTGATGGATTTAGTTGCAGGCCCAATTGCTTTTCTAATGCTGAGGGCTCATAGATGTATGTCATTTTATATTTTTAAAATAATATCTTAACTGCATTAATTTCTACAGTGCAGATGTATGTTCAGTCATCAAACATAAATACCAGTAGTTTTAGTTTTACAGACAAATACTGGTTGAACAAAAGTTGTCTCAACAAGTCTGTTGCTTTTGTGTTGGTTGGTTGGGGTATCCAGAAAGTTTATGACTTTTTTGGTTTATCTTTTCTTTGAATAAATTCTTCAGCATTAAAGCTATATTGAATCTCTAGATAATAGTTTTTAAAGAGAGGCTAGATAGCCATCTGTCAGGAGTACTTTGATTGTGTCTTCCTGGATGGCGATGGGTTGGATTGCATGACCCTTGTGGTCTTTTCCAACTCCAGGATTCTGTAAGAGGTCAGAACATAGCTCAGTATTCCAAGTAATTAGGAATGTTAGTGTGTCACTCTATTCCTCTTGTTCAAAGACTTTGAAATTGCAGGTTGAAACAGTCTCCTTGGTTCTCTAGGTGTTCCACCTTGGTTAACAGTTATCTGATCTTCCAATCTCTCCTTAAGCGATAAGAAGCTGGCAGGCATTAATTGGTAGATCTGTAGACCTTTGGCAAATGTTTAACTAGGCCAGTTCTAAATTGCCTGCAGATTGATAGATCTTCAATAGCAATAGCAACAGCACTTATATTTCTATATCACTTTATAGTGCTGAGACTATATTGTATTGAACATGATGGTTTAAGTTGGGTTATGACTAGCATTCCAACCTTGCTTCTTATTTATTGTGACATCTTAGTACTTGCAAAATATTGTATTGAACGTGATGGATTAAGTTGCAGGCCCAATTGCTTTTCTTATGTTGAGGGCTTATAGATGTACATCAGTTTATATTTTTAAAACAACAGTTTTTAATCCAGAAAGCTGATTACATTTATGCTTTTTTTTCTTGGTTTATCTTTTCTTTGGTTTTTTCATTGGCCAGCATGTTCTGGAAATCACCAAAGGAAGGAAGATTCCCAACCCTCCTTCCCTTGCTCTCCTTTTCCATTCCTTTTAGAATTATTTTAATGGCAACTATTGCTGATCTTTTTGGTGCAGGAGGCGTTTCTGGCCGAGGCCACTGATGATCTTGAGGCCATGGATCCCGTAGACTCTGGCCAGGGAGTGCAGTCCATGTGGATCACGCAGGAAAAGGACAAAGATGGCAACTCATTGGGTAAGGGCAAAAGGGGCATATTCAGTTTGGTCTCCCACTGGTCTTCAGTACTCCTAAAATATATGGGGTCCACAAGAGCTGCCCTGAGCATATGAGTAGGAAGACTGTGATTTGCTGGTAGTGTCCTCTCTCAACAGTATATACTTTTAAACCATCACACTGAAAGAACCATTATGCCAGAAAGTGGTTGAATTGTACAGTACAGATGCATATTCTGTCAAAGATAGTTGAACCTTTGTATCAGCGGGGGTTCCATTCCAAACCCCCATGATGGCAAATTCCATAGGACTTCAAGTCATGTTCTCTCGATGTGTGCATGACTGCTTTGGTGCAGCCATGTGCATGCACCACCAGTAAGGAGAATGGGTGGATTGGATGCTCCAGGCCATGGATGGCAAGCCTGAGGATAGGAAGGACCAACTGTACAAAATTGCATAAGGTATAAAAGATCAGTGAAAGACCTGTTTTTGAGGGTTGATATTGGGGTTATTTGCCACTCTTGCTAATTTTCTTTGTGGGGAAGAGTTGTAGACCTTGGACTGTATCACCACGTGTTGGAGCCAGAAAAACCTTTTCACTGTAGTCTTTCTGTTCACACATAATGCCAGTTAATCCCTTCTGATATTTTGACTTAATGTGGGTTTCATGTGAAGGATGATTTGGCAGCCAACATTCTCTGATGTATCTGTGGGAAGAGAGTCGGGAAGTGCTATAGTGCTTCCACTCCTGCCTGTGGAATGGTTCCAGAAAGTGACACATCAGGACTGTACAGGTGTTGGATCAGGACATAGATGATGTGTAATAGGCTAGATGAGGGACAATAACAAGAAGCTGAATCTTGGTAAGACAGAGGTTCTCTGGCCTAGTGCTTTTTGAGACAATGAATCAGTTAAATGGCATACCTTGGGTATTCTTTGCATCATCCCATGTCAGAGTCAGAAAAACCTCTTCACCTCAGCCTTTCCATTCATACGTACAATCCCAATGTGTCCCTAATGATACTTTGACTTGGTATGGGTTTCATTTGGAAGCTACTTTGGCTGCCAACTTTCCTTTCCATATCCATGGGATGAGAGTAGGCAGCTTTGTTACAGAGGTTCCATTTTTATCTACATGGCTGGTTCCAGAGAATGCCATTGGAGGACTCATGTTCAATCTCATAGCTATTGAGCTCTGGGGTGCCTCAAGGCGCTTTTTTATTGGCAAGCTGTTTCTTATCTTTATGAAGTTGGAGCATATTTGCTGTGTGTTGGACTAGTGCCTAGGTAGTGTAACAGACTGGTAAAAAGAGCCAGTAAAACAGAACTCAATCCTGATAAGATGGAAGCTTGGTTGATAGTAGTTGGTTGGTTCCTGAGTACAAGAATTGTACTCTCCCTAAAAGAGCTTCAGAGTGCTCCTTGATCTCTTTGCCACTGGAGGCCTGAGTGGACTCTGTGGCAGTGGTGTCACTAGGGGAAGTGTGATGCTGTGGCCTGCACTAGATGACGATTGGCACCTTCTTCAGCAGTGGGATGAGCGGGTACCTCCAGGCTTTGCTGCATGCCCACAGCCTCCTCAGGAAGAGACTGCTGCTGTGAAGAAGGCTGAGTGCCTCCAGCCCTGCTTCTCCACGGTGGTAGTGTTCTCCTCACAAGGAGGCTGCTACTCCCATGGCAAAAAAGAAAGCTAAGTGCACCTGACACTGCTTTGCTGCAGTGGTGATGGGTTTTTTTTGAGGAGGCCACCACAGAGAAAGATAAGGCCCAGTGCATCCAGTGTAGCTTTGCTGTGGCAGCGATGATGTCCTCATGAGGAGGCCACTGTCACAGCAGTGAAGGAGAACTTTGGCTGCCGCTGCTCTTGACACCTGATGAATGAAAACATTCTCCTTTTTCTCTTCAATTCTGTAATCTTTGTCATTTATTCCATTTTTTTCATCATTGTCCATTCAAGTTCTTGCATCAGTTTGTCTATGGCCTCTAAACATTATTTAAAAATATTAGTCAGTCATTCTGAGTGCTTTTTTCCCTTGGGGAGGAACACAAAGTTTAATCCTGTTTGGTTTGTCTGTTATCTCAAGACTTTGCAACACCTGGTCCTGCAATTCCTACTACTCCAGGCAAATCAGTCCATCTGCAGACTAAGAGAGTGCAAAAACATTCTGAGAAGTGGCATCATGGTGTGCCTGATCCAGTCCTTCAAAAGCATAAGAAGGAAAAAATTGAAGTCAGGCTAACTGAGCAGCAATTACTTGGATCCTCTTTTTTCCTTTTTTAAGATGGGGACAACATTTGCCCTCCTCCAGTCTGCTAGGATCTCTCCTGTTCTCCAGGAATTTCCAAAGATTATTGACAGTAGTTCTGTGATTACTTCTGCCAGTTCTTTTAATACCCTTGGAGGAAGTTTATCTGGCTTCTCCAAGGTATGCACTTACCTGATCTTTTGAGAACTGCAACATGGGCCCAGCCTTTTCAGCTTTGTTACCCATTGCAGACTGGATTTTTTGGCAAAACAGACACAGCATTTGGTATACTGGTGTTTGTTTTCATTATTGGAATGACATCTCCCTCCTCTGGTAAACCAGCTGCTTGTGTGATGTGTCTTGTCAAACCTACACAGTGGCTTGAGAAACCGAGGCAAATGCATGAACATATTGGGCCATGCATGTAGGGGAAAAGGTGTGGGGAGCTCTCAAATGTTCCAAATGGGACTACTGCAACAGGTGCAAAAATAACTTGTGTGAATTTACAGGTGACCGCTTGAACAACCACAATTATAGATAAGCAACTTGTATGTCTTTGCCAATTTCATCCTCACTGATTCTACAAAACCCTTCTCAATATGTGGCTTCTGTGGTATGAGTTTAGAAAGACATGAATATGAAATACAAGGAATTGCAAAAACTTCTTCTTGTCTTTTGTGTCCCTCCCAGGAGAAAGAAGACTGCCAGGGTCAAGACGTACTAGCTCAGCAATTCATTCAGATGCTTTGAGAACAGCTTCTGAGAGTTTGGATCAGGTAGGGAGCAGGATCCCTGGAGGTCCAAGAAGGGATCTGGTGGAGCGCCTGGTACTCTGCTCTTGTCTTTCAGTCTGAAAGAATTTCTTTCTCTCTTTTTTTTCCATATGTAAATATCCTCCATGAAGAACTAATCCATGTTGAGTAGATCCATCCCATTCAGTTTTCTTTTCTGATTGACATCGGCATTTTGACTTACAGATCCCATTTCTTCTCCCAGGTGACCTTTGAGGAAGTGGCTGTGTATTTCAGCAAGGAGGAGTGGGCTCTGCTGGATCCAGATCAAAGGGCCCTCCACAAGGAAGTCATGGAGGAGAATCTAGACATTGTGGCATCTCTGGGTGAGTCTCTCTCTCTTTCTCCTAGTTGTTCCAGTCAATTTGCAGGAGCTCCTGAGTCACTGTGGCCTCTTCATGCCATCTTGCTGTATTTTTGCAAGGACAGCCATCATCTTCTAGCTGGGCTGGTTTCAGATATGTTCTTGCAGACAAATCATGTGGTGAAGGACTATGGGCCCAATTCTCAGTGGGGAGGAAGCCTGAGAAATATTCAGATGTGCATTGCATTTTAGCAGGCTGGGTTGCTTTAAGCTGTCTTTTCAAAGGCAGCTTGTCTCTGTAAGCTTTCTCAAGGCTACAGTGGATGGTGACAGATTCACATGTGCAATAATTAGGGACCACTGGGTGGGGAACTCCTGCTCCCCATTGTATCTCACTCTTAAAGACCTGTTTTTCTTCTGGTGACTTTCACTGTGGCTATGTGCAGTCACCAGTGAAAATGAATGATAGAATTGTTTAAAGAGAAGCGAGAACAGAAATGGGGAGGTCTTTTTTCCCTCCTCTAAGAACTGCTTCCACTCTGAAGCCAAGTCTAGGTCCTCCCATCCAATTCTCTAAAAATTCAGAAAGAGGCAGGATAAATAAAATAAATAAAGGTGAGTGATTGCGCATAGAGAAGGACTATGTCAGTCGCTTTGATTCCAGTCTCTCTTTCTCTCCTGGGCTTTAACTAATTGTTTCTATCTTTTCAAGGTGATGGATTGGAAAATGAGAATGGAGCAGAACCAAGTATGCCTTTGCTGCAGGGTCAACAAAAGAAAGAGAAGCAAACAAAAAATGACACTCAAGCAAAAATGGGCAACAAAGCCTCTGCTTCTCAGGCTAGGGACATCTGGGACATCTTCACCCAAGAAAAAATAGGAGGAAATGGAAGGAATAAAGATATTTCTCTTGAATATGGAGAGAACCTCAGTTTAGATGAAAGCTTTCATAGCGGCCCTGATACAGACAGAATTCACACAAGAGAGAAAAACTTTGATTTCAAGGAATGTGGAAAGAAGTCACACTTTCTGTCACATCAAAGAACCCACACAGGGGAGAAATCATACAGTTTCTTGGAGTCTGGAAAAAGTTTCAGTCAGAGTGCACACTTCACTTCTCATCAAAAACCTCTAACACTAGGGAAACAATTTAAATGTTTAGAGTGTGGCAGGAGCTTCATGTGGAAGAGGAGCCTCATGCTTCATCAGGCCACTCACACAGGAGAGAAACCATTTAAATGCATGGAATGTGGAAAGAAATTCAGTCGAAAAGAACACCTCAGCTGTCATCAAATAACCCACACAGGAGAAAAACCATTTAAGTGCTTGGAGTGTGGAAAAATCTTCAGTCGGAATGCACACCTCATTTCTCATCAAACCACTCACACCTTGGAGAAACCATTTAAATGTTTGCAATGTGGAAAAGGTTTTGGTTGGAAGTCGAACTTTACCCGTCACCAATTAATTCACACAGCAGAGAAACCATTTTCATGCCTAGAGTGTGGAAAAAGTTTTCGTTTGAAGCAAAGCCTTGCTGATCATCAAACAACTCATGCAGCAGAACAACCATTTAAATGCCTGGAGTGTGGAAAAAATTTTGTGTGGAAAAAGAGCCTTGCCAAACATCAAGCTTCTCACGCAGCAGAGCAACCATTTAAATGTATGGAATGTGGAAAAAGTTTCATTTGCAAGAAGAGCCTTGTCGAACATCAAGGCTCTCATGCAGCAGACAAACCATTTAAATGCACAGAATGTGGGAAAAGTTTCAGTTGGAAGAAGAGCCTTGCGGATCATCAAGTAACTCACACAGAAGAGAAGCCATTTCAATGTTTGGAATGTGGAAAAAGTTTCAGTTGGAAGTCAAACTTCACTCGTCATCAGTTAACGCATACAGGAGAGAAACCATTTAAGTGCCAGGAATGTGGAAAGACTTTCAGTCGGAAGAGTTACCTGGCTGGGCATCAATTAGAGCATGCAGGAGAGAAACCATTTAAATGCCAGGAGTGTGGAAAGAGCTTCATTCAGAAGGGAGAAATGGCTATTTATCAATTAACTCATGCAGGGAAGACAGCATTTAAATGTCAGGAATGTGATATAAGTTTCAGTCATAAAAATTACCTTGCTGGGGGAAATTTCAGTCAGAAGACAAACCTCACTTTTCATCAGTCTCTGCACAGAGAGGAAAATCTCTTTGAATGTCAGAAATATGAAAAGGGTATAAAGCAAGAAACAACACTTATGAAACATAGGATTTCTCAAAGGCGAGAGCCCACATAAGTGCTTGGAGTATGGGAAAAGCTGTAGTTTTAGTGAAGGAAATGTTTTAGTTGGAACTCTCCAAAGAGTTCATGGAGGGGAAAACCCTTTTAATCTATTTGAGTTTAGAGCTTGGAAAGAGACATAGAAGGACAAGATACGTTTTCACATCCAACAATTTCCCAAGGATTTTTTTATGGTAGAGAAAGCTAACAGTAATTTTAAAACTGATAGGACAAGGAGGACCCAGATACAATACAATACAGTAAAACTTTAGGTGAAATACTTGAGGAATCACTGGTGTTGTTTGAATGTCTGCCTAACTGAATAGCTGAAGTGTTCCTGGTCCTTCTGCTTTCTGAGATAGACAAGGAAGGTGCATATCTACTCTTGAAGCAGCACCCCAGTGTGAAAATTTAGTCAGAAATGTTTTAGTTAAATTCTCCCGATACTCTGGAAGACAGCAATTTCTAACTCCTTAAGATCCACTAGGATCTTGATTTGTGCTGAGAGGACTTTACCTTCAGACAAATAGACTCAGACTTAGAAAAGGTTTAGACTCTGCTGTGCTTAACCACTCCTCACATTGTCTTTGGGGTCATTTTGGTGTGACCTTCCGTACTGACCTCTTTTAACAAGCTGTCAGATTAGCTTTCAAAGAACAGTATTTTCCACCATGTTTAAATGCTGTATCTCTCTTTGTTTCCTTGCTCAGTCAGTTCCAATCCAGTGTTATAGGATCAGGCATGTTGGTGATAAAACTGCAAAATTAATGACAAGTGTTTAACTTGAAATGTTGATTTTTAACACAGATGGTTTTATATTCTATATAGCACTCAACAGCAGTGAGTTGGCAAAAGTGGAAAGTAGGGCGCTCTTTAATATGTCTGCAGGATTATGTCAGTCAGTCAATTTATACAAGCCAGACATCAGAACTTGTCTCTCCTGATTTGCATGTAGGATAGCCTTCCTACATTCTTTAAGAAATGGAAACATGTATGGTTTATTGAAGGTATTGTTTTTTATATTAGCATACCAAGACCTATCTTTGCATCTTTTTGTTTCCTAAATGAATGATTTTAAAATGTAATTCAGTGTTAATGAGCTCAATACAGTTGTCAAAATCATTAAAGAAATGTTCAAATTAAAAACAGATATAGCACAGAGGAACTCTCCTGAATAAAAAAATATTACTATTAAATCTCCCATTTTGGGGGGTAAATCCTTACTGTTAAGCACTGTCCCTTCATTGTGGAGCAAACTATGAAAAATAAGGAAGGCAGATACTTATCTTCTTTCTGCATTTTGTAATTAAGATCTAGTTGATCCATGGAGGTCATTCCTGGTCAAAGAAGAGATGGGTCCTTTTATTCAGCACCACTTGTATAAACAAATTGTTTCTACAAATCTCATGTGTAAAAAGATGAAATTTAAATGGAAGCAATCCTGAACTTTGACCATGCATCCCTTTCCAAGTGTATAGATGCACACCACAACAAATCTCATTCACTTACAGTAATAAACAAACAAACAAACAAAAATTATGTCAGCTTTTCATTGAGGTCTTGGAAAGCATCCAGAAAGCTGGTCCGTGTTTAATTCCATTTACAAACCTCAATTATTGGTCTGAGGCATTAAATTGTTTACTAGTTTTTTATATTAATGAAAATGGAAACTGTAGTCAAGAAACCAGAAGAAGACTAGGAGATGGAGAGGCAGCTAGGAAGGAACTAGATTAAGTCTTCACTGAAAAAAATCCAAATGAGTTCAGAATTAATAAATAAAATAAAAATAGATATTTTAAAAAATAAAATAAAAATAAAGTGTAAAGATAGCAAAGTGCAAATACATAAAATAAGAAAAAAATGAACATAGAATATCATTTAAAAAATTTAAAATACCAAAATCAGAAAACTGTTGTCCCTTCCAATATGTGGAGGATCCATTACGGAACACACACACACACACACACACACACAGTGAATAGGAAATATCACAAATATCCAAGGCCCATTGTTTTTTATGGCTGCACGTGACCGGTTTCAAACTGGATTACTTCTGCAGTGTGGGTCTTAAATTTAATTGCTATTCCCAACTGAAGTAGAACCATTAAATCAGTAATACTTATATACATTTTCCATTCAAAGCAGTAAATGCAATAATTTTTTGTGGGTTTTTTGAGCTATGTGGTCATGTTCTAGAAGAGTTTATTCCTGACGTTTGGCCAGCATCTGTGGCTGGCATTTTCAGAGAATGCCAGCCACAGATGCAGGCGAAATGTCAGGAATAAACTCTTCTGGAACATGGACATATAGCCCAAAAAAACCCACAAAAAACTGTTGATGCCAGCCAAGAAAGCCTTCGACTTCACAGTAGATACGGTATTTTTTATGGGATGGGAGGTTGTGATGTCCAGCCAGGACTGTTTGAATCTCCCCCTACATTTTCCTTTGTATTAGTTCAGGCCATAGTATGTTGCAGTATAGGAAATGTTCATTGTATTAGTTGTGGGAGAAGCTGTAGGATCCTCTGCATTTTTCCAGGTTTGGTTTGCCCCTTTCCAGCAAGCTCTGTTTTTAGCTAGAGGCTTTTAGTTTGAGGCAGTCTTTGCTGTGAGCTTTCAGAGAGCTGTCTTTTGGTGGCAAACAGGACCAGACAGCCGGAAAGGGCATTTCTTACATGTTAGCCAATGCGGGCGTGTTACAGAGCGCCCAAAATGTATGTCCTGGGGAAGTACTTTACGCCCATGTGGAAGGGGCCTTAGTTACCAGGAACGAGTTAGCCAAATTAGTTACCAACAACAAATAAGCCAAAGAAATCAGGAGCTGAAAGACCCTGCACCAGCTCCATTGAATGGGGAGATCAAATCAAGATCAAAACCAGAGAGATGACACCCTGGAGATTACTAAAACTCAAACTGTAAAGTATCTTTTATTTCAAGTTATCTAGAGCTGGGGAGGAGAAAACTCTTTACTTTTGTTCTTTAGATTAAACTTCCCCCTTTTTGAACTTTACATTCAGCATCAGAGCCTTTTTGGGTAAAAGAGTTTGATTTCACCAGGGTACCAACGTTGCACACCCAAACCTGCCACCACTTTTAGTTGGGTGTGTCGTCACAGAAGTGTTCCCTGAGACCTGTAAATTATTTCAAGGATTCCTCCAGAGTAAAAAGCTTGAGAAGCTGAGCTGAGAATTAGAATAGTCGCAGACAGATTGAAGGCTGCTTAGGAATTGCAAATGGATAAGACCTGAAGAGGGTTTGTGGTGCTGGGAATGTGGAAAGAATTCAAGAAGTTCACACTTAACCTGATTATTATATAATAAACACTGATTTTATTTTATTTTTTTAACACTAGTTTTATTTTCTACACCTGTGTCTCCCTGTTTTCACTTTAAGTTATGGAAGAAAACAGGTCATGCTTTACCATACTGAACCCTCTGATCAACACAGCCAGTAGTCCAGACTACCAGTCATTTTGATACCTAAATACTAGATCCAGGGAGGTTTATGAGGGTAACAGACAAGCTGAATAATTGGATCACAAGGGTTGGAACTGAGGGACCAACCTGGATATGGGATGTGACACATATTTGGTGGCAAGTGATAGGATCTTGTGAGTAGTCCTAGGACTTTAGCACACGAAGAAAATAAGGGGATTTAAATATTAACCCATGAAAATCGCACAATTATGATTAACATTTTCACACACATCGCAGTTAAATTGCCATTATCCCAGCAATAAACCGCAGCAAATCATTCACGGGATTTCCCAATGATTTGTTGCTGTTTATTGCCTGTTTATTGCTGGGATAATGGCAATTTAATCGCGACATCATGCGAAAATGCCAATCATGATTGCATGGGTTTTTTTCTAATTAAATTTTTATTGAGTTTTTGCAATAAAACACGTAACGCCCGCAGAACAATGACAACAGCAACAACAATTAATTACAAGGGCCAAGGGTATGTATCTGATGAGTAATTATTCTGCAGCAGAATAAAAAAAAAATTAGTTCTCAGCAAGATCCAGAGAGTCTGTATTTTGTCAAGGTGTAGAGTGTCTGTCTATGATTACACGATTTTCACAGGATAATCGATGTATAAACCCCTGATTATCCTCGTGTGATAAAGTCCCTAATTGGTTAAGAGATGGCCACAGAGAGTGGACATTTGGTGGAGTTTTGCCAAAAGTGGTGTGTTGTTGGGAATAGGAGTGCAGCACCTGAGAAAGAGATGATCTAAAAGTTCAGAGAGAAAAGTGTAATCCCTGAGGTAAAAAGGTCAGGTCCAAAACTAGAGATGTGAAGATCTGTGAAAAAAATTGGAATCGTGCTAAAATAAAATATGCCATAATTGATTTTCTTCCTTTTTTCAATTTTTTCTTGTTTTTTCCCCAGTTTTTTTTTTTTAAACCCTGTAGAAATAACTCAGTTTAAGACTTGTTTTAACTGCCATGGCTCAATGCTAGGGAATTCTATGACTGTAGTGTTGTGAGACATTTAGCCTTCACTGTCAGAGAGCTCTGGTGCCACAACAAACTACGGTGGTCCCTTCGCATTCACTGGGGTTAGGGGTGAAGGACCCCCCTGAATGTGGAAAAACCACAAATAAAAAAACACCCTTGGATTGTGGAAAGAGGTTGAGTAGGAAGACTACCCTTGTTTGTTCTCATTCAACTCACACAGGGGAGAAACCATTTCAGTGCAGAAATAATTTTAGTAAAAAGAGAAATCATCAGTTAGATCACACATTGGACAAATTATTTAAATGCTAGGAATGTGGAAATTTCCTAGGGTCTTTTTAGGGAAGGAATACTCAGAGGAGTTTTTGTCAGGTCAGATCTGGGCTTGTTTTTTAAAAATCTCTTTATTAATACGTGAATTATATTGAAATCAGAAGCGGTTTATAATTAAGGACCTAAGAAGGAGCAGCTTTAGTAACTGCACCCGGAAAGCTTATACATTTTGGAATCCTATCAATAAAATTGTTCTTCTTTGCTCCTGTACAAACTGCTGGGCTGCTCTGTTTGGGAGGGGAGGGAACATCTTTGGTCAAAGATAACAGTTTTCCCACACAGATTCAGGGTCGAAACCCACAGTCCATGTACACTCAGGGTGATCATGGTGGGGACTGATATCTCAGTTCTTCCTCCCCTACTTATACAGTGCGCCTGCACCATACGCAGCTTTCAGCTTATGCTGAAACTGCACTGTAATAAAATAAATGGCATAGTGCTGTCCTGCACCACAAGCACAAGCCCCATTGTATTCAATGGGGTTCAAGCATATGTGGGTTTTTTTTGCCTTATGTTGGGGGGAGCAGAATAGATCTCCTGCGTAAGGTAAGGGCCCACTGTACATGTACTTAAATGTTTCTTTGAGTCAGTGCAGTGTTGGACTGGGATTTCTGGCGTCTCCTGTCAGTCAGTTTGGAGTCCCCCATCAGTCATGAGAACCCACCCGTCCCCGGGCAAATTTAATTTCTCAAGTTGGCCTTCCTCACAAGACTGTTTGTAGAGGGAAAGAATGAAGGAAGAGAGCCAAGTACAGGTAGACAGAGGACAAGAAGCATTATTTACTACAGATGCTCTTTTGTAAAGTAACAAGGAAAGACTCTTATCTCTTCAGCCCTCCCTCTCCATCCTCCTAATTGTGAAGCTGTCTAAAAGGTTTTAGCTAGACAGAGGATGAAAAAAAGATGTGGGAGACGTTAGGGAGATTATTGCACTGCTAAAAAACCTGATTTACCTCTCCCAAGTTGCATTCTAATTTGGGATGCAGCCAGTTCCTATCATACGTAATTCACATTTAATTTTGCCGGCCTAGTACATCCTGGCTGCATTCTGAGTCCCAAGCATACTCAGCATGCACTTTTCAAAGTTGGGAGTTTAACTAGAAAGAGGATGGGGGGAAAATGTAGGAGAGGTTACGTGTGTAAAAAAAGGAGTTTCATTGTGGGTTCTCTGTAAATTGTTAACAATCCTTTGTTGACTGAGATACGCCTATATGCTGCCTCAAGCTGGCTGGTGAAAGGATGGGATATATAGGTTTACATCAGTTGAAGAAGGGGACAAGGAAAGGAGACATTTTGGAGGAAGTCTCTTTTTATTGCTAAAGACTGCAGGCGATTTACATAAATTCAACCTAGGTAACAATGAAATCAAAATAGTTAAAGATTTCCCATACATTAGATGAAACATTGATCAGATCGGAGACTGCAGTCAAGAAATCAGAAGATTAGGAATGGGAAAGGCAGCTATGAAGGAACTAGACAAAATCCTGAAGTGTAAAGATATACAGCTGAACACTAAAGTTAGAATCATCCAAGCCTTTGTATTCTCCAACACGGATGGATGTGAGAGCTGGGCAGTGAAGAAAGCATATAGGAAGAAACAAACTTCATTCATTTGAGATGTAGTGCTGGAGAAGAGTACTGTGGATACCTTGGACGGCCAAAAAGACAAACAAATGGGTCCTTGAAGAGATCAAGCCAGAATGCTCCCTGGAAGTTAATTACTAAACTGAGGCTGCATCATGAGAAGGCAGGAGTCAATAGAAAAGACAGTGATGTTGGAGAAGGTGGAAAGAGAGGAAGACCGCATGCCAGATGAATAGACTCAGTCAGGGAGACCACACCATCTCAACTCAGAACAACGCCAACAACATCTTGACAAAATGCTGGCCTGTGACTAACATTGTCATAATTAATTTGTTTTATCCTGTATGAATTTTAATACCTTTGCCTGATGAAGAAGCTGGTGGAGCTTCGAAAGCTATATCATGTATTTTGTGTATTTGGTTGTCCCTGTAAACTTATCACTGTTTTGTGGATTTTGGATGTTATTGTACTCGGTCATGTCTAGGAACACATTTGCGTTGTTAACAGAAAATGTAGTACCAGAGGCAGAAACAACATGGAAAAAATGGCATTCAATTCCTACACCACAAAAAGAAAGAACAGATCAGCATGTTTCCACAAACCTCGTATTCAAAACTAACAATAAGCACATGTGAATAAAACAATTGCTCTGCCTTGCATAAATAAACCAACCACTTATGTGAGGATGACTTTTCCTTTTGCCACCCTCCACTTTTCCCATGATTTCCACTTTGATGGCCAGACGTGAAGATCTATGCTTTTAAAGACATGCTGGGAGTCATTGGTGAGGCTATCTGTTCTCCCCTTTCTTCTCTCTTTTGCCTTTCCTATGTGTTCCACTAGTCAGGGATGGTGGAGGCAGCTGCATTTACTTTCCACATGCAGCTATGGAAGATTCACAGTCTATAAACTCTCATTCTTCTCCAGATTTTTAATCTTGTTTTCTCCAGATAGGCTGCAGCAGCTAAAACAAGGAAAGCCTGTGTTTCCTCATCCCTCTCTGGCCACCCCAATGCAGATGCTGCTAAAAAGTCCTCCAGCTGGACCGAGGACAAGGAGGAACCCTTTCCACCAAGGCTCGCTTGTGTGAGTGGCTTTGCTAAACTGAGGTCTACCTGGAAATGTAACAAGTGTTTTAAAAATCCACACACACAGGGTAGCAAAAGGATGAGAGATCCTGGATTTCCTGAGGAAGAGGGAGCTGTTTGGTTTTCCAAGGGTTAAAATGAAGGGAAGGGATTCCTAGAGAGGATGCAAGAAAGGTAGAGGAGGAGGAGGAGGAGGGAAAAGATTGTTCTTCCTCCATAGCCAAGTGCTGTCCTGAGTGCAAATCTTCCCAGGGAAAGGCAGCCCTTGGGAGCCGGGAAGGGAAGGGAAGGGGAGCCTCCTGGAGAGAGAAGGAGCCTGGCTGCTCTTTAGGCATCTCCTGAGCCTCTTCAAGTGGTAGATCTGCTTCTTCTTCTTCTTTAAAGATAAATAGGAAAAAGGTGGAGAGGAAGGACTCCCTCCCTTTCTTTCTTTCTTTCTTTCTGGGATCCTTGAGGGAGAGGGAGGTTAAGGGGTTAGACAAAAGGGTAAGGGGAATAAGGAGCCCCTTTCAGGCTCAATTGTGTCTTAATTCTATTTTAGCCTGGGTTTTTTTAAAGGGGGGGGGATGAACCCACTTCTTTGGATATAGAACAGTTTAATATGAAATCCTCAGGCTATAAAGCCTATTCATACCCCCCTGGAAATGGGAGTGAGAGAATTCAATAGGACACAGAAAGAGGCCAAGGGGGTCCCTTCCTTGCCCTACATTTTCCAAGGGCTGGGTGAGAAGGATATATAGCTCTTTTGGACCTTTGCAGTGGTCAGTTGCTGTTCATGTGAGAAAGCAACAAATCTGAATGGCAAAAGTGAGTTTCCCTGGATTCAAACCTCTCTCTGAGGAGATTCCTTTTGTTACATATGTACAGGAGCCAGGGCTCTTGGGTTGTTATATCCACTGTGCCACTGTGTCTTTCTTTCTCCATGCTCAGGGTTGGGTTGGCATGTGTTGTGTGCCTTCAGGTCACTTCTGACTTATGGCTACCCTAAGATCATGGGATTTTCTTAGCAAGATTTGTTGAGAGAGAGGAGCCTTGAGTTCATGGGTTGTCTGCCAGGAAGCCCAGATCATGGTCCATGCTAAGGTTAGGGAATTTCTGGATATACAGGGCACCCTCCACACAGTGGCATCCCTAGGGTTGGTGTCACCCCCCCTCCCCATTGGCCTTACCCCATTTCACACTGTACAGAATCCTTAGGCATGCTTTCTGGCACTAATGTCACTGGTAAACTGTCATTCCATATACCGCTGAATGTAATGCAAATAACTGTGACCTAAACAGCTGGCAAAATTAAAAATGATATCCCCAACCTAAATGTATTTACATATGCATAGTGAAGATTTGGTTAAAATGTGATTTTTTGAAGAAAAGTTTAAAAGTATTTTTTAAAATTAAAATTTTCATTTTTTTTTAAAAAAATAAAATTTTGAAATTTGAAATTTTAATTTTTTTGCATTTTAAATTCTTTATTAAATTTTAATATTGATTCAAAGTTACAACCAAATACATCAAATCAGCAGTGTTTCATTTAAATCCCCCTTATTACTGCTTAAATACTATGACTTTCAATATATTCTCTTTACTTCCCATTAACCATCAAATACTCTAATTAATATTTTCACTGTTATTACATTTTGCTTTGTAACGCTAATTTTCCAAGAAGCGCTTTTCTCAAACCCCATGCTTATATAAATAAAAGAAATTAGAACAACAACATGAAAATGAGAACATATATATATATATATATATATATATATAATAAGTAAATTCATACACTTCAAAAATAAAGGTTTCTCCCTTTATATTGATATGTCTTTTTGATAATAGTATACATCTTTTCCACTTTCTTCCCCCCCCCCCCCTGCTTCTCGGATTTAATTACCTAATAAAATACCTTATCATTAGCCATCAGTTATCTATGATTTCAAATCTTTTAAGCCATTTAGATCACAAATCGAAAATTGTTCCCATATTTGCTACTTTCTCCCATTTTATTTTCAAAAAAGTTACTTTTTTTCCAATCTTCTTTCCATTTCATCTTATTTTCTGATTAGTGTTTTGTTGACAATAAATCCAATTCTAACATTTCATATAATTTTAATTGCCATTCACTCATTTCTATATTTTTGTCCATTTTCCAATATTTAGCGTAAGTTAACCCGGCAGGTGTTAACACTGAAATTTGAAATTTTAATTTTAAAAAATTATAGGTCCTCTCCTTTCTCCTCCCACTGAAGTCCAGCCCACTCCCACCATCTCAAATGGAAGCAGATGAATGCCACAGCCCATTTCTGCCAAAAGGTAGGCATTTGAAGAGAAGTGGAGTCATCCCTTGTGCAGTCTGCACCCCGCAGCCCCCTAGTTAAGCTCCTCCTTTGATGTATGGCAGCCCTTCAGATGTCTGAGGCCCAGGAAAACCCTGAGGAGTGAAGACAAGCAGCCACCCAAAGGGAAGGCCATACATCAAAGGAGTCACACACACAATAGGCAAAGTGGTGAGGAAGCACAACCTTCAAATGGTTTACAAACCGACAAAGAAAATCCAGCAAATGCTTCGCTCAGCCAAGGACCAGAGACCCTCTCACAGCCGCAGGAGTTTACCGCATACCATGCAGCTGCGGACAAGTCTACATAGGGACCACCAAAACACAGTGTGCAAACAAGAATCAAGGATATGTTGGCTGCCTGTGGTTATTTTTTTACTGCAGTGAATTTGGAATATTGTTTTTTTTTGTGTGTGTGTTTTTGGGCTATGTGGCCATGTTCTAGAAGAGTTTATTCCTGACGTTTCGCCAGCATTTCTCTGGCATCTTCAGAGAAAAATCAGTAATAAGCATCAAAAGGAGAAAGATCAGAAAATTCTCTGAAGATGCCAGCCACAGATGCCGGCGAAACGTCAGGAATAAACTCTTCTAGAACATGGCCACATAACCTGAAAAACACACACACAAAAACTATGGATGCTGCCCATGAAAGCCTTCAACTTCACAGTTTGGAATGTTTTTTCTTTAAATTGTGAGCTTTTTACATTTTATACTGATTTAACTGATTTCCTTGTGAGCTGCCTTGAGTCCCACTCCAGGAGAAAGCAAGCATATAAATGATGTATGTATAGCTTTTAGAGAAAAGCTGAGTAGTGTGGCAGTTTTACTCTGACTTAGAAGGAAAAGACACCTTCAGTCATGGTGTTGGTCTTCAATACAGAGGGCAGGAACAAATTTCTAGAGTGAAACTGAACATTTAGCTCAAGCAAGCATTCCTCATGCTTCTCTCACAAAACATTTTTCTTTACTTTCTAGGATTTGGTGCCCCCATGTTTTTTGCTTTGAGGCAGGATCTAGCAACAGGCTTCTTTGGCTATTTTGGAAGCCAAATAAAATATGGAAAAGAAAGGCTCAGCTGGCCCTGAGTTAAGAAAAGGCCTTCCATATCTTTCAGCTGGGAGCAGTGGGAAATTCTCCAGAGCAACACCACAGAATAGCCTGACAGAAGATACGTTCCATTCAGAGGTGCAGCGGGAGCATTTTAAGCAGTTCTGCTACAAGGAGGACCAAGGGCCCCTGAGAGGTTTGCAGCTGACTCCACGCTCTTTGCCATCAGTGGCTGAAGCCAGAGAGACATGCTCAAGCTCAGATCCCAAACCTAGTGATCCTGGACCAGTTCCTGGCTGTTCTTCCCCCAGAAACCTGGATCAGGGACTGTGGGGCAGAGACCTGTTGCCAGGCAATGGCCTTGAGCGAAGGTTTTCTAATGAGCCAGGCAGCAGAGAATAAGCAGGAAAGGTAGCACGTGGGAAAAATTTTTGTCCTAGTAATTTCAAAAATATTGTAAGTATCTGACCCAATCTGTTGCTTGGAAATCGTCAAGAAGGGGAGATCCAAAATTGCTTGTGATCTTTTCTGATCTTTCTCTATATGATGCTTATTATCCCCCCCTCCCCCCAAAGGAGCTCATTCTAGAAGAGCGTGGCGACTTTCCTGTGCCAGAGAAGGCTTTCTCAGACTCTGGAAAAACAGTGCACTGCAAGTGGATGGTACAGCGAGATGAGAGAAGCACAACTATGATGGGTAAAGAATCAGTGGACATTTCCCAGCTTAGTCTCCCCATCTTGGGTCTGCTTGAAATAGGTGGACTGATTGTCTGCTCCCTTGAGGAGCCCATGTGGGGAAGGGATCAGTCACCAGTAAATGTTTTGTTTCAACTGTTTAAGGATTTTCTGTTCAAACCAGCAACTTCAAGAGCCTTTATGGTAAACAGGAATTGCATTAAACATAAAGGGAAGCACACAGCTGGTGTATCTCTTCGCAAACATGCAAAACTAGTATAAGTGCAGCTGAAGGGATGGTTCTGAAGGTTGATAATCTGGTAGTTCTCTGCTTTTACTCCCTTTCAGTGTGGGAAGAACATGGGTATTGCTAACTGCCAGAGTTAGAGAAACACAATATTACAGTACTAACCACCAGAATTAGAGAAATCTATCCACCACCAAGTTTGATATTCATGCACATGCCAGTGAGATTTTTTAATGATATTGTGCCCTTCTGAAGACTTCACTGGGAAGCTGCTTTGGGAGTCAGTTTTCTTTGGTATATTTCCTTGTGCCCTCTACAAAAACTGTCCCCTCAAATATCTTTGGTTTTGTTTGCATGAGTAGGAAAACATGGCAGTCAGGAGCAGAGAGAACAGTTTTGCCTTTTGTTTCCCTCCAGACAATGAAACACAGCCATGGCCAAAATCTTGCAGTTCCTCTCTTCCTTTTGATGCACTGAGAACAGCTTCTGCACACCAGGTTCAGGTAGGGGCCTGAGCCAAGAAGGGGTCAGGCTGGGGTCTGGTTCCCTGCTTGTCTCTCTGGGCCAGGCAGAACCGCTCCCTTTTCCTTTCTTTTAATCGAAGTTATTCACCAAATTGGCTATGAGTGCCTTTATACAAAAAAGTAGATTGCTTCTAACAGCCCTAAACTATTTCCTTTTGTAGTTTTTTTTGTGGGTTTTTCTGGCTATGTGGCCATGTTCTAGCAAAGAACATGGCCACATAGCCCGAAAAACCCACAAAAAACTATGGATGCCAGCCATGAAAGCCTTCGACTTTACTATTTCCTTTTCTTTTCCAATTCACTTCTGCATGTTTGGCTGATGGGTATCATTTCTTTTTCTAGGTGACATTTGAGGAAGTGGCTGTATATTTCAGTAAGGAGGAATGGGCCTTGCTGGATACAAAACAAAGGACCCTGCATAGGGAAGTCATGGAGGAAACTTTGGGGATGGTGACTTCTCTTGGTAAGGCTCCCTTCTTCTCATGCTTAGATCTAGTCAGTTTGCAAGTAGTAGTGAAACTCTTTATTATCTGTTTCTGCTATCTTGTTGCATTTCAATAGTCTTAAATCATCCGCTTCCGGCTGGGTTGGTTTCAGGAATCTCTTCACAGGAAATCCTAAACTGGCTCACCTTGGTCAAGGCTACAGTGGATGATTTCAGGAAACAGACAGCCCATTTGCAGCGTGTAGCACATCTACACTTCTAATGAATTTTAATGTATTCAATGCTTTATGTTTTTAAAATGATCAATTGTTTAATTTTTGTAAAATGTGTATACTTTTGTTGCCACATTTGAATAGTTTTAATCTGTATTTTTAAATATGTTGCAAGCTGCCTAGAGTCTCATTATTCAGAGAAAGGCAGGACAGAAATTACTAAAGTAATAATTATGGTGGTAGCAGTAGTAGTAGTAGTAGTAGTAGTAGTAGTGTAATGCAGTGGGAACTTAATATCTGCTGCAGTTTGGTTCCAGAACCTCCTGTGGATACCAAAAGCTATGGATGCTAAAGTCCCATTAAATACAGTGACATAGTAAAATGGTGTCCTTTATAAAATAGTAAAATCAAAATTTGCTTTTTGAAATTTATATATTTTAGAATATTTTCAAGTCATGGCTGCTTGAATCCATGGATTAAAAATCCGTGGATATGGAGGGCTGTAATAATACAGTCCTCCCTCCATTCCCGCAGCTTTGGAATTCGTGTCCCTCACTTATGCGCAAAGGATGAATGGAGGGGAAAATAATGGGGTGCACCTATATTCAAGCCAATGGGGCTTGAATATATGTGAAACTCCATTTTTGCAAAAAACAGAGTGTTGACTGTATATATCAGTTTTTTATTGAGGATTTGGTATAGCACCTGTGGACTGCAGTACAGTTCCCCTTCCTCATTTTTAATAAAGAGGATGATCTATCTTATCTGTTAGTCTCTTGGCAATAAGCACAGCTGAGTTTGGTTGAGAGAGAGGATGGTTCCTCGGTTCATGCTTTCATGGGTTTAAGAAACTGAGCATTTTCAAATAACTCTCTGCTTTGAGCAGCCTCTACCACAGGCTTCTCAGGAGAGCAGCTGGGAGATGCTGTTGAGTCTTGTATGTCATTTCAGTAGTCTGCTCACGTTAATGTCTGTTAAGCGGTCATGTTAATTCAGTCTTTATTTCTGACTTGGACTTTGACTATGTTTTTTCTCCTTGCCAGGAAGTGATATAAATGGGATTGAAGACCTAATCAGGCCCATGATCAAAAGAGCCAGAAATAAAGAGAAGGAAGAGAAAGGAATCAGAATAGATACTCAAGAGAAGAGGAGGGTCACCTCCCCTGGATTTCTGGCTCTTGATATTTCTGGAATTTCAGTCCCCCAAAGTGCTCAAAGAGCAAAGGAAGGAAGTGAATGTCTTTGTTTTGATTGTGGGAGACGTTTCAGCTGTAAAGCAAGCCTTAATCATCACAGGAGAATTCACACAGGGGAAAAATCTTGTAAGGATGACGAGAGTAGAAACATTGACAGTTATAGGAAAAAACTAATTTCCCATGAAATATCTCAAATAATAGAGAAACGATTTAAATGTTTTAAATGTGGCAACAGTTTCAGGTGTAGGCCACAGTTTCTGGAACATCAAAGACTGCACTCAGGGGAGAAATCATTAATAGGCTTGGAATGTGGAAAAAGTCATAAAGCAGCACATAAAAAACCTTTTAAATGCTTGGAATGTGGAAAGAGCTTCAGTTGGAAGATAAGCCTCATTCATCATCAAGCAACTCACACAGGGGAGAAACCATTTAAATGCTTGGAGTGTGGAAAGAGCTTCAGGCAGAAGATAACTCTTACTCGGCATCATGCAGTTCACACGAGGGAGAAACCATTTGAATGCCTGGAATGCGGTAAGAAATTCATTCGAAAGGAACACCTTGCTTCTCATCAAGCAATTCACACAGAGGGAAAACCTTATAAATGCTTGGAGTGCGGAAGGAGCTTCCGTTGGAAGAGAAGCCTCATTCCTCATCAAGCAATTCACACAGGGGAGAAGCCATTTACATGCTTGGAGTGTGGAAGGAGTTTCAAACAGAAGATCCACCTCACTTATCATCAAGCAGTTCACACAGGGGAGAGACCATTTAAATGCATGGAATGTGGAAAGAAATTCAGTCAAAAAGAACATCTCACTTGTCATCAAAGAATCCATACAGGGGAGAAGCCATTTAAGTGCTTGGAGTGTGGGAAATTCTTCCGTCGGAAGGCACACCTCACTTCTCATCAAACCACTCACACCTCAGAGAAACCATTCAAATGCCTGGAGTGTGGAAAGAGTTTCAGCTGGAAGAGAAGTCTCACTTGTCATCAATTAACACACAGAGAAGAGAAACCATTTAAATGCCTAGAGTGTGGGAAAAGTTTTCGTTCGAAGCAAAGCCTTGCAGCTCATCAAACAACTCATGCAGCACAGCAACCATTTAAATGCATAGAATGTGGGAAAAGTTTCAGCTGGAAGAAAAGCCTAACAGATCATCAAGCAAGTCACACAGGAGAGAAACCGTTTCAGTGCCTAGAATGTGGGAAAAGTTTCAGTTGGAAGTCAGGCTTCACTCTTCACCAATTAACTCACACAGGAGAGAAACCATTTAAGTGTTTGGAGTGTGGAAAGAGTTTTAATCGGAAGACCCACTTCAATTCTCATCAGGCAGTTCACACAGGGGAGAAACCATTTAAATGTCAGGAATGTGGGAAAAGTTTCAGTTGGAAGTCAGGCTTCACTCGTCATCAGTTAACTCACACAGCAGAGAAACCATTTAAATGTTTGGAATGTGGAAAGAGTTTTAACCAAAAGATGCACCTCACCACTCATCAAGTAGCTCACACAGGAGAGAAACCATTTAAATGCCAGGAATGTGGAAAGACTTTCAGTTGTAAGAGTTACCTAGCTGCGCATGAATTGGATCATACAGGGGAGAAACCATTTAAATGTTAGCAGTACAGAAAGAGTTTCACTCAGAATGGACAAATTGCTATTTATCAATTAACTCATGCAGGGAAGATACCATTTGAATGTCAGGAATTTGAAAAGATGTCAGAAAACTTAGCTTGCTTGAGCAACTTTCACTCAGAAGACAAACACTTTTCATCTGTCTCTACACACAGGGGAAAATCCATTTGAATGCCTGGAATATGGAAATGGTTCTGGACAGGAACCAACACAGAAATTCTCAAAGGAAGACACCATAAAAATGCTTGGTGTGCGGGAAAAGTTTTAGTTGGGGGGAAAAACTAATCTTAAAATAGTTCATGGAGTGGAGAATCCATTTAAACAATGTAGGTGCTTAGAGCTTGGAAAGAGGCATAGGAGAACAATACATTTTCACATCAAACCATTGCCTGATTACTTTTTATAGTAGAGAAAGCTAACTGTGATTTCAAAAATGATAGAACAGGGGACCCAGATATAAACACACCATCAGTGCAATGTTTGGTGGAATCCTTGAAGAATCAAAGATATTGGTTGAAGATCCTTACCTTCTTTCTACATTACATAATTAAGATCTAATTTATGAACAGAAGCTCATCCATGGTCAAAGAAGAGACTATTCCTTATCTAGCAGCACTCATGTTAGCTTTGCCATTTAGTGAGTGTCAAATAAATTCTCTATGATGGTTTTACAAATGTTTGAAATTATCCCTCTATCTTGAGAAAATTACTTATGCATTAAATTTCATGTGCTGAAGTTCTCAACAACCCTAATGATCTTCCTATAATCTTACTCATCTAGCATGCATAAAAAAGCACTAACTTGGGCAATTTGAAGTCAGGATTATTTGAATTCATCTATTTTTTCCTAAAATAGCTATAAAGAGTTTACTATTTATAAAGAGATTTTCATTTATTCTATATGTACCTGCTTGTTTAAATCTGGCAAATATGTGTAAAAAAAAGTCCAATCTGAGACCACTTTAACTACTAGGGAATCCTGGGAACTGTATGTGTAGAGTTCTTGTAGGACCTTTGAGACTAACCGAATGAAATTGGCAGCACGAGCTTTTCTAGACTTCAGTCTACTTTCTCAGGCACAGGCGCATATATATATATATATATATATATATATATGCATGTGCCATTGGTATATGAGGATGTCAATTCAAATTACAAATCCTTTGTAACTGAAGTTGCAGGTCCTGTTTAAAAGATGGTTGTTAATGCACAAAGGCATAGGAAACTGGTCTTGGTGCATAGAGATAAACTGGCAGATCCAGTTTTGCAATGGGACTAGCCTGTGATGGGAGAAATAGATGAATATAGGGCACCTGCATGAAGATGCTGTCTGATAGCGTTGACGTGTGTGTAGTGAGTCAAGAAACCATTGTCTTTGTTCAATCCATTGCTGAGAGACTGTAGTTTGTGGATGAATCCAGTTCTACTGTTTCTCTTTCCAATCTACCTTTGTAGTTCTTTTGTTCAAGGATCTCTGTTCTGAGGTCTGAGATGGAATGCCCAGGGAGATTGAAATGTCCTGCCTGCCACCGGTTTTTGTGTATTCCCATTCCTAATGGCTGATTCATGTCCATTTATCCTCTGGCGCCTGTTTGCCTGATTTAGAGTGCCGATGGGCATTTTTTGACATTTGCATGTTTTTGTGTTAATTTTATATGGTTTTATCTAGATGTTTTTAATTGTCTTAAAATTTTTACTGTAATATCTTTTAAAAAGTTTTTATCTTGTCAGAGGCCTTGGGTCCCTTTCTGGGAGAAAGGCAGCAGAGAGAGGCTTGATGGATATGTCTCTGGCTACTCTCTTCTCTCCCTAACAGTCCAATACCCATGACAATTTGGAATATGGAAGGAGAGCCTCACACCAGCTTCAAAAATGGCAATAGAATAGCAATAGTTGTGCATTTCTATTGCTAATCTGCCACACAGCCTGCTTTTATGTAGCTCAGTCCCTGGACCTTCCACTCCATGCAGCTGAGGAAGTAAGCTCAAGTTTACCAAAGATCATGCTAGATTCCCTGGCACTGAGCCAGGGCAGTTCAAGCGGTCTCAAACTGGATTATTTCTGCAGTGTGTTTTGGACCTTAGTTATTAAAAATGCTCAAGGTCCAATCCATACTGCAGAAATAATCCAGTTTGAGACTGCTTTAACTGCCCTGGCTCAGTGCTAGGGAATCCTGGGAATTGTAGTTTTGTGAGAAAGAGCTGTGGTGCCACAATAAACTACAATTCCCATGCATATGAGGAAGTATGCTTAAATCTAGGCAAGGTCATGCTGCCAACTTCTTTCTTTCAGTGATTCTCAAAGGTACTACAAGATCTCTCTTCTATTATTATTATTATTATTATTATTATTATTATATCCAAATGCACCTGAGGAAGTGGACTTGAGTCTAGGGAATCTCATGCTGCCAACTCTTTTTTTGCAGTGAGTCTCAAAGGTGCTACATGATCTCTCTTCTATTATTATTATTATTATTATTATTATTTCCAAATGCATCTGAAGAAGTGGACTTAGGTATAGGAAAGCTCATGCTGCCAGCCCCTTTCTTGCAGTGAGTATCCAAGGGGCTACAAGAGCTCTATTATTATTATTATTATTATTATAATCAAATGCACCTGAGGAAGTGAACTTAAGTTTAGGAAAGCTCACGCTGCCAGCCCCTTTCTTGCAGGGAGTCTCAAAGGGGCTACAATATATCCCTACAATTATTATTATTATTATTATTTCCAAATCCATCTGAGGGAGCAGACTGAAGTAGCAATAGCAAGTACATTTCTATACTGCTTACCAGTGCACTTAAGCACTCCCTAAGCGTTTTACAAAGTGTAAGCTAATTGCCCCCAACAATCTGGGTACTCATTTTAGTGACCTCCTCAGAAGGAGGCAAGCCTGAGTTGAGCTTGAGCCCTTTTGCTGGTATTGAACTCACAATCTTATGGTTTGTGAGTGAGTGGCTGCAGTATAAGCATTGAACCACAGCGCCAACAGGGTAGGGCAGGATAGGATGTAAGAGCAATTTTGGTCAATCAGGACGAGGCAAGCAGCATTTGGCTAAGGCTGCTGAGTGTGAGATTGGATTGGGGATGATCTAGGCCTGGCCTCGTGCATGGCTTGCCTGGCTGGGGGTGTAGTTTAAGTTCTTCGGATGGGCAAACGGAGGGATGGGACTACGATTCCCATCAGCCTCTTGGAAGATCCGACTGGGACGGGGGCCTAAAGGGATGGGAATGAATAGGAAGGTTTAATACCCCATAAACGGAAAGGATTACCAATGGGAAAGTTTAATTCCGTGGAAATTCCCCACAATTTTTTAATACCTGGAAATTACCCAGAATGGGGTTTTTTATTACCCGGAAACTGGGGAATTCCCTGGAAATTAGCAACACTGGACTGTCAAAAGCTTAACTGAGGGGCCAAAGCACACTGCAGAAATAATCTGGTTTGAGGCCACCTTAACTGCCCTAACTCAATGCTAGGGAATCCTGGGAACTAGGCCTTTGTAGCTCCTCCATTGTAACTCTATGGTCAGCTTTAACCAAAATTCACACTGAAGGACATCTAGAGATTCCTAGAGAGAACTCTCCACTAGGCCTTTGCAGCTCCTCTGGCACAATTCTGTGGTCAGTGTCTGGGAAATATTGACCATAGAGCTGCCCTGGAGGACCTAGAGATTCATAGAGAGGTGTTCTCTCAGGTAAAAACAGTGTTTTTATTACATGGGTTTTATTCCCCATTCATGGGGGTCTGACTCCTGTGCCCTTAACCCCAGTGAATGTGGAGGGATAAGTACTCCAGGTTGACACAGCTGCTTTAACTGCCCATGACTCAATGCTCTGGAATTCTGGGAACTGCAATTTATTATTATTGTTATTATTTATATTTATTTATATCCCACCCTTCTCCCAAGGATGAGACTCAGGGTGGCCCACAACATTAAAAAACACCATACAGTTTAAAACATACACGAATAGTATATTAAAATAGAATTAAATTACTACAATAATTAAAACAAATTCAGTGCTAAAATCAAGTTTAAAAAGATTAAAATGCTTAAAATACATTAAAACAATATAATTTGGGGAGACATTGAGCATTCTCTCTATCCAAGAGCTCTGGTGCCACGAAAAACTACAGATCCCTGGATTCCATAGCACTGAGGCTTGAAGGGCAGTTTTTAAGTTTTAAGTCAAAGGTGCCATAAACAATGGTCCCCAAACTGCTCCTTCATGAAATTTTGTACTTCAGCTCCCAGAATCCCCGTGTTGCCTAAGTCCAAAATCTCTTAAAGGGCACAGTTTGGGGGCCACTGGGCCATCAGGACCCCTTCCAGATTGGTTTTTCTCTTTGCATTCCAGCAAAAGAAGAAGAACCCTTTTTACAAAGGCTTTTTCTATATGAGAGGCTTTGTTCAACGGAAGTCTCCCTGGAAATGGAACAAATGTTTTCAAAAATTCACCCCTAAAACCAGCCAAAGGAGGAGAGAGCCTCTCTTTCCAGAGAAAGAGGGAGCTGTTTGGCTTCCCAAGGGTTAAGATGAAGGAAAGAGTTCCTAGAGAGGTAAAAACAATGGAGGAAGAGGAGGAGGAGGAGAGGCTGTTCTTCCTCCTCTCCAGGCTCCGAGTGCGAGTCCTGTTCTGAGTCTGGAGGTGGGACATGAGCCCAGCAGGAGGGTTGCAAAGGGGCAGGGAAGGTCCCCCTTTCTTTCTCTTTCTTTCTTGGGGGGGGGGGGAAGAGAAATAGAGGGAGGGAGACCCTCTAGATGCGAAAAAGGGTAAAGAAGGGGAGAGAAAAGGGAAGGGAGTGAGGAGGCCCTTTCAGGTTCAGCTGGGTATTAATTTTAGTTTAGCCTGGGCCATTTTTAAGGGGGGGGGGGGATAAACCTACATCTTGGGAGGCAGAAGAGAGTGCCATAAAAGCCTCAGGATCTGAAGCCTATTCATGGCCCCCTGCAAATGGGAGAGAGAATGCAATGAGACCCATAAAAAGAGGCCAAGGGGTCCCTTCCTTGCCTTACATTTCCCAAGGGCTGAGAAAGAGGATATATCTCTTTTGGATCTTACAGTGGTCAGTTGTTAAAGCAAAACATCTCCCTGCCCAAAGTCAGTTTCTCTGGGTTCAAAACTCCCTCTGAGGAGAAATGCCTTTTGTTATATGTGCATCAGCCAAGACTCTTGCTTTAAGGTATACATCTACTGTGCCAGAAAGTCCTTGCCTTTCTCCATACAAAAGGATTGGAATGTAATGTTTTTAATCTAGATTGTTTTAAGAGAAGACAAGGTTAAGAGGGGACATGATAGCCCTGTTTGCACGTTTGGAGGGGTGTCATATTGAGGATGGAGCAAACTTGTTTTCTGCTGCTCTAGAGAATAGGAACTGGAGCAATGGATGCGCAAACTACAGGAAAAGAGGTTCCACCTAAACATAACAAGGAACTTCTTGACAGTAAGAGCTGTTTGACAGTGGAAACCACTTCCTCAGAGGGTTCTCTGGAGGTTTTTAAACAGGCTGGATGGCTATCTTTTGGGGGTGCTTTGATTATGTGTTTCTGCATGGCAGAAGGGGGTTGGTTGGACTCCCCATTCGGCTCTTACTGTCAGGACGTTCCTCCTAATGTTTAAGTGGAATCTGTTTCCCTGTCATTTGAATCCATTGCTCCATGTCCAAGTATGGAGCACCAGAAAACAAGCTTGCTCTATCCTCAATATGACACTCCTTGAAATACTTAAACAGGGCTATCATGTCACCTCTTAACCATCTCTTCTGTTATGGTCCCTCCTTTAAAACTCTCCCTCTGAAGAAAAAGACTTGGCAGTTGAAGTGACTCGGCAGAATGCCTGACAGATGCCAACCAAACTCTCCTGTCAGTTCATAGTAAGAGGAGGAGGAAATGTTCCCTCATTGAGAGGAAGGATTAGACTCAGTGGCCTTTGGGGCCCCTTCCAGCTCCAAGTGGAGGTATCTGGCCCAGATCCTTTTCCTCAGACACAGTATGAGGCTATAATCAGTTGCTGCACAGGGCACAATGGAAGAACACTGTCATTAAATGAGCTTCTACCTTTCCTTGGGACTGTTTACTTCTCTTCCTCCTGCCCTGATCCTGAACTGACCTACTGAACAGAAAAAAGTGGCAAGCTGTTCTTCTGACTTCTGATGAATCTTTTCAACTGATAATTCTGTGTCTCTTTTAGGTGAACAAGAACTTTCAAGGGAGGGGGGCATCACATAGAGTCATAGAATCATAGAGTTGGAAGAGAGCACAAGGCCATCTAGTCCAACCCTCTGCCGTGCAGGAACTCCCAAAGCATCCCCGACAGATGGCCATCCAGCCTCTGTTTAAAGACTTCCAAGCAGGGTTGACATGGACACTAAAGGGGAAACATAGAGATTGAGGAATGACACATTGATGGTGACACAGCTGTTGGAAGGATTCTGAATAGCGTGGTTTCAATCTGTTGCCTAGAAGGATAGGAAAACACTTCTACCTTTTCCTTCAGTTATAGTGTTGGTCTTCTATACAGAAGGAAAGGACCACATATCTTGGGTGAAACTGAGCATCAGTTATCCCCATCTCAAGAGAGCCTTCCTCATGCCTCATTCACAAAACATCTTCTTTCCTTTCTAGGACTATGTCCCCAGTATTTTCCCTTGAGGGAGGATCTGACAGCAGGGAGAAGAGCCTCATTGGCCATCTTGGAAACTGCCTAGGAGCACCAATCAAAGATGGAAAAGAAAGGTTCAGCTGGCCTGGAGTTAGAAAAAGGTCTTCCAAGTCTTCCAGCTGGGAGCTGTGGGGAATTCGGCAGAGCATCCAGACAGAAGAGCCTGACAGAAGACATGTCCCATTCAGATGTACAGCAGGAGCATTTCAAGCAGTTCTGCTACAAGGAGGCTGAGGGGCCCCGAGAGGTTTGCAGCCGACTGCACACTCTTTGCCATCAGTGGCTGAAGCCAGAGAGGCACACCAAAGCCCAGATCTTGGACCTGGTGATCCTGGACCAGTTCCTGGCTGTCCTTCCTCCAGAGATGGCAAACTGGATCAGGGAATGTGGAGCAGAGACCAGTTCCCAGGCAGTGGCCCTGGCTGAAGGCTTTCTCCTGAGCCAGGCAGAACAGGAAAATCACCAGGTGAAAGCTTTATCCTAGTAATTTCAAAGATATTGTAAGCATCCAACCCAATCTACTGTATATATTTTCTGGGAATTACCAAGGATGGAAGATCTAAACCCTCTCCTGGTCCTTTATCTTTTCTGACCTTTCTCTTTGTAATACTTGTTACTATTTTTTCCCAAGGAGCTTAATGTGGAAGGGGCTGGTGGCTTTCCTGTAGCAGAGAAGGCTCTCTCAGATTCTGGAAGGAGAGAGCAGTGCCGATGGATGCAACAGCGGGATGAGAGAAACACCACCAAGATGGGTAAAAAAAAAATCAGTGGATCACCCTGTCTTAGTGTGCCTGAAATAGGTGGACTGTATATTTGCTCCCCTGAGGAGCCCCTGTGGGGAAGGGATCCCAATCCAGTAAATGTTTTGCTTCATCTGTTTAAGGATTTCTTTTCAAACCAGCACTTTCATAGAGGCCTTATGCTAAACATGGGTTAAGTTATAGAAGAAAATATGCAGCTGGTGTATCTCTTGGCAAAGATCCAAAAGCAATATATGGAATCAGGATAGCTGAAGGGCTGGTTTTGAGGGTTGATATTCTGACTGTCCTCAGCTTTTACTCCCATGTTGGTCAGATGCAAAAGGGACAGTTTTATCTTTTGCTTCCCTCCAGGCAATGAAATGCAGCCATGGCCAAAATGTCACAGCTCATCTCTTCCATTTGATGCACCAAGAGCAGTTTCTGTGTGCCTGGATCAGGTAGGAGCGAAATTCCTTGGTAGGCCAAGAAAAGTCAGGCTGGGTCTCTGGTTCTGTGCTTGTCCTTCTGGGCTAGGCAAAACCATTCTCCTTTCAGTCAAGGTTGCCCACGAATGTAACTCTGAGTGCCTTTATGCAACAAATTAAGTCACATTCAGCAAACCTAAGGCGCGTTACAGACTACCCAAAAGCGAGCGGTCTGCCGCCGCTGTCATTAGCTGCGCCGAGAAGCCCCAGTGGCCAGACCATGAGGCTTCCCGGTGCAGCTAAAAAGAAGCACTGAAATGGTGCTTCTTCTTGCCACCCAGAAGTGGCACTGCAAGGCACTAGTCGCACACTCGCGGCGTCACTTCCGCCGCGCGACGTCCGGGCACTGTGCGTCTGAGATGTCAAGATGGCGGCCCTCGTGTGGACGGGCGCTGCCATTTCATACGCGCTCTGCGCGTACTAGGGTTGGGGCCGTGAAGAAGTTAAGACCTTCCTAACCCTAGCACGCCCCTTCCTAACCCTAGTATGTGCGGAGCGCGTACTTTGTGCGCGTTTGTAATGCGCCTAAGCTACCTTGTTTTCTTCCCAGTTGGCTTCAGCATGCTCACTAAAGGTGTAATTTCTTTTTCCAGGTGACCTTTGAGGAGGTGGCTGTGCATTTCAGTGAGGAGGAGTGGGCCCTGATGAATCCAGACCAAAGGACCCTGCATAGAGAAGTCATGGAGGACAATTTGAAGACTGTGGCTTCCCTGGGTAAGCTCCCTTCTGCTTATGCTACAGCAAAATCAGTTTGCAAGGGGTAGTAAAACTGTTGGCTCTTCCTGCCATCTTCTTGCATTTCAGTTTTCTAAGTGATCTCTTTCCTGCTGGATTGGTTTAAGACAGTGGTACCCAAGCTGTGCTCTTTAAGGGATTTTGGACTTCAACTCCCAGAATCCCAAACTATTGGGCAACATTGCTGAGGCTTTGGGGAGCTGAAGTCCAAAATCTCTTAAAGGGCAGTTTGAAGACAACTGGTTTAAGGGATCTCTTACCAATAGCAATAGCATGTACATTTCTATACCACTTATCAGTGAACTAAGCACTCCCTAAGCTGTGTAACCTAATTGCCCCCAACAAGCTGGGTACTCATTTTAACAGCCCACAGAAGGATGCAAGGCTGATTGGAACCTTGGAGCCGTTGGGATCGAACTCACACATTTGTGGCTGCATACAGGCATTTAACCACTGCACCACCAGGGCTCCCTCTCTTCACATGAAGCCCTAAGCTGGCCAACCTGGTCAAGTCTACAGTGGATCAGGATGCAGATATGCTGCTAAGTAGCATAGTGGGAGTTATTTATGTATTTATTGTCTGCCTCTCCCTATGGATCAAGGCATGACAAACAACATAATTTTTTTTAAAGTTAAAACACACATCAATTTAAAAGGACAAAAAAGGTGTTCACATATCAGAACAATCCATATTTAAAATGCATGATATAAAATTCATAATTTAATAGTACTATGTGGGAATGTGGTGGTTTAGGGGTTAAAATGCCAATTCTGACTATTGGAAGATCGAAAGTCTGGCAGTTCAAGGCCCGAGTGCTGCATGATGGGATGGGCTCCTGTCACTAGTCCCAGTTTGTGACAACCTAGCAGTTCAAAAGCATGAAAATACAAGTAGATAAATAGGTACCACTTCGGTGGGATGGTAACAGCATTCAGTGCTGGTCACATGACCACAGGAGTCATTGTTGGAAAATGCTGGATTTTTGGCTTAGTAACAGAGATGAGCACAGCCCCCTATAGTCAGTTATGACTAGGCATTCATATTAAGGGACTACCTTTACCTTTACTATGTGGGAAACTGCCCTGTCCCAAAGGTGTGCCCTCAAAGGGCTTACTTAGTCTCCCCATCTTTTGCTTACTTCCTAGCCACCAATAAAAATTAAAGTTTGGGTAGTTTAAGATAACTGGGATGTGCTTTTAATGTTCTGGGGAGCTGTTTTTAAAGTTTTAAGTCCTGCAAAACAGCAAAATCAGTACTTAGCAAATGCAAATGAGAAATCACCCAGGGTCAGGAGCTTTCCCAGCAGACAATGATCACCAATAAACAGACACTGATCCTCTTTTGCATAGCCTCCTACACTGAGGCCCAGCCATCAACAACAGAACAATACACAGATTAACATGGGAATCACTCCTCCTTACACAGGGTCACACAGTATATATATACCTACTCCCTTCCAGGTCAGCATTCTCTGAAGATGCCAGCCACAGATGCTGGCGAAATGTCAGGAATAAACTCTTCTATAACATGGTCACTTAGCCCAAAAAACACACAAAAGACTATTTTTATATGTTGTTAGATAATAAGAGAAAGGCAGGATAGAAATGAATGAATGAATGAATTAATTAATTAATTAAAGTGTTTCTTGGGGTTTTGCTGTGAAGCACAGTGTAGTTCCCCTTCTGCATTATTTTTGAGAAGGAGACCATACATCTTGTTATTCTCTTGACAGCAAGACGTAGTTGATTTAGGATGGTTTCTGGGTTCATGCTTTTATAGATGCAAGCAGCTTTGAGCTTCTCTAAATAATGTATTACTTCAAGCTGTCTCTCCCACAGGATTCCCAGGAAATAGAGATGCTCTGGAGTCCCATTTATCTATCCCAGGGGTAGGCAACCTTTTTGAGCCGGGGGCCAGGTTGCTGTCCCCCAGACAACTGGGGGGCCGAAGCCAAAAAATAAATAATTAAATATTTTTTTAAAAAATTAAATATATAAATAAACCAGGACAAATGTAGGACAAAATTTTCAAATGGCAGACACTTTTTTTAAAAAAATGGAGGACACGCAAAAAAAATTGCTGATTTTTAAAAAAATGTTAATATAAATGCATGTTTCTGAGGCTTCTATAGACAATTGCCCCCCAAAGGCCCCGGCGGCAATTGGCGGCAGGACCGAGCTGGGGCCGGTCCCAAGGCCTTGCCGGGCCGCATCCGGCCCGCGGGCCGCAGGTTGCCTACCCCTGATCTATCCCATATCCTGCTCACATTGATGTCCGTTAAGCAGTCATATTAGCTTAATCGTTTTTTTCCTATTTGCAGGATGTGATGTCAAAGGGAATGAAAAACGAATCACGGCTTTGGTGAAAAGAGCCAGGTGTAAGAAGATGGAAGAGAAAAGAACCAGAACAGATAAAGAGAGTAGGGGAGACAAATCCACTACTTTTCCTGGTGGTGAGATTTTAGGAATCTCAGTCCAAATAAAAACACAAAGACCAAAAGAAAAAAATGAATGTCTTGTATGTGGGAGAAGCTTCAGCTGTAAAGCAAGTCTTAATCTTAACAGGAATATTCACATTGGGGAGAAATCTTTTAAGGATATTGAGTCTAGAAAGACTAACAGTTATAGGAAAAAGCTAATTTCCCATGAAACATCTCAAATAACAGAGAAAATATTTAAATGTTTGAAATGTGGCCAGAGTTTCACATGTAGTAGGTCACAGTTTATGTCACATCAACGATTGCACTCAGGAGAGAAATCAATAATAAGCTTGGCGTATGGAAAGAACCCAAGTCAGAAGACACACCAGACTTATGAAGCAGGACATACAGGTAAGAAACTTTTTGAATGCTCTGACTGTGGAGAGAGCTTCATTTGGAAGAGAAGCCTCATTGATCATCAAGTAACTCACCCACAGAAGAAGCCATTTAAATGCTTGGTATGTGGAAAGAGCTTCAGGTTGAAGACAAGCTTCAATTATCATCAGTTAACTCACACAGAGGAAAAACAATTTAAATGCTTGGAGTGTGGAAAGAGCTTCATGTTGAAGACAAGTTTCATTCATCATCAAGCAGTTCACACAGGGGAGAAGCAATTTAAATGCTTGGAGTGTGGGAAGAGCTTCAGTTGGAAGAGAAGCTTTATTCGTCATCAAGTATCTCACACAGGAGAGAAACCATTTAAGTGTTTGGAGTGTGGAAAGAGTTTCAATCAGAAGGCCCACCTAACTTCTCATCATGTAGTTCACACAGGGGAGAAACCATTTAAATGTGTGGAATGTGGAAAGACATTCAGTCGAAAGGAACATCTCACTTCACATCAAGTAATTCATGGAGAGGAGAAACCTTTTAAATGCTTGGAGTGTGGAAGAAGCTTCAATAGGAAGACAGGTCTCATTTATCATCAAATAAGTCACACAGGCGAGAAACCATTTAAATGCTTGGATTGTGGAAAGAGTTTCAAACGGAAGACACAGCTCAATTATCATCAAGCATTTTCCTGTCATTAAACAACCCACTCAGGAGAGAAGCCAATTTTGTGAGATTGCATAGTTATTATTTTTATAGTTTAATGGGATAAATGTCACCTCTGAATGGTTTTTTAAAATCGGTATTTCTTTCGAAGGAGTTGAAATTGATTTGTATGTTGGGAAAGTCCAAATTTTCTCCAGTTCTTATCTGAAAAGATTTTTTAACATTTGATTCCCATATTTGTCCTTTTTGAGGGTCAAATGATTCATCTATGATTGTATATAAGTTTGAAATTAACCATCTTATCTTGAGAAAATCATTTGTACATGAAATTTCATATGGAGTTAAAGCTCTCAACATTCTCAATTATCTGTCTATCTCTATCTATCTATCTATCTATCTATCTATCTATCTATCTATCTATCTATCTACCTATCCATCCAGCATGCGTGCAAATGCACTGACATAGGCAATTTGAAGTCAGGATGGTCTGAATTCTTCTAATTTTTCCTGTAATTTAATAGCTCTAAAGGCTTCACTACTACTTTACTACTACTACTATAAAGGCTCTTTACTGGTAAAGAGATATTTTGTTTATTCTATACACACCTGCTTGTTTCATCTGGTAAAAAGTTTACCGTTAAGTTTTGAAATTTGAATGTTCTTCAAAAATGTAGTGGTGGAGCAGCAATTTTTTATGCTTTTGTGAAATGGCTGACATTTCCCCTGTAAATGATTTAATAAGATAAAATGGTGTTTATCAATATTAGACGAAAAGAAATAAAGGATTTGGAGCTTTCTATATCCAAGTGGTTCATTTATATACATCTACATACTTTTACATTAAGAACTTCATCATCTATACTAACTTAAATGCTTCATAGTATAGAGATGTGGTACTGTCAAGCCTATTGAAGACGGCCCATATATTTACTGTAATTCCATTTACAAATATCTGTTACTGGTTTGATGCAATACATTGTTCACATGTTTTTTGTATTAATCAAAATGGAGACTGAAGTAAAGAAATGAGAAGAAGAATAGGACTTGGAAGGGCCGCAAGGAAGGAACTAGATTAAGTGCTCTGGTGGAAAACAATACTAATGTCAGCATAAATAAATAATATACATGCATTAAAATATAAAAATAAATAAAATAAATATATAAGTTGACCTCATATATAAGTCAAGGACAGGTTTTGGGGCCCAAATTAGGAATTTTGATGTGCCCCATGTACATCAATTGTGCCCCTAGGGTAAAACTTAGGAGCAGGCAGCAAAGGATGTAAAGAATGAAGGAAAGGAAAATGATGCCAAGGAATGATTCTGCTTTCCTGTCCAATCATTCAAAAAGGCCAGAAGCAGACCACAGTGGAGAGGATGTTGGTGCTTTTTTGGGTTCTCCCAGGATGGACTAAGCTCTTACCTTTTGCCTCTCTACTCAGTGAAGGAAACGGATCCTATTTTGAGTTAAGGTACAGCACTTGCATTGACCCATGGATAAGTCGACCCAGGTTTTTTGGTTCAATTTTTTGACTCAAATTTCTAGACCTATACATGAGTATATATGGTTACTAATGTCCAATTACATAAAATAAGATTAAAATAAACATAAAATATAAACATAAAAGATATTAAAAATACCAACATCAGAATAATGTATGCTGTAGTACTTCCATTTTCTATTCATGGTTGTAAAAGCTGGACAATGAAGAAAGCTAACAGCATGAAAATTTGTTTGACATGTGTTGCTGGAGGAATGTTTTACCGATACTATGAACAGCCAAAACCTAATACAGCCGGCCTTTGCTAGGTGTACGGGTTCCATTCCACAGATGTCAAGAACCCACAGGACCTCAAGTAGAAGAGACCACAAGGGCCATCCAGTCCAACCCTCTGCCATGTAGGAACTCTCAGTTAAAGCATCCCCGACAGATGGCCATCCAGCCTCTGCTTAAAGACCTTCAAGGAGGGACTCCACCACTCTCTGAGGGAGTGTATTCCACTGTTGAACAGCCCTTACTGTCAGGAAGTTCCTCCTAATGTTGAGGTGGAATCTCTTTTCCTGGAGCTTGCATCCACTGTTCCGGGTCCTGTTCTCTGAAGCAGCAGAAAACAAGCTTGCTCCCTCCTCAATATGACATCCCTTCAAGTATTTAAACAGGGCTATCATATCACTTCTTAACCTTCTCTTCTCCAGGCTAAACATCCCCAGCTCCCTGAGTCGTTCCTCATAGGGCAAGGTTTCCAGACCTTTCACCATTTTAGTCGCCCTTCTTTGGACATGCTCCAGTTTCTCAATGTCCTTTTTGAATTGTGGTGCCCAGAACTGGACACAATATTCCAGGTGGGGCCTGACCAGAGCAGAATATAGTGGCACTGTGACTTCCCTTGATCTAGACACTATATTTCTATTGATGCAGCCTGAAATCGCATTGGCCTTTTTAGCTGCCACATCACACTGTTCACTCATGTTCAACTTGTGGTCTACTTGGACTCCTAGATCCCTTTCACACGTAGTTTCATTCAGCCAGGTGTCACCCATCCTATATCTGTGTATTTTATTTTTCTGCCCTAAGTGCAGTACCTTACAATTCACTGTGTTGAATTTCATTTTGTTAGCTTTGGCCCAGCTTTCTAGTCTGTTCAGATCATTTTGAATGTTGATCCTGTCCTCTGGAGTATTAGCTATTCCTCCTAATCTGCAAATTTGATAAGTATGCTCCCAATTCTGTCATCCAGGTCTTTGATAAAGATGTTGAATAGCACTGGGCCCAGGACAGAGCCCTGTGGGACCCCACTGGTTACTTCTCTCCAGGCTGAAAAAGAGCCATTGTTGAGCACCCTTTGGGTTCGGCCAGTCAACCAATTACAGATCCATGTAACAGTTACCTTGTCTAGCCCACATTTAACAAGCTTGTTTGCAAGACTGTCATGGGAAACATGTCAAAGGCCTTACTGAAATCAAGATATACTATATCCACAGTATTCCCTTCATCTACCAAGCCAGTAATTTTTTCAAAGAAAGAGATTAAATTTGTCTGGCATGAATTGTTTCTATGAAACCCATGTTGACTTTTTATCATTTTAGATGTTCACACACACTCTGTTTAATGATCTGCTCCAAAATATTTCCTGGTATAGATGTCAGACTAACTGGACGATAATTGCTGGGATCCTCTTTTTTTTCCTTTTTGAAGATGGGGACAACGTTTGCCCTCCTCCAGTCTGTTGGGATTTCTCCTGTTTTCCAGGAGTTCTCAAAGATTATTGCCAATGGCTCCGATATTACATTTGCCAGTTCTTTTAATACCCTTGGATGTAGTTCATCTGGCCCTGGAGACTTATATTCATTTAGATTAACCAGATATTCCTGTACTATCACTTTACTTATTCTGTGCTAAATTTCCCCTATTCTGTCCTGTGCTCCATTTTCCTCAGGCTGAGCATCCTTTGCCTTTTCTTTCATTTTTTAAAAATTTAATGCAGTTTTTTTTATTAAAGCTTTACAAGCATCCACCAAATCAACCAATTCTACAAAAAATATGATCAATTTATACAATTTTCCCATACATCTCTTATCCGTAACTATATCTGTATATATCTTAATTACCTTGCTTACACATATTAAGCCTTTCTTGCTAACATTCAAGTTCTATATAGACTACCACTACCAAACAAACCTGGAGCTTCTGTGGATTTTGTATCTTCATCCGTCCGTTTTGCAACTTAGGCCCTTTCCAGAAGGGGCACCTTAGTACGTACTGTGTACGTACTAGGGTTGCCTGGGGGCGTCTCTTTCAGACGCTCCCAACCCTAGTACATACATATTATGTACAAAATGGCGGCACCCATTCTACATGGGCGCCGCCATCAGGACGTCACGACCGCGCTGCCTATGGCGCCCTTTCCGCTGCGCAGGAAGGAGCTCCAAAACAGAGTTCCATCCTTAATTTGTGTCACTGGCGCAGCCTTTAAACGGCTGCGCCAATGACACAAAGGAGAAAGGGGCTGAGTGGCCCCTTTCTCCTTTCCCCACCGCTGTCGGGGTGTCCTTGGGGCTTGAAGCCCCAAGGACACCCCTTTCCAGGCCGCGGGAAGCGGCCTTTTGGTGCTTCCCGCGGCCTGGAAAAGCGGTGGATCGAGGTCTCAGGGCCGCTGCTGTGGCAGCTGAGGCCCCAATCCGTCGGGGAAAGGGGCGGGTACAGGCCGCTCCAAAGGGGCGGTCTATAAACCGCCAATGATTAAGTTTTTTCAGCTTTATTAACTTACATTAACTCTACTTTTCTTTTCCAATACTCCGTTAGTAATTCCCATTCCTCTGAGAACACTGAGGCAAATAAGGTGTTAAGTAATTCTGCCTTTTCTTTGTCCTCTGTTAGCATTTTGCCATCTTCTCCACGCAGTGGCCCTACCATTTCCTTCTTCCTTTTGCTGCAGACATATCCAAAAACACCCTTTTTATTATTCTTAACCTCTCTAGCAAGCCTGAGTTCATTTTGCACTTTAGCTTTTCTGAATTTACCCCTACACATGCTAGCTATTTGTTTGAATTCTAAAATAACTAACCCCTTTGTTGCCTCTTCCACCTTTTGGACAATGAAATTGTCTTCAAGGCAAGTGCTAGACTTTGAGGATGTTGCTGAGTTTGACTTACAGCAAATATCAGGTTAGTTGAAGTCACCCATCACTACTACATCTCTCCTTTCTGAATGTGTGGTCATCTGTTCTAGAAAGTCATCATCCAATTCCTCCGTCTGACTTGGGGGTCTGTAGTAGACTCCCACAATAACATCCCTGCTGTTTCCCTTCCCTTTAATTTTTATCCCGATGCTCTCCACCTGGCTTCCAGTTTTGATGTCCTGGATTTCTTCACTGGTGTAAATATCCTTGACATATAATGCTACTCCTCCCCCCCTTCCTGTTTGGTCTGTTTCTCTTAAAAAGGTTATACCCTTCTATTTCCACATTCCAATTACACTGGTACCCCGGGATACGAACGCGCCGCGATACGAAAATCCCGGGATACGAAAAAAAAAAAATTAATTAATTATTTCCGGGTTACGAAGGTTTCCCCGGCTTGCGAAAAAAAGCCGGCGCTGTTTTAAATGGAGCCGCGGCGGAGCCGCGGCTTTTCCCCATTAGCGCCTATGGGGATTCGGCTAACGAAAGTCCCCCGGGTTACGAAAATGGCGCCGGAACGAATTAATTTCGTAACCCGGGGGACGAGTGTACTAGACTCATCCACCAGGTTTCAGTGATGCCTATTATATCATATTTGCTTTGTTGTGCTAGGAGTTCAAGTTCATCTTGCTTATTTCCCATGCTCTGTTCATTAGTGTAGAGACACTGAAGACCATGTGACCCCTTCACTTGCTGCCTGTGCAAGATTTTTTGCCTCTCACTGTTGGGTCCTTGCACTCTTTGCCTTGTTCCCTCTATGACAGATTGGCTATTTTCTCCAGCCCTTGTGCCTTCCAGAATACTGGAAAAAAGCGAAAAATGTACAGGAGAACCTCTGCTGCCTCTGGTGTACTTTTCCTGAGTTGAAAAAATGTGTGCACCGTTAAGTGTGCAGCTCTGGAAGAAGTTATATAATAATAATAATAATAATAATAATAATAATAATAATAATATGTTTTATTTATAGACCGCTATTCCGCGATGATCATAGCGGTGTACAGTAAAATCGTTAATACAATAAAAATACAGTTAAAGGAGGGAGAAGTCTCATTCTTCAGGCAGTCCAAGATGTTGCTGGGTCTGCCTGATGGCTCCCTCTGAGGCCGAGATGACAGTTGAGGAGGGAGGGGCCTCTTCCTTCAGGCAGTCCCTGATGTTGCTGGGTCTGCCTGATGGCTCCCTCTGAGGCCGAGATGACAGTTGAGGAGGGAGGGGCCTCTTCCTTCAGGCAGTCCAAGATGTTGCTGGGTCTGCCTGATGGCTCCCTCTGAGGCCGAGATGACAGTTGAGGAGGGAGGGGCCTCTTCCTTCAGGCAGTCCCTGATGTTGCTGGGTCTGCCTGATGGCTCCCTCTGAGGCCGAGATGACAGTTGAGGAGGGAGGGGCCTCTTCCTTCAGGCAGTCCAAGATGTTGCTGGGTCTGCCTGATGGCTCCCTCTGAGGCCGAGATGACAGTTGAGGAGGGAGGGGCCTCTTCCTTCAGGCAGTCCCTGATGTTGCTGGGTCTGCCTGATGGCTCCCTCTGAGGCCGAGATGACAGTTGAGGAGGGAGGGGCCTCTTCCTTCAGGCAGTCCAAGATGTTGCTGGTCTGCCTGCTGGCTCCCTCTGAGGCCGAGATGACAGTTGAGGAGGGAGGGGCCTCTTCCTTCAGGCAGTCCAAGATGTTGCTGGTCTGCCTGATGGCTCCCTCTGAGGCCGAGATGACAGTTGAAGAGGGAGGGGCCTCTTCCTTCAGGCAGTCCCCGATGTTGCTGGGTCTGCCTGATGACTCCCTCTGAGGCCGAGATGACAGTTGAAGAGGGAGGGGCCTCTTCCTTCAGGCAGTCCCTGATGTTGCTGGGTCTGCCTGATGGCTCTCTCTGAGGCCGAGATGACAGTTGAAGAGGGAGGGGCCTCTTCCTTCAGGCAGTCCCTGATGTTGCTGGGTCTGCCTGATGGCTCCCTCTGAGGCCGAGATGACAGTTGAGGAGGGAGGGGCCTCTTCCTTCAGGCAGTCCAAGATGTTGCTGGTCTGCCTGATGGCTCCCTCTGAGGCCGAGATGACAGTTGAGGAGGGAGGGGCCTCTTCCTTCAGGCAGTCCAAGATGTTGCTGGTCTGCCTGATGGCTCCCTCTGAGGCCGAGATGACAGTTGAGGAGGGAGGGGCCTCTTCCTTCAGGCAGTCCAAGATGTTGCTGGTCTGCTTGATGGCTCCCTCTGAGGCCGAGATGACAGTTGAGGAGGGAGGGGCCTCTTCCTTCAGGCAGTCCAAGATGTTGCAGGGTCTGCCTGATGGCTCCCTCTGAGGCCGAGATGACAGTTGAGGAGGGAGGGGCCTCTTCCTTCAGGCAGTCCAAGATGTTGCTGGTCTGCCTGATGGCTCCCTCTGAGGCCGAGATGACAGTTGAGGAGGGAGGGGCCTCTTCCTTCAGGCAGTCCAAGATGTTGCTGGGTCTGCCTGATGGCTCCCTCTGAGGCCGAGATGACAGTTGAGGAGGGAGGGGCCTCTTCCTTCAGGCAGTCCAAGATGTTGCTGGTCTGCCTGATGGCTCCCTCTGAGGCCGAGATGACAGTTGAGGAGGGAGGGGCCTCTTCCTTCAGGCAGTCCCTGATGTTGCTGGGTCTGCCTGATGACTCCCTCTGAGGCCGAGATGACAGTTGAAGAGGGAGGGGCCTCTTCCTTCAGGCAGTCCAAGATGTTGCTGGTCTGCCTGCTGGCTCCCTCTGAGGCCGAGATGACAGTTGAGGAGGGAGGGGCCTCTTCCTTCAGACAGTCCAAGATGTTGCTGGTCTGCCTGATGGCTCCCTCTGAGGCCGAGATGACAGTTGAGGAGGGAGGGGCCTCTTCCTTCAGGCAGTCCAAGATGTTGCTGGTCTGCCTGATGGCTCCCTCTTATATATATAGAGCTAAACTTCTAGCTTCACTCCCTAGCGAATCAGAGATGTGACTCACAGAAGCTCCACCCTCCTAAGGAGGCCGCTGAGCGAAAAGGGGCGGGAATTCTGGCCACAAAGCCACTGGGGCTTGCAGACCCGTCCCCTTCTCCCCGTGGTTGCCTGGCAGCCACGGGGAGAAGAGGAGGAGGCACCCCCGTCCCTTCCTCCCCATGGGTGGCTGCACCCACGGGAAGGGAGGAGGAGGAATGACCCCCTGTCCCTTCCTCCCCGCGGGTGGCTGAACCCGTGGGAAGGAAGGGAGGAAGCGGCCCCCCGCCCCTTCCTCCCTACAGGTGGCTGCACCCGCGGGAAGGAAGGGAGGAGGAGGAGGCGGCTCCCCGTCCCTTCCTCCCTGCGGGTGGCTGCACCCACGGGAAGGAAGGGAGGAGGAGGCCCCCCGCCCCTACCTCCCCATGGGTGGCTGCACCCGCGGGAAAGAAGGGAGGAGGAGGAGAAGGCCCCCCATCCCTTCCTCCCCACTCGTGACTGCACCTGCGGGAAGGAAGGGAGGAGGAGGAATGCCCCCCCCATCCCTTCCTCCCCACAGGTGGCTGCGCCAGTGCTGGCACTCACAGGGAGAAGGGAAAGGAGGGAGCCCCACCCCCTTCTCCTTTTCCCCGCACGGTGCCTGCTCCAGCGGCCAGCACCTGTGGGGAGAAGGGGAGGGGGGAGGCAGGGGGGATTCCCAACCTGGCGACCCCCAGGTTGGGAACCCCTGCTTTAAATGCTTTGAGTGTGAGAAAACCTTCAGACGGAAGGCAAGCATCATTTGTCATCAAGCAGCTCACACAGAAGAGAAACCATTTAAGTGTTTGGAGTGTGGAAAGAGATTCCTTTGGAAGATAAGCCTGATTTGTCATCAAACTACTCACACAGGAGAGAAGCCATTTAAATGCTTGGAGTGTGAAAAGGGCTTCAGGCAGAATCACACCTCACACGTCATCAAAGATTGCATATGGGAGAGAAACCTCTTAAATGTCTGGAGTGTGGAATATGTTTCATTCAGAAGACATATCTCTCATGTTATGAGGGATCATACAGATGAGAAACCTTTTAAATGTTTGGACAGTGGCAACAGCTTTAGTTGGAATAAAAACATTTGTCATCAAAGAACCCACACAGGAGAGAAAGCCTTTAAATGTTTAGATTATGGAAAGAGCTTCCGTTGGAAGAGAAACTTAATTTGTCATCAAGTAATTCACACAGGAGAGAAACCATTTAAGTGTTTGGAGTGTGGAAAGAGCTTCAGTCAGAAGAACCATCTCACTTCTCATCAAACAATTCAACCAAGAAAGAAACCATTTCAGTGCTTAGAGTGTAGAAAGCAAGGCTCATTCGTCATCAATTAGCTCACACAAGGGAGAAACTATATAAATGCTTGGACTGTGGAAAGAAATTCAGTCGAAAGGCACACCTTACCCTTCAACAAAGAACCCACACAGGGGAGAAACCTTTTAAATGCTTGGAGTGTGGAAAGAGCTTCAGTTGGAAGGCAAGCTTCATTCATCATCTAGCACCTCATACAATTATTCTTAAGGAAATAATGCCTATTATATTTTTCTTAAGCCTAGAAAATCATGAGGGAGCAATGGATTTGGCTCAACATTCCACAAAGCATTTGAACGTATTCTATACCAGTTTTCCAATGCAACCTAAGAAGAAGGAAAATACCCAGAAAGCTACAAAACATTCAAATTGGTATCTATACCCAAAGCAGGAGCAGGTCAAACTCAGATTTTACCATATATATGCATAAAGCAAAATTATAGAATTCTAGTTTCTATTTTTTGCTAAAAAATAAATATTTTTATTGGAAACTAAATAGCCCCCATATGAAACAGATTTTATAGTCAGTACCAAATGACAGATTAGTTAAGAACTCTTAACATCATCCACCTCTCAAAAAAAAACCTAAAACCTTTGTCCCTCCGTACACTTTTGTTTCTCCATGCGTTCAATTGAATGGAAATCCACAATCTAGATCAGTGATTCCCAAAGTGGGCAGTATGGCCCCCCAGGGGGCAGTGGAAAGATCCAGGGGTGGTAAGGAGGAAAGGGAGCAGTGGGGGGGGGCAAAGGGGGGGCAGTAGGGCCTTCAGTCAAAGTATTGGTATGCAGGAAAGACAAGGGGAACCAGCGGTCTTTAGCAACATGGTGGAGATTAGGATTATACAAAATGTCTTTTCAGGGTCCCCAGAAGACCACCACAAAGCCTCTCTGATCATTTTATGTGGTGGAAACTGAATTATCTCTGCCCGTGTTAGTTCACTCCCTTACCAGCACCTTTCGCTAGTTGGAGCAACTGGGAAACTTGAGCAAGGCTTGGGCACAGGACATCGCTTCTGCAGCTCAGAACGGCATTTTTTGGGACAGACTGGAGCAAAGTGTTGGAGCACATGGTGGTTTGTTCCTACAACCTCAAAACTCCTTATCATATAGGTCCAGGGTGTTTAATGAAGCATGAAGTACGCAGTGATAGGGCATAGCAGGGGAAAGCACAGGATTCCCTGTATGGGAGAGAACTCCCAGGAGATTTTCAGAATACACAGCCAGCAACATCGGCGACTGCCTGAAGGAAGAGGCCCCTCCCTCCTCAACTGTCATCTCGGCCTCAGAGGGAGCCATCAGGCAGACCAGCAACATCTTGGACTGCCTGAAGGAAGAGGCCCCTCCCTCCTCAACTGTCATCTCGGCCTCAGAGGGAGCCAGCAGGCAGACCAGCAACATCTTGGACTGCCTGAAGGAAGAGGCCCCTCCCTCCTCAACTGTCATCTCGGCCTCAGAGGGAGCCAGCAGGCAGACCAGCAACATCTTGGACTGCCTGAAGGATGAGACTTCTCCCTCCTTTAACTGTATTTTTATTGTATTAACGATTTTACTGTACACCGCTATGATCATCGCGGAATAGCGGTCTATAAATAAAACATATTATTATTATTATTATTATTATTATTATTATTATTATTATTATCAGGTTGTAGGTGAAGGTCTGAAATATCTCCACCTCACTCAATTGATATTCAAGAGAAACAGGTTGTTATGACATCAGCCGGCCTGGAGAGATAGGACAGGCATACACATGTCGGGATGTCAAAGTATCCACAGGAGTGGACAGAACCTTAAATGGAGTCTTGAAACAGAGGGACTTTGCCAAAGGGCATTTGTGCTTGGAGCAAAAAATGGAAAGGAATTGAAGCAGTTATTTGCCACCTGGGAAGAAATCAGCACGGACAAGAACCCCTTGGAAGGGGTCTCGAACCCTGTCCAGCATCAGCCACATATATAAACTTATCACATGAGGCAACAGGAACACAAATGGCACGGGACAAAAGGGGGCAAGATGAGAACAAAATGGGGATAGGATGCATTTTACGCATGGGAGAACAGTATTCCTGAATATTTCCTGAAAATCAGCCTCTGGGTTGATTTTGGAACGGAATGGGCCCTTCCGGCGGCGGCATTCTCCCATGTGGTAAAATGCATCCTATCCCCCTTTCATTATGCCCTCTTTTGTCCCATCCATTTGCATTCCTGTTACCCTGTGCGATAAGGTTATGACTCTTCAGAACAATCAATCGCTGCAACGAAATCAACCAGGTGGCGGTGAGGATTGTGCAGTGGTACCAATAATGGCCCCCAGAAACTGAAAGGCCAGCTGCATTGGAATCCTCTTGAGCAGCTTAATAATAATAATAATAATAATAATAATAATAATAATTTATTTATGTTTCCCCGCCTCTCCCAATGAATCGAAGCGGGGTTACAGACTACTTGAAATTATACAAACATACAATTCAATTCATACATTAAAACAGTACCAATGTTGGGCCCGATATCTATATAGATATTGAAATATAGATATAGATCTGGATACGAACCTGACATGAACATGATCATGATTATGAAAAATGCCTCCTCGTTTGCTTATTTTCCTCCAAAATCTAGTTGATTGCTTTTAATGTTTTTACTGTTTTTAATGCTTTTATACTATGACTGTTTAATCCTGTTTTAGCATTGGGAATGGGGGGTGGGTATAGGGATTGATTTATTCTTGCATTTTATTGTAACTTGACGTATTTTACTGTTGTAACCCGCCCAGATTCTCTGTGATAGGGCGGGCTAGAAATAAATCTTTATTATTATTATTATTATTATTATTATTATTTGTTCTCCCAAAGGAGTGTCAAGATGGAATGTGGCCATACCATGATGGCAACCTGGCTGGCACCCAATACTTGGGGTAAGTGCCATATGAGACGCCTGTGGGCCAATCTGGGACACCCTAGAGAGTCAGGGACTGACAAGCATCGAAGCAGAGATGTAAGGCAATAGGTTTGACCCCAGAGAGTCAGGGACCTGCAAGGGTCAAAGTCAGGCTGCACGCCAATCAGTGTGACTCCTGAAAGTCAAGGACTGATAAAGACTGAAGTCAGGCAGCCATCCAGTTGGTATGACTCCAGAGAGTCAGGGACTGACGCGGGACAATGTTGGGCTGCCATCCAGATGGTATGACTCCGGAGAGTTAGGGACCGTTGAGGATCCACGTTGGGCTGACAACCAATTGGTTTGACCCCAAGAGTGAGGGACAGATGAGGATCAATGTTGGGCAGCAAGCCAGTGGGTATGACCCCAAAGAGTCAGGGACTGAGACACATTGGAGTCGGCCTATCATCCAATCCATTTGACCCCAGAGAGTCAGTGACTGGCATCCAATTGGTATCTATCTGGAGAGTCTGCAACCGATGATGATTGAAGTTGGGCTGCCAGCCAATCGGTTTGACCCCAAAGGATCAGGGACCGATGATGATGAGTGAAGCAGGGCTATCATCCACTTGGTTGGCAAGAAAGTAGGGTTTGAACAGGTTTTGCTCAGCAAAAAAGACAACACTAGCCAAGTGAAGAAGGAAGGCTAGCAGCCATTTTAAACCTTTCTTCAGATAAGAGGTGTAAAGCACGCGAGTAAGGCGAGCACCATTTTAAAAGCTTCTCCTGAGGAGTAGAAAGGGAGTTTGTCAAACGCACCAGTGAGGCAGGCGCCATTTTCAACATTTCTCTTCAGGAATACAAAGGGAATTTGCCCAGTGTGCCAGAGAGGCGAGCATCAATTAAAAAACAACCTTCCTCAGGAGTAAAAATGACAACAATGAGGATGCCAGTGAAGGGGGTGGCTGCTTAAAAAGATTTTTTCCCTCAGGAGAATAAAGGCACTCTGCTAAGCACACTAATTTTATTGAGTGCAGATTGATCCTGTCAAAGAGAATTGTAAAGACTGACAGGAAAACAAATCTCTGAAGGGTTGCCAGATGCTGCTGCTGCTGCTGCAGAAAAAAGGAACTGAGGGTTCAGGTGGGAAACTGGCCAAATAGGGCAGTTGGAGGGTGGGTGGCTCTACTCCAAAACGCCTCTAATATCTCTAAGAAGGTTCTGGAGCTAACTGCACAGGCGCAGAATCACCCATTTGTGTGAATTCGCAGATAACCACTTGAAGAAGAAAAAAACTTCACATGGGTTAAAAACATTGGAAAGCTTGGAAATGTGTCAGATAAACCATTTCAGTGCTTGGCACACAGAAGGACCTTTGGCAGGAAAAAAATCCTTATTTCCCATGAAACAGCTTACAGAGGGCTGACTAGCAGTAACCGATTTATTTCTTTATTTAGAGAGAGAGTGTGTGAGGTGCCAGATATTGACAAGTGGAAAGATTGTCAGTCAAAAAATGAACCTGAGATACACATAAATTCATAGGGGGAAATACACTGAAGGACTTGGGAGTGGGAAAGATAAACCATTTCAGCGCTTACAGCACACACAGAAAGACTTACTTTGAACTCACAGTTTGTAGCAACTGAAATAAGTTGGAGGAAAAATAGGAGGAAGAGAGAGAAACTGGTAGGTATTAAAAACCTGCTGGAAAAGAGGGACAACAAATTAACTAAGACTGCCTCCTAAATCAGGAACTTTTGAGGGTCTCTGAAGGAGTGGAATGGAGGGTTATTATTATTATTATTATTATTATTATTATTTCTTACTCGTCTCTCCCCATGGATAGAGGCAGGGGACAAAAAAATCAACTAAAACACACATCACTTTAAAAGGACAAGAGTAGCCCACAGCAAACTCTCTTTCTTTCCCAGTACAGCTCATTAGTCTTGTTTCCTGCAGAGAGGCAGATGCTGCAGTTTCACCTGGAAAGCCTGTGTTCCTCCATCTCTGCTTGCCCACTTCAATGCTGATGCTGCTTAAAAAGACCTCTAGCTGGACAGAGGAGGAGGAGAAGGAGGAGGGACGCTTTTTGGGAAAGGCCCTTCTGTGTGAGAGGTTTTGTTCACTGAGATCCACCAGGAAATGTAATCAATGTGTGTGGTTTTTTTTTTAAAAAAAACCTCACCCCCCCCCCCCCCAGGAAGCAAAAAGATGAGAGGTCCTCTATTGCCAGGGGAAAATGTAGCTGTTTGGCTTCGCAAGGGTTAATGGCTTCCTATAGAAGTAAAAACAATGGAACAGGAGGAGGAGGAGGAGGAGAGGTTGCTCTTCCTCCCAGGCAAGTCCCCTCCCCTCCTCTTCCGGCTCTGAGTGCGAATCCTCTTCCCAGCCAGGATCTGGAGGTGAGACATGAATGAGGAGCCCAGGAGGGTTGCAAAGGGGCAGAGAAGCTGGAGAGAGGGATCCCGCTTCCTCCCTCCCTCTTTCCCTTCCTTCCTTGGAGGGAGACACAAGGGTAAAGAGGAGGCAGGAATGGGCATTGGGGCCAGGAGCCCCTTTCAGTCTCAGATGGGTCTTCGTTGTATTTCAGCCTGGGCTTTTTAGGGGGGATAAACCCACTTTTGGGGAGGCAGAAGAGAGTGCCATTAAAACCTCAGGCTATAAAACCTATTCATGGCCCCCTGGAAATGGGAGAGAGACTGCAATGGGACCCATAAAGGGAGGCAAAGGGGGTCCCTTCCTTGCCTTGCATTTTCCAAGGGCTGGGTGAGAGGGATATATAGCTCTTTTGGGCTTTTGGTCAGTTGCTGTTCATGTGAGAAACCAGTAAATCTGAATGGCAAAAATGAGTTTCCCTGGGTTCAAAACTCACTCTCTGCATTGGCATGTTTTGCCTCTAGACCACCTAAAGTTCTCCTGATGCACAACATGAAGAGAGTTCTTGAGAAATGGAGGGTTCTCTGCCTACATAGGAGGAGCCTGTGGCTTCACAAAGTAAGGAGATATGCTGGATTCCAAGGAAGCATCCTCTTTCAGTTGCAAATTGACATTACATTTCCCTTTCTTTGAGAATCTCCCAGTGACCCCATGGCCAAAGAAAGGGTGCAGATAGCCCTCCCTTCCATCTGAACTGAGACCAGAAACAGAAAATGCAGGCCTAGGACTAACATCTTCAATTTCTTTCTCCTGTTTCCCTAATGAAGAAGGCAGTATGACTTTGAAAGCTTGCAACATGTAATTGTGCTTTTTGGTTGACCCCATAAAGGTATCATTATTTGGACGCTAGTGGATTTGCTATATGGCCAACACGACTACTCCCTAGATGTTTTTCTTCAGAAGGGGTTTGCCACTGCCATGCTCTGAGGCTGAGAAAGTGTGACTTGCACAAAGCAGGTTCTCATGGCCAAGTGGGGAATCAAATCCTGATCGCCAGAGTCAGGAGATTATCACACTAGGGCCAATTCAGCAATAATACCAATAATCGCGATAATGTGACAGTAGTGCTATAGCACTGGCTATTTTTGCACAGTCACACAATCACCTGGGGATTCAAATCCTGATCTCCAGAGCCAAAGGTTGGATTGACTGGCCCTTGTGGTCTCTTCCAACTCTATGATTTCCCAGCAGAGAGGGTCCTGTCCTCCTGTAATCTGGGTTTAGCTCCTCCTATTTGCTCCTGTAGGCAGGGACAATAAACAAAAGACCGGCCCCTATATAGGGAGGAGCTAGCCCCCCTGGGCCCCAGTCTTGTTTCTGCCTAAGCTCCTAGCAGGATGTTCTCTTCGAGCCAGCGAAGTTTTTCCTTTCTCCGAAAGCGGTTTGAGATTTCCTTGGCCTTCCCTTCTTCTCCTCTCTCCTGGATTTCCCCCCTTCCTTGGTGGTGGCTATGGCAGAGGACCCTGAGAGCATGGGTGAAGGGCCATCCTTAGCCCAGGCTTCCCTAGCTCAGGGTCTGCCAGCTCAACAGAGGGAGCTGGCATCAGAGGGAGACCCATTGGGATGTGTTTGCTGTTGCTCTGCAGCTTCTTTACTACAGCCTTGGAAGCATGAAGAAGACTTAAAATGGCAAGGGCTCCCAGGATTGGAGAAAGGTCTTGGCTTTGCCAATGACTCTCCCTCTCCTCCAAAGCTGCCCCCTTTCATGGTGGGAGCACAGGAGATTTCTGCAAACAGCATTGCAGCACATGAGAGTCGTGGGAAGAGATGGTGAGGGGTATCCCCTCCATGTCTCTGTTTCTCCACATCACCTCTGCCCAGCCTGTTTAAGGCCAGGGATCAGTGAGGAAACTGGCCAGAAGTCATGGAAACTTCCCTGCTCAGCCCATTTGGGGCCAGAGTTCAGAGGACAGGCCAACCAAAAGCCATGGCAAAGGATTTCTCTGCATCACCTCTGCCCAGCCTGAAACGGCCAAGCTCAGAGAGGCAAGCCAGCCAGAAGACACAGGAGAAGGGTGAGTACTAGGGGCCCTCTCTCTAGCCACCAAAGAACCTTTGCCAGATCTAATGCCCTCGCTCAGGGCAGGCATTGCCATGAGGTCTCTGCCATGGCCATTGCAGGCACTATGCCTAGCATAATGTTTGGGACTCTGCCAGGAGGGCAGATGGGGGCATAAACCCTTGGTCTCCCCCTTCCTTCCCATCTCTGGCCCCAATGGCACCCAGGACCCTAACAGGTGTGGGGGATCCTTTTGCAGACTGGGAAACACATGGTGGTGTTGCCAGGGCTCCTGCACATTCCTTTTGAATTCTTATAATGAGATGGTGTGTAAGGAGGCAGAGGATTCCTCCTCTGTGTTGAACAGACACATGGCTCTAAAGGAAGCTGGACTTGGCCCAGCAGGAGCTGAAGCTTCCAACTCTAAAATGGTCTTTTTTGGCTGCCACAGAGCATCCCACAAAAAAAGCACAAAATGGCTTCATGTCCACCCCAGAGAGAGCATGGCCTCTGCCACCCACTTCTAAACAGAGGCTGGAGGGCCATCTATCGGGAATGCTTTGATTGAGAATTCCTGCATGGCAGAATGGGGTTGGACTGGATGGCCCTTGGGATCTCTTCCAACCCAAGGATTCTTTGAGAGAGCACATGGATACAAATCCTCCTGTGTTCCCTCCCCAAAATTACAACAACAAAAAGGGGTAAACCACTTGTGGATATCATGGGTGGAGAGTTCCCTTCACCCCCAATTGTGTTTGGCTGCCCCAAACCGTGGCACTCTTGAGACAAAAGCTTGAGCGCTTGGCCTCTCCTTTCCATCAGAGATTATCCTTTCTCAGGATACAGACGTACCTCAGGTAAATGTAGAGCCATGTCCCACAGCAGTCCCTCTGCCCTTCCCAGCTACCTATGCAAGTGGGAGGGAGTTGAGGACCAAGCCAGCTTCTATAATGCAGCCAGGTTACTATAAAGCCTGCCTGAAATTAAAAGGGCTAAGCTGTAAACCCCAGCTTGAAGTTGGGGCTGTTTCAAACATAAATAAAACAAAATACCCTGTGAGTATCAGGGCTACACTACAGGCCATATGCAGCTATCTACCCATGATTAGCAATGGTCTTCAGTCACTGCTAACTTAAGAGCAGTTTCCTCAGTGCTTGGAATAAGCCACTGCCCAGGCAGCCTCCCTTGATGGGGCAAATAAAGGAGGGGAGAGCCCCCACATCAACAGGTCTGGGGGCTCAGATTTACAAGAGATACTGGTTAACCTTTTTGGTGTTAATTTTATTACTGTTAGCACATGAGGTTTGAGTTGTGCTGTTTCTGCTCACCCCCCTCTCCTTTTTCCAGGCCAGAGAAGATGCCTGGAAACTAATTCTTCAAGGGAGTGGCTAGCCATAAAAGCCACATGATGACTTTTCTTGCCTCCTCATGGGCCTCCATCACTGTCTCCATTAGGTCCAGAGCCTTTTTGCCTTAGGTAGAACAGCCAAAGACATAGGGTGAGCACATGGTTCTACCTCCTTTGTGCAAACTGTTATCAGCCATAGCACTTCTCATTAAGAGCATAAGCTTTAACAACACAGATTCATTTACATGCTAATAAACAGGGTGACTCAAGCAAGGAGAAGGCCTCTGGTCACTCAGCAGACCTCTAATGCTTACATGCATTGAGGATCTTTGGTAAAAACATCTCATATGAGGTGATAGATATATTGGATTAAGGTGACCAACCAAACTCCATTTTAGTGGCAAAAGGATTATGTTCCTGTTATAAAACACAGTGAACCTCAGTCAGCTAGCCTCAAAAGATGTGGCTCCCCCTTGCCTTCCCTTCTTTCTTGGAGAGATGTCTGTTAAAGGGAAGAAACTAACAACAACAACAACAACACAGTTTCTTCCATGAGGTGGTTCTCACTAATACAAGGGGTTAAGAAAAATTCTTATCAAAAACAAACAGACAGACTCCTCTCCATGGGAGGAGAAACTCCCCTTCCTCCATGAGTGTTTAAAACAATATAATCAGGTTTCTCTACTAAGGGGTTGCTTCAAATCCCATTCAGACATCCTACAGAGCCCTGAGGGGTCTGCCACAAAAATCACAATTACCTCTTACCTTGTCTAGATTGTTAAATTTTAAGTAAGAATGCCTGCTGATGGGCTTGCTATTCAACTGCTGCCTGGCTTGAAAAGCCTATTGTAACAGGATCTATCATGCATATGATGAATTGGGCTCAAGGCCATGAAGGTTCATGCTGCTAATCTCTTTTCTTTAGTGGTCTCAGGGTGCTACAAGATTCCTTTGCATATTGTTGGGCATGCTTTGATTGTGATTTCCTGCATGGCAGGGGGTTGGACTTGATGGCCCTTGTGGTCTCATCCAACTCCATCATTCTATGATTTTATGGTTATAAGGTTAGCTGCTGCTTGATCTCACTCCACCCGAGGGGTTGATGGTGCATTCAACCAGGAGTGCATCTTCCTGCCTAAGCTCCTAGCAGGATGTTCTCTTCGAGCCAGCGAAGTTTTTCCTTTCTCCGAAAGCGGTTTGAGATTTCCTTGGCCTTCCCTTCTTCTCCTCTCTCCTGCTCAGATTTAATATACCATACAGCTCCACATAGAGACTTACACCAGCCACCTATATGCCCACAGCTTTTATATATTCCAAATTTATATTCCAAAAAACAAACAAAACAAAATTACAACACAGCAAACTATGATTTTACTATTTTATATAGGAGACTCCATTTTACTATGCGATTATATTTTATGTGCCTTGAGCTTCCATGGATTTGGTATTCATGCAAAGTCCTAAATCCAACTCCAGTAGATATCGAGGGCCCACTATACTATTCTAAATTTAGGTTTGTGTTCCTTTGACAGATCCCTTTTGTGGAGAAAATTCTCTCCTCAAAATTTGATACCAGAGGGCTATCCTTGCCAAGCCCTCTGTTCCCTTTTCGTGACTCCTTAATCAGCAGTTCATTCAGCCGGGAGACCCCTCAGTCTTCATACAGGTTGATGATAGTCTGCTACATGGAGTTGGGGTGATTTTTGAAGTCTCTAGATAAGTTCATCCTCAGAAGAAATCAGACTTAATTCTGGCCACATGCCCTGTTAACACAGAGTGCATCTATGCTTCTGCATGGACTCACCAATGTCTGCGAGATAAAGGTTAATCCAGTGTCTTCTGTGCCTAACCATGGGATTAGTCTTATTTTACACAGGTTCACAGATGTTCCAGTAAAGAACTGCACATTGTTTTGAAATTTTAATTGGAGGTCAGACATTAACATTCCTCTTTCAGAGTGGTAAGTCTTAATTACTACAAATTAAATCACCTTAATATCACCTTCATTGCTATAACCAGTTGACAAGGTGATCAGTGATAGGCTGGAAGCTGCCATAGGTCCAGATTAGATCAGGTTCTATTCTGATTGATCACATAATCCACTGCTTAGGCAAGTTCTCATCAACTGCTTCAGGTTTTCAGTGGCTGACCTGCTATAGTCCATCCAAGATGACATTAAGAAGGGACTTGACCCAACATGGTTATAAGGCAGGTGTCTGCCATCACGTCGTTTCTGCTCCATACGAGAGCAACTAGAATGGCGGCCATCCTCACATTAATAGGCTGTTGAGGGGAGTTTTCCAACAGGGCCTGCCCACCAGACATCGTTTTCCATCTTGGGATGTGAACATGGTCTTAAAGGCTCTGATGGTTGGGCCGATCAAGTCCCTTTGGGAGGCCTTCCTCAAACACCTCTCCCTCAAGGTCTTCTTCCTCACGGCCATTCCCTCCGCCAGATGGGTGTCAGAGCTGGGGCCCTGTCGGTACGTAAAGACTTGTGTATTTTTAGGCCTGTCTCAGTGTGCCTTCGTCCAGACCCTACCTTCGTGCCTAGGGTCAACTCAGCCTTTCAGGTGTCACAGGACATTCTCCTGCCTTCATTCTGCCCCGATCCTAAGAAGGTCTTGGAAAAGACCTGGCACACATTGGATGTGTGCAGAGCCCTCAAAATCTACATCAAGAGGACTTCAACCTTAAGGTTATCTGAGATGTTCTTTTCCTTTCGCCTGGGCTCTTTGGGGTGCGAGGACTCTGAGTAGGTGAATCAGGTCTTGTATTCAAAAGAGCTACTGAACTCTTGATCTCACTCCACCCGAGGGGTTGATGGTGCACTCAACCAGGAGTGCATCTACCTCTGTGGCCTTGACCACTAGCACCTCCCTGTCAGATATTTGCAGGGTGGCCACATGGAAGTTGCCTTCGACCTTCATAAGACATTACAAACTGGACAGGTCTCAGTCCGCAGAGGCGTCATTTGAAAGGAGGTTCCTCCAACAGATTGTGTCGGGGGCCACAGTCTCCTAGCAGCACCTCCCTCCCAATTCGAGAGGGCTTTTGTAAATCCCAGATTACAGGAGGACAGGACCCTCTCTGCTGGGAAAAGGAACGTTGGGTACTTACCGTGACACGTTCATTTCCTGCAGAGAAGGGTCCTGGCATCCTGCCCACCCGGGTGCTGCCTGCGGCCTCCGACCCTGCCTGCCTGTTGGTGGACCTGCCTTGTTCTTCTGGTTGCTGGACTGGTTTTTCTGAGTTCTTGTTTGTTCTTGGACTAGTTTTTTCTAAGGTGTTCTAGTTAACCCTTAGCTGATGTTACTAAAGTTCAGTTCCTTGATTACCTTACTAGTCGCTTGGCTTGTTATTGACTGAGGCTCAGGGGGGCTAGCTCCTCCCTATATAGGGGACGGTCTTTTGTTTATTGTCCCGGCCTACAGGAGCAAATAGGAGGAGCTAAACCCAGATTACAGGATGCCAGGACCCTTCTCTGCAGGAAATGAACGTGTCACGGTAAGTACCCAACGTTCCTTTCTATGCTACTGAATGCCAGAAAGTCCTCGTCTTTATTCATACCTCTGCTAATGGATTGGAATTTAATTTGCTTTTCATTTCAGTTGTTTTAAATTCAGTGGGTCCTTGTTATCTGCTTGGGTTTGGTTCCAGGATCCCTCGTGGATAACCAAATCCATGGATGCTCAAGTCCCATTAAATATAATGGGATATGGAGGGTTGTCACTTCCTAAACTTGATCTTTACTATGAAGCTTCTCAGCTAAATCAGATCACCCAGTTGATTAGCAGAAATAGTCTGACCAGTTGGGTAGACACTGAAGTTAACACTGCATCCCCTGCTACATTTGATCAGTTTTTTCAGAATCTATATATAAATTCACTAAAATTTGTAATAATCCTTTTTTGCTCACTGCCTTGGTTTTGTGGAAGAAATGGAGGCATCTCTTGGCTCCCTACCCTTCCCCTTTACGGCCTTTTCTTACCTTCTTTTCCAGAGCCCAGAAAAATACGCACAGTTTCGAGGCTGGGAGGTTTAATGTCTTTATACAGTTAGGGACCTGTTCCACAATGGGACAACTATCACAATGGAGCAACTAATCGGTACTCTGGCCCCGGTCATCAGAACTGGTATCAAATAACATAATTATTCTTAAAGAAACTGCTTCAGATACAGGAATATCCTCGCCCACTTACTTTTTTTGAAAATATGTGTCTCTCCGGCTATATATTCTAAAGGCCAAATAGCATGCATATATAATTTTTGCTAGAAGAAACATTTGGGAACTCAACGCTTCATAAGGCAGGATGGGAAGCAGACCTTTCCCTTTCAATTGATAGTAAGACCTGGGAAAATATATGGACTCATTTACCATTTAAAACTAGGTCCATTGCCATTAAAGAGAATACTATCAAGTTGGGCCATCAATGGTACCTCACCCCATACAAATTGGCTCGTATGCCTACCAATTGCTAATCCAAAATGCTGGAGGGGTTGTGAGGTTAGGGGAACCTTTGTACATATGTGGCTGGATTGTCCCTTAGTGTATGAGTACTGGACAGAAATTTTACAACTGAACTCCAAGATCACTAAAGAAAGTATACAATTATCACCACTCCTGCTTCTGTTCTCCATTTTTATGAATGACCCAAAAACTAGGTGGTCTAGAGGCAAAGCATGCCACTCCAGTCCCAATATTAGAAAAAATTACCTTTCCTAGAGGCAGAAGCCTCCAACAAATTTCTGAAGAAACTTGCCAAGAAAACACTGTGATATGGTCATCATAAGTTGGGAACCACTTGAAGGCAAACAACACACAACAAAATATCTCCAGACAAGGGTCCCTGGCTCCTGCACAAATAACAAAAGGGATCTATCTCCTCAGAGAGAGTTTTGAACCCAGGGAAACTCATTTTTGCCATTCAGATTTGTTGCTTTCTCACATGAACAGCAACTGACCAAAGGTCCAAAAGAGCTACGTATCCCTCTCACCCAGCCATTGGAAAATAAAGGGCAAGAAAGGGACCCCCTTTACCTCCTTTTTTGGGTCCCCCATGCAATTAACTCGTGTTGGTTTTCTTTGAAGAAGAGGGAAGGAGCAAATTCTTCACCTCAAGAGAGCATTTAGCATGCCTCATACACAAAATGTCTTCTTTTCTTTCTAGGACTTGGCATTCCCAGACTCTTGCCTTGAGGGAAGATCTTGCAACAGGCAGAAGAGCATTGTAGGCCATCTTGGAACCTGCCTAGGAACAGAGGAAAAAACTGGGAAGCATGTATTCACAGTGGAAGAGATAAAGAAAACAAAGTTGCATGTGCTGCTGATGGTCCAATAAAGGAAACAAAATCCTACGTGGTGCTGATGGTCTGAGAGCACTGGTCAAGATGGAAATACAAGGCTCATCTGGCCCTGAGTTAGGAAAAGGCCTTCTACATCTTCCAGCTGGGAGCAGTGGGGAATTCTGCAGAGCAACCACACAGAAGAGCCTGGCAGAAGATATATCCCATTCAGAGGTACAGGGGGAGCATTTTAGGCAGCTCTGCTACAAAGAGGACCAAGGGCCCCGAGAGATTTGCAGCCGACTCCACACTCTTTGCCATCAGTGGCTGAGGCCAGAGAGACACACCAAGGCTCAGATCCTGGACCTGGTGATCCTGGAGCAGTTTCTGGCTGTCCTTCCCCCAGAGATGTCAAGCTGGGTCAGGGAATGTGGGGCAGAGACCAGTTCCCAGGCAGTGGCCCTGGCTGAAGGCTTCCTCCTGAGTCAGGCAGAGGAGAAGAAGCAGGAAGAGCAGCAGGTGAGAAAGTCTTTATCTTAATAATTTCCTGGCCCTCCTGGTCCTTTATATTTTCTTTCCATTTATGTGTTTATGATACACTGCCCTAACATCCATAGGAACAGTGAAATGGTTAGCCAGTGTGAATGTGAACATAAATGTGAAAAATATCTAACAATATATCTGCCAAAGGAATCATGTAAAGCCCTTACACGTTTCCCAGTAGATAAAACCCCCACATGCTGTAGTTTGGGTTATGCTCTGCCCACTCACTCCAATAAGCAGGAAATAAAAAGAGACCTTCTGGTGACCCCCACGCAGGTGGAGCTAACCGTAGAAGGCCAGTCTTGTCCTGCCTATCACTCCAGTAGGATGTGTTTGCTGTTGCTCTGCAACGTCTTCACTACAGCCACTCCAGTCCTTTCCTAGCAGCTCAGTGTTATTACAACTGACTCCATGTCAATTCTCCCAGACCCAGATGCCACCCTTAGGATGAGCTCTAACCTCCTCAGAGTTCACAATCATATCCTTCCAGCCTTCTACTTCATTCTCCCAGTCATTGGACAGAATATAAAACATACACCATGCTGGAGAACCAGCCACCCAATTTGTTTCCTTTTAGCCCTATTCTGTGGGTAAGAAGGCATCAGTCTCCAAGCCTAGCAGGTGGATCAGGCCCTACATTACTACCTACCTTGAATCCTTGGGTGGTTACCACCAGAAACCAAGTCACCCATGGCAAAGAGTGCAGGTGCATTAGCATCTCTAGCCATCATAGGTCCTATAGCAAGACCATCAGGGTGGCCACTTAAAAGGCACCATACACACTTGTTAGACATCACTAGCTTGACCGCTTGGCTTGGCTGAGGCTGCTGTTGGCAGCAAGGTCTTGCAGGGGGTGTTCAAACCTATGTCTCTGAAGGGCCAGCACTGCCCACCTTGTTTAGTTTGGCTTTGGTAAATCCCAAACTACAGGATGTGGGGGTCTTATCTACTGGGAAAAGGGACATTGGCTCTTAGCTGTGATATGTCCATTTCCAGTAGATAAGAGCCCCACATCCTGGCCCACCCTCAGGGGTGCTGGCGTAGGGATGGTTCATATCCACATAGTCCTTCCCTATGGGGAGCAAGCTAGATTGCTCACTGCCTGTCTCTGTCGCCGTCCAATTCTCTATAGTTTGATATCTAAATAAATTGTTTATGTTTTTTCTGGAGCATTCGGCTGTTGTACGACTGGCCTTCTAGGGTTAGCTCCACCCACGTGGTGCCACCAGAAGGTCTCCTTTTACTTCCTGCCTATCTGGAGTGAGTGGGAGGAGCATACCCAAACTACAGGATGTGGGGTCTTATCTACTGGAAATGGACATATCACAGGTAAGAGCCAATGTCCCTTTTACATTTTATACAAATGGGCACAGTGATGAAATGGGGAAGATTTTATAGTACCCCAGTTCAAAAAAGCCTGTGTATGTGTGCAGAGTGAAGTCAAAGGCTTTCATGGCCGGCATCCATAGTTTTTTGTGGGTTTTTCAGGCTATGTGGTCATGTTCTAGAAGAACATGTTCATCTAGAACATGGCCACATAGCCCTAAAAACCCACAAAAAACTATCTGTACAGAGTCAGCTTTGGAGGATTTGGCTCATTATATACTTGAGTGCCAGATATATGCTGGTATTTGAGAAAGTTATTTAGAAACTTTCCTAAAGAAAATGAAATACTGGGGTGTGAAAGAAAATCTTGTTACAATCAACAGGTCAATTTGTCATCCAAAGGGTAGCTGTATTTGCAGCAAAGGCTATCAGGTGGAGATGGAGACAATCTTAACTGACATAGAAACCTGAGGATATGAGTGTATAAAATGATTTTTGTTATAACACCAATGGTTAATAAGCTCTCTTTCTTATTACAATGTGATCTGGTTCATAATGCAAGTCATATATCTTATGAATAGGTATGTATTTTGTTTATTTAGTTAATTGTAATGTTGATTCTGTAATCAGAATTATATGAAAGCTTGGATGTTTTGTTTGCAATGGTCTTTGGTCTAAGTAATAAACTATCTATCTTTTTATGATACTTGCTACTTTTTCTCCCCAAGGGGCTTGTAGAAGAGGCTGGTGACTTTCCTGTGGCAGAGAAGGCTCTCTCAGACTCTGGAGAGAGAGTCCTGTGCAAGTGGATGGTACAGTCAGATGGCAGAAGCATCACCATAATGGGTAAAGAATCAAAGGACATTTCCCATCTTAATCTCCCTGTCTTGAGTGTGCCTGAAATAATAGGAGTGTAGATCTGCTCCTCGAGGAGCCAATTGGGGAAGGGATCAGTTTCCAGTAAATGATTAAGGAGTTCTGTTTCAAACCTGCACTTTGAAAAAAAAAATTAAATGAACTTTATTAATATATTTACAATTAAAATATAATACTATATACATATTCTCATACTAATCTTTTCCCTCCCCCCAAATTCCTAATCTTCTTAGCTGCACCTGATTACAGCCATTTTCCCATATATTCCTCTGATATTTATTCCATAGCTCACAATCTCACATATTCAAAATAGTGTTTGTTGTAAAGAAGTGCGCACATTCTTAAGCTATTTTTGCTTCCTTACCACAAAACTCTGTTTACATCTGTTCTTCTCCTGGAACTTACCATCATATAATATACATGAATGTACAACATCTGAGGATTTTTAGTCACTTTTAACTACTCCATCTCTGTTTACAGAATTTGAGTAGAGGCTCCCATATGCACTCTTCTTCAACCATCTCATCCTTTAAGAGCAGGGATATTTTGTCCATTTCTATCACATCTAGTGACTTTTTAAACATTCGTCAATATTTGGCAAGTCACTATTTCTCCAATATTTTGTTAACATAATTCTAGCAGTTGTTATCATATATAACAACGGTTTTAGAAATTTTTTGGTATTTTTGTTTTTAACCATATTCAATAAATATAGTGCTGGTTCTAAGGAATATTCTTGTTTGTATGTTTTTGTATTGTCTGGTGGACTTCTTTCCAATATTTTTTTTTCCTTATCACACAACCACCACATATGATAAAATGTACCTATTTGTTTTTTTACACTTCCAGCATTTTCGCCCCCCCCCCCCCCCCCCCCCGTAAATCTTAGACAGTCTGTTTGGTGTTAGGTATCTCATATGCAGCATATTTATATAATTTTCCTTTATATCCATGCATTGTGCAAATTTCAAATCCTTTTCCCACACCCTTTCCCAATGTTGCAATTGTAAATTCTTTGCCCATTGTTCCTTTTATATTTCCTCTAATCTGAAAGGCTTCTTGGGGGGGAATCCCAATTTGGTAAATCCAAACTCGGTATATATTTTCCAAACTCGGTATATTGCTTTCCTAATAATGTGGTCGTTAAATTCTTTATTTAATTCCAATTTGTGGTACCAAAGATAGGCATGCCAACGATACCACAGGTTAAACCCCTTTAAATTTAATAGTTTTTCATTTTCCAGGTATATCCAATTAGTGCATTTTCGAAACAACAACAATGGTAATATATTTTCATATCCGGCATTGACAGACCACCTCTTTCTTTCAAATCTGTTAACGAATTCCATTTGATTCTTGCTTTCCTGCCTGCCCAAATGAAGTTCAATAAATCTTTTTTCCAATGGTTAAATACAGAGTCATTTAGAATAATTGGCAGGTACTGAAATAAAAAGATAATTTTGGGAAGAACACTCATTTTAACTACTGATATTCTGCCTAATAGAGATAAATGCAATTTGACAATTTTTCTAAGTTTTGCTTAACTCCTTGCCACACAGTTTTATAATTATCAAATAAGTCTCCATTTTTCTTTGTTGTGTTTATCCCTAAATATTTCACCTTCTTTTGGATTTCCATTTCGGCCTCTTTTTACAGCTGTTCTTGGTTTTGTTTTGTTTTACATATTGCAGGCAAACCTGCACTTTGAAAGAGCCATTATGCTAAAAGCTGGCAAAGATACAAAACCAGGCAGAAGGTATAAGGACAGATGAAGGGCTGGTTCTCCAGGTTGATACCTTAACTGTTCTCAATTTTTACTGTCTTCACATGAGAAAAGGCTGGGACATGCAGTGTATTTATTGCCAAGTGCTAGGATTAGAGAAACCTCTGCACCTCCAGCTCGACATTCATGCCCAGAAAATGCCAGTGAGTCCTCAGTGATATTGTGCCCTTCTGACGGCTTCCCTGAGAAGCTACTTTAGAAGTCAAGTCTTCCTTGGCATATATTTCTGAAGTCCATAATTCTGTTTACACAATTTTTGTTTAAATGGGTTTTCTTGTTCTTTCAATTGTAAAATGCCTCGTACAATGATGGCACTATATTGTCCCCTCTGTTGTAAGCCGCCCAGATTCCCAGGGAGGCATATAAATAAATTTATATGGGCGGCATATAAATAAAAACTATTATTATTAAATCCTATTACTATATAAACAAAGAATAAATGATACTAATTTCTTGTTCTCCAATCCACCTCTTGGTCATTCCAAACCTCCCAAAAATCTTCTGTCTTGTTTGTCTTTGTCCTTGTTTAGATGAATACAAAAACATGTCAGTCAGAAGCAGAGGGAACAGTTTTTCCTTTTGTTTCCTACCAGGAAACCAAATACAGCCATGGCCAATATGTCACAGCTCATCTCTTACTGTTGATGGACTGAGAACAGCATCTGTGAGCCCGGATCAGGTAGAGGGCCAAGAAAGGCTCAGGCTGGGTGCCCTGGTTCTTTGTCCTTCTCTCTGGGCCAGGTGGGAACCATTCCCTTATCCTTTCTTGCACTCAAAAGTTGCCCACTATGGTGGCACTGAATGTCTTTATGCAACACATTAAGTCACCTTTACTTGTTTTGTTTTCATTCCCAATAGGCTTCTGCATATTTGCTGAAGCTATCATTTCTTTTTCCAGGTTACCGTAGAGGAAGTGGCTGTGTATTTTAGTGAAGAGGAGTGGGCCCTGCTGAATCCAGACGAAAGGGCCCTGCATACAGAAGTCATGGAGGAGAATTTGGAGATGGTGGCCTTCCTAGGTAAATCTCCATTCTTCTCATGCTAGATCAAATTAGTTTGCAACGGTAGTGAGACAGTATTGCTTCTTCCTGCCATCATCTTGCATTTCAGCAGTCTACGTTCTCCCTTTCAGGGATCTCTTCATAGAAAGTCCTAAGCTGGCCAACCTTGGGCCAAGGCTAATCTGGATGATGTTAGCTTCAGATGGCCTGCTAAGCTTGTAGCCCTCTATTGGGAACTGCCTTGTCTCAGAGGTGTGCTACGAAAAAATCTACTTTGTCCCCCCATCTTTTGCTTGGGTTCCTTCCAATGAACAATAAAAATGAATGATTGGATTGTTTAACTTGACTGGGGTGGGTTTCTAATGTTATGGGGAGCTCTTACTAAGGTTTGTCTTACAATGTATATTAATGATTTTTAATTTTGGATGTATTTTAAACAGTTTTAATTCATAGTTTTGATATGTGTTTTTAAATATGTTGTAAGCTGCATTGAATCTCAATTTTGAGAAAGAGGCATGATAGAAATAATAATAATAATAATAATAATAATAATAATGAGGAGGGGGAGGAGGAGGAGGAGGAGGAAGATTTGCTGTAACAGCTGTGGGCCACTGCACAATTCTCCTTGCACGTTACTTTTTAAGCAGGAGTACCATATATGTTACCTTTTATTCTTTTGGCACCAAGCCCAGTTGAGGTTGGTTGAGAGAAAGGATGGTTCTTGGGTTCATGCTTTCATAGATACTAGAAGCTATGAGCTCCTCCAAAGAACTTTCTGCTTCATGCAGTCTCTGCAATAGGACTCCCAGCAGAATCAAAGGAAAGCTCAGGTGTCTCATTTGTCTTTCCAGTAGTCTGCTGACATTAATATCCATTAAGCAGTTGTTTTATTTTAGGGGATTTTTGGAGGGGAGGGGGCGTGAGGTGGGTTCTTTTTGTTGTTGTTGTTGTTCTCTCTTGTGCTTTGACCACTTGTTGTTCTGATTTCCAGGCAGTGATGTGAATGGGAATGAAGAAGGAAATGAATATGTTGTGTGTGAGAGAAGCTTCAGCTGTAAAGCAAACCTTAATTTTCACAGGAGAACTCACATAGAGAAGAAATCACTTAAGGATGGTGAAAATAGAAACATGGACAGTTACAGGAAAAGCCTGATTTCTCATGAAATATCTCAAAAAGCAGAGAAACCATTTAAATGTTTGAAAAGTGGCAAGAGTTTAAGGTGTAGCTCACATCTTATGTCACACCAAAGGTTACACTCAGGGGAGAAATCCTTCATAGGCTTGGACAGTGGAAAGAGCCCAAGTCAGAAGACACAGCAGAGCTCCCATGAAGCAGGACATAGAGATAACAAACTTCTCAGACGCCTGGAATGTGGAAAGAGCTTCAGTCAGAAGAGAAGCCTAATTTGTCATCAAGCAACTCACACTGGAGAAAAACCATTTAAGTGCTTGGAGTGTGAAAAGAGCTTCCCTGAGAAGAAGCAACTCACTTCTCATCAAGCAATTCACACAGGAAAGAAACCATTTAAATGCTTGGAGTGTGGAAAGGGCTTCAGGAAGAAGTCACATCTCACTGATCATCAAACAGTTCACACAGGAGTAAAACCATTTAAATGCCTGGAATGTGGAAAGAAATTCAGTCGAAAGGCACACCTCACCCGTCATCAAAGAACCCATACAGGGGAGAAACCTTTTAAATGCTTGGAGTGTGGGAAAAGCTTCAGTCAGAAGAGAAGCCTCATTTGTCATCAAGCAACTCACACAAGGGAGAAACCATTTAAGTGTTTGGAGTGTGAAAAGAGCTTCCCTGAGAAGAACCAACTCACTTCTCATCAAGCAATTCACACAATAAAGAAACCATTTAAATGCTTGGAGTGTGGAAAGGGCTTCAGGAATAGGTCAAACCTCACTTATCATCAAGCAGTTCACACAAGAGTAAAACCATTTAAATGCCTGGAATGTGGAAAGAAATTCAGTCGAAAGGCACACCTCAGCAATCATCAAAGAATCCACACAGGGGAGAAACCTTTTAAATGCTTGGTGTGTGGAAAGAGCTTTAGCCACATGTCAAGCCTCATTCGTCATCAAGCAACTCACACAGCAGGGAAACCATTTCCATGTTTGGAGTGTCGGAAAAGCTTCAGACAGAAGGCAAGCCTCATTTATCATCAAGCAGCTCACACAACGGAGAAATCCAGAGAAACCTTATAGAATCATAGAATCATAGTTGGAAGAGACCACAAGGGCCATCCAGTCCAACCCCCTGCCATGCAGGAAATCCAAATCAAAGCATCCCCAACAGATGGCCATCCAGCCTCTGCTTAAAGACCTCCAAGGAAAAAGACTCCACTACACTCCGAGGGAGTTTGTTCCACTGTTGAACAGCCCTTACTGTCAGAAAGTTCTTCCTAATGTTGAGGTGGTATCTCTTTTCCTGTAGCTTGCATTCATTGTTCCGGGTCCTGTTCTCTGGAGCAGCAGAAAACAACCTTGCTCCCTCCTCAATATGACATCCTTTCAAATATTTAAACAGGGCTATCATATCACCTCTTAACCTTCTCTTCTCCAGGCTAAACATCCACAGCTCCTTAAGTCATTCCTCTAGGGCAAGGTTTCCAGACCTTTCACCATTTTAGTTGCCCTCCTCTGGACACGCTCCAGTTTCTCAATGTCCTTTTTAAATTGTGGTGCCCAGAATCGGACACAATATTCCAGGTGGGGCTGGACCAGAGCAGAATACAGTGGCACTATTACTTCTCTTGATCTAGACACTATACTTTTATTGATGCAGCCTAAAATTGCATTGGCCTTTTTAGCTGCCGCATCGCACTGTTGACTCATGTTCAACTTATGGTTTACTTGGACTCCTAGATCCCTTACACATGTACTTTCATTCAGCCAGGTGTCTCCCATCCTATATCTGTGCATTTCATTTTTATGCCATAAGTGCAGAAAAATGCTTGGAGTGTGGAAAGAGCTTCAGGCAGAAGAGAAATATCCTTCGGCATCATGCAATTCACACAGGGGAGAAACCCTTTAAATGTTTAGATTGTGGAAAGAGTTTCTTTTGGAAGAGAAACGTAATTCGTCATCAAGTAACTCACACAGGACAGAAACCAGTGAAGTGCTTGGAGTGTGGCAAAACCTTCCATCAGAAGGCACACCTCACTTCTCATCAAACCACTCACACCTTGGGTAACCATTCAATTCAAATGCCTGGAGTACGGAAAGAGTTTCAGCTGGAAAAAAAGTCTCAGATGCCATTAATTGGAATCCAACCATACATGGAGAGAGAAATACCAGAATTCCAAATAGAGTGCAGAAGAGCCGCTATGTACTACATTTCAAACATATGATGGCTAATGCAGCACACAGAGGAATTCCAGAAAAATATCAGCAAATTTCATTTATCATCAGTTAGAATCCAACCATACATAGAGAGAGAAAAGCCAGAAGTCCATGCGCGGGTCAGAAAAGGAAGAGCCACTATAGACTACATTGCAAACATACAATGCCTAATAGAGCGCACAATGGCATTTCACGAAATGTGCTTTATAGACTAAAACAAAGCATTTGACTATATAGATCACGAAAAGCTATGGGTGGCTCTAAAGGGTATGGGAGTGCCACTACATTTGACAGTCATAATGAAAAATCTGTACTCGGAACAAGAGGCTACTATCAGAACAGAATTCAGTGAATTAGCTTGGTTCCCAATTGGCAAGATGGTCAGGCAAAGATGCTTGCTATCACCTTACTTGTTCAACTTGTATGCATCATAAGAATCACAGGAATAGCAGATTTAGACTCGGAGGAAGGAGGTGTGAAGGTAGGAGGAAGGAATATCAACAATCTAAGATATGCAGGTGATACTGTATTACTAGTGGTAAATATCACAGACTTGGAACGATTACTACAGAAGGTCAAACATGTAAGTACAAAGGCAGAATTATTGCTGATCATAAAGAAAACAAAAATAATGACCATGGATGATCTATGCAAATTCAACCTAGACAATGAGGAAATCAAAATAGTAAAAGAGTTCCCATAGCTAGGATCAAACACTGATCAGATTGGAGCCTGCAGCCAAGAAATAAGAAGATGGCTAAGGTTTGGAAGGACAGCTATGAAAGAACTAGATAAGATTCTAAAGAGTAAAGACAGGCGGCTGAGCATCAAAGTCAGTATTATTGAAGCCATAGTATTCCCCGTCACCATGTACGGATGTGAGAGCTAGACAGTGAAGAATACAAAGAAAATCAACTAATTTGAGATGTGGTACTGGAGAAGAGTATTGAGGGTACTGTGGACAGCCAAAAAGACAAACAAACAAGTCCATGAACAGAGCAAAGCAGAACTCTCCCTGGAAGTAAAGATGACAAATCCAGGCTACGGTACTTTGGCTACATCATGACAAGGCATGACTCATTAGAAAAGACAATAATGCTAGGAAAGGTAGGAGGCAGTGGAATGAGAGGAAGACTGCACATCAGATGGCTAGGCTCACTTAGGCAGGTCATGGGCATGAATCTCCAGGACTGAGGTAGAGCAGGGGAGGATAGGGAGGCTTGGAGATGTCTCATCCACATCTCATCTGATTTTACTCTAATTTATATAAATCAGTAATTATCTCCATAATTAATTTAGATAACTTTCTCGGTTCTCTTAATCTAAACAAAATCTCAGTGAACATCATAAAAACAAACTAAAGAGCCCCATTGCCCTTAAAGAAATCATGGTAGTCATTTTTCTCTTAAGCCTGGAAAATCACGAGGGAGCAATGGATTTGGCTCAATATTCTACAAAGCATTTAAGGAGTTAAGGAATAAGTAGGAATAGATAGTCTAATTATCACTCTCCATGTTTTACGACCTCTAAACTCTTGTAAATAGATAAAAGATTTGATGATAAGGCTAGTTGTCAAAATATAGTATGGATAAATGTATGTATTTGTTTGTATTGTTATTATTTTGTGTTTTACTTATTTTTATTTTTTGTTCTCAAATTTTGTTTTCAAATTTTGTATCATGTATTTTAATAATAAAAATTATATATAAAAATATTCTACAAAACATTTGAATGTATACTAGCCCCTTAGCTATGCCAGTTTTTCAATGCAGCCTTAGAAGAAGGAAAACACCCAGAAAGCTACAAAACATTCAAAGTGGTATCTATACCCAAAGCAGAAGAAGATGAAACTCTCATTTTTCCATATATACGCATAAATCAAAATTATAGAATTCTAACTTCTATTTTTGGCAAAAAGATTAAATGTTTTTTATTGAAAACTAAATAGCCCCCAGTTCACACAGATTTTATAGTAAAGTACCAAATGACAGATTAGTTAAGAACTCTTAGCATCATCCTCCTCTCCAAAAAATTAAAACCTTTGTCCCTCCGTACACTTTTGTTCCTCCATGCCTTCAAGGGCTTTGATCATATTGAATGGAGATGCATGCTAAAATTGTTTTAAAAAGGTAAATTTTGCAGATAAATTGGCTCCTTATCAGATTATATATAGCACCACACTCTAGATCAGTGATTCCCAAAGTTGCCCCCCAGGGGGCAGTGGAAAGATCCAAGGGGTGGTAAGGAGGAAAGGGAGCAGTAGGGGGGCAGTGAGAGGAAAAAGGGGCAGCAGGAGGGCCTTCAGTCAAAGCATTGGTGTGCAGGAAAGACAAGGGGAAACAGCGGTCTTTAGCAACATGGTGGAGATGAGGATTACATTAAACATCGTTTCAGGGTCCCCAGAAGACCACCACAAAGCCTCTCTGATCATTTTATGTGGTGAAAACTGAATTATCTCTGCCCATGTTAGTTCACTCCCTTGCCAGTATCTTTCTGTAGTAGTGGCATTTGGAAAACCTGTGCTAGGCTTGGGCACAGGACATCGCTTCTGCAGCTCAGACCGACATTATTTTTGGACAAACTGGAGCAAAGTGTTGGAGCACATGGTGGCGACGAGGGAGAAGCAAAACTGAGCTTTCAAATTTGGGACCCTGCTTAAGCTTTGTGAACTTTGCTGGGACTTGGCTAGCAGGTTGGAGTTGCACTGCTGCCCCTGTTTTCTTTCATCAGAAAGGCTGAGAGAAAAGGTAGCAGAAGAAACAGGTTTTTGTGGGAGAGTGAACCCTTGAAACTGTGTGGGAAGACATGTCTCTGGGGAAGGAGGATCTGTGCTCAATTCTTGGAAAGAGTCTTTTTTATTCTTTTGTAAATGACATTTCCCCAGTAAAAGGTTTATTACGTTAATATGGTGTTTACAAATATTAAATAAAAATAAATGATCTGAAGTGTATGCTAAGTGTCTGCTTAGATGTACCCAGGTGGATGTTTTGCCTACTTTAAGCACCTATACTGAAATGCTTCATATTATTTCAAGAGATGAGGTATTGCCAAGCCTCTTATAAGGGACGACCTGACCTGTATTTAATTCCATTTACAAATCTCAACTATTGGCTTAAGGCAATAAATTGTTTACTAAGGGTTTTTTTGCCTCAATTAAATTGAATCAGAAGAATACTAGAGTCCAAAACACACTGCAGAAATAATCCAGTTTGAATCAGCTTTAACTGCCCTGGCTCTGTGCTAGGGAATCCTGGGAATTGTAGTTTATTGTAGCACCAGAGAAGTCTAAAATGTGAAGGCTTTCATGGCCAGCATCCATAGTTTTTTGTGGATTTTTTGGGCTATGTGGCCATGTTCTTGAAGAGTTTATTCCTGATGTGTCACCAGCCACAGCGGCGAAACATTTGGAATAAACTCTTCTAGAACATGGCCACATAACCCAAAAAACCCACAAAAAACGAAGACTAAAATGTCTCACAAAACTACAGTTCCCAGAATTCCCCAGCATTGGTTAAAGTTGTTCCAAACTGGATTATTTCTGCAGTGCATTTTGGACCTAGGAAGGGCAACTAAGAAGTAACTAGATTATGTTCACAAATAAATAAAAAAAAAAAAATACTAAGGTCAGAACAGGTAAAATGATACATAAAAATAACAATGTTTAAAAATAAAAGAAAAACTTAAAATATAAATGCAAATTCAAAAATATCCAAATCAGAATAATGTGTGCCATAGTATTTCCATTTTTTGTGCATAGTTTTAAAAACTGGAGAGTAAAGAAAGCTGACAGGATGAAAATCAGCTTATTTGAAATGTGTTGCTGGAAGAGAGTTCTGTGGATCCCTTGGAGAGCCCAAAACGTAATACGATCAAACCAGAACTCCTCCTAGACAAGAACAGACTAAACAGAGGTTATCATACTTTGGGCGTATCCTGATGAGAGGGACAGGCACCTGAAATGACTACAGAACGATTGGGCAGTTTAATGATTACAGCATAGCATGGCCATACAATCCAAAAACTAGAGATAGAGAGGAACAATGGGGATTGTGAAAGATTAACCAGAACTGTGGAAACTTGCCAGGAAGGCAGGAATGAGTCAATAAACTAGTTTTGGGGAATTATTAAGAAATGTTAAAAGGTAACTTGAAGAAGATATTGCTTAAAGCTATGCTTGCATTTTTAGAATGTATAAAAGGTTTGAAGAAAGACAATTGGGTGTGACAGTCTTGGAACTGCCATATAGGCAGCTGTCACCCCGTACGGAAAATAAAGGTGTGCTTATTTTGAACCACAGTTCGGACTTTTGACTCTCTTTGTTGCTGGGTGCTCCAAGGACCTTTCCGGCAGTGCTCAGTGCTCAGGAAAGAGGAAAGCCATAGGAAATGAAGCAAAACTCATTCCAGGTGGATTGACTCAATCAGGGAAGCCATGGGTCTGGGTTTGCAAGACCTGAGCAGCAGGGCTTTTGATGACTGGTCTTCATGGGGGTCTCTCTTTTATAGGATCGCCATATATTAAAGCCTACAACAAACAAAAGAGTGGAAAGAATTTCAGTCAGAGATTAGCTTGAGATATACAAAAATTCACATTGGGAGAAAAAACATTAGAAATCTTGGGAGTGTGGAAGAGAAATGATTTCAGTGCTTGGCACACAGAAAGACCTTGGGCAGGAAAAAGACACCTTATTTCCCATGAAACAACACACAGAGGGCTGACCTGTTGTCAGAGGTGCAGCAGACATAGATTTATTTCTTTAATTAGAATATATATATATATATATATATGTAAGTAACTTTATTGTTAAAAGCTAAAAGCTGTCACAACTTGATACTGGTCCAGCCTGTGTATACAAAAGCAATATAAAAAGATCAAGGCACAGAATTTCTATTAAAAAAATTAAAATTAAAAACCCATCAAGAAGATACAATAATACAACAATAATTATAAAAACATAACAAACGAGACTTCTAATCATCATTCCCATCTTGAGAACTAATCTTACTAGCAGCTAAAGCAAATGTTACTGTGATGTCCTGCCAGGACTGATTGAATCTTTCCCCTGCATTTTCTTTCACATTGGTTCAGGCCTTAGATTATTTTAGTATAGAAAAGTTCTTTGTATTAGTTTGTGGGAGGAGCTGTAGGATTCCCCTGCATTATTTCCAGGTTTGGTTTGCCCTTTCCCAGCATGCTCTGCTGTAACTAGAGGTTTTTAGTTTGGAGCAGTCTTTGCTGGGAGCAAGCAGAGAGCTGTCTTTTGGTGGCAAGCAGGCCCAGACAGCCGGAAAGGGCATTTCTTACTCCTCAGCCGAATTAGTTACCATCAGCAAGTGAATAGAAGATTTCAGGAGCTGAAAGACCCTGCACCAGCTCCATTGAGTGAGGAGAGCAAACTAACATCAGACCCAGAAAGATGACATCCAGAAGATTGCTGAAACTGTAAAGTACCTTTTGTTTAGAGCTGGGGAGGAGAAAACTCTTTATTTTGTCCTTTAAATTAAATTTCCCCCCTTTTGAACTTTACATTCAGCTTCAGAGCCTTTTTTGGGTAGAAGAGTTTGATCTCACCAGGGTACCGGCGTTGCACACCCAAACCTGCCACCACCTTTAGTTGGGTGTGTCTTCACAGTTACCAACCATGGAGTTAATGAATACATCATTACCAGCCAAAAGAATACAGATCTGCTGGGAACAAGATCTTTCAGAAAGAGAATGTAAAATATGATCAAGGAACTTTTGTCTAAGAGCTGTATAGAGAGGGCAATATAAAAGATAATGTTCAATATTCTCCACTACTCCAGTTTTACAAATACACAATCTAAGATGGACAGGGTTGTTATTATATCTGCCCGTCAAATAGGCAGAAGGCATACATTCAAACTGTAAGGCTGTAAATATTTTCCCAATAGGGGCCAGAGTAAGATTTTAAAAAATAATGCTTTAGCCCAAATAGTGTTTTATATAATGAAAACCAAAAGGAGAATGAAGAGTTCGAGAGTGAATGTAAGTTGGCCCATTTAGAAACAAGATGATTTTTTCCTTTAATCAGTTACTTAACTTGTCCAGCGGCAGAATTTGGTAGTGAGTCAACATTAATCTCATAGCGCTGAAGTATTGTTCTGACTATATAACTTGGAGAGTTAGAAGATAATTGCTCTAAAAAGAATTTTTTGGGGGGAGCCTAGAATCACTCATGGTCAACAACTTCAACCAGTAACAAGTAAGAACAATATGTATACCAGCTTGAAGGGCAATTTGACCTGTTTCCACTCTCAAAAAGGAGACAGGGGTACTTTTAGGATCAGCCAAGAGGGATCTCAGGAATGAATTGTGAAGTGTTTCCAAATTAGAGACACTGTTATAACCCCAAATTTCTGCACCATATAATAATTGAGGAACAAATTTTCTTTGATAAATCTCAATAATATGGGCTACCAAATGACCTCCTTGAGGTCTATGGAATTTTAAGAGGAAGTTTATAAAATGATATTATTTTAGCTTGATTGCAACGAAATGTGTTTTCCATGACAAATTAGATTGAAATCTTAAAGCCAGATAATTGAAATAGGACTGTTCATCTATAGATTTTGCCTCTAGTCTCCAACAGTGAAGTTTTTTCTTTAAACCAAGACCACAACTTTGGTTTTAGAGTGATTAACTATAAACATTTCATTTAAACAAAATTCACTTAACTTCTTTAAGAGTCTTTGCATCCCGATTAAAGTAACCGAGGTCAGAAGAATATCATCTGCATATAAAAGGACTGAAAGTTTAACATCCTGGATACATGCTGGGAAGAATTTTAATCAGAAGAAGCAGCCTTCTATCAATATTTGCTGCAGCTAACTTTAACCAAGGTAAATCTTGATCTATTAGATCAAAAGCAGAAGCAAGAACAACAAAGGCAGTAAAGAGTTCTTTTCTACCTTTTTGAGAGTATTTTTGGATCATATGATGTAAAACAAAACACTGATCTATTGTAAATTTATCCTTCCTAAACCTGGCTTGTTCTTCTGCAAAGATGTCATTTTCCACAGCCCATACCTCCAGCCTGCCTAATAGGTATCTTGCATAAAGCATAGATGTGATATTCAATAGGCTGAAGGTCTAAAGTTTTTAGAATCAGCCATAGAGTCTTTTTATGAATAGGAATTACTATACTCTCAGCCCACCTCTGAGGAATTTTCCCATACTGATTGATGTAAGTAAATAATGAGGCAAGAGGTGATGCCCACCAGTCTGGGTTTGATCTAAATAATTCACCGGAAAGCAGGTCTTCTCCAGGCGTTTTATTATTAGGTAAATATGTAATCAAAGAGTTAACTTCATCAACGGTAACTGGATCCCAAGCAGGGCAGCAAGAGAGTAAAGATGTATCCATTCTAGAACAGGGACTCTGTGTTGTATCATGGCCAGAAAAAACGATCATACCATTGAGAGGAGGTGATCTGATTGCACTGTTGCCAATTTTGTGACTTTCACACGGAAATTGGGATTTTTAGGTGCTTTCCGTGTGATTTCTGTGTCTGCCTCTATTCCATGCACATTTCAGCTCCAGCCCTGAAAATCCCAATTTCTTGGACAAACTCCCGAAATTGGCAACATTGGCCCTGACTCTGAGAGTGAGGCTACAGAGCCACCAATCATTTGGAGTCACACCAACAGTTTTCAGCCAGAGAGAGGAGAGTGGTCGTCCCCTCCCTCAGGAAAAGCTCAGCCAGGGCAGAGGAGAGGGAGGCACCTGCTGCTGCTGCTGCTGCTTGTGTTGTGGCTCTGGGTTGCAGCCTGTTGCTGCGAGGAGGAGTGAGGGAGGCTTGGCTTGGCTTGCTGTGCCTGTGCCTGGCTTCCCAATCGCCTGCCTGCCTTGCCCTCTTTCTTGTCGGATTGTCTTGGCTATTCTTCAGACTTCACACACGCACACACACACATACAGACACAGACGCAGACACATATACACACACATTATATACACACACACACAAACTACAATTCCCAGGATTCCCTGGTCTGACAAGGGAATTGCCTCCACGCTTCCAGATCACAGCCCCAGAGAATGAGTCTACAGGATATCAGTGTTGCCAATTTAAGTCCACTTCTTCAGGTGCATTTGGATTTAATAATGATAATAATAATAATGGTGATGATGATAGAGAGATAGATCTTGTAGCACCTTTGAGACTCACTGAAAGAAAAGTTGGCAGCATGAGCTTTCCTAGACTTAAGCGTACTTCCTCAGATGCATGGGAATTGTAGTTCATTGTGGCACCAGAGCTCTTTCTCACAAAACTACAATTCCCAGGTTTCCATAGCACTGAGCCAGGACAATTAAAACTGGATTATTTCTGCAGTGCAGTTGCAGCCCAAAATGTTTCTATTTGGCACAAAGCTTCCTGGACTTCCTTCATGTCAAAATAAACATCTTAAAAGTATTAGAAGGACCGAAAGATTCTTTGTTTGGTTCAAAGTTAATTTTGAGAGTTGAAATAAGTTACAATTATTTTTTATTCAATTAGTGTTACATTTATTTGCAAAAGATCCGCCATATTAACATTACGGGGACTTTCCGAGGATTTTGACTTAATATTCAGGGTAATAGGGGGGACATTCCGGGGATTTTGGTAAAACATCCCAGGAAATATCTTCAAGGCTTGTTGGCAAAACTGTTGGTGATAACCCCTTGTATATTTTTAGTACCTTTATTCACTAGGAACCAGAGTCTCGAGGAGTTCTTCTCCACTAGGGACTGGCCTAAATAGATCTTGCTAAAATACGCTTTTGAAAGACACATTGGCCGAATTTCTTGGGCTAGTTTGTCCAAGGTTTCCAAAGAGTCTTGATTCGTCATAAGAAGCTCTCTTAGCATAAACATCCCAGAAGACATTAGGAAGGTATTTACATTTTAATTTACCTTTCCATTTCACTTAAGCCTTTTGTCTCCTTGGGGGTTCATGTTATCAAAGGAGCCCAACATTTTATTTCTAGGTGAAATGGGAGGAAATGGTGGCAACAGAAGTAACTGGATTAGCAGATAGTCACTTTCAGGCCTAACCAGGACTTTAAAGTTGGGAAACCATAAAGTTGCTGCTTGTGAAAGAATGAAATAGTCAATCATGCTTTTCCCTCTTCGTCCTATATATGTATATTAATTGGCCTCAGAGTCACTATCGTTCCCGTTACATAGGAAAAGATAAAATTTTAAAATGATAGGGGGAAAAAAAGGATTTTCCAGCCTCATTAATCCAAATATCCTTAGAATTCCTAATGAGTATGTGGGATAAATCTTCAGGACTTAAACCAAATTTCTCAGCTATTTTGTTATTGTTTGGACCCAATCTAGCATTCATATCACCTGCCACTAAAATTAATGGACGCATCATAGGAAGATGTAAGAATTAGTTCTAAGTCAGTCCATCTGAAATCATGCTAATATTCTGAGTTCTGAGGAGGGCAATATATATTAATCAGAAAAAGTTTCACCCCACTAAGAGTAAGAATATTGTCACAAACCCAAAAGTCCATTTGAAGGATTGCTGGATTAGAGTCACAGCAATCAAGGTTGCCAAACCGCCATGAGGACGTCCTTTATGCTTTGATTTCTCCCTCTCAGGGAGGGAGAAGGCCACAAAACCAGGAAGAGAAGGAAAATCCAGGGAAGAGACCCAAGTTTCTTGAATACAAATAATCTCAAAATTAGCACAAAAGTCTTTAACGTTTTTGTCAGCTAACTTGGAGGACCATCCCACAACATCCCATGATAACACATTAAATAAAGTACACTGGTGCCTCGGGTTACGAAATTAATTCGTTCCGCCATTCCTTTCGTAACCCGAAAATTTCGTAACCCAAAACACTTTTTCCATTGAAAATAACTAATGCGTTCTATGACCTCAGACTGAACCTGCAAGTCAAAACAAAGGTACAATAGAGGCCTATTAAGCTAAGTACCCTACAATACAATGTAATACAAAGTTGCCTGAGGCACTAAAGAGCTTAAGATTGACTTGCAGGTCCATTCTAAAGGTTTCTAAAGGATAAAGAAAAAAAGTTTTTTTCTTACCTTTGCTGGTCCTGGCATCTCAGAGTGAGGCAGGAGGAGGAGGAGGGGGGGCAGCCAAAACACCCAAATTTAAACCCAGACAACCAATTCAACCAATTTAACCAATTCAACCAATTTAACCAATTCAACCAATTTAACAAAGTTAACCATTTTAACAACAATTTTTTTTTTAAATTTGGTGTTTTTTTTAAGGGTCATCAGCACCTTTGCCCTTCTTGGATGACGGTTCTCCCTCTTTTGTGAAGAACTGGTCCAAGGATGTCTGCTTTTGCCGGGCCTTAAGCAGGTTCCTAAAATGGCTAAGGCAGACATTATTATAATGTGCAATGGCATGGCTGGTGAACACCTTCTCAGGGTGATGCTTCTCAACATAAGAAGACACATTGTGGAATTGCCGCAAAATGTCTTTCATTTCTGCCGTTGGCAAAAATGCCCCCGCCGCCTCCTCCTCCTGGCCCCTGTCAAAATGGAGCACGTCCTCATCCACGGCCGAGTGTTGCATGGCCGCCAAGGCCTTGAGGTCCTCTGTTGTGAGGTCCTCACTGTGCTCCTCAATGAGTTCCTCCACGTCCTCGTCGTCCACGTCAAGTCCCAGGGACCTTGCGATGGAGACAATCTCAGTCACCTCTTCTTCACCTGGCTCAGCACCCTCGGTCTGTGACCCTTCCAAGGAAGAAGCATCAGGCCACAGCTTCCTCCACGCAGCAATCAGGTTGCGCCTGGTGATCTCCTGCCAGGCCAAGTCCACCATCTTCAAGCACATGACGATATCGAAATGCTGCTTCCAGAACTCTCGCAGGGTCAGCTGTGTGCTCTCCGTTACATCAAAACACCGCTTGAAGAGGTGCTTGGTGCAGATCTTTTTGAAGTTGGCAATGACCTGCTGGTCCATGGGTTGCAAGAGGGAGGTCGTGTTGGGCGGCAGAAACTGGACCTTGATGAAGGAGAACTCAGCAAGGATGTCCTTTTCCAGGCCAGGCGGGTGCGCAGGAGCATTGTCCAAGAGGAGGAGGCACTGCAAGGGCAAATCCTCTTCCTCCAGGTACCGCTTCACAGTCGGGGCGAAGACACTGTTGATCCACTCCACGAAAAGGAGGCGTGTGACCCATGCGCGGCCATTGGAACGCCACATCACTGGCAACCTGTCCTTTTGAATGTTGTATGCCTTGAAGGCCCTTGGATTTTCTGAGTGGTAGACCAACAGGGGCTTGATCTTACAGTCCCCGCTGGCATTCGCACACAACGCAAGTGTGAAGCGGTCCTTCATAGGCTTGTGGCCTGGCAATCTCCTCTCCTCTTGGGTGATGTAGGTGCGGCGAGGCATCTTCTTCCAGAAGAGGCCTGTCTCGTCGCAATTGAACACTTGCTGCGGGACGTAGCCTTCCTCCTCCATCATGGCCTTGAACTTGATGACAAATGCTTCGGCAGCCTGGTGGTCTGCGCTGGACGCCTCGCCGTAACGGACGACAGAGTGGATCCCGGTCCTCCTTTTGAACCTTTCAAACCAGCCACGTGAGGCTTTGAATTCCGGGGTGGCTGGCTCCTCCTGGGAAGAAGTTCCTTCGCCTGCCTCCTTGCTGGCCAGGTCTTCAAAAATGGTGGTGGCCTTCTCACAGATGACCGAGGTGGTCACAGTGTCCCTGGCCTCCAAGGACAAGGGAGCCCTCTTCTTTTTGTCACCGCCGCTTTTATCTGTGGCTTTCTTGGGAGCCATAGCTCAAGCCTAAAAAGGACAAAAGGCACAGACACTGAGCAAAAGCCACAATTGGAAACCACCCCCACCCCCATGGTCACACTCTCTGGCCCACATGGGACCAAGGCCAAACTTGCAAAAATCGATGCCCACACTTTGAAATCATCACAGCCATGACCAAACCACCCCAGAACCCAAACTCAAAGGCCAGAAACCCCAAATCTAAAAATGCAACCCCATGGTCACACTCTCTGGCCCACATCAAATCAAGGCCAAACATGCAAAACTCACATCCCACACTCTCAAATCATCACAGCCATGACCAAAGCACCCCACCACCCCACAGCAAAAGCATGGTCACACTGTCTCACCCCACAAGAAGAAGGTAGAAATCCATACACCTACCTGTACGTACAGAAATTCCTGATGACAGGTCTTGATCCGAAGTGTACACCTGGCACTGTACACGTACAGTACAAAGCCAGAACAAGTCCAAAGGCAGAAAGCCAGAAAAAGTCCAAACCTCCACTGGAACCACGAGTTAGAGTTCAGAAGCAACTCTTCCTCACCAGTCCACAAGGCCAGACAAAGGGGGCAGATCAATGGAAGCCGGCTTTTGTTTCTGAAGCCAGGCCACCCCCCCAATTTCGTTAGCCAATCCAGATGATCAGCTTGATTTCTCAAGCCAATCAATACTGCTAACGAAATTCAAAATTCGCGCCAAAGCTAACCCCTAACCCAGCCCCCTTAGCTAAGAGAAGGCTTTCCGTTAGCACTGGAAAGCCTATAGCTGCACTTTGCAGCATTTGAATTTCGCGCCGAAATGAATTTCGTAACCCGAAAAATATTTCGTAACCTGAAACAGTTTTTGCCAATCCAACTTTTTCGTATCCCGGAAATTTCGTAACCCGATCATTTCGTATCCCGAGGCACCTGTGTACTAGCCTTGGGCTGGATATCTGTCTTCTCCACAAAATGGGAGTCTGAAGAAGACAGAGTAATATTGTTACCCTCTCTCTAAATCAATCCAGCTCTATAATTTGATTGATCTTGCCATCCATGTCATGATATACACACCTACCTCCTGGCAAAGGGTTTGAAGGTTTTCTGTTGTTATGTGTGGACTGCAGATCAGGGGGAGCCGCTTGTTAACCGAGCTACTCTGAAATAAGACATTTTCCTTGTGGACACTCCACTAAAATATAGAAGGCTTAATTGGCAGGGCAGAATTATAATCAGAAGAGAAACAGTGCACTTCATAGTTCTCAAAACTTATCAATATATCAGTTTTGCATTGTTAGTCTGATTGCCCCATGTTATGAAAAAGAGGTAAGATAGACGTGTTCTTAAAGTATCTACTAACTTCAAAGCTTAAGTCTGCAAATCTGGCCTTATATCTGTATATATCACAAGTGATTGCTCTAGTCTTGAAAATCATAACTATGCAGGCACAGTGATAGTTGTAAAAAAGATAATATTAAGGATATTGCCTATATTAATAGACGGAGATATTTCCTTCCCAATAAGATGCACGAAATGGGCTTTGCATTGATACTGACATAGCAAACCTCTTGGCTTTGGAAAATTAGAAAAAAACCAACTCTGAGTGCTCTAAAACCAAATTCCAAGAGGATAAAGATTATTTAGTAGCTTCATAATCAAGATTACAATGCTGTGAGTCTTGTGTGCAGCTCTAGGCATACACATATTGCCATGGGTCTTGTATTTCCTTTGACGGAGATAAAACTCATTGGAAGGATTATCAGGCAGATGAATCTCTGTTTTGCATGTAGTTGTAAGGTAGTTAGAAGAAAGATGGAGAGAAAAATTCATTTTTACATTTACAGCCTCTCTGGTGTATTTTATGATGTTTCTTAGAAGGATCAAGAGGCGTCATTGTTTTATGCGACTTCCTCTGAAGCTTACTTCTGTAACTCAATTTTATTTTACTTTGGAGTTTTTTTTTATTTGGATTTGATTTGTTGTGTAGTTACTCCTTTCTGACAGGTGTTATAAGATGCATTTGTGTTAAGAGCCTGATCATTTCTTCTATTAAATTCTACCAGAATGGTCAGCAACACATAGCATTCAGACAAAAAATTTTTTATTGAATTCAGATCTTTACTCTGTTCAGAGATATGTTTTTCAAAAAGATATGTCAATAAGATTAGATGTTTTATGCCAGCTATGTGTGGTTTGATTTCAAGAGGCATAACAGCTGAATTTATGAATTCAAAGGCTTTCATGGCCGGCATCCATAGCTTTTTGTGGGGTTTTCAGGCTGTCTGGCCATGTACTAGAAGAGCTTATTTCTGATGTTTTGGCAAACTAAACTGTTAAAAAACAGTTAAAAAACTGGGGGGGAAACATTTATTAATATGTTCTCTCTAGGAATATCTAGGTCCTCCAGTGTATGGTCAGCTTTAACCAAAAGTCTAGAGATTCCTATAGAGCGCACTCCACTAGGCCTTTGTAGCTCCTCCAGAGCAATTCTATGGTCAGCATCTGGCAGATATCTACCACAGAGTTGCCCTGGAGGACCTAGAGATTCCTGGAAAGGTGTTCTCCCAGGTAAAAACATAGTGTTTTTGTTCTGTGGCTTTCCCCCCACATTCATGGGGGTCCTGTGCCCCTGACCCAGTGAATGTGGAGGGACAAGTGTACTCCAGGTTGAAACAAATGCTTTAACTGCCCAGGGCTGAATGCTCTGGAATTCTGGAAATTGCACATTTTTATTTTTACCATTATTATATTTATTTATTTATATCCCACCCTTCTCCCAAGGCTGGGACTCAGATTTGCTTACAACATTAAAAAATACCATACAATTAAAAACATACAAAAACAGTATATTAAAATAGAGGAAAATTACTACAATAATGCAAACCTATTCAATGCTAAAATCAAGTTTAGAAAGATTGAAATGCTTAAAATACATTAAAACAACGTAATTAATATAATTTTGGGAGACATTTAGCCTTCTCTCTATCCAAGAGCTCTGCTGCCCCACAACAAACTACGGTTAAGAATAACTAATATTTATTCATATACTGCCTTTCCAAAGCACTGAAGTTTTAAAGTGGTGTCAAAGAGGATCTCAAAGGTGTCATATTTACCTTTTAAGGGATTTTGTACTAAAACCAGCCAAATGAGTAGAGAGCCTCTCTTTCAAGAGGAAGAGGGAGCTGTTTGGCTTCCCAAGGGTTAAGATGAAGGAAAGGGTTCCTAGAGAGGTAAAAACAATGGAGGAAGAGGAGGAGGAGAGGCTGTTCTTCCTCCCAGGCAGGTCTCCTCCTCTCCTCTTCTAGAGGAAGCGTGAATCATCTTCCCAGCCAGGATCTGGAGGTGAGATGGGAGCCCAGGAGGGTGGCAAAGGGGCAGAGAAGCTGGGGAAAGGGGTCCCCCTTCCCCCCTCTCTTTCTTTTTTTCTTGGAAAGAGAAATAGAGGGAGGGAAACTCTCTGGGTGGGAGAAAAAGATAAAGAGGAAGAGAAAAGGAAGGAGACTGGAGCATCTTTCAGGTTCAGCTGGGTATTAATTTTAGTTTAGCCTGGGCCATTTTTAAGGGGGGGGGGATAAACCTACATCTTGGGAGGCAGAAGAGAGTGCCATAAAAGCCTCAGGATCTGAAGCCTATTCATGGCCCCCTGCAAATGGGAGAGAGAATGCAATGAGACCCATAAAAAGAGGCCAAGGGGTCCCTTCCTTGCCTTACATTTCCCAAGGGCTGAGAAAGAGGATATATCTCTTTTGGATCTTACAGTGGTCAGTTGTTAAAGCAAAACATCTCCCTGCCCAAAGTCAGTTTTTCTGGGTTCAAAACTCCCTCTGAGGAGAAATGCCTTTTGTTATATGTGCATCAGCCAAGACTCTTGCTTTAAGGTATACATATACTGTGCCAGAAAGTCCTTGCCTTTCTCCATACAAAAGGATTGGAATTTAATGTTTTTAATCTAGATTGTTTTAAGAGAAGAGAAGGCTAACAAGGCCAATGCAATTTTAGGCTGCATCAATCTAGATTTAGGGAAGTGTCTAGTTCAAGGGAAGTAATAGTGCCACTCTATTCTGCTTTGGTCAGGCCCCACCTGGAATATTGTGTCCAGTTCTGGGCACCACAATTCAAAAAGGACAAAGGAGGGTGACTAAAATGGTGAAAGGTCTGGAAACCATGAAGCCCTATGAGGAACAGGGAGCTGGGGATGTTTAGCCTGGAGAAGAGAAGGTTAAGAGGTGATATGATAGCCCTGTTTAAATACTTGAAGGGGTGTCATATTGAGGAGGGAGCAAGCTTGTTTTCTGCTGCTCCAGAGATTAGGACTGGGAGCAATGGATGTAAACTGCAGAAAAAGAGATTCCACCTCAACATTAGGAGGAACTTCCTGACAGTAAGGGCTGTTCGACAGTGGAACAAACTACCCTGGAGGATCATGGAGTCTCCTTCCTTGGAGGTCTTTAAGCAGAGGCTGGATGGCCATCTGTTGGGGATGCTTTGATTTGGATTTCCTGCATGGCAGAAGGGGGTTGGACTGGATGCCCCTTGCGGTCTCTTCCATCTCTATGATTCTATGAAACTAAGCATCATCTCCACCTGAAGAGAGCCTTCCCCATGCCTCATTCAACAAACATCTTCTTTGCTTTCTAGGACTTGGTGTTGCCAGTCTTTTCCCTCGATGGAGGATCTGGCAGCAGGAAAAAGAGCCTCTTTGGCCACCTTGGAAGCTGTCTAGGATGACCAGGAAAAGATGGAAATGCAAGGCTCAGCTGGTGCTGAGTTAGGAAAAAACCTTCTACATCTTCCAGCTTGGAGCAATGGGGAATTTTGCAGAGCAACCACACAGAAAAGACTAGCAGAAGATATGTCCCATTCAGAGGTACAGTGGGAGCATTTTAGGCAGCTCTGCTATAAAGAGGACCAAGGGCCCAGAGAGGTTTGCAGCCGACTCCATGCTCTTTGCCATCAGTGGCTGAGGCCAGAGAGACACACCAAAGTCCAGATCCTGGACCTGGTGATCCTGGAGCAGTTTCTGGCTGTCCTTCCCCCAGAGATGTCAAGCTGGGTCAGGGAATGTGGGGCAGAGACCAGTTCCCAGGCGGTGGCCCTGGCTGAAGGCTTCCTCCTGAGTCAGGCAGAGGAGAAGAAGCAGGAAGAGCAGCAGGTGAGAAAGTCTTGTCTTAGTAATTTCCTGGCCCTCCTGGTCCTTTATATTTTCTCATCTTTCTATCCTAACAGCCATAGGAACAGTGAAATGGTTAGCCAGTGTGAAATGTGAACATAAATGTAAAAAATATCTGAGAATATCTCTGCCAATGGAATCATGTAAAGCCCTTACACGTTCACGTTTTGTACAAATGGGTGCAATGATGTAATGGGGAAAAAATTTATGGTACCCCAGTTCAAAAAAGGCTGTGTATCTGTGGGGAGCCAGATTTGGAGGAATTGGCTTATTATATACTTGAGTGCCAGATATATGTTGGTTTTAGAGATAGTTATTTAGTACCTTTTCTTTTTTTTAATTAAATTTTTATTTCCATAAACAAATACATCCCTACATTCTATTACATTCTGTTACCTTTTTGACACATTATTTTATATACCCCTCAGTGCCCCCCTTCCCCGGAGCCATTTCCATCCTTATATTCCATCCAAAATTTCAGTTCATCTTCTGGAGGTAATCTTCCATCTTCTTTTCTCAACACTTTCTCGACAAATTCTTTCCAAATCCCCTCAAAGTCATTTCTTTTCCATAATCCTTTCTTTACTTTCAGTTTACATGTCAATTTATCATTAATAGCTAATCTCCATACCTCTTTGTACCAATCCTCCACTTCTACATCCATTTTCGTTTTCCAACACCTTGCTATTATTAATCTCGCTGCTGTAAGCAAATTTGTTACCAAATCTTTTTCTTGTTTTTCTGAGTTATATAATGATAACAAAACTATATTCGGTCTTCTATCTATTTTTATATTCATAACATTTTCTATTTCTAATAGCACTTTTTCCCAAATTTTTTTTACATATTTACATTGCCACCGCATATGGATATATGACCCTACTTCTTGACAGCCTCTCCAACAATTTTTTGAGTTATTCTTATTAATATGATGTAGTCTCACTGGAGTCAGGTACCATTTCCAAATCAACTTGTAATAATTTTCTTTTATCCGAACTGATAATTTTTTCAAGTGTCTTTGTTCCCAAATTGTATCCCATTCCTTATCATTTATTTTACATCCTAATTCTTCTTCCCATAATCCCTTTAAAGTATTTCCTTTTATTTTTCCTCCTTTATTCTCCATCAACATTTTATAAATTTTACTAGTAATTCCTTTTATGTTCTCATTTTCTTCCATTTCTCTTCCTTTCTGAACTATTTGTTCAAATTGCGTATACTTTTTCTTTTCTACATTCTTTTTCCTCCAATTTTTAATCCATTGTTCTATTTGTATATAGTGAAACTATGAAACTTTTATTCCCATATTTAGTACCTTTCCTAAAGAAAATGAAACACTGGGGTGTGAAAGAGAAACTTGTTACAATCAACAAATCAATATGTCATCCAAAGGGTAGCTGTGTTTCCAGCAAAGGCTACCAGGTGTAAAAGAAAGTTCTTGGAGACCATCTTAAGTGATATATGGCCTGAAAAGACAGGCCAAAATAAAGCTACTTCAGGTCACTTTGGAGGTATGCTGTTTAAATGATACACACATCTTAGGAGACCAAAAGCTGCGGCAAAGCTGCTCTCCAGTCCTTAGGACTGGAGTGTGGCTTTGGCGTGACTTCCGGCCTCTTAAGACGCATACATCATTTAAATTTCATACCTCCAAAGTGACCCAAAGCAGTTTTATTTTGGCCTGTCTGTTCAGGCCCATATAAACCTGTGGATATGAGTGTATAAATTGCTTTAGGTTATAATTGTAAGCCGCTCTGATAGCCATTAGTGCTGAAGGGCGGGGTATAAATACCACAAATAAATAAATAAATAAATAAATAAATACCAATGGTTAATTTATGGTTAATTAATTTATGGTTAATTAATGCATCTGGCTCCATCCTGGCTTCTGAGGGAGAGAGGGGGTGGGCCAATCCCATCAGGCCTCCCCAAAGGAACTGAGCCCTTCCCATCCTCCACTCCCTTCCCCTTTTGTGTCATGTCTTCTTAGATTGTAAGCTTGAGGGCAAGGAACCGTCTAATTAAAAGATTGTATGTGCAGTGCTGTGTAAATTTACAGCGCTATATAAATAAAGCTTAATAATAATAATAATAATAATATTTCTGTTTCTTAATACAATGTGATCTGTCTTATAATACAAGGCATATATCCTTAGGTATGTATTTTGCTTATTTAGTTAATTGTAATGTTGATTCTGTAATCAGAATTATATGAAAGCTTGGATGTTTTGTTTGCAATGGTCTTTGACTAAGTAATAAACTATCTATCTGCCTCTTTATGATACTTGGTACTTTTTCTCCCCCAAGGGGCTGGTTGTAGAAGAGGCTGGTGACTTTCCTGTGGCAGAGAAGGCTCTCTCAGACTCTGGAGAGAGAGTCCTGTGCAAGTGGATGGTACAGCCAGATGACAGAAGCATCACCATAATGGGTAAAGAATCAAAGGACATTTCCCATCTTAATCTCCCTGGGTTGAGTGTGCCTGAAATAATAGGAGTGTAGATCTGCTCCCCTGAGGAGCCCATTGGGGAAGGGATCAGTCTCCAGTAAAGGATTAGCCTCAACTGATTAAGTAGTTATGTTTCAAACCTGCACTTTGAAAGAGCCATTATACTAAAAGAAAAGAAAAGAAAAGAAAAGAAAAGAAAAGGGGGCGGGGGGGGGTTAAAGGAAAGACCCAATTGGCAAAGATACAAAACCGGCAGAAGGTATAAGGACAGATGAATGGCTGGTTCTCCAGGTTGATACCTTAACTGTTCTCAGCTTTTGCTGTCTTCACATAAGAAAAGCCTGGGTCTTGCACTGTATTTATTGCCAGGGTTAAAGAAACCTGTGTATCGCCAGTTGGACATTCATGGCCAGAAAATGCCAGTGAGTCCTCAGTGATATTGTGCCCTTCTGAGGGCTTCCCTGATAAGCTACTTTAGAAGTCAAGTTTTCCTTGGCATATATTTCAGAAGTCCATAATTTTGTTTACATAATTTTTGTTTATAATAGCTTTCTTGCTCTTTAAATTGTACAGTGTACAATGATGGCACTATATAAACAACGAATAAATGATAATAATTTCTTGTTCTCCAATTAACCTCTTGATCATTCCAAGTCTCCCAAAATACCTCTGTCTTATTTGTCTTTGTCCTTGTCTGGATAAATACAAAAACATGTCAGTAAGAAGCAGAGGGAACAGTTTTCCCCTTTATTTCCCACCAGGTAACCAAACACAGCCATGGCCAATATGTCGCAGCTCATCTCTTACTGTCGATGCACTGAGAACAGCTTCTGTGAGCCCAGATCAGGTAGAGGGCCAATTCCCTGGAGGGCCAAGAAAGGCTCAGGCTGGGTACCCTGGTTCTCTGTTCTTCTCTCTGGGCCAAGTGGGAACCACTCTCTTTTCCTTTTTTGCAGTCAGTTGCCCACTGTGCTGGCACTTAGTGTCTTTATGCAACGAATCAAGTCACCTTTACCTGCTTTGTTTTCATTCCCACTAGGCTTCTGCATGTTTGCTGAAGCTATCATTTCTTTTTCCAGGTTACCTTAGAGGAAGTAGCTGTGTATTTTAGTGAGGAGGAGTGGGCCCTGCTGAATCCAGACGAAAGGGCCCTGCATAGGGAAGTCATGGAGGAGAATTTGGAGATGGTGGCCTCCTTAGGTAAGGCTCCATTCTTCTTATGCCAGATCAAATTAATTTACAAGTGGTAGTGAAACACTATTGCTTCTTCTTGCATTTCAGCAATCTACGTTCTCCCTTTCCAGCTGGGTTGGTTTCAGGGATCTCGTCACAGAAAGTCCAAAAACTGACCAACCTTGGGTTAAGGTTACAGTGGATGATATTAGCTTTAGATGGGCGGCTAAGCTTGTACCACTATGTTGGGAACGGCCCTGTCTCAGAGGTGTGCTATGCAGGAACCTACTTTGTCTCTCCATCTTTTGCTTTGGTTCTTTCCAACGACCAATAAAATTGAAAGATTGGATTGTTTAACTTGACAGGGGTGGGCTTTGAATGTTCTGGGGAGCTCTTACTAAGGTTTGTCTTATAATGTATCTCATTGTTTTTAATGTTTGAAGTAATTTAAATAGTTTTAATACATAGTTTTAATGTGTTCTTTTTAAATATGTTGTGAAATGCGTTGAGTCTCGTTTTTGAGAAACTTGCATGATAGAAATGAATAATGAGGAGGAGGATTTGCTATAGCAGCTGTGGGCTGCTGCACAATTCCCTTTTCACATTATTTTAAAGGAGGAGTGCCATATATCTTACCTCTTATTATATTATAATAATATAATATAATATATATAATATAATAATATAATATAATATATTTATTTATATCCTGCCTCTTCTGTTTGGATCGAGGCGGGTAACAACAGAGTTTATGATACACAATATAAAAACAATAAAACCCACAAAACCTTGACCCAACCCACCCTCTCAACTATAAAATTAATATAAAACATGATTAAAATATATAACAATACAACACAACACTACAAGATTATTCTACAATCTGCAAATGATGAGGAGATATAGTAGGAAGGATGGATAGAATAGGTTCTGGGTGGTTATCACTCAGGGAAGGCCTGCCGGAAGAGAAAGGTTTTTGTTGCTTTTTTAAAAGCCTCCAATGTGGATAATTGGAATCTCTTCTGGCAGGTCATTCCAGGCTTTAGGAGCCGTAGCAGAAAAAGACCTCCAGGAGGTCACCGCCAATCTGAATGAATGAATGAATGAATGAATGAATCTGGTCTTTTTTGGATATAAAAGATTTTTCCCGGAGGAACGGAGTGTATGGGAAGGATTATATGGAAGGAGGCGTTCCTTCAAGTAGACTGGACGCAGACCATGTAGGGCTTTGTAGGTAATAACCAACACCTTGTACTGAGACCGGAAGCTAATAGGCAGCCAGTGTAATGACTTTAGAATAGGTGTAATTCGGTCAAAGCTAGATTTTCCGGTGACCAGTCTGGCTGCCATGTTTTGTATCAATTGAAGCTTCTGGACATGGCACAAGGGTTGCCCCATGTAGAGTGCATTACAGAAATCAAGATGAGAGGTTAGCAGGGCATGTACAAACGTTTCCAGGTCCCGCTACTCCAGGTTGGGGCGCAACTGGCGTATCAGCCGAAGCTGATAACAGGCGCTCCTGGCTGCCGCATCAGTCTGAGAGGACAGATGAAGTGACAAATTCAGGAGCACTCCCAAGCTGCAGACACAGTCCTTCAGGGGAAGTGTGACTCCCATCTAAGACTGGCAAACATATCTCCAAACCTGGGTTGGGGTTACCTATCACTAGTACCTCGGTTTTCTTTGGATTCAACTTAAGTCTATTTTCCCTCATCCAGTCCATTACCGATCATTATTCTCTTGTCATCAAGCCCAGTTGAATTAAGTTCAGAAAAAGTATGGTTCTTGGGTTCATGCTTTCATAGATACAAGAAGCTATGAGCGCCTCAGAAGAACGTTCTGCTTCATGCAGTCTCTCCCACAGGATTTCCAGCAGAATCAATGGGGAAGCCCTGTTGTTTCATTTGTTTTTCTAGTAGAGTGCTCACATCAATGTCCATTAAGCAAGTTTTTTTTTCCAGGGTTTTTTGGGGGGTGGGGTGGCTGTTGTTTTTTGTCCTCTCTTGTGCTTTGACCACTTGTTCTCATTTCCAGGCAGTGATGTGAATGGGAATGAAACAGAAGGAAGTGAATGTCTTGGGTGTGAGAGAAACTTCAGCTGTAAGCCAAACCTTGATCTTCACAGGAGAACTCATATAGAGGAGAAATCACTTAAGGATGGTGAAAATAGAAACATGGACAGTTATAGAAAAAAACAAATTTCTCATGAAATATCTGAAAAAGCAGTGAAAGCATTTAAATGTTTGAAAAGTGGCAAGAGTTTAAGATGTAGCTCACATCTTATGTCACACCAAAGATTACACTCAGGGGAGAAATCCTTAATAGGCTTGGACAGTGGAAAGAGCCCAAGTCAGAAGACACAGCAGAGTTGCCATGAAGCAGGACATAGAGGTACGAAACCTCTCAAATGTGTGGAGTGTGGAAAGAGCTTCAGTCAGAAGAGAAGCCTCATTTGTCATCAAACAACTCACACAGAGGAGAAACCATTTAAGTGTTTGGAGTGTGGAAAGAGCTTCAGACAGAAGAGAAGCCTCATTTATCATCAAGCAACTCACACAGGGGAGAAGCCCTTTAAATGCTTGGAGTGTGGAAAGAGCTTTAGCCAGAAGTCAAAGTTCATTCATCATCAAGCAGTTCATACAGCAGAGATACCATTTCAATGCTTGGAGTGTGGTAAAAGCTTCAGACAGAAGGCAAGCCTCATTCGTCATCAAGCAGCTCACACAGGGGAGAAACCATTTAAGTGTTTGGAGTGTGGAAAGAGATTCCTTTGGAAGATAAGCCTGATTTATCATCAAACAACTCACACAGGAGAGAAGCCATTTAAATGCTTGGAGTGTGGAAAGAGTTTTCCTTGGAAGATAACTCTCATTCAGCATCAAGCAATTCACACAGGAGAGAAACCATTGAAATGCTTGGAGTGTGGAAAGGGCTTCAGGAAGAAGTCAAACCTCACTGATCATCAAGCAGTTCACACAGGAGTAAAACCATTTAAATGCTTGGAATGTGAAAAGAAATTCAGTCGAAAGGCATACCTCACCCGTCATCAAAGAACCCACACGGGGGAGAAACATTTTAAATGCTTAGAGTGTGGAAAAAGCTTTAGCCAGAACCTAAGCCTCATTTGTGATCAAGCATCTCACACAGGGGAGAAATCTGTTAAATGCTTGGAGTGTGGAAAAAGCTCCCCTAGGAAGATAAGCCTCTTTCATCATCAAGCAATTCACACAGGAGAGAAGCCATTTAAATCTTTGGAGTGTGGAAAGGGCTTCACACAGAAGTCACAACTCATTAATCATCAAGCAGTTCACACGGGAGCAAAAACGTTTAAATGCCTAGAATGTGGAAAGAAATTCAGTCGAAAGGAACGCCTCACCTGTCATGAAAGAACCCACACAGGGAAGAATCTTTTTAAATGCCTGGAATGTGAGAAGCAATTCAGTCGAAAGGACCATCTCACCCGTCATCAAAGAACCCACACAGGGGAGAAACCTTTTAAATGCTTGGAGTGTGGAAAGAGCTTTAGCCACAAGTCAAGCCTCATTTATCATCAAGCAGCTCACTCAGAGGAGAAACCCTTTAAATGCTTGGAGTGTGAAAAGAGCTTTAGCCAGAAAAAAAGCCTCATTCGTCATCAAGCAGTTCACACAGAGGAGAAACCTTTTAAATGCTTGGAGTGTGGAAACAGCTTTAGCCACAGGTCAAGCCTCATTCGTCATCAAGCAGCTCACATAGCAGGAAAACCATTTCAATGCTTGGAGTGTGGCACAAGCTTCAGCCGGAAGTCAAATCTCATTCATCATCAAGCAACTCATACAACGGAGAAAGCTTATAAATGCTTGGAGTGTGGAAAGAGCTTCAGGCAGAAGAGAACTCTCCTTTGGCATCATGCAATTCACACAGGGGAGAAGCCCTTTAAATGTTTAGATTGTGGAAAGAGTTTCTGTTGGAAGAGAAACTTAATTCGTCATCAAGAAACTCACACCAAGAGAAACCATTGAAGTGCTTGGAATGTGGGAAAACCTTCCATCAGAAGGCACACCTCACTTCTCATCAAACCACTCACACCTTGGAGAATCCATTCAAATGCCTGGAGTACGGAAAGAGTTTCAGCTGGAAAAAAAGTCTCAGTTGTCATCAATTAGAATCCAACCATACATGGAGAGAGAAATGCCAGAATTCCAAGTGGAATTCGTCTCCCCTCCATATCTTTTCAGTAAGATTTTTTAAGTAAGCCAATTTTCAGCCTGTATCCTTTCCCTTCTTTGAAAAGCCTCTTGTGGGGAGACCCAGTCCCGTAGTTTTGTCATTATTCTTTTTTTGTATCTTTTCCATACATCTAATACAGATCTTCTAATACAGTGATTATTACAAATTTTGTTCGTTTTCTCTTTTCCATAAACAAGGTAAGCATGCCACCCATAATGCAGGCCTTCCCCTTCTAGCGCTAATAAACTATTGTCTTTAAGGGTAATCCATTTCCTCAGCCAAGTTAAACAACATGTGCATCATAATATAATTCTAAATTTGGAACCCCCAAACCACCCCTCTGTTTTGAGTCCTGTAAGATTTTTAGGCAAGCACGGGTTTTTTTCCCTTCCCATAGAAAGGACGTTATTTCTTCGTTCCAGCTTTTAAATGTCTTCCTTGAAATTGGGATTGGGATCATTTGAAATCAAAAAATTAATTTTGGAAGAATTAGCATTTTAACTGCTTAGATTCTGCCTAGAAATGATAGTTTTGCTCTACTCCATCTCCCCAGATCTTTCCTAATTTCATTCCATAAAAAAATCCCTTTACCCATGTTCCAAATTTGTTTCCTAATTTCATTCTGTCTTTAATTTCATATATAATTTCCCAACTCACGGTATCAAAAGCCTTTTCAAAATCTGCAAATAATATTCCAAATTTCCTATCACCATGTTGTTGATAAAATTCTAAAATATTTAATATTATTCTTAAATTGTCTCCCATTAATCTACCCGGAAGGAATCCCCTTTGATCAAAATCTACCCATTCTTGCATACATTTTTTTAATCTATTAGCCAATATGTTTGAAAAGATTTTGTAATCCAGATTAAGGAGACAGATTGGTCTGAAATTTTTAGGGTTCGTTAGATCTTTGCCTTCTTTCGGTATAACAACTATATTTGTCTCTTTCCACGATGGAGGGATTCCTTCTTCTAATATAGAATTCATAGTCATTTTCAGGGGGTTAACCAATTTGTCTAAACATTTTTATAGAATTTTGAAGTAAAGCCGTCAGGACCTGGCGCTTTCCCATCCTTACAACTCTTTATTGCCCCAATAATCTCTTCCGTGGTAATATCTTCATTTAGTTTCTGAGATTGTACTTCCGATGGGTTGCTGAATTTAATTTTATCCAGATACTCTGTAATGTTTTCTGTTACTATCAATTGTGTTCTATACAGATCTTTATAATATTCTTGGAAGACTTCTTTAATTTCTTCATTTTGAACAAGTGTCTCGTCTTTTTTCCTAATCTCTGTTATTATAGATTTATTTTTCCTTTCTTTTAATCTAATGGCTAACCATTTCCCAATTTTGTTCAATTGTTCAAATGTGGTTTGTTTTGCTCTCTTTAAATTCTTTCCTATTTCTGTTGTGTTCTCAAAATCAATTTGTTTTTGTATTACTTCTATTTCCTCAATCAATTTTTTATTAGATGGTTTCCGTTGTACTATTTTTTCTTTTTCTTCTAACTTCTTCGTTAATTTATTTAGATTTCCTTGCTTCTTTCTTTTCAGTTGAATGCCTTGTTGTGTTAAATGATCTCTGAAGACAGCTTTACTAGCCTCCGATATCATTGAAGTTTTTGTTTCGCCAGGTGTATTTTCTTTAAAATAGTGTGTAATAACCTTCTTAGTACAGTACTAGAAATGTCTTTCTCTTGCAACAATTCCTCGTTTAGTTTCCAAGTATAAGGTCCCCCCCTACCTTTTAAACAAAGAATTACAGGATTGTGATCAGAGATTGTCCTTGGAGGTATTTCTATTTTAGTCACCTGGGTAATCAATGGTTTTGATAAGAGGCACATATCGATTGGTGTCTCCCTGAAAAGAAAGTGTATTCCTGCTTTTTTTTATATAAGTGTCTCCAGACATCATATAAGTCCAAATTCTGTACCATATTAAAAAAGGATTTGAGTAATTTCTGTTGACTTTCCTCAATTATTTTAGCTGATTTTCTATCCAATTTCGGTTCTAACACACCATTAAAGTCTCCTACAATTATCACATTCATATAATCATATTCAGCGATTTTACTATGCAATCTCTTATAGAACTTACTCTTATTTATCTGGGGATTGTATAATCCTATTATCAAAATTGTTTCTTTCTCATATTCGATACTTCTACATAATAACCTTCAGTATCATTGAAAATTTCAGTTTTAATTTTTCTGAGGCATAGATTACCACTCCTTTTTTCCTGTTTTTGGCCTCCAAAATGAATTCCTTTCCTAAATTTTGAGACCTTAAATATTTCTTATCTTTATTTTTAATATGTGTTTCCTGCAAACAAATTAAGCCAAAATTTCCCTTACCCAGAGTGTGAAATTTTTCCCCCATTTAATTGGGGAGTTCATGCCTTTCACATTCCATGTAATAATCCTCATTTTTCCTTTTTATTTTCTGAAAAAGTGGATTCAAGAAGGTTCAGTCCAGTTTAATAATTTCTTGACTTTAACTTAATCCCACTAATTTATTCCAAAAAATAATTTCTTACTCAGTTCTTCTTTATGTCCAGCATCGAATTCTTCTTCTTCGCCTGTTGCTCCTTCCCCCGTCTGTTGTTCTTCTCCCCCTGGGGCTTCTCCTTCTCCTTCTTCATTTCTCATGCCACCATCTTTCCTAGTGTCTTCGATTTCTTACCCGTATTTCTCCCAGAACTCTTGTGCTCTTTCCACTGAATGTAGATTAAATCGTCTCTGCTTCCACATTAGTGAGAGACCTTCTATTTCAGCCCATCTATAAGAGACTTGATATTTCTTCAAGAGTTCTGTTAAGAATCTGTATTCCTTCCTTCTTTTCAAAATTTTTGGGGGTATATCTTTGTAAATATGAATTTCATTCCCTTATATAACCAATCTTGTCTTGTGTTTTTTCTGTAATATCTCGTCTTTTGCCCTTTTTCTTATCCAGTAGATCACGATATCCCTTGGGAGATTTCTTTCCTTTGCAACCTTAGAGTTCAACCTATACATCCGATCTATCTCCCAACTAAACTGTTGAGGTGGTTTGTCTACGTATTTCGCTAAGATAGGAGTCAAAAATTCGTATGTCTTCATTCAGTTGTTCTGGAACGCCTCTTAATTTTATGCATGATTATCTCTGTTTTAATTGCATTTTTAATTATGGCTCCTGTTCTTCTAGTTGTGTGGCAGATAATTCCTCTACTTTCCTCTCCAATTTCTTTGACACAGATTCCAACTTCTCAATTTTACCTATGATTTTTGTTACGTCCTTGTTAATCTTGTCTAAATCTTGTCTAATTAGTTTAGTTTCTGATTTTAGTTGTTGAGTCATTTCTTCTCTTGAATCCCTTATTTCTTGTTGAAGTTCCATCTGTGATTTTTTTTTTATCGCCTCCATTATTTGATTGAATTGGTTGCTATTTTTTGATCCTGTTACCAGTGAAGGTCTCCTTTGATTTGCTGCTTTGGCTGCCATATTTCTTGAGAGCATCGAAATTATTTTGCCTTTCCCTTTATTTCTTTCTTTTAGTGATTGTCAAGAAGTATATATCTGAGTTTATGAATGTCTTATTACAGTTTCAATATGTATCTTATGTTCGTTGTTTAAATCTATTTAATTTTAATTTTAATTTTAAGCAGATTTGTTAATTTCGCTGATTTTAGTAAAATCAGCTACTGTTATAGTCACTAGCCACTAGATGTCCCTCTAAGCTTACTTTATCCTTGTGAAGTGGTTTGTTATTATTTATGCACCTTAAAAGATCCTATATTTTATTTGTTAGAAGAAGAAGAAGGATGGAGCTAGTATGGAGTGGGGGATGTGTGTAGGGAAGACGTATCTCTATAAAGAAGTATCTGTACTTGATTCTTGGAAAGAATCTTTTTTATTGTTTTGCAAATGACGTTTCCCCAGTAAAAGGTTTTATTATGTTAATATTTTGTTTACAAATATTAAATTAAGAAATGATCTGAAGTGTGTGCTACGTGTCTGTTTTGATGTACCCAGGTGGTTGCTTTGCCTACTTTAAGAACCTATTCCAAAATGCTTCATAATATTCCAAGAGATGAGGTATTGCCAAGCCTCTTATAAAAGATGGTCCGTATTTAATTCAATTTACAAATCTAAACTATTGGTTTGAAGGAATAAATTGTTCACTAAGGTTTTTTTAACCTTAATTAAAATGAACGTAACTAAAATAAAAGAATACAAGGGTCCAAAACACAGTGCAGAAATAATCCAGTTTGAATCAGCTTTAACTGCCCTGGCTCAGTGCTAGGGAATCCTGGGAATTGTAGTTTATTGTGGCACCAGAGAAGTCTAAAATGTGAAGTTGAAGCATCCATAGCTTTTTGTGGATTTTTTTGGGCTATAGGGCCATGTTCTCAAAGAGTTTATTCCTGATGTTTCATTGGCCACAGAGGCGAAACCTTAGGAATAAACTCTTCTAGAACATGGCCACATAGCCCAAAAAAAACCACAAAAAGTTAAGACTAAAATGTCTCACAGGACTATAGTTCCCAGAATTCCCTAGCACTGGTTAAAGCTGTCTCAAACTGGATTATTTCTGCAGTGCATTTTGGACCTAGGAAGGGCAACGAAGAAGGAAGTAGATTAAGTTCACAAATAAATAAATAAAAATACTAAGATCAGAACGGATAAAATGGTACATAAAAATAACAACGTTTAAAAATAAAAGAAAAATAAACTTATGAAAAATTCAAAAATATCCAAATCAGAATAATGTGTGCCATTTTCTGTGCATAGAATTAAAAACTGGAGAGTGAAGAAAGCTGACAGGATGAAAATCAGCTTATTTGAAATGCGTTGCTGGAAGAGAGTTCTGTGGATCCCTTGGAGAGCCCAAAACGTAATACAATCAAACCAGAACTCCTCCTAGACAAGAACAGACTAAACAGAGGTTATCATACTTTGGGCGTATCCTGAGATACAATGACTCAGTGCTCAGGAAAGAGGAAAGCCGTAGGAAATGAAGAAGACCTCATTCCAGGTGGATTGACTCAATCAGGGAAGCCGTGGGTCTGGGTTTGCAAGACCTGAGCAGCAGGGCTTTTGATGACTGGTCTTCATGGGGGTCTCTCCTTTATAGGATCGCCATAAGTTAAAGCCTACGACAATCAAAAGAGAGTAAAGAATTTCAGCCTGAGATATACAAAAATTCACTTTGGGGGAAAACATTAGAAATCTTGGGAGTGCGGAAGAGAAACCATTTCAGTGCTTGGCACACAAAAGGAAATTTGGCAGGGAAAAAACTCACCTTATTTCCCATGAAACAACACACAGAGGGCTGACTTGTCAAATGAGGAGCAGACGCTGATTTATTTCTTTGTTTAGAATATGAATATATATATATATATATATATGTATATGTATATGTATATGTATATGTATATGTATATCTGAGGTGACAGCTATTGACAAGTGGAAAGATTTCCTGACATAAAATGAAGCTGAGGAAAGCCTGTGTTTCTTCATCCCTCCTTGGCCACTTCAATGCGGATGCTGCTTAAAAAGGCTTCCAGCTGGACAGAGAACGACGACGAGGGACGCCTTTTTTATTTAAAAAAGGCCCTTCTATGTGAGAGGCTTTTGTTTACTGATATCCACCAGGAAAAGTAATGTTTAATCATAGAATCAGAGTTGGAAGAGACCGCAAGGGCCATCCAGTCCAACCCCCTTCTGCCATGCAGGAAATCTCAATGAAATTATTCCCGACAGATGGCCATCCAGCCTCTGTTTGAAGACCTCTAAGGAAGGGGACACCAGCACAATCTCCGAGGAAGTGTGTTCCTATGTTGAACAGCCCTTACTGTCAGGAAGTTCCTCCTAATGTTGAGGTGGAATCTCTTTTGCTATAGCTTGCATCCATCGCTCTGTGTCCTAGTCTCTGGAGCAGCAGAAAACAAGCTTGCTCCCTCCTGAATATGACATCCCTTCAAGTATTTAAACAAGGCTATCATATCAGCTCTTAACCTTCTCTTCTCCAGGCTAAACATCTCCAGCTCCCTAAGTCGTTCCTCATAGGACATGGTTTCCAGACCCTTCACCATTTTAGTCGCTCTCCTTTGGACACGCTCTAGTTTCTTCACATCCTTTTTAAATTGTGGTGCCCAGAACTGGACACAATATTCCAGGTGGGGCCTGACCAAAGCAGAATAGAGTGGAACTATTACTTCTCTTGATCTAGACACTATACCCTTATTGATGCTGCCTAGAATCGCATTGGCCTTTTTAGCTGCCGCATCACACAGTTGACTCATGTTCAACTTGTGGTCTACTTGGACTCCTAGATCCCTTTCACACATAGCTTCATTCAGCCAGGTGTCCCCCCTCCTATATCTGTGAAATTCATTTTTTGCCCTAAGTGCAATACCTTACATTTCTCTATGTTGAAATTCATTTTGTTAGCTTTGGCTCAGCTTTCTAATCTATTTTGAATTTTGATCCTGTCTTCTGGAGTATTAGTTTCTCCTCCTAATTTAGTGTCATCTGCAAATTTGATAAGTATGCCCCCAATTCTGTCCTCCAAGTCATTGATAAAGATGTTGAATAGCCCTGGGCCCAGGACAGAGCCCTGTGGGACCCCACTGGTCACTTCTCTCCAGGATGAAAAAGAGCCATTGTTGAGCACCCTTTGGCTTCGCCCAGTCAACCAATTACAAATCCATTTAACAGTTACCTTGTCTGGCCCACATTCTTGCAAACAAGCTAGTGAAATGTGGGCTAGAAAAGGTAACTGTTTGGCAACTTCAGTGCTGATGCTGCTTAAAAAAAATACAGCTGGACAGAGGAGGAGGAGGAGAGACGCTTTTGGGAAAGGCCCTTCTGTGTGAGAGGCTTTTGTTCACTGAGATCCACCAGGAAATGTAACAAATGTGTGTGTGTTTTAAACTCACCCCCAAGAAAGCAAAAAGATGAGAGGTCCTCTATTGCCAGGGGGAAATGTAGCTGTTTGGCTTCGCAAGGGTTAAGATGAAAGAAATGGGTTCCTATAGAAGTAAAAACAATGGAACAGGAGGAGGAGGAGGAGGAGGAGAGGTTGCTCTTCCTCCCAGGCAAGTCCCCTCCCCTCCTCTTCAGGCTCTGAGTGCGAATCCTCTTCCCAGCCAGGATCTGGAGGTGAGACATGAACGAGGAGCCCAGGAGGGTTGCAAAGGGGCAGAGAAGCTGGGGAAAGGGCTCCTTCCTTCCTTCCTCTCTCTCTCTCTCTTTCCCTCCTTCCTTCCTTCCTCTCTCTCTCTCTTTCCCTCCTTCCTTCCTTCCTCTCTTTCCTTCCTTCCTTCCTCTCTCTCTCCCTCCTTCCTTCCTTTCTTTCTTTCTTTCCCTTCTTCCTTCCTTCCTACCTTCCTTGGTGGGAGAGAGGGAGATGGAGGGAGGGAGACCCTCTGGGCAGGAAAAAAGGGTCCAGAGGAGGGAGGAAAGGGCTTTGGGGCCAGGAGCCCCTTTCATGGTATTTTAGCCTGGGCTTTTTAGGGGGAAATAAACCCACTTCTTGGGAGACAGGACAGTATAATATTAAAGCCTCAGGATATAAAGCCTATTCATGGCCCCCTGGAACTGGGACCCAAAAAAGGAGACCAAGGGGGTCCTGTACTTGCCCTACATTTTCCAAGAGCTGGGTGAGAGGGATATATAGCTCTTTTGGACCAGTTGCTGTTCATGTGAGAAAGCAACAAATCTGAATGGCAAAAGTGAGTTTCCCTGCATTCAAAACTCTCTCTGAGGAGATAGGTCCCTTTTGTTATTTGTGCAGGAGCCACAATGTCTGGAGGCATTTTGTTGTGTGTTGTTTGCCTCCAAGTGGTTTCCAACTGATGGTGACCATGTCACAGGGGTTTCTTGGCAGGTTTCTTCAGGAATTTCTTGGAGGCTTCTACCTCTAGGAAAGGAAAAGCAATTTCTTCTAATATTGGGACTGGACCGGCATGCTTTGCCTCTGGATGACCTAAAGTTTTCCTGATGCACAACATGAAGAGACTTCTTGAGAGACGCAGGGTTCTCTGCCTACATTAATAAATAATAATAAATCCTATTATTATTACTATTAGTATTACATAGGAGGAGCCTGTGGCTCCACAAAGGAAGGAGACCTGCTGGATTGCAAGGAAACATCCTCTTTGAGTTGCAAATGGACATTGCCTTTCCTTGACTTTGGGAACTTGGCCCAAAAGGGGGACTGTGTCTGTCTGCAGATAGCCTCCCTTCCATCTGAACTGAGACCAGAAACAGAAAATGCAGGCCTAGGACTAAGCTCCAGGAGGAGAGGATCACACCAGGGCCAATCCAGCAATAATCACAATGATCACGTTAATGAAAGCTAACACAACATTAGCGCTGTAGCACTGGATATTTCTGCATAGTCACACAATCGCATAGGGATTCAAATCCTGATCTCCAGAGTCATAGTCCAACACTGAAATCACTTCGCATGACTGGGCTCAAGAATGCTGGAAAGTCCTTTAATTTGCTTTTAATGTCAGTTGTTTAAATATGTTGTTAGCTGCCTTGTTTTCCATCAAAAGGAGGAATGCATGATATAAAGAATAAAATAAATATTAGAAACAATAATCATTTGCATTAGTGAATATATTGCAGCTGCAAGGCTGAGAAAGGCAAGCCAAAGCCCCACTCCTCCTTGACTCCTCTTCTTGAGGGAAAAGGTCTCTCCAGCTATTTGTTGGCTGGCAATTAATATTTTTCTTAAAGGGGCATGGAACATTTCTTTTATTGCTGTAACCTTTTGTATGCTTTTTACGTGTTATTCTGTCTTAAATATGGTTTTTTATTGTTTTAAAATTTTTATTGTTTATCTTTTATGAGCTGCCTATAGGAGAAAGGCATCATATAAATGAAAGAAATCAATAAATCGGTAAAATAGCAATAAAATGGTACTCTCTGGCGGGATACAAACCGCCAAATAGTACGTCATCAATACGTACTAGGGCTAGGAAGGGGCGGTGCTTCCGTACCCCCCTAACCCTAATACATATTGAATACGTACAAGATGGCGGCGCCCTGTTCATACGGGCGCAGCCATCTTGACGTATCGGATACTGAGCGTCCGTACGCGTCGCATCCTTTGTGACGTAGCAAGTGCGCCCCTGGCGCCTCGCTACGTCGCAAACGCGACTCCAAAAGAAGCTCCATTTTGGAGCTTCTTTTTTGCTCCGCGCGGGAGCCGCGCGGTTTGGCTGCTGCAGCTCCCGCGCGGAGCAAACGGCGGCGGCGGGGAAGCACCGCAAAGCGGCGGTTTGTATCCCGCCTCTGCCTCCCAGATTCTGTCCTCACAGCAATTCTGTGAAGTAGGCTGGGTTATTGGATTAATGCTGGGTTGTAGGGAGTTTTCACTCTGTGACCCAGAAGGAAAAGTCACCTATCTTTCCCTTCAGTCTTAGGAGTTTAACACATGGAGGAAATCCTGTGCAGAAATGGGGGTTTAAACTAGAAAAACAAAACAAAACCCAAAAGCAGGTTGATTTTCACACTACGTCATTGATAAATCTGTGTTAACCCAAACAGAAGATGGACAGAACATAGACAAAAGCTGTTCCTTTTTACTTTTGGAAAATCCCAAAAGTAAAAAGAAGCAGCTTTTGTTTACTTTCCATTTGGGTTAACACAAGTTTAACAACAATGTGTGTGAAAATCAACCCACTTTTGTGGGTTTTGTCTAGCTTTTAAATCTCATTTCTGCACAGGATTTCACCCATGAGATAAACTCCATAGTGTTGGTTTTCTATGAAGAAGAGGGAAGGAGCAAATTCTTCACCTCAAGAGAGCATTTAGCATGCCTCATACACAAAATGTCTTCTTTTCTTTCTAGGACTTGGCATTCCCAGACTTTTGCCTCAAGGGAAGATCTTGCAACAGGCAGAAGAGCATTGTAGGCCATCTTGGAAACTGCCTAGGAACAGAGGAAAAAACTGGGAAGTATATATTCACAGTGGAAGAGATAATGGAAACAGAGTCTCATGTGCTGGTGATGGTCCAATAAAGGAAACATCCCACGTGGTGCTGATGGTCTGAGAGCACCGGTCAAGATGAAGATGCAAGGCTCATCTGGCCCTGAGTTAGGAAAAGGCCTTCTACATCTTCCAGCTGGGAGCAGTGGGGAATTATGCAGAGCAACCACACAGAAGAGCTTGGCAGAAGATATGTTCCATTCAGAGGTACAGTGGGAGCATTTTAGGCAGCTCTGCTACAAGGAAGACCAGGGGCCCCGAGAGCTTTGCAGCCAACTCCATGCCCTTTGCCATCAGTGGCTGAGGCCAGAGAGACACACCAAAGTCCAGATCCTGGACCTGGTGATCCTGGAGCAGTTTCTGGCTGTCCTTCCCCCAGAGATGTCAAGCTGGGTCAGGGAATGTGGGGCAGAGACCAGTTCCCAGGCGGTGGCCCTGGCTGAAGGCTTCCTCCTGAGCCAGGCAGAGGAGAAGAAGCAGGAAGAGCAGCAGGTGAGAAAGTCTTATCTTAGTAACTTCCTGACTCTCCTTGTTCTTTGTATTTTATGATCTTTCTGCCCTAACAACGATAGGAACAGTGAAATGGTTAGCCAGTGTGAATGTGAACATAAATGTGAAAAATATCTAACAATATCTCTGTCAGTGTAATCACGTAAAGCCCTTACACGTTCACGTTTTGTACAAATGGGCGCAATGATGAAATGGGGAAGGTTTTATAGTTCCCCAGTTCAAGAAAGGCTGTGTATCTGTGGAGAGTCAGCTTTGGAGGATTTGGCTCATTATATACTTGAGTGCCAGATATATGCTGGTATTAGAGAAAGTTATTTGGAAACTTTCCTAAAGAAAATGAAATACTGGGATGTGAAAGAAATTCTTGTTACAATCAACAAATCAATACATCAACCAAAGGGTAGCTGTATTTGCAACAAATGCTCCCAGGTGTAGATGGAGACTATCGTAACTGACATAGAAACCTGAGGATGTGAGTGTATAAAATGCTTTTTGTTATAACACCAATGGTTATTAAGCTCTCTTTCTTATTACAATGTGATCTGGTTCATAATGCAAGTCATGTATCTTATGCATAGGTATGTATTTTGTTTTTGTTTTTATTTAATTGTAATGTTGATTCTGTAATCACACGTCTATGAAAGCTTGGATGTTTTGTTTGCAATGGTCTTTGGTCTAAGTAATAAACTATCTATCTGTCTCTTTATGATACTTGGTACTTTTTCTCCCCCAAGGGGCTCGTTGTAGAAGAGGCTGGTGACTTTCCTGTGGCAGAGAAGGCTCTCTCAGACTCTGGAGAGAGAGTCCTGTGCAAGTGGATGGTACAGCCAGATGACAGAAGCATCACCATAATGGGTAAAGAATCAAAGGACATTTCTCATCTTAATCTCCCTGGGTTGAGTGTGCCTGAAATAATAGGAGTGTAGATCTGCTCCCCTGAGGAGCCCATTGGGGAAGGGATCAGTCTCCAGTAAAGGATTAGCCTCAACTGATTAAGTAGTTATGTTTCAAACCTGCACTTTGAAAGAGCCATTATACTAAAAGAAAAGAAAAGCTTCTGGCTCCATCCTCCACTCCCTTCCCCTTTTGTGTCATGTCTTCTTAGATTGTAAGCCTGAGGGCATGGAACCTTCTAATTATAAAGATTGTATGTACTGTGCTGTGTAAATTTACAGCGCTATATAAATAAAGCTTAATAATAAGAAGAAGAAGAAAAGAAAAGGGGGCGGGGGGGTTGAATACCACATAGAAGGAAAGACCCAGTTGGTAAAGATACAAAATCGGCAGAAAGTATAAGGACAGATGAAGGGCTGGTTCTCCAGATTGATAGCTTAACTGTTCTCAGCTTTTACTGTCTTCACATGAGAAAAGCCTGGGACTTGCACTGTATTTATTGCCAAGTGCTAGGGTTAGAGAAACCTCTGCACCTCCAGCTGGACATTCATGCCCAGAAAATGCCATTGAGGCCTCAGTGATACTGTGCCCTTCTGAGGGCTTCCCTGAGAAGCTACTTTAGAAGTCAAGTCTTCCTCGGCATATATTTCTGAACTCCATAATTCTGTTTACATAATTTTTGTCTATAATTGTTTCCTTGTTCTTTCAATTGTGAAATGCCATGTACAATGATGGCACTATATAAACAAAGAAAAAAATGATAATAATTTGCACCTCTTGGTCATTCCAAGGCGTGTTACAGACCGCCCAAAAGCGGGCGGTCTGGCACCGGCTCCATTAGCTGCGCCAAGAAGCCCCAGCGGCCAGACTGCGAAGCTTCCCGGCGCAGCTAAAAAGTAGCACCATAATGGTGCTCCTTTTTGGGCCCCAGAAGTGGCACCGCGAGGCGCGCACCCGCGGCGTCACTTCTGCCGCACCACATCTGAACGCTGTGCGTCCAATACATAAATATGGCAGCGCCCATGTGGATGGGTGCTGCCATTTAGTACGCGCTCTGCGCGTCCTAGGGAGAGGGGCGGTTAGGAAGGTGAGAACCTTCCTAACCCTAGCATGCCCCTTCCTAATCCTAGGACGCGCGGAGCGTGAACTAAATGGCGGTGTGTAACCTGCCCTAGTCTCCCAAAATTCTTCTGTCTTATTTGTCTTTGTCCTTGTTTGGATGAATACGAAAACATGTCAGTCAGAAGCAGAGGGAACAGTTTCCCCCTTTATTTCCCACCAGGTAACCAAACACAGCCATGGCCAATATGTCGCAGCTCATCTCTTACTGTCGATGCACTGAGAACAGCGTCTGTGAGCCCGGATCAGGTAGAGGGCCAAGAAAGGCTCAGGCTGGGTGCCCTGGTTCTTTGTCCTTCTCTCTGGGCCAGGCGGGAACCATTCCCTTATCCTTTCTTGCACTCAGAAGTTGCCCACTATGGTGGCACTGAATGTCTTTATGCAACACATTAAGTCACCTTTACTTGTTTTGTTTTCATTCCCAATAGGCTTCTGCATATTTGCTGAAGCTATCATTTCTTTTTCCAGATTACCTTAGAGGAAGTGGCTGTGTATTTTAGTGAAGAGGAGTGGGCCCTGCTGAATCCAGACGAAAGGGCCCTGCATAGGGAAGTCATGGAGGAGAATTTGGAGATGGTGGCCTCCCTAGGTAAGGCTCCCTTTTTCTCATGCTAAATCAAATTAGTTTGCAACGGTAGTGAAACAGTATTGCTTCTTCCTGCCATCTTCTTGCATTTCAGTAGTCTAAGTTGTCCCTTTCCAGCTGGGCTGGTTTCAGGGATCTCTTCACAGAAAGTCCTAAGCTGGCCAACCTTGGTTCATGGCTAATGTGGATGATGTTAGCTTCAGATGGGCTGCTAAGCTTGTAGCCCTCTATTGGGAACTGCCTTGTCGCAGAGGTGTGCCATGAAAGAACCTACTTTGTCCCCCCATCTTTTGCTTGAGTTCCTTCCAATGAACAATAAAAATGAATGACTGGATTGTTTAACTTGACTGGGGTGGGTTTTTAATGTTGTGGGGAGCTCTTACTAAGGTTTGTCTTATAATATATCTTAATGGGCCCAAACAGACAGGCCAAAATAAAGCTGCTTCGGGTCACTTTGGAGGTATGCTGTTTAAATGGCACACACATCTTAAGAGGCCAGAAGCTGCACCAAAGCTGCACTCCAATCCTTAGGACTGGAGCATGGCTTTGGCACAGCTTCCAGCCTGTTAGAACACATGAATCATTTAAACAGCATACCTCCAAAGTGACCTGAAGCAGCTTTATTTTAGCCTGTCTGTATGGGGCCAATGTTTTTTTAATTTTGGATGTATTTTAAACAGTTTTAATTCATAGTTATGATATGTGTTTTTAAATATGTTGTAAGCTGCATTGAATCTCAATTTTGAGAAAGAGGCATGATAATAATAATAATAATGAGGAGGAGGAGGAGGAGGAGAAGGGGGAGGATTTGCTGTAACAGCTGTGGGCTGCTGCACAATTCTCCTTTCACATTACTGTTTAAGCAGGAGTACCATATATCTTACCTTTTATTCTCTTGGCAGCAAGTCCAGTAGAGCTTGGTTGAGAGAAAGGATGGTTCTTGGGTTCATGCTTTCATAGATACAAGAAACTATGAGCTACTCCAAAGAACTTTCTGCTCCATGCAGTCTCTGCCACAGGACTCCCAGCAGAATCAAAGGAAAGCTCAGGTGTCTCATTTGTCTTTCCAGTAGTCTGCTGCCATTAATGTCCATTAAGCAGTTGTTTTATTTTAGGGGATTTTTGGAGGGGAGGGGGCGTGAGGTGGGTTCTTGTTGTTGTTGTTGTTGTTGTTGTTGTTGTTGTTCTCAAAATTTGACCACTTGTTGTTCTCATTTCCAGGCAGTGATGTGAATGGGAATGAAGAAGGAAATGAATATGTTGTGTGTAAGAGAAGCTTCAGCTGTAAAGCAAACCTTAATCTTCACAGGAGAACTCACATAGAGGAGAAATCACTTAAGGATGGTGAAAAGAGAAACATGGACAGTTACAGGAAAAACCTGATTTCTCATGAAATATCTCAAAAAGCAGAGAAACCATTTAAGTGCTTGGAGTGTGAAAAGAGCTTTCCTGCGAAGAAGCAACTCACTTCTCATCAAGCAATTCACACAGGAAAGAAACCATTTAAATGCTTGGAGTGCGGAAAGAGCTTCAGGAAGAAGTCAAACCTCACTGATCATCAAGCAGTTCACACAGGAGTAAAACCATTTAAATGCTTGGAATGTGGAAAGAAATTCAGTCGAAAGGCACACCTCACCCGTCATCAAAGAACCCACACAGGGGAGAAACCTTTTAAATGCTTGGAGTGTGAAAAGAGCTTCAGGGAGAAGAACCAACTCACTTCTCATCAAGCAACTCACACAGGAGAGAAACCATTTAAGTGCTTGGAGTGTGCAAAGAGCTTTCCTGCGAAGAAGCAACTCACTTCTCATCAAGCAATTCACACAGGAAAGAAACCATTTAAATGCTTGGAATGTGGAAAGAAATTCAGTCGAAAGGCATACCTCACCAGTCACCAAAGAACCCACACAGGGGAGAAACGTTTTAAATGCTTGGAGTGTGAAAAGAGCTTCAGGGAGAAGAACCAACTCACTTCTCATCAAGCAACTCACACAGGAGAGAAACCTTTTAAATGCTTGGAGAGTGAAAAGAGCTTCCCTGAGAAGAAGCAACTCACTTCTCATCAAGCAATTCACACAGGAAAGAAACCATTTAAATGCTTGGAGTGTGGAAAGGGCTTCAGGAAGAAGTCACACCTCACTGATCATCAAGCAGTTCACACAGGAGTAAAACCATTTAAATGCTTGGAATGTGAAAAGAAATTCAGTCGAAAGGCATACCTCACCAGTCATCAAAGAACCCACACAGGGGAGAAACCTTTTAAATGCTTGGAGTGTGAAAAGGGCTTCAGGGAGAAGAACCAAGTCACTTCTCATCAAGCAACTCACACAGGAGAGAAACCATTTAAGTGCTTGGAGTGTGAAAAGAGCTTCCCTGAGAAGAAGCAACTCACTTCTCATCAAGCAATTCACACAGGAAAGAAACCATTTAAATGCTTGGAGTGTGGAAAGGGCTTCAGGAAGAAGTCACACTTCACTGATCATCAAAGAGTTCACACAGGAGTAAAACCATTTAAATGCTTGGAATGTGGAAAGAAATTCAGTCGAAAGGCATACCTCACCAGTCATCAAAGAACCCACACAGAGGAGAAACCTTTTAAATGCTTGGCGTGTGGAAAGAGCTTCAGGGAGAAGAACCAACTCATTTCTCATCAAGCAACTCACACAGGGCAGAGACCATTTAAATGTTTGGAGTGTGGAAAAAGCTTCCCTTAGATGATAAGCCTCATTCACCATCAAGCAATTCACACAGGAGAGAAACCATTTAAACGCTTGGAGTGTGGAACGGGCTTCAAGCAGAAGTCACACCTCACTGATCATCAAAAACTTAACACAGGAGTAAAACCATTTAAATGCCTGGAATGTGGAAAGAAATTCAGTCGAAAGGCACACCTCACCAGTCATCAAAGAACCCACACAGAGGAGAAACCTTTTAAATGCTTGGCGTGTGGAAAGAGCTTTAGCCACAGGTCAAGCCTCATTCGTCATCAAGCAGCTCACACAGCAGAGAAACCATTTCAATGTTTGGAGTGTGGGAAAAACTTCAGACAGAAGGCAAGCCTCATTCATCATCAAGCAGCTCACACAACGGAGAAACCTTATAAATGCTTGGAGTGTGGAAAGAGTTTCAGGCAGAAGAGAACTCTCCTTCGGCATCATGCAATTCACACAGGGGAGAAGCCCTTTAAATGTTTAGATTGTGGAAAGAGTTTCTGTTGGAAGAGAAACTTAATTCGTCATCAAGTAACTCATACAGGAGAGAAACCATTGAAGTGCTTGGAGTGTGGGAAAACCTTCCATCAGAAGGCACACCTCACTTCTCATCAAACCACTCACACCTTGGGTAACGATTCAAATGCCAGAATTCCAAATGGAGTGCAGAAGAGCCGCTATGTACTACATTGCAAACATATGATGGCTAATGCAGCACACAGAGGAATTCCAGAAAAATACCAGCAAATATCACTCATTATCAGTTAGAATCCAACCATACATAGAGAGAGAGAAATGCCAGAAGTCCATGCGGTGGTCAGAAAAGGAAGAGCCACTATAGACTACATTGCAAACATACAATGCCTAATACAGCGCACAATGGCATTTCAGGAAATGTGCTTTATAGACTAAAACAAAGCATTTGACAATATTATTATTATTATTATTATTATTAAACTTTATTTCTAAAGCGCTGTAATTATACACAGCGCTGTACAAAGTCGGTAAAATTAAAGAGACTATAAAAGATCACGAAAAGCTATGGATGGCTCTAAAGGATATGGGAGTGCCACTACATTTGACAGTCGTAATGAAAAAATCTGTACTCAGAACAAAAGGCTACTATCAGAACAGAATTCAGCAAATTAGGTTGGTTCTCAATTGGCAAGATGGTCAGGCAAGGATGCTTTCTATCACCTTACTTGTTCAACTTGTATGCATCATAAGAATCAAAGGAATAGCAGATTTAAACTCAGAGGAAGGAGGTGTGAAGGTAGGAGGAAGGAATATCAACAATTTAAGATATGCAGGTGATACTGTATTACTAGCGGAAAATATCACAGACTTGGAACAATTACTACAGAAGGTCAAACAAGTAAGTGCAAAGGTAGACTTATTGCTGATCATAAAGAAAACCAAAATAATGACCATGGATGATCTACGCAAATTCAACCTAGACAATGAGGAAATCAAAACAGTAAAAGAGTTTCCATAGCTAGGATCAAACACCGATCAGATTGGAGCCTGCAGCCAAGAAATAAGAAGATGGCTAAGGTTTGGAAGGGCAGCAATGAAAGAACTAAAGATTCTAAAGAGTAAAGACAAGCGGCTGAGCATCAAAGTCGGAATTATAGAAGCCATAGTATTCCCCATCACCATGTACGGATGTGAGAGCTAGACAGTGAAGAATACAGAGAAAATCAACTAATTTGAGATATGGTACTGGAGAAGAGTATTGAGGGTACTGTGGACATCCAAAAAGACAAACAAACAAGTCCATGAACAGACTGAACCAGAACTTTCCCTGGAAGCAAAGATGACAAATCCAGGCTACGGTACTTTGGCTACATCATGACAAGGCATGACTCATTAGAAAAGACAATAATGCTAGGAAAGGTAGGAGGCAGTGGAATGAGAGGAAGACTGCACATCAGATGGCTAGGCTCACTTAGGCAGGTCATGGGCATGAATCTCCAGGACTGAGGTAGAGCAGGGGAGGATAGGGAGGCTTGGAGATGTCTCATCCACATCTCATCTGATTTTACTCTAATTTATATAAATCAGTAATTATCTCCATAATTAATTTAGATAACTTTCTCGGTTCTCTTAATCTAAACAAAATCTCAGTGAACATCATAAAAACAAACTAAAGAGCCCCATTGCCCTTAAAGAAATCATGGTAGTCATTTTTCTCTTAAGCCTGGAAAATCACGAGGGAACAATGGATTTGGCTCAATATTCTACAAAGCATTTGAACGTATTCTAACCCCTTAGCTATGCCAGTTTTTCAATGCAGCCTTAGAAGAAGGAAAACACCCAGAAAGCTACAAAACATTCAAAGTGGTATCTATACCCAAAGCAGAAGAAGATGAAACTCTGATTTTTCCATATATACGCATAAATCAAGATGATAGAATTCTAACTTCTATTTTTGGCAAAAAGATTAAGTGTTTTTATTGAAAACTAAATAGCCCCCAGTTCACACAGATTTTATAGTCAAGTACCAAATGACAGATTAGTTAAGAACTCTTAGCATCATCCTCCTCTCCAAAAAATTAAAACTTTTGTCCCTCTGTACACTTTTGTTCCTCCATGCCTTCAAGGGCTTTGATCATATTGAATGGAGATGCATGCTAAAATTGTTTTAAAAAGGTAAATTTTGCAGATAAATTGGCTCCTTCCTCATCAGATTATATATAGCACCACAATCTAGATCAGTGATTCCCAAAGTGGGCAGTATGGCTCCCAGGGGGCATTGGAAAGATGCAGGGGATGATAAGGAGGAAAGGGAGCAGTAGGGGGCAGTGAGAGGAAAAAGGGGCAGCAGGAGGGCCTTCAGTCAAAGCATTGGTGTGCAGGAAAGACAAGGGAACCAGCGGTCTTTAGCTACATGGTGGAGATGAGGATTACATTAAACATCGTTTCAGGGTCCCCAGAAGACCACCACAAAGCCTCTCTGATCATTTTATGTGGTGAAAACTGAATTATCTCTGCCCATGTTAGTTCACTCCCTTGCCGGTATCTTTCTGTAGTAGTGGCATTTGGAAAACCTGTGCTAGGCTTGGGCACAGGACATCGCTTCTGCAGCTCAGACCGACATTATTTTTGGACAAACTGGAGCAAAGTGTTGGAGCACATGGTGGCGACGAGGGAGAAGCAAAACTGAGCTTTCAAATTTGGGACCCTGCTTAAGCTTTGTGAACTTTGCTGGGACTTGGCTAGCAGGTTGGAGTTGCACTGCTGCCCCTGTTTTCTTTCATCAGAAAGGCTGAGAGAAAAGGTAGCAGAAGAAACAGGTTTTTTGTGGGAGAGTGAACCCTTGAAACTGTGTGAGAAGACATGTCTCTGGGGAAGGAGGATCTGTGCTCAATTCTTGGAAAGAGTCTTTTTTATTCTTTTGTAAATGACATTTCCCCAGTAAAAGGTTTTATTACGTTAATATGGTGTTTACAAATATTAAATAAAAATAAATGATCTGAAGTGTATGCTAAGTGTCTGCTTAGATGTACCCAGGTGGATGTTTTGCCTACTTTAAGCACCTATACTGAAATGCTTCATATTATTTCAAGAGATGAGGTATTGTCAGGCCTCTTATAAGGGACGACCTGTATTTAATTCCATTTACAAATCTCAACTATTGGCTTAAGGCTTGGCTATCATTTCTTTTTCAGCTTCAGATGGGCTGCTAAGCTTATTTGTCTTTGTCCTTGTTTGGATGAATACAAAAACATGTCAGTCAGAAGCAGAGGGAACATTTTTTCCTTTTGTTTCCCACCAGGAAACAAACACAGCCATGCCCAATATGTCACAGTTCATCTCTTACTGTCGATGCACTGAGAACAGCGTCTGTGAGCCCGGATCAGGTAGAGGGCCAAGAAAGGCTCAGGCTGGGTGCCCTGGTTCTCTGCTCTTCTCTCTGTGCCAAGTGGGAACCACTCCCTTTTCTTTTCTTGCAGTCAAAATTTCCAACTACAGTGGCACTTAGCATCTTTATGCAACTAATTAAGTCACCTTTACCTGCTTTCTTTTCATTCCTAATAGGCCTCTGCATGTTTGCTGAAGCTATCATTTCTTTTTCCAGGTTACCTTAGAGGAAGTGGCTGTGTATTTTAGTGAGGAGGAGTGGGCCCTACTGAATCCAGACCAAAGGGCCCTGCATAGGGAAGTCATAGAGGAGAATTTACAGATGGTGGACTCCCTAGGTAAGGGTCCCTTTATCTCATGCTAGATCAAATTAATTTACAAGTGGTAGTGAAACACTATTGCTTCTTCTTGCATTTCAGCAATCTACGCTCTCCCTTTCTAGCTGGGTTGGTTTCAGGGATCTCATCAAAGGAAAAAAACAACAAAAAACAAACAAAAGCAAGCTTCATTTATATACCGCTTCATACCGCCTAAGCAGTGTCTAAGCGGTTTACAACTGTAAGCTGGCCAACCTTGGGTCAAGGTTAAAGTGGATGATATTAGCTTCAGGTGGGCTGCTAAGCTTGTAGCACTGTGTTGGGAACAGCCCTGTCTCAGAGGTGTGCTATGCAGGAACCTACCGTATTTTCCAGCGTATAAGATGACTTTTTGACCCTCTAAAATTGGGCCAAAAGTCGGGGGTCGTCTTATACGCCGGGTAACAAAAGAGCCCCACGGCTTACCTGGTTGTTCTGCCAGCTTCTCAGGCCTCCGGAGGCTTTTGGAAGCCAGTGGCATGTGCACGCCAGGCTGCCATCTTCTCAAGCCTCCGGAGGCTTTTGGAAGCCAGTGCGCGTGTGAACCCCAGGCTGCCGGCTTCTCAGGCCGATGGAAGCCTTTTGAAGCCGGCGTTTGTGGGCACCAGGCCCCCTAAACCTGGCCTATAGTAGGCTAGGGCGCTGCCTGCACGCAAGGCAGGCTTTGCAGGCCTCAACAGAGGCCTGGGGAGCTGGTGTACACAGCAGCTAGCTCCTCCCTAGTGGTTGGAGCATAAAAATAAAAATAATAAATAAATAGATAAAAATTAAATATAAATATAAATAAATAAAATAATAAGACAAGTGCATCACTTGCTGTGATTGACTGGTTTTTGTACACTGGGTACCACATACAGTAAAGTACCAGTATCTGTACTTGTTCATACAGTACAGCACCAGTACATACAGTACTGTATAGAAAAATCCAACAGTCAAAACCCCATCGTGGCTTCACCAGCAACAAGAAAGAAATATGAAGCCAGTTTCAAACTTAAAGTTATAAACTTTGCCATGGGACATAATAACTGCGCTGCTGCAAGACAATATGGAGTAATAGAAAATATGATTCAGGACTGGAAAGCAAATGAAAAAGCATTAAAGAGTATACCAAGGGGTAAGTGTACATTAAGAAGAGGCACCCCACATTGGCCAGAACTCGAAAAACATGTAGCAGACATGGTGAATGAGCATCGCCAAAACGGTTATGAAGTGACGAGAAATAAAATACATTAGTTTGCACTTCAGTGGGCCAAATCTAACCCAGATCAAAGCAACAGATTTAAGGCCACTGTATCCTGGTGTACTAGATTCATGGAAAGGCATGATATGGTACTGAGGCAAAAGACGAAAATTGCCCAAAAATTACCTGCAGATCTTGATAGGAAAGTAATTAGTTTTCATCAGTACGTAATACAACAGTGCACTAAACATGGCTATGTGTTAAACATTATTGGAAATATGGACGAAACTCCAATGAATTTTGATATGGTTGGTGATAAAACTCTCCATCAAAAAGGCGAAAAAACAATTTTAATTAAAACAACAGGACATGAGAAATCCAGTTTTACAGTGGTACTAGGATGCACAGCTGATGGCACCAAACAGACCAATGATTATTTTAAAAAGAAAAAGGCTGGATGGCTGAAGAAGGGGTAATGCTATGGTTTGATAATATATGGAACAGGCGACCAGGTGGACTTACTCAAAAACGTAGTCTACTGGTGTGGGATATTTAACTCCTAGCACCAAACAAAGGCTTGCAAGACTAAACACAGATGCGGCGGTTTTTCCTGCAGGATTGACATCGTTGGTACAACCACTGGATGTGTGCCTAAACAAGCCATTTAAAGATCACATTCGAGAAACAGTGGAATGAATGGATGGTTTGCGGCGAAAAGTCATTTATAAAAGGAGGAAACATGCATGCTCCACAGTTAGATGTTTTGTGCAAGTTTGTCATAAAAGCCTGGAATTATATTGATGCAGAAACAGTAATCAAGTCTTTCAAGAAGTGTGGCGTATCAAATTCATTTGATGGTATGGAGGATGACTACTTGTGGCAAGGTGAAGAGAAAGTCGAAGCTGAGACCACACCATCTGATATGGGATTCGATCCATACGATGACTGTCTTACAAGTGTTTCACAAGATCTCATGGATGTATTTATGGTATCAGATGACGACCAGGAGGATTTTGAAGGCTTTCCTATAGAAACAACATAGCTTGCAGTTATTATGGGCATTGCTAATTCACCAGGGACTTGCCCAGCACTTACTCTCTCTCTCTCTATTGTTTATTATCTTCCTCCTATCATAGAATCGTAGAGTTGCAAGAAACCACTAGGGCCTGTTAACATATATTTTTAATTTGTATTGAAAATGATCAGATGTGTCAATGGTTAACTAAGGTTTAAAATGGTTCAGAGGCGGAATTTTCTGCATTATCTGATTTGTCTGGAGAGGTGGTTTGGATTAGACAGTTGTTAAGTAATCTGGGAGAAAATTGCACTGAGCCTACTTTGGTTTTTGAGGATTCACAATCATGCATTGGGATGGCAGAGGCTGAGAATTTGAAGTGCAGAACTAAGTACATTGGAGTAAGGTACCAGAATGTAAGAGAATTAGTTCAGAATGGTATCCTAAAGATAGAGTACATTGACACAAGGGATAACTTGGCTGATGTTTTAACAAAAGCACTTTCCGGAGAAAGACATGAACAACTTTCTTGTGCAATTGGTATGGTTCCTTAACTTCGCAAAGATATAATGTAAATACACTGTGTTATTGCACATCTGTACATTTTGGAGGGGCTTGTTAACATATATTTCTAATTTGTATTGAAAATGATTAAATGTGTCAATGGTTAACTAAGGTTTAAAATGGTTCCTGTTGCAGGCCAGAAAGCCTAGGCCTGGAAGAACAAGTCTTCAAGGACATTGCCTGAGATATAATATAAACAAAATGTATTATTGTTATGGTCTTGTGTAGTATGGTGACTTCATGAGAAAGGTGTGTCCACTTGGTGGGAAAGTTGATCTTGTGAGAGAACAAAGACTGATGTCATATTCAAGTTTTTTTTCTTGCATGGACTCTGAAAGAGAATAGATGTATAGTAGCTTGCTGTGCATTGTGTAAATAGCAACAAAGTTAATAAACCCTCATTTGAGTGAAAATCTGTGTGGAAGTTACTTTGATATTGAGTAGCTGAGAAGACTGCATCTGTTCCAGTTGGTACCAGTCCAGAACCACTGGTAACAAGAGACATCAACCATCCCAAAGATCTTTTTCTCTAACAGGGCCATCCAGTCCAACCCCCTGCCATGCAGGAAATCCAATTCAAAGTATCCCCGACAGATGGCCATCCAGCCTCTGCTTAAAGACCTCCAAGGTAGGAGACTCCTCTACACTCCGAGAAAGTGCATTCCACTGTCGAACAGCTCTTACCATCAGGAAGTTCCTTCTAATGTTGAGGTGGAATCTCTTTTCCTGTAGCTTGCATCCATTGTTCCGGGTCCTGTTCTCTGGAGCAGAAGAAAACAAGCTTGCTCCCTCCTCAATATGACATCCCTTCACATATTTAAACAGGGCTATCATATCACCTCTTAACCTTCTTTTCTCCAGGCTAAACATCCCCAGCTCCCTGAGGGCATGGTTTCCAGACCCTTCACCATTTTTGTTGCCCTCCTTTGGACACGCTCCAGTTTCTCAATGTCCTTTCTGAATTGTGGCGCCCAGAACTGGACACAATATTCTAGGTGGGGCCTGACCAAAGCAGAATACAGTGGCACTATTACTTCTCTTGATCTAGACACTATACTTTTATTGATGCAGCCTAAAATTGCACTGGCCTTTTTAGCTGCCACATCACACTGTTCACTCATGTTCAACTTGTGGTCTACTTGGACTCCTAGATCCCTTTCACATGTAGTTTAATTCAGCCAGGTATCACCCATCCTATATCTGTGCATTTCATTTTTCTGCCCTAAGTGCAATACCTTGCATTTCTCCGTGTTGAATTTCATTTTGTTAGCTTTGGCCCAGCTTTCTAGTCTATTCAGGTCATTTTGAATCTTGATCCTGTCCTTTGGGGTATTAGCTATTCCTCCTAATTTAGTGTCATCTGCAAATTTGATAAGTATGCTCCCAATTCTGTCATCCGGGTCATTGATAAAGATGTTGATGGATCAGGTAAGGGCCAAATTCCCCAGAGAGGCAAGTAGGGGTCATTCAGGGTATCTGGTTCCCTGCTCATCTCTCTGGGCCAAGCACAGCCACTGCTTTTTCTTTTCTTTTAGTCCAAGTTGATCTCTAAAGTAGCTCTGAGACCTGTTATGCAAAAATAAATAAATAAATAAAAAATTAAATGACATTCAGCAACCCTAAGCTTCTTCCTTTTGTTTACCAATTGACCTCAGCATGTTTGGCACACACACCCCCCCAGGTAATCTTTGAGGTGGCGGCTGTACATTTCAGTGAGGAGGAATGGGCCTTTCTGGATCCAGAGCACAGGGCCCTGCATAGGGAAGTCATGGAGGAGAATTTGGAAATGGTGTCCTCCATGGGTAAGGCTTCTTTCCTCTCATGCTACATCAAATCAGCTTGCAAATGATAGTGAAATACTGTTCCCTCTTTCTGTCATCATGTTGCATTTCAGCAGTCTTAAGTCATCCCCTTCCTGCTAGGTTGGTTTCAGAGATCTGTTCACAGGAAATCCTAAGTTAGCTGACCTTGGTCAAGGCTACTGTGGACAAGTTCAGGATGCAGATGTGCTGCTAAGCATGTAGCACTGTGAGGAACCACCCTGTCCTAGAGCTGTGGCCTCAAAGGGCCTACTTTGTCTTTCCTATGTTTTGCTTTATTTTCCTGCATCCCACCAATACAAATGAAAGACTGAATTATTCCAAGGCAAGAGAAAAGGCAAGACTGGTACCACCTCTTACTGTTCTGAGCACCAGCCTTCTGTTGTTTAATTGATCCCGTCAGATAGAATCATAAAGTAGAGAGTGTACTGATGACAACATATTTAGAGATGGTCATCATGTCTCTTCTCAATTCTCTCTTCTTCAAGCTGAACACAGCCAGCTCATGAAGCAATTCCTCATAAGGCTTACTTTCCAGACCTAGATTTGGGATGCTAGGAATGCAATGGTGCTAGGAAAGGTGGAAGGCAGGAGAAAGACCACATGCTAGGTGGGTAGACTCAGTCATGGAGGACACAGGCCTGGGCCTGCAGGACCTGAGCAGAGAGGCTGAGGATAAGGGGGCCTTGGAGATGTCTCATTCATAGGGTCACCATGAGTCGAGGTCAACTTGATGGCAGCTAACAACAATAACCAGAAAGGAAGGGCTGGCTACCCTGAAACTCTAGGGCTTGAAAATTACTTATTCAGTCAGAGAGTGATTTCAGACTAACTCTCTTCCTGAAGGGATGGACTGATGTTATCTTTCAATGAATATAAAATTTTAATGATTTTACATTTATTAATTACTTTTTATTGATGTACCTTTATTGCAGCCTCAGTATAGTTTTATTCTGTACTGTTTTTCAAATATGTTATGAGCCACCCCCATCCCATGATTGAGGAAAAGGCAAGATATAAATGAACATAATACTAAAAATAACAATGCTAATACATTATTATTATTATTATTATTATTATTATTAACTTTTATTTATAAAGCACTGTAAACAGTTTTTTCCAATCCAACTTTTTCGTATCCTGGAAATTTCGTAACGCGGTCATTTCGTATCCCGAGGCACCAGTGTACTAATAGCATTCTCTACCTTGTAATTATCAACATTTTCTTCCAAGAAATAAAGCTTATCCTTTTTCAAGCCTATGCCACGCAGTTCCCCATTCAAGGTTATTTTACACAAATTCTTTTCAAATGTGACTATGTAGTCTCTGTCTGTTAATCTGCTCACTGATAACAAATTGTTTTCTAGTTCCTTTACATGCAAAACATCATTAAAGTTTTCTTTCAGCCCTGGAATGTAAACTGTCCCCATTTGATTTACAGTACTGAGCTCATTCCCATCAGCCAAAACTACAGCATTTACATTTGCTGGCTTCTTATCACTAATTAAATTAATGTTATTACACATGGAGGTCGAAGCTCCTGAATCTACAAGCCATTTGGAGTTTGCATTTTGTTTTTCCTTAATCATGGTTGCAAACACCTTATTATTATTTCTATTGTCCTTCAAAAATGGCGGCTTGGACTGCTTCTGCCTCTGGCCGTGCCGTGGTTGCCATCTGTTCTCTTGCTTGCTTCTGTCAGCAGCCAAGTGCTTGCAGTGCCTCTGCAGATGTCCTATCTTCTTACAGTAGAAACATTTTCTTTGCTCCCTCGAAGAAGCTGCCTGGTCCAGCCCACGCACATCAGGCTTGGCTTGCTCACTTGGCACAGTCTTAGAAGTTGCTGCGTCATTCCTCTCAGACAGTCTCCTCTGGTTTTTTTCCAGAATCCTGGCCACAATTAAGTCTCTCGTCAATTCTTCTGCCGGTAAGTTTTGCAAAGCATTGGTAATGTTGCTCCAAGTAGTGTCTAGGGATTCAATCAAAATATAACACTGCTGTTCTCTACTTATTTCAACTCCTCTTAGCTCAGCCTGCACAAACAAGTTTTGCATTGTTTTCAAATGTTCTATCACACACTGCCCTTTTGCCATCTGCCTATAAATTCTCTTAGACCATAACATTTTTGCAAAGGCAGTCGAAGGAGTGTGTAGTCTTTGAAGTGTTTCCCACACATCTTTCGCGGTCTGTTTATCCCTTACGTCATTAATCAAGTCTTCTTCCAGCATTAGGAAAAGACAAGCTTTGGCTTTGTTATCTTTTTCTTTCATGGCTTCATTTGCTGCGGCTGGCAGCCCGGCTTCAACTGTGGCCCATAAACTTTCTTTTACTAGTAGAGACTGGGCATAAATCTTCCAGGTGGAGTAGTTGCTTCTGTTCAATTTACTAAACTTCAAAATCTCCATCTTAATTTGTGCAATGACTCACTTGACACAGTCCTTCTGAGTATGCACAACTGACCCCTTTCGGGCTTAATCAAAACACAGGAGGAGTTACTCACGGAGCTTATCAGTGCAGCGCAAACAGCTTGCTCTGATCTGTCTTCCACAAAACTGTCTTCCACTTTCTGGAACTTTCAGCTTCTGTGGATGCTGGGTGCTGCAGTAACTGGGCCCATAACCCTTGTCAGGGATGATGGGAGTTGTTGCTCTTCACCTCTGGCTCAAACTCACCACCTTGTTACGCACCGGCGCTGACCAGTTTTGGCCAGTGGTTAAAGCTTTGCTCTAAAGCAGCAGAGTTACAGAGAATAGGCTGAAGACCCTGACAAACTCTCCAAGCCTTCTCACTCTTGCTTCCACAGAAGTCTTCACACTTCTTCAGGATCCAGCTGGCTCTTGTATCTTCACTCAAGACACCAGACAACTCAGTAGTCTTATATAAAAGATCTACTTTATTCTACTATATACAGCTCCAAAACTATCCAACACAACTCCAATAATACTCCTCACTACTATCCACTACTACCCACAAAATACATTGGGATTCATAGCCATTATTATAGTCATTGCAAAATACCACCCACTGTTGTCTGTTTCCACCCAGTGGGCGTGTACATCCACTTTCATTGGTTCTCTTGGTTCAACCCACAATTAATGATTTCATCATCTCAGCCTTGACCACTTAACAATTCTCAGGTGTGTTCAATTATCCACTTTACATTTCTGTCCTTGGCATTCAGGACTTGTTAATTCCATTACCTTTTACACCTGTGTGGCTTCTATTTGCTTCTGCTGAGTCATCCTGACTCTCACATGCATGTTTTATTTCTTTGACTGTATATCCCATGTTGCATTTTCCTTAACAGTCTTATTCACCATCCAGCAACCCACACAGGGGAGAAACCATTTAAATGTTTAGAGTGTGGAAAGAGCTTCAGTCAGAGGAACCACCTCACTTCTCATCAAGCAGTTCACACAGGAAAGAAACCATTTAAATGCTTGGACTGTGGAAAAGATTTCATTAAGAAGATGAGCCTCATTCGTCATCAAGCAACTCACACAGAGGAGAAACCTTATAAATGCTTGGAATGTGGGAAAAGTTTTAGTCAGAAGACAGACCTCTCATGTCATGCAGCAGTTCATAGGGATGAGAAACCCTTTAAATGTTTAGGAAAGAGATGCCGCTGGAAGAAAAGCTTAATTCGTCATTAAGTAACTCACACAGGAGAGAAACTATTTAAGTGTTTGGAGTGTGAAAAGAGCTTTAATCAGAAGAACCACTTCACTTCTCATCAAGCAAATCACACTGGAGAAAAATCATTTAAATGTTTGCAATGTGGAAAAAGTTTAAGTCAGAAGGCACATGACATTTGTCATCAAGGAACTCATACCAGGGAGTAGTTACTCAGATACTCTGGATATGGAAAAACTTTCAGTCGGGAGATACACCTTCTTCTTCTTCTTCTTCTTCTTATTATTATTATTAACCTTTATTTATGAAGCGCTGTAAATTTACATAGCGCTGTACATACAATCTTTTTACTTAGACGGTTCCCTGCCCTCAGGCTTACAATCTAAAAAGACATGACACAGAAGGAGAAGGGAGTGGTGCAGGGAAAGGGTAAGAGGTCCAGCAGTTCCTCTCTACCTCCGAGGCCTGGACCAAGGCAGATGGACTGGAGGGAGGGCTTGGCTTCATCATGGATGGTTAATCATTTTCCAGGAAAAATACATACCTTACTTTCTACATTGTTCAAGATGACATTTGTAGGAGGTTTTGTACAACTGTTGAGTAATAATAATACAGTAGTTGACTGCTTAAAGTTATATGCAAGAATTTATTTATTTATTAACGGCATTAAATTGTCCATGCAAGGGAAAACTATTTCAATGCCTAGAGTGTGGAAAGAGCTTCAGTCAAAAGATACATCTCATTTGTTATAAAGGAAAACACACAGGGAAGGAACTGTGATATCATTGATTTTCTGTGAGACTCAAACTTCCAAATTATCCCAGATGGAGCCAGCATGACCTTTCTTTAGTCTTTAATGTAAGGTGTGACTCAGCTGAAGTCCCCTGTCAGTTGGCATTATAATCAATTGCACATGCCTCATCAGTTCAGCAAATCTACCATGTTGTTCTCAAACCATCCACTCAAAGCTGTAACCATTCCTCCCATGTGATTTAGCTTGTGATTGCTATTTATCAGTTAACTCATACAGGGTTATTTAAATGTCAGGAATATGAAAAGCGTTTCAGTCAGAGAAAATACCTTGCTACAGGAAATTTCACTCAGAAGACAAACCTAATTTTTTATCAATCTCCACACATGGGAAAATCCATTTGAATGCCACGGGTACGGAAAAGGTTTAGGGAGCAATCAGCATTTGGGAAACAGGATTTCTCAAAGGGGAGAATCCACATAAATTCTTGGAGTGTGAGAAGTGTTTTAGTTGGGAAAATTCTTATATAATAAATCCTTACTGTTTTTATTTGTTACAATTGTGTCTGTCTGCTTTTGTTCGAGAACATTCTGCTTTACCACACTGAACCCACTGAGAAACACAGCTACTTAGTTTTGATGTCAGAAAACAAGATGCAAGGAGGGATCTTGAGGGTAATAAGGAAAGGAGACATATCTAGGGTAGCCATATTGGCCATATAGCAATGCACAATAACATCCAAAATCCAAAAAAGAGTGATGCATTATGTGGGCCAACCAAAATGCACAAAAACACGATGCAAGCTTTCAAACCTCCTCCAGCTGCTACATCCGGCAAAGGTGTTAAAATCAGATTGGCGAAAGAACGATACGATAATGTTAGTCACAGGCCTGCCTTTTGTCAAGATGCTGCTGCTGCTGTTGCTTTGCGTCTCCAGTGCAGAAATAATCCAGTTTGACACCAGTTTAACTTGTGGCTCAGTACTATGGCATTCTTTGAATAGTAGTTTATCAAAAGATGTTTAGCCTTCTTTGCCAGAGAGTTCTGGTGCAACAATATATTATGATTCCCAGAATTCCATAGCATTGAACCATGGCAGTTAAAGTGGTGCCAAACTGAATTATTTCTGCGGTGCAGAAGGTTATGGAGGGATGCAGGCAGGCCACTCCTTCCTCCTGCCATGTGTGTTCTGGGAGACAAAGAGCCCAAAGTCCAGGAAATGAAATATAAATCCCATTAGTTAGTAGGACCAAAAAGATACTTCTTTTGTGTCCCTGGTTGTCCATTGTGGGGCTGCCAGCCCTATTGCTGTTAGCCAAGGAGAGTGATAGGAGCCTCCTCCTTTGGTTGTCTTGCTGCAAAGAACCAGACAAAAAGGGCAAAGGGAGAAAAGACTGTGGCTTTTTTGTCTGAATGAAGGCCAAACGCACAAAAGCCAGGAAAGTGGGGTGGGATGTGGAACCACCAAAGGCTCAGCAATATCAGGTGAGCCTCACGTTTATACTGTCAATACAACAAGAACACTCTTCTCTCCACATTTGCAGCTTTGACTTTTGTGGATTTGATTATTCACGGATTTTATTAATATGTTATCTCTAGGAATATTTTGGTCCTCCAGTGCAACTCTATGGTCAGCTTTAACCAAAAGTGGCACTGAAAGACCTAGCAATTCCTAGGGAGAAGCCTTCTCTAGGCATTTGTAGCTCCTTCAGTGCAATTCTGTGGTCAGTGTGTGGCAGATGTTGACCACAGAGTTGACCTAAAGGCCCTAGAGGTTCCTAGAGGGGTGTTCTCTCAGGTAAAAACATGGTGTTTCTCTTCTTTGGGGTCTTCCCACATTCACGGGGGTCCCGTGCTCCTAACCCCAGCCAATGTGGAGGGATGAGTGTATTGCAGAAGTTCCTTGAAACCCCTCCAACTACTGGCCTGGACTTAAATCTGCCTTTGGGTCAGTCTGGTGTTGAGGGTTGCAGCCTTGGACTGGGATGTCTGGCAATCTGGGTTGGAGTCCCCCAAGCAGCCATGAGAGCGGACCCTGGGCAAAGCTGACTTTCTCAACCTGGCCTTCCTTGCAGGGCTGTTTGTAGAAGGAAAGTATGAACAAAGAAACACATGTTCAGGTCGGAAGGGGACAAGAAGCACTGTTTTCTGCAGATCTGTTTCTGTAAAGCGACAAGGAATGAAAGTCCCTATCCCTCCAGAACTCCCTCTCCATCCTCCTAATGCTGAAACTGCCTAATATTTTTGGTTAACTAGCCAGAGGATGAAGAAGAAATGGGGGAGAGGCGAGGTATGTTAAAGGAAAAAAACACTGAAAAAAGGAGTTTGTCAGCTCTTTGCAAATTATTAACACCTCTGTTGACTGAGATGTGGCTCAATACTATGGAATTCTGGAAATGGTAGTTTGTTGTGGCATCAAAGCTCTCTGACAAAATTCTCTGGCTTTGCTTCGCAAACGAAGATTCAGGAAGGACTCATCCCGCGTTTTGTACAAGTGCGTTGGTGACTAAAAAGGCCAATTCGGGATAAACAGGTCAGGTTGCAGAAAGCACAGCAAAAAGTCTCCTTGGGTGATGTTTCCAGGTTGCGGTTCTAACAAAACTACAGCTTTTATAATCCCATAGCGCTGAGCCATGGCAGTTAAAGTGGTGTTAAACTGGAATATTTCTGCAGTGTGGATGCAGCCACTGTTTTGCCCTCCCCAGGGGCTCCAAAGTCAGGGATTCTGGAGGGAGCTGCCATTGTTTTTCCACACATTCAGCCATGGAAAAGGCCCCCTCCCCCCCAAAAAATTGTAAACTCTCCTTCTTTCCCAGCTCCAGGTTTTTGGTTTTGCTTCCTGCAGAGAGGCTGATGCTGCAGCTTCACCTGGAAAGCCTGTATTCCTCCATCCCTCCTTGACCTCTTCAATGCTGATGCTGCTTAAAAAGACCTCCAGCTGGACAGAGGAGGAGGAGGGACGGTTTTTCAATGGTGTGTTTGTGTCAGTGGTTTTGGTCACTTAGCGCTACCTGAAAACTGTACAAAAGTTTTAAAATTTTAACAAAGCAAGCAAAAGGATGAGAAATCCTGGATCCCCAGAGGAAGATGGGGCTCTTTGGCTTCCCAAGGGTTAAAACGGAGGAAATGGAGTCCTAGAGCAGGAGAAAGGCTTGCCAACTGCCCCCCTCTTCCAGTCCTGAGTGCGAATCTCCTTTCCTGGGAGGGTCTGGAGGTGGGGCAGCCCTTGGGAGCCCAGGAGGGAAGGGATTTATTGGGAAGGGAAGGGGAGCCTCCTGGAGAAAGAAGGATTGTCTTGCTGCTCCTGGGCCTCTTAAGATGGTAAATCTACTTGTCTTTCTTCAGCTAATTCTTCATCTCTCTCTCTCTCTCTCTCCTTCCTCTCCTTTTAATTTTTACATTGTTTAGTTGGTGCTAAAGCCTGAAAGCAAAATCCCAAAAGCCAGTTTTCCTGGGTTCAAACCTCTCTCTCTCTGATGCCTTTTGTCTTCTGGGAAGGAGGCAGGACTCTTGGGTTAAAGATCTCTTCTCTGCTGGGAAGTCCTTCTCTCTCTCTCTCTATTCTAAGGGATGAGGATTGAATGTTTGATTTGGATTGTTTTAAATATGTTATTAGTTGCCTGGAGGCCCATTATCCAGAGAAAGGCATCGTACAAAAGAAATTATTCTTATATTTAGGTTTATTATTTATGAATATAACTCAATGCAGCTGTGAGGCTGAGAAAGGCAAAGAAGGGTTCCTCTCCCTCCTCCCTTTTCTTTCTTTGGGGAACTAAAGCCCATCATCCTCTACCTTGTGCTCTGGGCAAAGAGGGGGCCATCTTGTCCTTTGCCTCAGGCACCAAAATGTTTTGCCTTCACCTTGAAGAATGACTAAAAAGGAACATTGCTTTCTCTTACAGCCACTGAGCTTGATAGGTCAGTAACAATTTATGAATAAATGAAGAATGAGGAGGAAAATGGGGGAGATTGCCCTGCCTCCCCCCTTGAAAGGTCTTCTGTGAAGAGACTGAGCAGAAGGCCTGAAGGGTGCCATCCCAGCCCTCCTCCTTTTCCACAGGATCAGTTCAGGATCAGAGGAGGAGGAGGAAGAGTCCCTCATGGAGAGGGAAGGAGGGACTTTGGGGGCCCTATGGGGCCCTTTCCAGCTCTATGGGGGAACCCTTCCTCCTCTTTCCCTCAGACACAGCATGAGGCTGCCATCCATTCCTTGGGAAGAGCACAGCAGAAGACATGCTGCTGTTAAATACAGTGGGAGGTTGGGCATTGGCTGGGCATCTCTGGAACAGCAGAAAAAAAGCTTCCTCCATCCTCCATATGATAGTCCTTCAAATGTCAAACAGCTCTTACTGTCAGGAGGCTCCTCCTAAAGTTTAGATGGAATCTCTTTTCTTGTAGTTTGCATTTATTGTTTCGTGTTCTAGTTTCTAGAGCAGCAGACAATAAGCTTGTTCCATCCTCAATGTGGCACCCCTTCAAATACTTAAATGTGAGATATGGAAATCTAGTTTCCAATTTGTTGAGCCTAAGACAAGAAGGACTAAAAAAACAATCAAACAAATAATCAGGTGAAAGCACAATAAGCCACATTTATTTGAACAAAATTATCAATTCTGCAGAATAGGGTGCAATCAATCAATCATCAGCAAAAATAAGCAAAGTGAGAGAGAGCACGAGTTTACAAAGATTTCACGTCTTATTTATACAGTTCTTGATATCATCATTTTTTTCATCATATTTTTCATTGGCCAGATCAAAACACGTGATTAATCGTAAGACCTCCTTTACATGTATGTAACATCACCACCCATATATTCATAGGTGTGTTCTAATATTCATCACCCCCCCATTACGCATGCTCAGTTAGAAATTTTTGTGACCTTTAAGTCACCCTGTTATAAAAATATATCCTTGTCAATTAATGATAATAAACAGTATACTAGTCATTTTAATAGTCTTAATATAGTCAAAAATATTAATTGAGGGTCAAGGAAATGTACTGTCTAAACAGTAAGGCACAGTTCATACAATAACAATAGTAAGCAAGCTTTGGCATTAATGTTTGGTAGAAGGAGGGCTTTTGGATGATGGAATGCAGACGGGAGTCAAGGTCTCAACTCCTCGAAAAACAATGGAGCCTTAATAACAGACTGATAGGGAAGTCTGGTTGTTGGAGTGCCAAACTCAGTGTTTATCTCCTGTTTGCTGGAATGCTAAATGCTATATAGGACTATTCCCTGCTTTGTTCCTCTGTGTTAGTGCACGCATTAAAAATCATCTGAACAGTGGACCTAGTCTGGAGTCTTCTTATCTAAAAACTATTTCTGTTACTAACTTGTATTTTTATAAAATTCCCTTTCAGTAAAAGGGCCTTAGCAGACCTTTATTCAATCCCATTAGATATATTGATTATAGTAGTAGTATATATGTATATATGTGGTTCTATACGATCTATATATGTAATCTAATTATAGCATATGATTATATAATCCTTTCTATTCTAGTCATGCGTTTCTAACTATTTTTCTAAATTCTATGTATTTGATTCAAATCCATTTCTCTCATTAAACAAGACTATCATATCACCTCTTAACCTTCTTTTCTCCAGGCCACCCTAGGCGAGAAATATTTTGCCCCCCCATAACCCCTCAAAATATAGGAAAAAGGTAGGACATGATGTATGACAAACTGTAGGACAAATTGTAGGATGTTCAAAAACTGGAGACTACAACCAACTAAAAGCCAAAAACATTAATAAAAAACAATATAAATTCACGTTTCTCAGTCATGCTCAAAATGGAGAACATTTTGACATTCTTCCTGGATTTAGGAGGTTGGGATATAGCTTTGTGTGTTTTGTGTGTTGGACTAGGAGGAACGTTTTGACAGTGGAACACACTCCCTTGGAGAGTGGTGGAGTCTCCTTCTTTGGAGGTCTTTAAGCAGAGGCTGGATGGCCATCTGTTCAGTATGCTTTGATATGGATTTCCTGCACGGCAGAAGGGGGTTGGACTGGATGGCACTTGCAGTCTCTTCCAACTCTACGATTTTATGATTCTATGCCTCTGGAGACATTCAGGCTGCTATCACACTGGAAAATCAATATTGTTTTATACGACTTTAACACATTACCTGGGTGGAAAACACAGGGCACAGGTGTGAGAGGATTTTCTTTTTAAGTAAAGCCAGGCAGAGCATGAGTGAGGCCAAGGGGATTCCTCCAAGGCTCTCCACTCCAAGAGCCAAAGACTAGAGCAGGTGTAGCAAAGCCCAGCAAAGCCAAGAGGAGCGCTTTTGGTGCCCTGGTGGTGCTCGGCCGGGGCTGGAGCTGTGTGCACATGCTCCAGCTAAGCACCCTCTGCTTTTCCCTGCTGGGGCAGCACAGCCCAGCAAACCCAAGGCAGCAGAAGGAGCACTTTTGGCTTCCTGGGGTTGGAGCTGCTCGTGCGCATGCTCTAGCCAAGTGCCCTCTGCCTTTCCCTGCTGCTGCTCCTGCTGCCCTGGGTTTACTGGGCTGCGCTGCCCAGGAAAAGGCAGAGAGTGTTTGGCTGGAGCGCGCACGCGCAGCTCCAACCCCAGGGCTCCAAACTCGCTCCTCCTGCTGCTCGGCTGGGGCTAGAGCTGCGCAAGGACGTGCGCACGCTCCAGCCAAGCACCCACTGCTTTCCCTGGGCAGCGCAGCCCAGCAAACCCAGGGCAGCAGGGGAAGAGCGTTTGGCGCCCTGGGCTCAGCTGGAGCTGTGTGTGTGTGGGCGCGCGCTCCAAAAGGGGCACAAATTGCGCCCCTGAACTACCTGCGCCCCAGGCGACTGCCTAGGTCGCCTATATGGAAGAGCCGGCCCTGTGTAGAAGGCATGGTTTCCAGGCCCTTCACCATTTTGGTTGCCCTTCTCTGGACACGCTCTAGCTTGTCAACTTTCTTTTTGAATTGTGGTGCCTAGAGACACAATATTCCAAGTGAGGCCTGGCCAAAGCAGAATACATTGGCACTATTACTTCCCTTGATCTAAACTAGTGATTCCCCAAACTGCCCTTTAAGAGATTTTGGACTTCAGCTCCCAGAAACCCAGACTATCGGCCAAAATGGCTGTGGCATCTGGGAGCTGAAGTCCAAAAGACACAGTTTGGGGGACCACTGATCTAGACAATATACTCCTGTTGATGCACCCTAAAAAAAATAGGCCTTTTTAGCTGCTGCATCACACTGTTGACCCATGTTCAACTTTCGTGTACTAGGACTCCTAGATCCCTTTCACATGTGCTGTTGTCAAGCCAGGTGTCTCCCATCCCAAATATATGCATTTCATCCCCCCCCCCCCCCCACATCCAGTACCTTATATGTCTCCTTTTTGAAAATCATTTTGTTAGTTTTGAACCAGCTTTTTAATTTACACAGGCAAGTCATTTTTTCATCCTCTCCTCTGGGGTGTTAGCTGAATTTGATAAGCATCCCCTGTATTCTTTCATCCAAGTCATTGATAAATATGTTGACTAGCTCTGGGCCCAAGACACAACTCTGTCACTTCTCTCCAGGATGAAGACCATTGCTGAGCACCCTTTGGGTTCAGCCGGTCAACCAATTACAAATCCACCTAAAAGTTGCATTGCCTAGCTGATATTTTACTAATTTCTTTGCAAGACTTGGGGGAACTTCACTCCTCTGATTCTGAACTCACCTAGAGAATGGGAAAAGAGCCGGGCTGGTCTTTGAGCATATGCTCAGTCTCTTCAACTGGTAAGTCTGCTTCTTTTTCTCATGAAGAAGAAGAAGTTTAAAGCCATGCCTGACAGGAATACACAAGGGAAAGCAGAGAGATTGGGGAATGAGGTGATGGCGACACAGCTGTTGAATGAATACTGGCTAGAGGACAGGATCAAAATCCCAAAGGACATGAATAGATTAGAAAGCTGGGCCAAAGCTAACAAAATGAATTTTAAAATGGAGAAATGTAAGGTACTGCACTCAGGGCGGAAAAATGAAATGCACAGATATAGGATGGGGGACACCTGGCAGAATGAACCTACATGTGAAAGGGATCTGGGAGTCCAAGTAGACCACAAGTTTAACATGAGTCAACAGTGTAACAGCTAAAAAGGCCAATGCAATTTTAGGCTGCATCAATAAAAGTATAGTGTCTAGATCAAGGGAAGTAATAGTACCACTCTATTCTGCTTTGGTCAGGCCTCACCTGGAATATTGTGTCCAGTTCTGGGCATCACAATTCAAAAAGGACATTGAGAAACTGGAGCGTGTCTAAAGGAAGGTGACTAAAATGGTGAAGGGTCTGGAAACCATGTCCTATAAGGAACAACTTAGGGAGCTGGGCATGTTTAGCCAGGAGAAGAGAAGGTTAAGAGATGATATGATAGCCCTGTTTAAATATTTGAAGGGATGTCATATGGAGGAGGGAGCAAGCTTGTTTTCTGCTGCTCCAGTGGATGCAAGCTCCAGAAAAAGAGATTTCCTTCTCAACATTAGGAGGAACTTCCTGACAGTAAGGGCTGTTCAACAGTGGAACACACTCCTTCAGAGGTCTTTAAGTAGAGGTATGCTTTGACTAGGATTTCCTGCATGGCAGGGGGTTGGACGAGATAGCCCTTGTTGTGTCTTCCAACTCTATGGCCTGTTACAGACTGCCAAAATAAAGCTGCTTCGGGTCTCTTTGAAGGTATGCTATTTAAATGATGCATGCATCCTAAGAATCCGGAAGCTGCACCAAAGCTGCACTCCGGTGCTTAGGAATGGAGTGTGGCTTTGGCGCAACTTCCGGACTCTTAGGACCCATGCATCATTTAAATACCATAACTTCAAAGAGACCCGAAGCAGCTTTACTTTGGCAGTGTGTAACAGGCCAGTGATTCTATCATTCTCTGATTCTAATCTGTGACCCAGAAGGAAAGTAAATCTTCTCTAGCTTTTCCTTTAATCATGGTGCTGATCTGCTATACAGGGAAGGAAAGGAGCAAATATCTAGAGTAGGACTGGGAATTAATCAATCTACCTCAGGAGAGGATTCACCATAACTCATTCACGAAACATTACTCCTTTCTAGGAATGGTGTCTCCAGTCCTTTGCCTTGAATGAGCATCTTTGTCTGTTTTGGAATGTGTCTATGACCACCAGTCAATGATGGAAAAGCAAGAATCAGCTGGCCCTGAGTTAAGGAAAGGCCTTCCATGTCTTTTAGATGGGAGCAGTGGGGAATACTGCAGAGAAACCACACAGAAGAGCCTGACAGAAGATATGTCCCATTCAGAGGTACAACATGAGCATTTTAAGCAGTACTGTTACAAGGAAGCTGACGCCCCCCGAGAGGTTTGCAGTCAACTCCATGCTCTTTGCCATCAATGGCTGCAGCCAGAGAGACACACCAAAGCCCAGATCCTGGACCTGGTGATCCTTGAGCAGTTCCTGGCCGTCCTTCCCCCAGAGATGGCAGCCTGGGTCAGGGAATGTGGGGCAGAGACCAGTTCCCAAGCGGTGGCCCTGGCTGAAGGTTTCCTCCTGAGCCAGGCAGAGGAGAGGAAGCAGGAAAAGCAACAGGTGAAAAGGAGTTTTATCCTAGGATGCTGTAAGCCTCCAACCCCATCTACTGCTCAGTATTTTCTTGAAATCATCGTGGAGGGAAGATCCAGATAATTTCAGATCATTCTCTTTGTGACACTTGCTCCTATTTTTTCCCCCAAGGAGTTCAGTGTAGAAGAGGCTGGTGATCTTCCTGTGGCAGAGAAGGCTCTCTCAGACTCTGGGAAGATAGTGCAATCCGAGTGGATGGTACAGCAAGATGAAAGAAGCACCACCATAATGGGTAAAGAATCAGTGGGTGCTTCCCAGATTGATCTTCCTATCTTGAATGTGCTTGAAATGGGTGGACTGTATATTTGCCCTCCTGAGCTTACTGTATATGGGGAAGGGATGCTTATCCAATACATGTTTTGCTTCAATTGTTTAAGGAGATCCTTTTCAAACCAGCACTTTGAAAGAGCGAAAAAATAGTAGCGATTATGCCAGAAAATGGGTTGAGTTATACATATAGACGGAAACACACATGGACAGAACATACAATTGATGTATCTCTTGGCAAAGATACAAACTCTGCACAAGGGCAGCTAAAGTACTGTTTCTAAAGGTTGCCGACCTTGCAGTCCTCAGTTTTTACTTGCTTTCTGTGTGGAAAATACTTATACTGTATTTATTACGAACTTCTAGAGTCAGAAAACCTCTCTACCTCCAGTTGAACATTCATGCCCAGAAAATGCCAGTGAATCCTTAGTGATATATTGCCCTTCTCAGGGCTTCCCTGAGAAGCTGCTTTGGCAGTCAGTCTTCCTTGGCATATATTTTTGAAGTCTTTCCATGATTATGTTTTCATAATTTTTGTTTACAGCCATTTTCCTGTTCTTTTAGTTATAAAATGCCATTTGTAATGATGGCACTATATAAACAAAAGATAATAATAAATGACCCATTTCAAACTGGCTTCAAGGCGGGATACGGAGTTGAGACTGCCATGGTTGCCTTAGTCAATGATCTCCGTCTGAGTATTGACAGGGGATGTGTGACCCTGTTGGTGCTCTTGGACATCTCAGCGGCCTTCGATACCATCGACCGTAGTATCCTTCTGGAACGCCTGAGGGAATTAGCCATTGGGGGCACTGCACTCCTGTGGCTCCATTCCTATCTCTTGGGCAGATTCCAGATGGTGAGGCTGGGCGATAGCTGCTCCTCTAAGAGAACGCTGACATCTGATGCCCCTCAGGGCACCATTCTATCCCCCATGCTGTTTAACATTTACTTGAAGCCACTGGGAGAGATCATCCGGAGACATGGGGCACGGAATTATCTGTATGGTGATGACACCCAGATCTATCTCTCTATGTCTCCAACTGTTGCAGCGACTAAGGTCAGCATCGGAGACATGGGGCACGGAATTATCTGTATGGTGATGACACCCAGATCTATCTCTCTATGTCTCCAACTGTTGCAGCGACTAAGGTCAGCATCTCTCCTCTGGATGCCTGCCTAGGGTCAGTAATGTGCTGGATGAGGGAAAACAAACTGAAGCTGAATCCAGAGAAAACTGAGGTACTCGTGATAGGTACCTCAAGTCCAGAGATGGAGATTTGTCAACCAGCCCTGGACGGGGTCACACGTCCCCTAAAGGACAAAGTTCGCAGTTTGGGGGTACTCCTGGATTCATCTCTACAGTTATCATCTCAAGTGGATGCAATGGCCATTAGTGCTTGGTACCAGCTTCGGCTGATACGCCAACTGCGTCCCTGTCTGGGCCAAAAGGACGTTAAAGCGGTCGTACATGCACTGGTAATAATAATAATAAAAAAGGATAATCACGTCTTGTTTTCCGAACAACCTATTGGTCATTCTAACTCACTAAAAATTATCTGCCTAATTGTCCTTGTTTGGGTGAGTAGACAAATACATCAGTCAGAAGCAGAAGAACAGTTTTGCCTTTTGTTTCCCTCCAGGCAACAAAACACAGCGGTGGCCAATAGATCCCAGCTCTTCTCTTTATTTTCACAGACTGAGACCAGCTTCTGTGACCCTGGATCAGGTAGGGACCAAATTCCCTGGAGGACCAAGAAGGAATCAGGCTGGGTTCCCTGGTTCTCTGCTTGTCTTTCTGGGCCAGGCAGAACCACTCCCTTTCCTTTATTGAGTCAGATTTGTTCATTAAAGTGACTGAGTGCCATTACACTAAAGATTAATTGCATTCAGCAGCCCTAAGCTACTTCATTTTCTTTCCCAATTGAGTTCAGTATGTTGGGTTGATGGGGATCTTTTTTATTTAGGTGAGCTTTGAGGAGGTGGCTGTGTATTTCAGTGAGGAGGAGTGGTGCTTTCTGGATCCAGACCAAAGGGCCTTGCATACGGAAGTCATGGAGGAGAATTTGGGGATGGTGGCCTCCTTGGGTAAGGTTCCCTTCTTCTCATGCTACTCCCAAAACAAGATGCAGTATTTCATGTGAGGCGTGACCAATGAAGAACAGAGTAACCTTTATAAAGACACATATTTAGAGAAAGGCAGGATAGAAAATAAAATAATAACAATAATAGATTTTGTTTATTTAGGATTTGCTGTGGCATCTGTGAAGCACAGTGTGGCCAATCAATTGAAAGAGAGGATAGTTCTTGGGTTCACGTTTTCATGGATGCAAGCAACTAGGAGTTCCATCAAAGAGTTTTCTACTTTGGCCACTCTCTGCCATAGGCTTCCCAGGAATGCCATTGAAGAAGCTCAGGAGTCTCATTTGTCTTTCCAGTAGCCCACTCACAATAATGTCAGTAGGCAGTCATTTTCATTTGGGTTTTTTGTCCTCTGTTGCGCTTTGACCACATATTTTTCTCATTTCCAGGAGGTGATATAAATGGGAATGCAGACGGAAGTGAATGTCTTTGTCTTGTTTGTGGGAGAAGCTTCAGTTGTAAATCAAACCTTAATCTTCACCAGAGAACACACATAGGAGAACAATCTTTTAAAGATGGAGAGAGTAGTTATAGGGAAAAACTGATTTCCCATGAACCCTCTCAAATAACAAAGAAACCATTTCAATGTTGTAAATGTGGCAAAAGTTTCAGGTGTAGGTCACACTTTATGTCACACCAAAGACAGCACTCAGGGGAGAAATCATTAATAGGTTTGGAGTGTAGCAAGAACCCAAGGCAGAAGATACACCAGTTTAACTATGAAGCAGGACATACAGGGAAGAAACTTTTGAAAAGCTTGGAGTGTGGAAAGAGTTTCAGTGAGGATATAAGCCTAATTCATCATAAAAAAACTCACACAGGAGACAAACCATTTCCGTGTTTGCAATACAGAGAACTATTCCATCAGAAGTCATACTTAACTCGTCATCAATTAAGTCTTACAGGGGAGAAACCCTTTAAATGCCATGAATGTGGAAGGAGTTTCAGTCAAAAGAGTACCCTTGGTCATCATCAGTTAGATCATTCGGGGGAGAAAATATTTAAATGCTTGGAGTGTGGAAAGACATTTAGTCAGAAGGCTGACCTCTCACATCACAAGACAACGCATACAGGGGAGAAACCGTTTCAGTGCTTCCAATATGAAAAGATGTTCAGTGAGAAGGCAAACCTCTCACATCATGAGACGACGCATACAGATGACAAATGTGGAAAGAGCTCCAGCCAGAAAAGAAACTTCATTCATTCATCAAGTTACACAGGAGAGAAGCGATTGAAATGCCTGGAATGTGGAAAGAAATCCAGTCACAGGTCATGCTTAACTCGTCATCAATTATCTCACACAAGGGAGAAACCATTTCAGTGCTTGGAGTGTGAAAAGAGGTTCAGTTGGAAATCAAACTTCACACGTCATGAATTAACTCACACAGGGGAGAAACCATTTCAGTGTTTGGAGTGTGGAATGAGGTTCAGTCAAAAGAGTCACCTCTCACGTCATGAGACAATTCATACAGGGGAGAGACCCTTTAAATGCCTGGAATGTGGAAAGAAATTCAATCGAAAGGATCACTTTTCTGCTCATCAAACAGTTCACATGGAGGAGAAACCATTTAAATGCCAGGAATGTGGAAAGAGTTTCAGTCAGAAGAGGAGCCTTAACCATCATCAATTACATCACAAAAGAAGAAACTATATGAATGCTAGGAGTGTGGAAAGAATTTAATTCAGAAAAGAGAATTGCTATTTATCCATTGACTCATACAGGGAAGACAGCATTAAATGTCAAGAATGTGACAAGAGTTATAGTACCTTGCTGTGAGAAATTTCAGTCAGAAGACAAAGTTCACTTTCCATCCATGAAAAGAGGCTGGAAGGAACCCAGAATTCATTAAAGGAATTCCTGAGGGAAACAGTGTTAGTAAGAGATTGCCAAGTAACTAGAAAACAAGCAAAAATAAAGTTCAAAAGAAGGGGCTAGGAACACAAATCACGTATTTTGTGAGGGAAAAATGGCAAGTTAAACTACATGTTAAATTGAAGGCAATATTGATACGAGGGGAAACATAGAAACAGTTGACAAGGCAACTCTTAAGACCTTTACAATATGGAATGGTAGTTACCTGAACCTCAGATTTATATCTTTAAAGAGGCAGAGTCACCAAATGGATGACAAAGTAGTAGCCTTGAGGGAGTCTCAGTGAAAACCCACCTTGTGTGTGAATGTATGTGCCTTGAACTCACTTTTTGACTTACAGCAACCCCATGAACTTCCTAAGGACTTATTATTAAGGAATATGTAAAGATGGTTTGCTAGTTCCTTCCTCTGAAATATAACCTTCAGCTCCTAGTATTTGTTGGCAGCGTCTCATCCAAGTACCAACTACAGCTGACCCTGCTTAGACTCCAAGATGAGTTTGGATCTGGACCTTATAATAAAAAATAATAATAATAATTTTTTATTTATCTACCGCCCTGTGGCGAACCAATCCGGGCGGTTTACAACATTAAAATAACATACAGCATAAAAACAATATATTTCCCTCCCCCCTTAAAAAGTTATTAAACAATATATCTAATTTAAAACCACAATAACTAGTTAAAATAACAATAAATTAAACAAAATAATACCAACCAATAAACCACTGCAACTTCAATTCTAAAGAAAAGGGACTTTGGAGACATTACTGAGGAGGGGGGAAATCCTGAGATCCTGAGACCGGGATATTTCAATCTGGGAAGGCCTGCCTGAAGAGATCCGTCTTGACAGCCTTTTTGAAGCTGTCCAAAGATGTTAATTGACGGATCTCATCCGGCAGGTCGTTCCAGAACCTGGGGGCGACAGCAGAAAAAGCCCTCTGGGAGGTCGCCGCAAGCCTTGATTTTTGCGGCTGCAACAAGTTCCTCCCAGAGGACCGGAGGGTGCGAGGAGGATTGTATGGGAAGAGGCAGTCTCTGAGATAGCTTGCACCCAAGCCATTTAGGGCTTTAAAGGTAATAACCAACACCTTGTACCTCCTTTAAAAAGGAGTCTCCTTCACCTTCCAAGGGACACTGTCAACACCTTGGTTTGAAACATGACTTTATTAATACAGAAATTATATTGAAAAGGCAACAGTCTATGATTTAGGATCTAAGAAGGTTCAACTTTCCCAGTAGTAGTAGTTATTGTTTAACCTGATTGTTATATAATAAATCCTCACGGCTTTTATTTTCTACAATTGTGTCTGACTGTTTTAATTCAAGAACTGAGAGAGAGAGCTGTTCATCCCCCTTTACTATACTGAACCCACTGAGCAACACAGCTACTTAGTTTTGATGCCAGAAAACCAGATCCAAGGAAGGATCCTGAGGGTAATAAGGCAAAGGGACATATCTAGGGTAGCCATGTTGGCCATTTAGCAATGCACAATAACTCCCCAAATCAAAAAACAGTGATACATTTTGTGGCAAAGGTGTTAAAAACAGATTGGTAAAAGAATGATACGATGATGTTAGTCACAGGTCTGCCTCTTGTTAAGCTGCTGCTGTTCTTATTCTGCATCCACACCACAGAAATAATTCAGTTTGACACCATTTCAGCTGCCATGGCTCAATGCTATGGGATTCTGGGAACTGTAGTTGTGGCATCAGAGCTCTCTGACAGAGAAAGCTCAGATCTCAGAATTCCTTAGCTCTGAGCCTTGGCAGTTAAAGTGGTGTCAAACTGGATTATTTCAGCAGTGTGGATGCAGCCTCTGTTTTGCCCTTCACACATGCTCCACTAGTCAGGGATTCTGGAGGGAGCTGCCATTGTCTTTCCACACATTCAGCCATGGAAGAGTCACCCAGAGCAAACCCTCCTTCTTTCCCAGCTCCAGCTTTTTGGTTTTGCTTCCTGCAGAGAGGCTGATGCTGCAGCTTCACCTGGAAAGCTTGCATTCCTCCATCCTTCCTTGGCCACCTTCAAGGCTGATGCTGCTAAAAGGTCGCCAGCTGCACAGAGGAGGAGGAGGGACCATTTTCAATGGTGTGTTTGTGTCAGTGGCTTTGTTCTTTTAGGGCTACCTGGAAACTGAACAAAAGTTTTAAAATTAAACAAACAAGGATGAGAGATTCTGGATCCCCAGAGGAAGAAGGAGCTGTTTGGCTTCCCAAGGGTTTAAACGAAGGAAATGGATTCCTAGAGAGGAAAAAGACAATTGAAGAGGAGGAGGAGCAGGTGGAAGGGTTTCCAGCTCTCCCCCTCTTCCGGTCCTGAGTGCGAATCTCTTTCCCAGGCAGAAGAGTCTGGAGGTGTTGCACTTGCATCCATTGGGAGCCCAGGAGGGGAGGGAAGGGGAGCCTCTGGAGAGAGAAGGAGCCTGGCTGCTCTTTAGGCAGCTCCCAAGTCTCTTTAAGTGGTAAATATACTTGTTCTTCCTCAGATAATTCTTCACCTCTTTTTCTCTCTCTTTCTCTCTCCCTCCCTCCTTCCTCGCCTTCTCCTTTGAATTTTACATTGCTCAGCTGATGAAGAAAGAGTGCCCAAAGCCAGTTTTCCTGGGTTCAAACCTCTCTCTCTCTGATGCCTTTTGTCTTCTGGGAAGGAGGAAGGATTCTTGGGTTAAAGATCTGTTCTCTGCTGGGAAGTCCTTGTCTCTCTCCATTCTAAGGGATGGGAATTGAATGTTTGATTTGGATTGCTTTAAATGTGTTATTAGTTGCCAGGAGGCCTATTATCCAGAGAAAGGCATGTTACAAACTAAAAAGAAATATTGTTTCTTTACTTACAGCCACAGAGTTTGATAGATAAATAACAGTTTACCAATAAATGAAGAATGAGGAGGAAAATGGGGGAGATTGCCCTGCCTCCCCCTTGAAAAGTTTTCTATGAAGAGACTGAGCAGAAGGCCTGAAGGGTGCCATCCCAGCCCTCCTTTTCCACAGGATCAGTTCAGGATCAGAGGAGGAGGAGGAAGAGTCCCTCATGGAGAGGGAAGGAGGGACTTTGGGGTGCTCTATGGGGCCCTTTCCAGCTCTATGGGGGAACCCTTCCTCCTCTTTCCCTCAGACACAGCATGAAGCTGCCATCCTGAGGGTAGTAGCCTCATGGTCCATCTGAGGGGAAGGGTTTGGGAGAGATGCCTGGGCCACTACCTTTCCGTGGGACTTAGAATCATAGAAGCATAGGATTAGAGGAGACTGCAAGGGCCTTCCAGTCCAAACCCCTGCCATGCAGGAATACACAATCAAAGCCTTCAACACATGGCCATCCAGCCTCTGTTTAAAGTCCTCTAAAAAGGAGTCTCCTTCACCTTCCAAGGGACACTGTCAAACTGCTCTTACCTTCAGGAAGTTCTTCTAATGTCCAGATGGAATCTTTCTTCCTGTAGTTTGAAAGCATTGCTCTGGGTCCTAGTCTCTGGAGAAGAAGAAATCAAACTTGCTCCATCCTCAATATGATAGTCCTTCAAATGTTTAAACACAGCTATTATATCACCTCTTAACTTTCTTTTCCCCAGGCTGAACATCCCCAGCTCCCAGAGTCTCTCCTCATAAGGCATGTTTCCGGCCCCTTCACCATTTCGGTTGCTCTGCTCCGGACATGCTCCAGTTTTTCCACAACCTTTTTGAATTGTAATGCCCAGAACCGGACACAGTATTCCAGGTGAGGCTTGACCAAAGCAGAATACAGCGGCACTATTACTTCCCTTTATCTAAACCAATGATCCCCAAACTGCCCTTTAAGAGATTTTGGACTTCAGCTCCCAGAAACCCCAACTATTGGCCAAAATGGCTGAGGCTTCTGGGAGCTGAAGTCCAAAATCTCTTAAAGGGTACAGTTTGGGGACCACTGATCTAGACAATATACTCCTGTTGTTGCAGCATAGAAAAAATCTGCCTTTTTAGCTGCTGCATCACACTGTTGACTCATGTTCAACTCTGTGCCAAAGACACAACCCTGTCACTTCTCTCCAGGATGAAGGGGAGTCATTGCTGGGCACCCTTTGGATTCAGCGGGTCAATCAATTACAAATCCACCTCATAGTTGCAATGACTAGCCCACATTTTACTAGCTGGTTTGTAAGACTTTGGGGGGGGAGCATCACTCCTCCTCCTCCGATTCTGAACTGAATGAGAAAAGAGCCTGGCTGGTCATTAAGCGTCTGCTGAGTCTCTTCAACAGGTAAGTCTGCTTCTTTTTCTGATGAAGAAGAACTTTAAAGGGAAGCCTGACAGGGACACACAAAGGAAAGTAGAGAGATTGGGAAATGAATTGATGGCAACACAGCTATTAGATGAATGCTGGATAAGGTTAAGGTTTTAGTCTGTGACCCAGAAGGAAGGGACATCTCTAGCTTTTCTTTTACTCCTGGGGTTGGTTTGCTATTCAGAAGAGGAAAAGAGCAAATATTTAGAGTGAGACTTAGCATTAAGCATCTCCACCTAAAGAAATCCTTCACCATGCCTCATTCATGAAACATTTTTCCTTTCTAGGAATGGGGTCCCCAGTCTTTTGCCTTGAGTGAGGATCAGGCAACAGGAAGAAGTGCCTCTTTGTTTTGGAATGTGTCTATGAGCACCAGTCAATGATGGAAAAGCAAGACTCATTTGCCCCTGAGTTAGGGAAAGGTCTTCCATGTTTTTTAGATGAAAGCAGTGGAGAAACCACACAGAAGAGCCTGACAGAAGATACGTCCCATTCAGAGGTACAACATGAGCATTTTAAGCAGTTCTGCTACAAGGAAGCTGACAGTCCCCGAGAGGTTTGCAGCCAACTCCACACTCTTTGCCATCAATGGCTGCAGCCAGAGAGACACACCAAAGCCCAGATCCTGGACCTAGTGATCCTTGAGCAGTTCCTGGCCGTCCTTCCCCCAGAGATGGCAGCCTGGGTCAGGGAATGTGGAGCAGAGACCAGTTCCCAAGCGGTGGCCCTGGCTGAAGGTTTCCTCATGAGTCTGGCAGAGAAGAAGAAGGAAAAGCAGCAGGTGAGAGAGTTTTATCATAGCAAAATACTATAAGCCTCCAACTCAACCTAGTGCTCAGTTTTTTCTGGAAATCATCCTGGAGGGAAGATCCAACCCCGCACCTTATCTTTTATATTTTCTGATCTTTCTCTTTGTGACATTTACTACTGTTTTTCCTCCCAAGGAGCTCATTGTAAAAGAGTCTGGTGAATTTCCTGTGGCAGAGAAGGCCCTCTCAGACTCTGGGAAGATAGTGCAGTCCAAGTGGATGGTACAGCAAGATGAAGGAAGCACCACCATAATGGGTAAAGAATCAGTGGGCGCTTCCCAGATTGATCTCCCTATCTTGAATGTACCTGAAATGGTGGACTGTATATTTGCTCTCCTGAGCCTACTGTATATGGGGAAGGGATCCTTGTCCAATAAATGTTTTGCTTCAACTGTTTAAGGAGATCCTTTTCAAATCAGCACTTTGAAAGAGCAAAAATATAGTAGCCATTATGCTAAAAAGGGGGTTGAGTTATACATAGGCGGAAACACACATGGACAGAAACACAATCGATGTATCTTTTGGCAAAGATACAAACTCTGCAAAAGGGCAGATAAAGTGCTGTTTCTAGTCCTCTGCTTTTACTTGTTTTCTTTGTGGAAAATACTTACACTGTATTTATTACGAACCTCTAGAATGTACTTCCATAATTATGTTTACCTAACTTTTTTTACAATCGTTTTCCTGTTCTTTTAGTTGTAAAATGCCATTGTAATGATGGCACTATATAAAAAACGATAATCATGTCTTGTTTTCCGATCAACCTCTTGGTCATTCTGAGTCTCTAACAACAATTTGCCTAATTGTCCTTGTTTGGGTGAGTAGAAAAATACATCAGTCAGAAGCAGAGTTTTGCCTTTTGTTTCCTTCCAGGCAACAAAACACAACCATGGCCAATAGATCCCAGCTCCTCTCTTCCTTTTCACAGTCTGAGACCAGCTTCTGTGACGCTGGATCAGGTAGGGACCAAATTCCCTGGAGGACCAAGAAGGAATCAGGTTGGGTACCCTGGTTCCCTGCTTGTCTTTCTGGGCCAGGCAGAACCACTCCCTTTTCCTTTTTTCCAGTCAAAGTTGTTCACTAAAGTGACTGAGTGCCATTACACTAAAGATTAAATTGCATTCAGCAGCCCTAGGCTACTTCATTTTCTTTCCCAATTAAGTTCAGTATGTTGGGTTGATGGGGATCTTTTTTATTTAGGTGAGCTTTGAGGAGGTGGCTGTGTATTTCAGTGAGGAGGAGTGGTGCTTTCTGGATCCAGACCAAAAGGCCTTGCATACGGAAGTCATGGAGGAGAATTTGGAGACGGTGGCTTCCTTGGGTAAGGTTCCCTTCTTCTCATGCTACTCCCAAAACTAGATGCAGTATTTCAAGTGAGGTGTGACCAATGAAGAACAGAGTAACCTTTATAAAGACACATATTTAGAGAAAGGCAGGATAGAAAAAATAATAATAACAATAATAGATTTTGTTTATGGAGGACTTGCTGTAGCATCTGTGATGTACAGTGTAGTTCCCTATACTCATTATTTTAAAGGAGGAATATCTGTCAGCAAACCCAGTTGAGAAAGAGGATAGTTCCTGGGTTCATGTTTTGATGGATGCAAACAACTAGGAGCTCCTTCACAGAGCTTTCTACTTTGGGCAGTCTCTGCCAAGGCTTCCCAGGAATGCCATTGGACAAGCTCTGGAGCCTCATTTGTCTTTCCAGTAGCCTACTCACAATAATGTCTATTAAGAAGTCATTTTGTTTTGGGTTTTTTGTCCTTTCTTGCACTTTGACCACATATTTTTCTCATTTCCAGGTGTTGATATAAATGGAAATGTAGACGGAAGTGAATGTCTTTGTCTTGTTTGTGGGAGAAGCTTCAGTTGTAAATCAAACCTTAATCTTCACCAGAGAACACACATAGGAGAACAATCTTTTAAAGATGGAGAGAGTAGTTATAGGGAAAAACTGATTTCCCATGAACCCTCTCAAATAACAAAGAAACCATTTCAATGTTGTAAATGTGGCAAAAGTTTCAGGTGTAGGTCACACTTTATGTCACACCAAAGACAGCACTCAGGGGAGAAATCATTAATAGGTTTGGAGTGTAGAAAGAACCCAAAGCAGAAGATACACCAGTTTAACTATGAAGCAGGACATGCAGGAAATAAACTTTTGAAATGCTTGGAATATGGAAAGAGTTTCAGTGAGGATATAAGCCTAATTCATCATAAAAAAACTCACACAGGAGACAAAGCATTTCTGTACTTGCTATACAGAGAACGGTTCCATCAGAAGTCATACTTAACTCGTCATCAATTAAGTCTTGCAGGGGAGAAACCCTTTAAATGCCATGAATGTGGAAAGAGTTTCAGTCAAAAGAGTACCCTTGGTCATCATCAGTTAGATCATTCGGGGGAGAAAATATTTAAATGCTTGGAGTGTGGAAAGACATTTAGTCAGAAGGCTGACCTCTCACATCACAAGACAACGCATACAGGGGAGAAACCGTTTCAGTGCTTCCAATATGAAAAGATGTTCAGTGAGAAGGCAAACCTCTCACGTCATGAGACGATGCATACAGATGGCAAATGTGAAAAGAGCCTCAGCCAGAAAAGAAACTTCATTCTTTCATCAACTCACCCAGGAGAGAAGCGATTGAAATGCCTGGAATGTGGAAAGAAATCCAGTCAGAAGTCATGCTTAACTCATCATCAATTATCTCACACAAGGGAGAAACCATTTCAATGCTTGGAGTGTGGAAAGAGGTTCAATCGAAAGAGTAACCTCTCTTCTCATCAAACAGTTCACATGGTGGAGAAACCATTTAAATGCCTGGAATGTGGAAAGAGGTTCAGCCAAAAGAGAAACCTTGTTAGTCATGAATTAGATCATTCAGGGGAGAAACCATTTCAATGTTTGGAGTGTGGAAAGAGGTTCAGTCAAAAGAGTAACCTTGTTCGTCATGAATTAACTCACACAGGGGAGAAACCATTTCAGTGCTTGGAGTGTGGAAAGAGGTTCATTCAAAAGAGTAACCTTGTTAGCCATGAATTACATCATTCAGGGGAGAAACCATATCAGTGTTTGGAGTGTGGAAAGAGGTTCAATCGAAAGAGTAACCTTGTTCGTCATGAGACAACTCATACAGGGGAGAGACCCTTTAAATGCCTGGAATGTGGAAAGAAATTCAATCGAAAGGATCAGCTTTCTTCTCATCAAGTAATTCACATGGAGGAGAAACCATATAAATGCCAGGAATGTGGAAAGAGTTTCAGTCAGAAGAGGAGCCTTAACCATCATCAATTATATCACAAAGAGGAGAAACTACATAAATGCTAGGATTGTGGAAAGAGTTTAATTCAGAAAAGAGAATTGCTGTTTATCCATTGACTCATACAGGGAAGACACCATTAAAAGTCAAGAACGTGAAAAGGGTTTCAGTGCCTTGCTGTGGGAAATTTCAGTCAAAAGATGAAGTTCACTTTCCATCAATGAAAAGAGGCTGGAAGGAACCCAGAACTCACTTTTTGACTTACAACAACCACATGAATTTCCTAGAGACTTATTAGGAAGGAATATGTAATGGTGGTTTTGCAGGTTCTTTCCTCTGAAATATGACCTTCAGCTCCTGGTATTTGCTGGCAGCGTCCCATCCAAGTACCAACTACAGCTGACCCTGCTTAGATTCCAGGATCAGTTTGGATCTGGGGCTTGTTCTTAAACCCCACTTTATTAATGCAGAAATTATATAGAAAAGTAAGCAGATTATGATTATGGACCTAAGGAGAAACAGCTTTGCCAGTAGCAGGAGTTAGTGTTTAACCTGATTGTTATATAATAAATCCTTACGGCTTTTATTTTCTACAACTGTGTCTGACTGTTTTCATTCAAGGACTGAGAGAGAGAGAGAGAGAGAGAGAGCTGTTTATTCCGCTTTACTGCGCTGAACCCACTGAGCAACACAGCCACTCAGTTTTGGGTTGTTTTTTTAATTATTTTTATTAAATTTCTAAGGGGGAAAATAAAAATAGAAAAAGGAATATATTTTACAAGCTTGTTTGCAAGAATATCATGGGGAACTTTGTCAAAGGCCTTACTGAAATCAAGATATACTATATCCACAGCATTCCCTTCATCTAACAAGCTGGTAATTTTATCAAAAAAAGAGATCAGGTTTGTAGCCATGTTGGCCATATATAGCACTGCACAATAACTTCCAAAATCTAAAAACAGTGATACATTTTGTGGCAAAGGTGTTAAAATCAGATTGGTAAAATAATGATACGATGATGTTAGTCATAGGCCTGCCTTTTGTCAAGATGCTGCTGTTCTTATTCTGTGGCCACACTGCAGAAATAATCCAGTTTGACACCACTTTAATGCCATGGCTCAATGCTATGGGATTCTGGGAACTGTAGTTGTGGCATCAGAGCTCTCTGACAGAGAAGTCTCACAAAACTACAGATCTCAGAATCCCTTAGCTCTGAGCCTTGGCAGTTAAAGCGGTGTCAAACTGGATTATTTCAGCAGTGTGGATGCAGCCTCTGTTTTGCCCTTCACACATGCTCCAAAGTCAGGGATTCTGGAGGGAGCTGCCATTGTCTTTCCACACATTCAGCCATGGAAGAGTCCCCATCATAAACTCTCCTCCTTTCCCAGCTCCAGCTTTTTGGTTTTGCTTCCTGCAGAGAGGCTGATGCTGCAGCTTCACCTGGAAAGCTTGCATTCCTCCAAACCTCCTTGGCCACCTTCAAGGCTGATGCTGCTAAAAGGTCTCCAGCTGCACAGAGGAGGAGGAGGGACCATTTTCAATGGTGTGTTTGTGTCAGTGGCTTTGTTCTCTTAGGGCAACCTGGAAACTGAACAAAAGTTTTAAAATTAAACAAACAAGGATGAGAGATTCTGGATCCCCAGAGGAAGAAGGAGCTCTTTGGCTTCCCAAGGGTTAAAAAGAAGGAAATGCATTCCTAGAGAGGAAAAAGACAATTGAAGAGGAGGAAGCAGAAAGCCTGCTCTCCCTCCTCAGCCAAGATCTCCTCCGGGTCCTGAGTGCGAATCTCCTCCCAGGGAAGTTCTGGAGGTGGAGCAGCCCTTGGGAGCCCAGGAGGGAAGGGAAGGTGAGCCTCCTGGAGAGTAAAGGAGTCTGGCTGCTCTTTAGGCACCTCCTGAGTCTCCTTAAATGGTAAACCTGCTTCTTCTTCTTCAGATAAATAGGAAAGAGGTGGAAGGGACAGCGTTCCCTTTCTTTCTCTTCTCTCTCTCTCTCTCTCTCTCCTCTCCCTCTCCCTTCCTTTCCCTCTCACTCTCTTTCTTTATATTTTTACATTATTCAGCTAGTGCTGATGCATAAAAGCAAAGTATCTCCTCCCCCAAAGTCAGTTTTCCTGGGTTCAAACCTCTCTTTGAACAAATGGATGCCTTTTGTCTTCTGGGAAGGAAGCAGGACTCTTGGGTTAAAGATCTGTTCTCTTCTGGGAAATCCTTCTCTCTCTCTATTCTAAGGGATGGGAATTAAATGTTTGATTTGGATTGTTTTAAATGTGTTATTAGTTGCCAGGAGGCCTATTATCAAGAGAAAGGCTTGGTACAAACTAAAAAGGAACATTGCTTTTTCCCTACAGCCACAGAGTTTGATAGGTCAATAACATTTTATGAATAAATGGAAAATGGGAGAGACTGCCCTGCCTCCCCTTTGAAAGATCTTCTGTGGAGAGACTGAGCAGAAGGCCTGAAGGGTGCCATCCCAGCCCTCCTCCTTTTCCACAGGATCAGTTCAGGATCAGAGGAGGAGGAGGAAGAGTCCCTCATGGAGAGGGAAGGACTTTGGGGGCTCTATTGGTCCCTTTCCAGCTCTGTGGGGGAACCCTTCCTCCTCTTTCCCTCGGACCCAGCATGAGGCTGCCAGCCATTCCTTGGGAAGAGCACAGAAGAAGACATGCTGCTGTTAAATACAGTGGGAGGTCTGGGCATTGGCTGGGCATCTCTGCTTAGGAAAGGCAGAGAAGAAGGCCAGGTCTTTGTTGAGAGCAAACTCTTCTGCTTTAGCTAATGGGCAAATGGGGCTCAGGTATCCAGAGCCCATGAGCTTTGGTCGGAAGGAAGCAAGGTTTCAGTATCAGAAAGAAGTATCATCATTAGCAAGAGACAAAGCAGGTGTTATCCAACATTAAGATCAAGAATATTAATGTTTTTAGAGTTTTATGCTTTTCCATTGATCAACTGTTTACTTTTTACTTTTTATTTATACTTTTATTGATGCTTTTGTATAGTTTTAACCTATATTGTTTTTAAATATGCTGTAAGCTGTCTTCTATCTCATTCATAGAATCATAGAGTCGGAAAAGACCACAAGGTCCATTCAGTCCAAACCCCTGCCATGTAGGAACTCACAATCTGGGCACCCCTGACAGTTGTCCACCCAACCTCTCTTCAAAATCCTCCAAAGAAGGAGACTCCACACCCTCCAAGGCACTGTGTTCCACTGTCAAACAGCCCTTACTGTCAAGAAGCTCTTCCTAATGTCAAGATGCAATCTCTTTCCCTTTAGTTTGCATCCATTGCTTTACGTCCTAGTCCCTGGACGAACAGAAAACAAGCTTGCTCCATCCTCAATATGACATTCCTTCAAATATGTAAACAGGACTATCATATCACCTCTTAACCATCTGTTATCTAGGCTAAACATAGCTAGTTCCCCAAGTCATTTGTCATAGAGCATGGTTTCCAGACCCTTCACCATTTTAGTTGCCCTCCTTTGCAATCTGTATAATGATTAAAAATAAATATTGTTTTTCCCCTCCAGCCATAGAGTTTGATAAGATCAAAAAGGTTATGAATAAATGAATAAATAAATGATGATGAAGAAGAAGAACTTTAAAGGCAGGCCTGACAGGGATGGTCAAGGGGAAGCCGAGGGACTGAGGAATGAGTTGATGGCAACACAGCTATTGGATGAATGCTGGATAGGGTTAAGGTTTCAGTCTGTGACCCAGAAGGAAATGACACTTCCTCTGTTATTTCTTCAGTCATTGTGTTGGTCTGCTATACAGAGGAGGAAAGGAGCAAATATCTAGTGTGAAACTGAGCTTTAAGCATCTCCACCTAAAGAGATCCTTCACTATTCCTCATTCATGAAATATTTTTCCTTTCTAGGAATGGTGTCCCCAGTTTTTTGCTTTGGGGAGAGGTCTGGCAAGAGGGAGACCAGTTCTTTGGCCTTTTTGGAAGCTGCCTAGGAGCATCAGTAAAGGATGGAAAAGCAAGACTCAGCTAGCTCTGACTTAGAAAAAGGCCTTCCATGTCTTCCAACTGGGAGCAGTGGGGAATTCTGCAGAGGAACCATGCAGAAGAACCTGTCAGAAGATACGTTCCATTCAGAGGCACAGCGGGAGCACTTCAGACAGTTCAGCTACAAGGAGACTGAGGGCCCCAGAGAGGTTTGCAGCCGACTCCATGCTCTCTGTTTCCAATGGTTAAAGCCAGAGAGACACACTAAGGCTGAAATCCTGGACCTGGTGATCCTGGAGCAGTTCCTGGCTGTTCTTCCCCCAGAGATGTCGATCTGGGTCAAGGAATGTGGGGCAGAGACCAGTTCCCAGGCGGTGGCCCTGGCCGAAGGTTTCCTCCTGAGCCAGGCAGAGGAGAGGAACCAGGAAAAGCAGCAGGTGAGAGTCTTATCTTAGTAATTTCCTGGCCCTCCTGATTCTTTACTTTTGTGACACTTGCTCCTGTTTTTCCTTCCCAAGGAGCTCATTGTAGAAGAGGTTGGTGATCTTCCTGTGGCAAAGAAGGCTTTCTCAGAGTCTGGAAAGAGAGGTCAGTACAAGTGGAATGGTATAGCGAAATGAGAGAAGCACCACCATAATGGGTAAAGAAACAGTGGGCGCTTCCCAGATTGATCTCTCTATCTTGAATGTGCCTGAAATGGGTGGACTGTATATTTGCTCTCCTGAGGCCATGTGGGGAAGGGATCCATATCCAGTAAATGTTTTGCTTCAGCTGTCTAAGGAGATCCTTTTCAAACTATCACTTTGAAAGAGCGAAAAAATAGTACCTAATATGCCAAAAAAAGGGTTGAGTTATCCATAGACAGAAACACTCATGAAGAGAAACACAATGGATGTATCTCTTGGCAACAATACAAAACCTACACTAGGGCAGCTGAAGTGCTGTTTCTGAAGGTTGATAACCTGGCAGGACTCAGCTTTTACTTACTTTCCATGTGGAAACATTGCCACTGTATTTATTGCCAGAGAAACCACTTCACACTCAGTTGGCCATTCATGCTGAGAAAATGCCAGTGAATCCTGAGTGATATTTTGCCCTTCTGAGGGCTTTCCTGAGAAGCTGCTTTGGGGGTCATTCTTCCTTGGCATATATCTCTGAAATCATCCCATTAACTGTTTACACAATTTTTGTTTATAGTCGTTTCCCTGTTCTTTTAGTTGTAAATGCCTTACATAGTGATGGCAAGGTAAAAACAAAGGATAATAATATATGATGATAATGTCTTGTTCTTTGATTAACGTTTTGGTCATTCTGTGTCTCCAAAACTTGTTGGCCTCATATGTCTTTATCCTTGTTTGCATGAGTAAGCCTGACGCATCAGTCTGAAGCTGAGGAACAGTTTTGCTTTTTGTTTCCCTCCAGGCAACGAAACATGGCCAATAGATCCCAGCTCCTCTCTCTCTTTTCAGAGTCTAAGACCAGCTTCAATGCACCTGGATCAGGTAAGGGCCAAATTCCCGGAGGGCCAAGAAGGGGTCAGGCTAGGTGCCCTGTTTCCCTGCTTTTCTCTCTGGGTCAGGCAGAACCACTCCCTTTCTCTATATTTTTTAGTCAAAGTTGTTAACTAAAGCGACTCAGAGCACCGTTATACCAAAAATTAAATTGCATTCAGCAGTCCTAAGCTACTTCATTTTCTTTCCTGATTGACTTCATTTCATTCTTTGAAGATACTCTTCTAGAACATGGCTGCATAGCCTGAAAAACCCACAAAAACTATGACTTTAGTATGTTTGGTTGATGGTTATCTTATTTCCCAGGTAACCTTTGAAGAGGTGGCAGTGCATTTTAGCGATGAAGAATGGTGCTTTCTGGATCCAGAACAAAGGGCCCTACATAGGGAAGTCATGGAGGACAATTTGGAGACTGTGGCCTCCTTAGGTAAGGCTTCCTTCCTCATATGCTTGATCAAATCAGCTTGCAATTGATAGTGAAATACTGTTGCCTCTCTCTGCCATCATACTGCATTTGACAGTCGTCCCTTTCCTCCTGGGTTCATTTTGGGCATCTCTTCACAGGAAGTCCTAAGCTGGCTGACTTTGGTCAAGGCTCCAGTGGACAATTTTAGCCTGCAGATGTTCAAGTGTTTAGCACTGTGTGGGGAACTCCGCAGTTCTAGAAGTTTCTCTTCACTGGGGTTACTTTGTCTCCTTCATCTTTTCCAACCATCCAACCAACAATAAAAATGAAAGATTGGTTTGTTTAAGGTGACTGATGAGGGCTGTTAATGTTGTGCAGGCTGTTATTAATGTTTGTCTTGTAATGAATATTATTTTTTATGTTCTTCGTTCGATCAATAGTTTACTTTTAAATTTTAAATTTATACTTTGATTGATGCTTTTGTATAGTAAGCTGTCTTATGTCTCATTCGTTGCATCACAGAGTTCGAAGAGACCTCAAGGGCAATCCAGTCCAACCCCTTGCCATGCAGCAATATACAGTCAAAGCACCCCCAACAAATGGCCATCCAGCCTCTTTTTAAAGACTTCCAAAGAAGGAGATACCACCAAACTCAGAGGGAGCATGTTCCACTGTCAAACAGCTCTTACTGTCAGGAAGTTTGTTGTGCGTTGAGATGGAATCTATTTTCTTGTATTACTCCATGTCCTAGTGTCCAGAGCAGCAGAAAACAAGCTAGCTCCATCCTCAATATCACATCCTTTCAAATATTTATACAGGGCTATCATATCGTCTCTTAACCTTGTCTTCTCCCACCTAAATATACCCAGGTCCCTCAATCACTCCTCATAGGGCATGGTTTCCAGACCTTTCACCATTTTTGTGGCTCTCTTCTCGACACACTCCAGCTTTTCAATATCATTTTTGAATTGTTGTGCCCCAAACTAGATGTAGTATTGCAGGTAATGCCTGACCAAAGCAGAATAGGGCGGTACTATTACTACTCTTGATCGAGACACATTTTTCAGAGAAACGTAGAATAGAAAATGATGATGATGATGATGATTAATATAATTTCTTTATTGAGGATTTGCTGTAGCAACTGTGAAGCACAGTGCCATTCCCTTTCCTTATTATATTTTAGGAGGAATAACTGCAGCAAGCCCAGTTAAGCATGGCTGAGAGAGATGCAAGCATTTAGGAGCTCCTTCCACGAGCTTTCTACTTTGGGCAGTCTCTACCACAGGCTTCCCAGGAATGTCAATGGAGAAGCTTTGAGTCTCATTTGTTTTTCCAGTAGCCTGCTCACAATAATATAAATAAATAAATAAAACTAATTTATATCCCGCTTTTTGTTTCCACAATCAAAGCGGCGTACAACCTTTAAAAAATACAATATATACAATTCCCTCCCTTTAAAAAGTATTAAACAATTCCATCTATTAAAATTACAGACAATAAAAATCTAAAAACAATACTACATTAATAAAATAATGATGGGCAGAGTCTTCGCTTGAATATGACTGTGGGGGGAGCGTTACATGGCCGGGATCTATTCCGGGAAGGCCTGCCGGAAGAGATCCGTCTTGACAGCTTTCTTGAAGCTCTCAAGGTTGGCAATTTGATGGATCTCGTCCATTAGGCAGTTGTTTTATTTCATTTTTAGTGTCCTCTCTTGTGCTTCACCACATGTTCTTCTCATGTATAGGTGGCGATGTGAATGAGAATGAAGAAGGAAGTGAATGCCTTTGTCTTGCATGTGGGAGAAGCTTCAACTGTAAATCGAACCTTAATCCTCACAGGAGAACTCACATAGGAGAACAATGTTTTAAAGATGGTGAAAGTAGTTATAGGAGAGAAGCAGAGAAACCATTTAAATGTTGGAAATGTGACAAGAGTTTCAGGTGTAAGCCACAATTTATGTCACATCAAAGATTGCACTCAGGGGAGAAGTCACTAATAGGTTTGGAGTGTAGAAAGAGCTCAAGGCAGAAGACACACCAGACTTATCATGATGCAAGACATACAGGTAAGAAAACTTTGAAATGCTTGGAATGTGGAAAGAGCTTCAGTCAGGAGATAAACCTCATTCATCATCAAGCAACCCACACGGGAGAGAAGTCATTTAAGTGCTTGGAGTGTGGAAAGAAGTTCAATTGGAAGATGAGCCTGATTTATCATCAATCAGTTCACACTGGAGAGAAACGATTTAATTGCTTGGAATGTGGAAAGAGCTTCAGTTGGAGGTCAAGCCTTATTCATCATCAAACAGCTCACACTGGAGAGAAACCATTTCAGTGCTTGCAATGTGGAAAGAGCTTCAGTTGGAAGACAAGCCTCACAAGTCACGAGGCAACTCACACAGTGGAGAAACCATTTCATTGCTTGCAATGTGGGAAGCGTTTCAGTTGGAAGCCATGCTTAACTCGTCATCAAGTAACTCACACTGGGGAGAAACCCTTTAAATGCCACGAATGTGGAAAGAGTTTCAATCGAAAGAGTAACCTTGGTCGTCATCAGTTAGATCATTCAGGGGAGAAGCTATTTAAATACTTGGAGTGTGGAAAGACGTTTAGTCAGAAGGCTGACCTCTCACATCAAGAGACAACTCTTACAGGGGAGAAAAGCCTAGCTCATTATCAACTAACTCATACAGGGGAGAATCCTTTTGAATGCTTGGAATACGGAAAGCGTTTCGGTGAGAATACCTCCTTCACTTCTCATCTAGCACTTAACACAGGGGAGAAACAATTTAAATGCCAGGAATGTGGAAAGAGTTTCAGTGGGAAGACTAGCCTTGCTCATCATCAAGTAGCTCACACAGCAAAGAAACCATTTAAGTGTTTGGAGTGTGGAAAGAGTTTCAGTGGGAAAACCTGCCTTGCTCATCATCAATTAACTCATACAGGGGAGAAACCATTTAAATGCCAGGAATGTGGAAAGTATTTCAGTGGGAGGAGTAGCCTTGCTCGTCATCAATTTACTCACACAGGGGAGAAACCCTTTAAATGCTTGGAATGTGGAAAGAGTTTCAGTCAGAAGGCCCACTTCACTTCTCATCTAGCAGTTCACACAGGGGAGAAACCATTTAAATGCCTGGAATGTGGAAAGAAATTCAATCGAAAGGATCAGCTTTCTTCTCATCAAGCAATTCACATGGGGGAGAAACCCTTTAAATGCCAGGAATGTGGAAAGAGTTTCAGTCGGAAGGGTAGCCTTGTTCGTCATCAGTTATATCACAAAGGAGAGAAACTATATAAATGCTAGGAGTGTGGAAATAATTTAATTCAGAAAGGACAATTGCTGTTTATCTATTGACTCATACAGGGAAGACAGCATTAAATGTCAAGAATGTGAAAAGAGTTTTAGTATCTTGCTGTGGGAAATTTCAGTCAGAAGACAAAGTTCACTTTCCATCCATGAAAAGAGGCTGGAAGAAACCCAGAACTCATTAAGGCAATTTCTGAGGCAACCTTGTTGTAAGAGATTGCCAAGTAACTAGAAAACAAGCAAAAATAGAGTTCAAAAGCAGGGGCTGGGAACATAATTCCTGTATTTTCTGCGGTAAAATTGGAAGTTAAAATATAAGTTAAATATAAGGATATACTGATATGAATGGAGTTAGAGAAACAATTGACACTTCAGGCTAAAGACCTTTACAATATGGTGTGGTAGTTACCTCAACTTCAAATATATATTATGTGTTAAAAGAAACAGTCACTAAATGGTACCAAAGTCATAGCCCTGAGGGATTCTGGACCTCAGTGAAAACATACCTTCTGTGTGAATATATGGGCCTTCAAGTCACCTTTTGATTTATAACAATCTCATGAATTTCCTAGGGATTTATTAGGAAGGAATATGTAAAGGTGGTTTGGTTGCTCCTTCCTCTGAAATATAACCTACAACACTTGGTATTTGTTGGCAGCGTCCCATCCAAGTACCAACTACAGCTGACCCTGCTTAGATTCCAAGATCAGTTTGGATCTGGGGCTTGTTCTTAAACCCCACTTTATTAATGCAGAAATTATATAGAAAAGCAGATTATGATTATGGACCTAAGGAGAAACAGTTTGCCAGTAGCAGGAGTTAGTGTTTAACCTGATTGTTATATAATAAATCCTCACGGCTTTTATTTTCTACAACTGTGTCTGACTGTTTTCATTCAGGAACTGAGAGAGAGAGAGAGAGCTGTTTATTCCGCTTTACTGCGCTGAACCCACTGAGCAACACAGCCACTCAGTTTTGGGTTGTTTTTTAATTATTTTTATTAAATTTCTAAGAGGGAAAATAAAAATAGAAAAATGAATATATATATATATATATATATATATAGAGAGAGAGAGAGAGAGAGAGAGAGAGAGAGAAATATACATACATATATAGACATACAATTAAAGAATCAAACATATATATAAAACCAGGGGTAGGCAACCCTTTTGAGCCGGGGGCCGGGTTGCTGTCCCTCAGACAACTGGGGGGCCGAAGCCAAAAAATAAATAATTAAATAATTTTTTAAAAAATTAAATAAATAAATAAACCGGGACAAATGTAGGACAAAATTTTCAAATGGAGGGCACTTTTTAAATAAAAAATGGAGGACACGCGAAAAAAATTGCTGATTTTTTTAAAAATGTTAAGATAAATGCATGTTTCTGAGGCTTCTATAGACAATTGCCCCACCATGCCCCTCGCACGAGACGCCAAAGGCCCCGGCGGCAATCGGCGGCAGGACCGGGCTGGGGCCGGTCCTAAGGCCTTGCCGGGCTGCATCCGGCCCGCGGGCCGCAGGTTGCCTACCCCTGTATAAAACAATTCCATTAGATCATAATCAGTCAATGTGTAGATGTCCTATAATAATTTAACATCCATAGTTCTTCACCAAACAGTCAGATCTCTTTTTATAACTCTACGTGTATCTATATCATAATACCAAAGTTTTTCAACTTTCTCCTTTTTATTTTTATTTTATTTTATTTTTTCCCGCTAAGTAGGGTCACTGAAGGGGCGACCTGTACCCGCTCAAAAATTCCTCTCACATTGGAAGTGAGGACCCAGGCGTCACCCCGGATTGTTATTTTCCTTACTCATAAGTTTAAGGCATGCCCTTCTCCTTTTTATTTTCATATTCTTGGCTTGTTTTCCCTGTTGAATACATAGTCAACCTGTCCAAAATCAAAAAACCGTAGACCCTTAATTTCCATTTCTCTATGGATAGGATTACACTGGATTTCCAGTATTTGGCAAATACCATTCACGCTGCCGATATCATGTATAAAATCACACTGATCTGATTTTGTATCAATTTAACTTTTATCATATCTGCTACTAAGAACAATTCTGGTGAAAGAGGTATTTTAATCTTTAAAGCTTCCTGTATTTTCTTATGTATGCTTACCCAATAGTTTTTCACTTTATCGCATTTCCACCATATGTGAAACACGGTTCCGATTTTATCCTTGTATTTCCAGCAATTACTGTTACGGTACGTTGTTTATTCATTTTCGCTAATCTGGATACCACCTATGAAATATTTTTATATCATTTTCTTTTAGGGTATTACATTTAGTAAATTTCTAATTGATCTTCCATGCATGCTCCCCCCACTCTACTGCTATCAGTCTGCCTAGGTTTTGCATCCACTTAATCATGCCTTCTTTAATAGACTCTTCTTTTAACTCAATATCCAAAAGTAGTTTGTAAGTTTTTTTTAATTTATCCTTCTTCTCCTCCCAGTAAGATTTTATCAAAATCTTTCCATTCAGTTTCTATTCCATCTGTATTTTTATATCTTTTTAAAATTATTCTTTTATTTGCATGTAGTGGAACCAATCAGTTATTTCCCCTTCCTGTTCTAGCTGCTCTATAGATTTGATTTTAATTTCTTCATCTGTGTATATCAGTAAATCTTTATATTTAGTCCAAGTTATGTTACCCCTATATTTGTATTTATGGAAAGATTATTGTGAAGAGGCCCGTTTAGGGATTTTTGAGTAAAAAGAGTTTTTGTAACATATCCAAACTCTAAATAAAGCATTTCTAATGAAATGCAAATTAAATTCTTTATCTCTTTGGGAAATATTATAGCACAAGTATGTGTGCCACCCATGTTTCATATTGGTACCATCTAGGTCTAACAATGTTTGATTATCTTAACAAAATCCAGCCCTAAAAGTGTATACACATTGAAATACAGTTCTAGATTGGGAAGACTTAACCCGACTTTTTTTTCCTATCCCGCTTGAGTGCTATTCTGATTCTCGGCTTTTTCCCTTGCCAAATAAATTTAGACAAGTCTTGTTTCCAAATCTTAAATGGTTGTTTATTATTATAGGATGTGATTGAAATAAAAATAACCTCCTGGGTAAAATACACATTTGAATTGTAGTGACTCTTCCAGTTTTGCAAATCTTTTAAAATATTATTTCACGTACTTTCATAGTTATTTTTGAATGAATCTGCATTTTGGTTTTTGATTACAATCCCTAAATATTTGGTTTTGTTAATTATCTGGAAATCCGTTTTGCTTTTAAGCGTGGTTATTTCCTTTGATGTTAAGGTTTTGGTTAAGATCCAACTCTTGCTTTTATTCACTTTAATATCAACAATGTTGCCAAATTTCTCTAACATTTCTTCCAATTTGCTATTGGGTCGTCTAAAAAGAGTACAACGTCATCTGCATAAACCCGCAAATTATATCTATGATTATGTATTTCTGGTGCTATAATTGCTTTCTCAATTTGGATTACAGCTACTTAGCTTTGATGCAGACTGGAGGAGGGCAAACGTTGTCCCCATCTTCAAAACGGGGAAAAAAGAGGATCCCAACAATTATTGTCCAGTTAGTCTGACATCAATCCCAGGAAAAGTCTAGAACAGATAATTAAACAGAGAGTCTGTGAACATCTAGAAAGCAATGCCATAATAATAAAAAGTCAACATGGGTTTCAAAGAAAGAAGTTATGCCAGACAAACCTTATCTCTTTCTTTGATAAAGTTACCAGCTTGGTAGATGAAGGGAATGCTGTGGATATAGTATATCTTGATTTCAGTAAGGCCTTTGACAAAGTTCCCCATGACATTCTTGCAAACAAGCTTGTAAAATGTGGGCTAGACAAGGCAACTGTCACATGGATTTGTAACTGGTTGACTGACCGAACCCAAAGGATACTCAACAGTGGCTCTTTTTCAGCCTGGAGAGAAGTGACCAGTGGGGTCCCACTGGGCTCTGTCCTGGGCCCAGGGCTATTCATCTTTTTCAATGACTTGGATGACAGAATTGGGAGCATTCTTATCAAATTTGCAGATGACACCAAATTAGGAGGAATAGCTAATACTCCAGAGGACAGGATCAAAATTCAAAATGACCTGAATAGACTAGAAAGCTGGGCCACAGTTAACAAAATGAACTTCAACAGGGAGAAATGTAAGGTACTGCACTTAGGGCAGAAAAATGAAAAGCACAGATATAGGATGGGGGACACCTGGCTACATGTGAAAGAGATCTAGGAGTCCAAGTAGATCACAAGTTGAACATGAGTCAACAGTGCAATGCAGCAGCTAACAAGGCCAATGCGATTTTAGGTTGCATCAATAGAAGTATGGTGTCTAGATCAAGGGAAGTAATAGGGCCACTCTGTTCTGCTCTGGTCAGGCCCCACCTGGAATATTGTGTCCAGTTCTGGGCACCACAATTCAAAAGACATTGAGAAACTGGAGCGCATCCAAAAGAGGATGACAAAAATGGTGATGGGTCTGGAAACCATGAAGTCCTATGAGGAACAACTTAGGGAGCTGGGGATGTTTATCCTGGAGAAAAGAAGGTTAAGAGGTGATATGATAGCCCGGTTTAAACATTTGAAGAGGGGAGAGGTTCCGGTTGCAACGCCGAGACGAGTGGAAGCGGTTAGCAGGTGCTCCATTCCTCCATTCCTCTGTAGCCTGTCCCGTCTAAGGTCCTAACGATTCCAGCTGTTTGGAGACCATTAGGGAACCCAAGCCGCGGGAGGCTTGAGTCGTGGGTCTGCTGGGGACCCGAGAATTTCACTCTCCTCCTTCCCCCTAACGGGGGTCGGAAGAAGGGTGTTTTCGAGGAAGGTCGCAAGACAGCCGGGGTTTCAGAGAGATGGTCTTCGGACCTCAGTCTCAGGCGCAACCTTTTTAAATTGTGGAGTTACCTCGAGAAGAACCCAGCGAGGTGGCGAACAGAGAACATAAAATATTGTCTTTCGGGTGATATCGAGATAAGACCCCAAAACCTTGAATCCTCTCCAGAATTTGGAAGGAAGAGAAATAGTGAGTTGGACTTTATTTTGTTTTCTCACATTGCATGGTGCTTTATTAAGAAAGACACTACGTGCGGGGTGCTGGAACAACTTAGGTAGTGTTTGGACGCTTGCAAAAAAAACCCTCCTCTCTTTTTGAACCGAAGATCTAAAGCTATGGGAGAATAGGAGGGCTACTTGATAAAATGCGGCACCCTTGGTTGATAGAAGGAATCCAGAGTTAAGTTAATAACTGGCAAAAATTTTTGAGGCCATTCATTTACTTATTAATGTTGAGCTGTGGAGCCTAAAATAATTTTTTTTTTCTTGGTAACTGAATTAACGACAAGAACAAAAACACCTGAATCCCCTAATCCAGCTGAAGTAAAGGCTAAGCTAGACCAGCTGAAGCCTCAGTAACAGAGGAGAGATCTCAACAAGTTGGAAAAGGAGACTGAGAGATAGAGAACCTTGCTGTGGGGTGAAGGAGTTTAATTTACCCCCTGACTTTGATATTCCAACTTAAAACGACGGAAAAATTTTGGAAGGAGAAAGTTTTTATCTCTCTAGCCAATGGACACAAGAAGTTCTAAATTAAGAAAGGTAAATATGAGTGGTAACCAGCAATATGCCAGACGCGACTCTGTTGAGGGCAATAGTAAACAACCTGAAATAACGTCATTAATATTGGAGGAACTCCGGGAATTTAAGGAAAATTTTAAATTGGAAATTAGGGAAGAACAGAAAAGTCTAAGGGAAGAAATTAGGAGTGATATACAACTGGAAATTGATGTTTTGTTGAAAAAAATAGACTTGGTAAATAGAGATATATTGGAAATTAAAGAAGAGGTGCATCGGAATACCAAAAAGATGGGGGACCTGGAGAAAAAAATTACAAAAATAGAAAAACATCAATACCAAGAAGACTTCCTTTTACAGATACAGGAAAAAAGATATAAAGATAAGGCCATTAAAATAAGAGGATTACCTGAGGTGGAAAATGAAGATCTTGAAGAAAGAATTCTGCCAGCACTATCCCTCTTCCTCGACATTCCTTTGGACCTGATTGAGTCTCAGACTGATAAGCTATTTAGAGTCAGCTCTAAAATAGCCCAAGAAAAAGGGTTGCCCCGAGACATCGTCATTTGTTTCACGACTACGAGATTGAAAGAAAGATGTCTTCAAAAAAATTACAAAGAAAACTTGGTGATTGATGACTCTCAAGTTAATATATTTAGAGATTTGCCTCTGCAAGTGATAAAACAAACCAAAGCGCCCAGATATGGGTTATCGGAGAGAAGTCTATGGAATTTAGTCTCTACAGGGGCGTGAGACAGGGTTGCCCTATCTCTCCTCTTCTTTTTTGGACAGCTATGGAAACACTGATTACTGCAATTAATTCAAATAAGAATATTAAAGGTCTTTAAAAAGGAGGGTGGGAAATAAAATCTAGGGTTTTCGCAGACGATGTTGCTTTGGTGTTGGAGGACCCGAACCAAGGTATAGACCATGTCCTGTATGAACTAGATCGTTTTGGTTCCTTCTCTGGGCTTAAAGTAAACAAAAATAAAACAATGATGATAACTAAGAATTTAACCAGGGAAGAAAATGAACTTCTAAAGGGAAGGTCAGGATTTACAGAGGAGAAAAAACTTAAATACCTGGGGATATGGTTAGCAAAAGATAATTTAAAATTGTTTGACAACAATTACATAATGATGTGGAAGGAGGTCCAGGAAAACCTGAGAAGGTGGAACCAGTTAAATCTCTCTTTATTAGGGAGGATAGCTACAATTAAAATGGCAGTAATGCCTAAAATCATGTTTTTGTTACAAAACCTCCGAATTTTGATAAGGAAAAATATCTTTAGAAGTTGGGAAGGAGAGCTTAAAAAGTTTGTGTGGAAAGGACATAGACCCAGAATAAAATGGGGGGTACTTAAGGATGCAAAGAATAGAGGAGGGTATTCACTCCCTGACATCCAAATATATTACTGGGCCTGCAGTCTAATTTGGTTGCAAGGCTGGATAAAACTGGAGGATCCTTTTATGTTAAATTTAGAAAACACACAACTTAGGTTCGGTTGGCACGCGTTTGTGTGCTATGACAAAAAGAGACAAAACAAGGATTTTGACAACCACCCTCTCAGAAAGTCGCTATTAGTTACATGGAAGAGAGTGGAAAAACTATTTTATTTTAAGTTACCCCTTTGGACCTCCCCTCAAGAGGCGTTCTTTGGGAGATGGTTTTCCCAGGGTAAGTTTCTGACATATAAAGATTTGTTGACTGCACAAGGTATTGCAAAGGACTCCATAAAATCAAGAGAGACACTGTTAGAAGAGGGCTTCGATGTGTCTTGGTTTAATTATATTCAAATTGTACAGAAATACAAAGAGGATAAAAAAACAAGAGGGATAGAAGCTTCATTTAACGGCCTAGATGAGATACTTTGGCAACCAGAGAAGAAAAAAATTGCAAAACTGTATAAATTACTTTTGAGTCGGAATTTAGAAAAATACGTGGTAAAAGATTATATGCTGAAGTGGGCTAAAGACTTAAATATGAACATAAGTTTAGAGGAGTGGGAGGCAGCATGGAAAAAGACAGATAAATTTACAGTGGGACAGAATCTAAAAGAAAACCATTTAAAAGTTATGAACAGATGGTATATAACCCCTTGGAGGTTGAAAAAGACGTTTAAGGCTTCGGACGGACTTTGCTGGAAATGCAACAAGGAGCAGGGCACACTTGTACACATGCTGTGGAAATGCCCAATAATTCAGAAATTTTGGGCTAAGGTTCAAAAATCCATACAACAACTATTGGAAATAAAAATCCCGCTGAATCCTAAGTTATTCCTATTAAACATAACAAAGGTATTAGACCTTAAAGATGAATCTCGCAATTGGAGAATACTTCTGTACTTGATTACAGCTGCAAGAATAGAAATTGCATGTCTTTGGAAAACCAGTGAAGCACCCAAGTGGGAAAACTGGATGATGAAAATTAGAGAATACAGAGAGTTGGATATTATATCGTGTCAGGTACAAAATCGGAACAATAGTAAAAGAAAGGAAGCGTGGAATGAGGTTATGTCACACTGGGACAAGGAATGGGGTTTGGACATATCACTTATTGAATAAGAGTTCTTAATTTAAAGTGAAATGTGGGGTAAATTTTAGTTGCTGAGAAGATCTTTAAATTTTAAACTATCAAGGAAAAAAAAGTTTGAGATGAGATATGGAGATTGGAACTATATTAACTTAAAGTAGGACTACAATGTAATTTTTCTTTTTTTTCCTTATGTATTTCACTTACTCTCCTAATCTCAGGACATAACTTCAATCCACAGGAGCTGACACCAATTTAAAGACCGCCAGATTTTTTCTTTTTTTATTACTATCACTATATTCGCCTAGAGGATTCAGTTTAAGAAATGACTTGATGTACATATTTTAATAACTTGAGAATATAGGTTTCTTTTCTTTAAGATATATGATGTTATATTGTAAATAGATAGTGTTTTGGTCCAAATTACATATGGAAACATTGATGGAGGGATACTTGATATTTAATCTAATAGTACAGATTGAGCTGGTACATCATTCACACAACTGGAAGAAGGAAAGACTCAGAGAATCCTCGATCACCGAAAGTCAGACGAAGTGGAGGATAATGGGTTAAGAAGAATCTTTTAAATTTCGGTTATGCATTCTTAAATATTGTATTTTCTTCAGTTTGTAATCTTATTCGAAAATCATTTAATAAAGATTACAAAAAAAACCCACAACATTTGAAGGGGGTCATATTGGGGTGGGATATAAATAAATTATTATTACTATTATTATTCGGGAGCAAGCTTGTTTTCTGCTGCTCCAGAGACTAGGACCTGAAGCCATGGATGCAAGGTCCAGGAAAAGGGATTCCACCTTAGCAGTAAGAGGAACTTCCTGACAGTAAGGGCTGTTCGACAGTGGAACGATCTCCCTCCCTCGGAGTGCAGTGAGGTCTTTAAGCAGAGGCTGGATGGCCATCTGTGAAAGGGGATGCTTTGAGTGAGAGTTCCTGGACTGGATGACCCTTGTGGTCTCTTCCAACTCTATGATCTATGATCTATTCATTGGTAGCTGTGCTGAGCATATAGCAATGCACAGGAACATACAAATCCATAAGAGTGATATCTTTATGGGGCCAAGGCAAATGCACAAAAACATGTTGCAAGTTTTGACAGCTCCAGAGGCTGCTTGATCAGGCAAAAATGTTAAAAATCATCATGGGGAAAGATCCATATGACAATGTTAGTCACAGGCCTGCTTTTTGTCAGGATGCTGCTGCTGCTCTGCATCCGCACTGCATAAATAATCCAGTTTGACGCCACTTTAATTGTCATGGCTCAATGCTATGGGATTCTGGGAACTGTAGTTGTTGTGGCATCAGAGCTCTCTGACAGAGAAGTCTCACAAAACTACAGATCTCAGAATCCCTTAGCTCTGAGCCTTGGCAGTTAAAGTGGTGTCAAACTGGATTATTTCAGCAGTGTGGATGCAGCCTCTGTTTTGCCCTTCACACATGCTCCAAAGTCAGGGGTTCTGGAGGGAGCTGCCCTTGTCTTTCCACACATTCAGCCATGGAAGAGTCACCCAGAGCAAACTCTCCTTATTTCCCAGCTCCAGCTTTTTGGTTTTGCTTCTTGCAGAGAGGCTGATGCTGCAGCTTCACCTGGAAAGCTTGCATTCCTCCATCCTTCCTTGGCCACCTTCAAGGCTGATGCTGCTAAAAGGTCTCCAGCTGCACAGAGGAGGAGGAGGAGGGACCATTTTCAATGGTGTGTTTGTGTCAGTGGCTTTCTGGTCTACTTGGAAATGTAGCAAATGTTTTAAAAATTCACCTCCAAACCAGCAAAAGGATGAAAGATACTGGATTCCCAGAGGAAGTTGCAGCTCTTTGGCTCCCCAAGGGTTAAAATGAATGAAAGGAGTTCCTAGAGAGGAAGAAAACAGTGGAGGAGGAGGAGAGGTTGCTCTTCCTCCCAGCCAAGAGCCCCTCCTTTCTCCTCCGGGCCCTGAGTGCGAATCTCCTTCCAGGAGGGTCTGCAGATTAGGAGCCAGGAAGGAAGGGAAAGTGACCTGAGCCTCTTTAGGCGCCTCCCCTGAGCCTCTTCTTCACCTGGTAAATCTCCTCCTCCTCCTCCTCCAGAGAAATAAGAAGAGGAGGGAGGAGAAGGGTCTCTTCAGATAAATAAGCATTAAGTTATTTCTTCCCTCCTTCTCCCTCTTTGAATTTTACATTGTTTCGTTTTTGGGGATCTGTGAAAGCAAAATATCTCCTCCCCCAAAGTCTTTGTTCCTGGTGGAAACCTCCCTTTGAGGAAATGGATGCCTTCTGTTTTTATGCGAATGAGGCAGGACTCTTGGGTTAAAGATCTGTTCTCTGCTGGGAAGTCCTTCTCTCTCTGTTCTAAGGGTTGGGGATTGAATGTTTGACTTGGATTGTTTTAAATGTGTTATTAGTTGCCAGGAGGCCTATTATCAAGAGAAAGGCATGGTACAAACTAAAAAGGAACATTGCTTTTTCCCTACAGCCACAGAGTTTGATAGATCAATAACAGTTTACGAATAAATGAAGTATGAGGAAAATGGGAGAGATTGCTGGGCCTCCCCCTTGAAAGGTCTTCTGGGAAGAGACTGAGCAGAAGGCCTGAAGGGTGCCATCCCAGCCCTCCTCCTTTTCCACTGGATCAGTTCAACTTCCGGATCAGAGGAGGAAGAGGAGGAAGAGTCCCTCATGGAGAGGGAAGGAGGGACTTTGGGGCGCTCCATGGGGCCCTTTCCATCTCTATGGGGGAACCCTTCCTCCTCTTTCCCTCGGACACAGCATGAGGATGCCATCCTTGACGGTAGTATCCTCATGGTCCATCAGAGGGGAAGGGTTTGGGAGAGATGCCTGGGCCACTGCCTTTCCTTGGGACTTAGAATGACAGCATGAGCCTGCCATCCATTCCTTGGGAAGAGCACAGCAGAAGACATGCTGCTATTAAATCCAGTGGGAGTTCTGGGCATTGGCTGGGCATCTCTACTTATTTGTTTATTTAATGTATTTATACCCCATTCTTCAGTCCTAAAGGCTCTCAGAGCAGCTTACAGACAGTTATTCAGACAGTTCCCTGCCCTCAGGCTTACAATCTAAAAAGACATGACACAAAAGGAGAAGGGAATGGTGGTGGGGAAGGGGATCAGGTTCAGCAGTTCTTCTCTCTCTCTGAGGCCTGGACCAAGGCAGATGGACTGGAGGGAGGACCCTTCTTCTTGCTCTGGCTAGCCCTGATGGAGCTGGGCCTGCCTTTTCACTCCCTTCCAGGCCAGATGATGACAGATGGCATGGTTCTTGAAAGGCAGAGAAGAAGGCCAGGTCTTTGTTGAGAGCAAACTCTCCTGCTTTAACTAATGGGCAAATGGGGCTCAGGTATCCAGAGCCCATGAGCTTTGGTCGGAAGGAAGCAAGGTTTCAGTATCAGAAAGAAGTATCATCATTAGCAAGATATAAAGCAGGTGTTCTACAATATTAAGATCAAGAAATCCCCAGAGTAGAGCCAGAATATTGGACTTGATCCATAGGGAAATGTATTAGGAAATGCAGGCATCTTAAATCCATCAAGAGCAATGTCTCAAGATCTGAGAGCCAGGAATGTTGTTGCTCTCAGCAAAAATCTATCTTTCTTTATAGGCAGAGATGGCATGGCAACACTCAGGTCTCTGGTTCTGCTGAACAGCTAGTTCCACTCCCCAGTGACCCACAAAAGTGACTCACTGTTTAAAAAGTTTAAACACTCACCCAGTCAAAATGGCCACAAAGAAACTGCTTCCTTATTCTCTTTGTGCAAGGAATGCTTTGGAATGCCTCTGCTAGCAGTTATATAAAATTAGGCTGATAGCTTCACCCCAGTGGTCCACAAAAGGGACCCACAGTTTAAAAAGTTTACAAACTCACCCAGTCAAAATGGTCACAGAGAAAGGAGAGGCCTTATCCCCTTTATACATGGACCTATTAACTTTTTCTGCTCCAGGTGAACTATATCCAGCTCCCTGAATAAGGCAAGGTTTCCAGCCCTTCACCATTTTGGTTGCTCTCCTCTGGACATGCTTCAGTTTCCCCACATCTTTTTTGAATTGTAATGTCTAGAACTGGACATATTATTCCAGGTGAGGCCTGACCAAAACAGAATAGAGTGGCACTATTACTTCCCCCAATCCAGACACTAAACTTCTATTGATGCAGCCTGTTCAACTGGTAGTCTACTAGGACTCTTAGATCCCTTTCACACGTAGTCGTGTTTCCCATCCTATATCTAAGCATTTTATTTTTTCTGTGTAAGTACAGTACCTTAAATTTTCCCTGTTGAAAATCATTTTGTTAGTTTTGGCACAGCTTTTTAATTTATTAAAGTTATTGATCCTGTCCTTTGGGTATTAGGACATAGCTTTTTATTCAGTCATTTGGTGTCATCTGCAAATTTAATAAGTATGCCCTCTATTCTTTCATCCAAGTCATACCTGAAGCCACTGGGGAAGATCATCCAGGGACATGGGTGTAACGGATGCCCAAACCACAACCCTTTCCTATACAGTGGTACCCCGGGATACGAATGCGCCGGGATACGAAATTTCCGGGTTACGAAAAAAATCTATTTAAAAAAACTGTTCCGCGTTACGAATGTTTTTTCGGGTTACGAAAAAACTTTTGGTGCTTTTCGGCGCTATTTCGCACCAAATCGCGGCTTTCCCCCATTAGCGCCTATGGGTTTTTCGGCTTACGAAGCCTTTCGGGTTACGAAAGCGGCGGCGGAACGAATTACTTTCATAACCCGGGGTACCACTGTACTGGCAAGCGCCCGGGACTTCTGTTATCCCACTGCTGCCACCAAATATGTAACGGATTCCCTTTCTTATGGGGCAGGTTCACCTTATTAACTAATTTAGTAGCGTGGATATAATATATATGACTGACAAGCTTTTAGGTAAACCAAAATAAGAACTTTATTGAACAAAGGGTTTAAACAGATATGACTTGAACTAAATGATACTATATAACTGTTAGTTCAGGCACGAGTTACTTTGTTGCAGTTGTACTCTCTACTGTGCTACTGTTACCGCTGGGTTTACAACTCTCTATCTAAATCACCCGTTTCTTATAACTAAGATTCACTCAGTCTTTCTACTAAGGTTTGCTCTTACTCTTAGACCTAACAGTCCCCAAAGCTAACACTATCCTGCAGGATATTATACTCCAGCCACTCTCTTTCCTAGAGCCCTGGCAGTATAATGGTAGGGAGCCTTTTCCCACTCAGACTCTACCCCTAACCAACTTTCTCTATCCCTGGAACTAACTATTCCCTCAGGAACTCATGGACTCCACTGTTCCCTCAACTGCCCTCTTAACATTCTCAACCCTAACTGAAGTTCTAAACTGTCTCAGTTCCAACTGACTCCCAACTGTCAGCTCGGAATTTTTAAAAGTCCCAGCCCACATTCTATTGGCTGGTCCTCAGCTGCCTTCTGATTGGTCAGCTGGGCATGCTCTCCGTTACAATGGGGTGCGGTGTTATCAGTACACTGATGAAACTCAATCTATTTCTCTATGTGTCTGACTGCTGCAGTGACAAAGGATGGCATCTCTCTTCTGGATGCCTGTCTTGGGTTGGTATAGGGCTGGATGAGGGAAAACAAACTCAAGCTGAATCCAGAAAAAGCGGACGTACTTGCAATAGGTTCCCCAAGTCCAGGAATGGAGATTTGTCAACCAGGGTCACCCTTCCCCTAAAGGATGAAGTTTGCAGCTTGGGAGTACTCCTGGATCCATCTCTACAGTAATCATAAGTGGATGTGATGGCCAGGAGTGCTTGGTATCAACTTTGGTTGATACGCCAACTGCGCCCCTACCTGGGGAAAAAAGGATCTTGAAGCAGTGGTACATGCACTGGTTATCTCTCATTTAGATTTCTGTAATGTGCTCTACATGGGGCTATCTCTGTACCAAGTTCGGAAGCTTCAGTTGGTTCAAAATGCAGCAGCCAGACTGGTCACTGGATCACCTACATGACTTGGTCCCGAGTTGTTTGAGGGAACGTCTCTCCCTACACAATCCACCCCACACTGTCAGAACATCTGCGAAGAATTTATTTGAATATCCAAAGACCAGGTTAATAACAGCTTCCCATAGAGAAAGTATTCACTGCCGTGGCCCTCAGATTGTGGAACAGCTTACCGGAGGTGATCTGTCTTAGTTAGGCTTGCCATATCCCGCTTGTGGGCGGGACTTTCCCGGTTTTGGGCGGGTCCGCATGGTCCCGCCCCGGGTTGCCCCCGCCCCCAGGATTTCCCCCACCCCTGGGCTTTGTTGCAAAGTGTGCAACAGCGGTGGCGGGGGAAAAAGAGAGAGGCCTCTGTAGGCCTCTCTCCTTTGGTGGGGGGGCTTCCCTCCCCTCTTTGGCTCCGCTGGAGCCGAGGGAGGGAAAGAAGCCTCACCTGCCAAGGCCAACTTCTTTCCCCGCCTGAGCTCCGCCGGCAAAAACAGAGCCCAGGCCGGGGGGGGGGGGGGGAAGGCTCCCTGAGGGGAGAATTCCTTCTCCGCCTGGGCTCCGTCCTTGCTGAGAACGGAGCCCAGGCGGAGAAGGAATCCTCCCCTCAGCGAGGCTCCTTTTCAAATGTAGGACCAAAAAAATTGTCCTACATTTGTCCCGGTTTGGAGGTCCTGACTAATGGCAACCCTAGTCTTAGTACCACAGATGCCTTTAAGTGCATCTTAGATGTACTTAAGAAGGATCTCTTCCAGCGGGCCTATCCACCTGATCTTTTATAAGAGATTTTAAGAGGAGACTCCACTTCTGATTATGAGTGTATGAATTTTAGATGATAATTTAGCTATTTTATTGAATTAATAGTACTGTCATTATTTTACTGATTGTATTCTTATATGGTATTGTACTTTTTTTTATGTAATCCCGCCTCTATCCGCAGGGAGAGGTGGGAAATATAAATAAATTATTATTATTATTATTGATAAAGATGTTGAATAGCTCTGGGCCCAAGACAGAACCCTGTCACTTCTCTCTAGAATGAAGAGGAGCCATTGCTGAGAACACTTTGGGTTTGGCTAGTCAGCCAATTACAAATCCACCTAACAGTTGCATTGTCTAGCCCACATTTTACTAGCTCATTTGCAAGACTGGTGGGGGGGGGGTCTTCACTCCTCCTCTGATTCTCAACTGACCTACTGAATGGGAAAAGAGCTTGGCTATGTGTCTACTGAGTCTCCTCCTCTGCTTCTTTTTCTGACGAAGAAGAAGAACTTTAAAGGGAAGCTGGACATGGATTCAGTAGGAGAAGCAGAGAGATTAGGGAATGAGTTGATGATGACACAGCTATTCGATGGATTTTGGATAGGGTTAATGTTTCAGTCTCTGTCCCAGAAGGAGAGGACATAGTTTTTTATTCAGTCATTGTACTGTATTGGTCTGCCATACAGAGGAGGAAAGGGGTAAAGATCTAGAATGAAACTGAGGATTAAGCATTTCCACCTAAAGAGATCCTTCACCATGCCTCATTCATAAAATATTTTTCCTTTCTAGGAATGGTGTACCCAGTCTTTTTCTCTGAAGGCTGATCAGGCATTTTAGAAGCTGCCTAGGAGCATCAGTAAAAGATGGAAAAGCATCTTTTCTCAGCTGGTTCTCAGTTAGGAAAAGGCCTTCCATGTCTTCCAGCTGGGAGCAGTGGGGAATTCTGCAGAGTAACTACGCAGAAGAGCCTGACAGAAGATACATTCAATTCAGAGGTACAGCGGGAGCACTTCAGACAGTTCAGCTACAAGGAGAATGAGGGCCCCCGAGAGGTTTGCAGCCAACTCCATGCTCTTTGCCTTCAGTGGCTGAAGCCAGAGAGACACACCAAGGCTCAGATCCTGGACCTGGTGATCCTGGAGCAATTCCTTACTGTCCTTCCGCCAGACATGGCCAGCTGGGTCAGGGAATGTGGAGCAGAAACCAGTTCCCAAGCGGTTGCCCTTGCCGAAGGTTTCCTCCTAAGCCAAGCAGAGGAGAAGAAGCAGGAAAAGCAGCAGGTGAAAGAGTTTTATTTTGGTAATTTCCTGGTCCTCATGGTTATTTATCTCTTCTGATCTTTCACTTTGTGGCACTTGCTTCTATTTTTCTCCCCCAAGGAGCACATTATAGAAGAGGCTGGTAATTTTCCTGTGACAGAGAAAGCTCTCTCAGACTCTGGAAACACAGTTCAGTCCAAGTGGATGGTACAGCGAGATGAGAGAAGCACCATCAAAATGGGTAAAGAATCAGTGAACGCTTCCCAGATTAGTCTCCCTGTCTTGAGCGTGCCTGAAATAGGTGGACTGTATATTTGCTCTCCTTAGCCCATGAGGGAAGAGATCCATATCCAGTAAATGTATTGTTTCAACTTTTCAAACCAGCAATTTGAAAGAGGGGAAAAATAGTAGCCATTATGACAAAAAAGAGGTTGAGTTATCCATAGCTGGAAATACTCTGGGACAGAAGCACAACTGATGTATCTCTTGGCAATGATACAAAACCTGCAGCTGAAGTGCTGTTTCTAAAGGTTGATAACCTGGCAGTACCCAGCTTTTACTTGCTTTCCATGTGAAATATTTGCACTGTATTTATTGCCAACCATGAGAGTCAGAGAAACCTCTTTACCCCCAGTTGGATGTTCATGCCTAGAAAATGTCAGTAAGTCCTCAGTGATATTTTACCCTTCTGATGGCTTTCCTGAGAATAATAATTTATAATTTTTTTCCTGTTGTTTCTGTTGTAAAATGCCATTTATAGTGATGGCACTATATAAACAAAGAATAATAAAAATAAATGCTAATAATCTGTTCTTTGATCAACATGTTGATCATGATGAGTCTCCAAAACTGTCAGCCATATTTGTCTTTATCCTTGTTTGTATGAGTTAGTCTGACACATCAGTCTGAAGCAGAGGAACAGTCTTGCTTTTTGTTTCCCTCCAGGCAACGAAACACAGCCATGGCCAATAGATCCCAGCTCCTCTCTTTCTTTTCAGAGTCTAAGACCAGCTTCTGTGACCCTGGATCAGGTAAGGGCCAAATTCCCTGGAGGGCCAAGAAGGGGTCAGGCTGGGTACCTTGGTTCACTGCTTTCCTCTATGAACAAGGCAGAAGCACTCCCTTTCTCCATTTTTTTAAGTCAAAGTTGTTCACTAAAGCTATTCTGAGCTCTGTTACACCAAAAATATAATTGCATTCAGCAGTCGTAAGCTACTTCATTTTCTTTCCTGATTGACTTCATTTCATTCTCTGAAGATGCCAGCCACAAATGTTGGCAAAACATCAGGAATAAACTCTTCTAGAACATGGCTGCATTGCCCTAAAAATCCACAAAAAAAAAAAACTATGACTTCAGTATGTTTGGTTGATGGGTATCTAATTTCCCAGGTGACCTTTGAAGAGGTGGCAGTGTATTTTAGCGATGAGGAGTGGTGCTTTCTGGATCCAGACCAAAGGGCCCTGCATTGTGAAGTCATGGAGAAGAATTTAGAGATGGTGGCCTCCCTGGGTAAGGTTCCCTTCTTCTCATGCTAAATTGAATCAGCTTGCAAATGATAGTGAAATACCATTGCCCCTCCCTACCATCATGTTGCATTTCAACAGTCTACGTTGTCCCCTTCCTACTGGATTGGTTTCAGTGATCTCTTCACAGGAAGTCCTAAGCTGGCTGACCTTACTCAAGACTCCAGTGGAGGATTTCAAGATGCAGATGCTCTGCTAACTATGTAGCACTGTGCGGGGAACTCCTCTGTCCTAGAGAGTCCCTTAAAAAAGGGCTTTCTTTGTTTCTCAATAAAAATGAAATATTGGTTTGTTTAATGTGACTGGGGTTGGCTGTTAATGTTATGAGGAGCTGTTGTTAATGTTTATCTTTTAATGAATGTTAATGTTTTTAAAGTTTTATGTTTTTACATTGATCAGTTATTTAGTTTTTAGAAATTTTTATACTTTTGATACTTTTCTATAGTTTTTAACCTAAAGTGTTTTGAAATATGTTGTAAGCTGCCTTGTATCTCATTCATAGAATACTAGAGTCGGAGGAGACCTCAAGGGCCATCCAATCCAACACCCCTCTGCCATGCAGGAACACAGAATCAGAGCACCCCCGACAGATGGCCATCCAGCCTCTGTTGAAAGACCTCTAAGGAAGGAGACTCCACCACTCTCCAAGGGAGCTTGTTTCACTGTTGAACAGCTCTTACTGTCAGGAAGGTCTTCCTAATGTTGAGGTGGAATCTCTTTTCCTGTAATTTGCATCCATTATTCCGTTTCCTAGTGTCTGGAGCAGCAGAAAACAAGCTTTCTCCATCCTCAATATGACATCCCTTTGAAGATTCATTAAAAAACTATAGGTTCTACATAAATCTATGAAGTACACAAATTTACTCAGGGAAAAAAGGGCAGACTTGGATGGAGCTAGGCACTCATGGAAAGGGACTCCATTAAATTCTTGGCCCTGGTGGCAAAAGGGACAAGAAATTTACATGGCCCTACTGATAACCAAATTATTTCTGTGCAACGGCAAATCCACTTCTCTTCACACTTTATCCCCTTTTCTTCTGGATCCCTCCTGAACTTCTATCATGTTCTGGATAATGTTGCTATATTGCCCTGACTGGGAACCAGTAACCCCCAATGAAATTAATATATTGATTAATTCCCTACTTACTTAAAAAGCCGTTGGAAAAGATATGCTCCCTAGAGAATTATTCAGATCAAATCCCACTTGATGTTCCCAGTATATGCCTCATTGTTTACTTCTATTAACCAACATGGAAAAACCCCTCAGAGATGGAGTGTAAATATAATTGTTTAAAAAAAGGGTTCCATGGCTGACCCAGGAAATGTTGGACCTATAGGTTTACTGTATATTGTTGTCTAAATTATATTCAAAATATTTATTGGGTAAATAGGAGTCTTGGGCTGCTGAATATATAGTATTATTGCAGTAGAACAAGGAGGATTTATGAAAAATAAATCTACAATAGATCAATGTTTTATCCTTTATCATGCGATCCAAAAACATTCCCAAAAAGGTAAAAAAGAACTCTTTGCCATTTTTATTTATTCAGCTCTGATTTAGACCTTGTTGATTGAGAACTAAAGTTAGCCACCATTAATACTGATAGAAGGCTGCTCTTTTTAATTCAACTGTTACATACTGTCACTTCTCTTAAAGTTAGACTTGGGACAAATGGACTATTATCAGACAATATCCTGACATGTCGGGGAGTTCCACAGGGATGCCTTCTGGCCCTTTCTTATTTAATTTATATATATATGATATTGTTCATGATCTGACAGGGTTAGAATACTTCCCAGTTTTGATACAGGATGCCAGTCTTTCTGTATGCAGATGATATTATCTTGATTTCTTGCACCTTGGTTAGGATGCGGAGACTTTTAAAGAAAACCTCACAGTTGGAGACCGAATGCAAAAGCCACATAACAGCAATCCTACTATAAATATTTGGGCTTGGGATTTAATTCAAATTTGTCATGGAAAATTTTCCCACTCCATTAATGCCCTTTGGAGGTTTTGTAGACCCCATTGGGGCAATATGGTTCCTCCTACAGTTGCGGTCTTTCAGAAGAAATTGTTCCACAGTTATTGCATTTCACAGAGATTTGGGGATACAATAATGTTTTTGCTTTAGAAACGGTGCAGAATGCCTTTGTGAAATTCCTGCTGGCTGCCCTTAAAGGTACACCAGCTTCTATTTAAGAGCTGAAACAAGGCTAATATCTCTTAAAGCCAGTGTGCATATGGCTCTAGCCTCATATGGCTAGCATGAGTGTCACTTGGCTTCCTAAAAATGCTTCCTAGAGCAATTATAATCTCACTCCCAAAACTCTTGGACAGATTCAGTCAGGAAAATACTCCATCATTGTGGGATTAATGTAGAAGGCTTTCTGAATTATTCTACCAACAGAGTCAAACAAGTAGTTAAAGAAAAAATTCAGCTTGCCTCCAAATGGTGGGACCTACAGATGCCTTCCCAAAGAACACATTTTTTATGGTGTTCACTATGTAAAATATCTTTTGGAATGGAATAATATTTTTAATTGACCTCATCCCCACTTATAAAAGTGTTTACAGCCCTACACTTTCAGTGTATGCCGTCCACCTATTTGAAAGGAAGAGCCAATAATAGTCCAGTGCATCAAAGACTTTGCATTTGTAAGTCAAGGAAAGTAGAGGACATTCACCACTATCTTTTGCAATGCCCTAGACAAAAGTTCTTTAATCATATTCTCCACTCCTTTTCCAATAGACCTCCCCTTGAGCAGATTTGTATGGAGATGATGAGGATACATGGTACACAACATGGGGGCTTTTAATTTAATTTACTTTATATTAAAGATTATTTTATATTTTTGTACTAGTATATATATATTTTTTGATAACTTGCTTGTTACATGTACAGTGGGCCCTTGTTATACGCATGGGATCTGTTCTGGACCCTCCCACATGTAGGGAAAAAACTGTGGGATTTAAACCCCCATTGATTCTAATGACTCCTGTGTGTGGTGCTGTGTGCGCAGTGCACTCACACACACCATTTGTCCCCCTAGGCTTGCCATCTGCGTGAGCTTAAATCCGTGGATGGCAAGCCCACAAATGGTGCAGGCAATCATTATTCTATTTTAAATTTATTACTGTTCATTTGTTTCTATTTTACCTTAATTATATTGAATTGTGGTGGCTTATAGCTTTTAACAATAACCAAACTTGAAACAAATATCCCTTCAACTATTTAAACAAGGATATCATATCACCTCCCAACCTACCCAGCTCCCTCAGTTGCTCGCTCCTCATAAGGCGTGATTTCTAGACCTTTCACCATTTTTGTCACCCTCCTCTGGACATGCTCCAGCTTCTCAATATCCTTTTTGAATTGTGGCTCCCAGAACTGGAAGCACTATTCCAGGTGAGGCCTGACGTAATCAGAACAAAGTGGTACTATTACTTCCCTTGATCAAGACACATTTTTGAGAGAAAGGTAGGATAGAAAATAATAATAATAATAATAATAATAATAATAATAATAAACATTGTTTATTGAAGATTTGCTGTAGCAGCTGTGAAGCACAGTGCAGTTCCCAATACTCATTATTTTTAAACCCAGTTGAGAGACAGGATAATTCCTGGGTTCATGTTTTGATGGATGCAAGCAACTAGGAGCTCCTTCAAAGATCTTTCTACTTTGAGCTGTCTCTGCCACAGGGCTCCCAGGAATGCCATTGGAGAAGCTCTGGGGTCTCGTTTGTCTTTCCAGTAATGGTCATTAGGCAGTCATTTTATTTTGGGTTTTTTGTCCTCTCTTGTGCTTTGACCATATATTTTTCTCATTTCTAGGTGGTGATATAATTGGAAATGAAGACAGAAGTGAATGTCTTTGTCCTATTTGTGGGAGAAGCTTCAATTGTAGATCAAAGCTTAATCTTCACAGGAGAACTCACCTAGGAGAACAATTTTTTAAAGATGGTGAGAGTAGTTGTAGGAAAAAACTGGTTTCCCATGAAACCGATCAAATAACAGAGAAGCCATTTAAATGTTGGAAATATGGCAAAAGTTTCAGGTGTAGGTCACACTTTATGTCACACCAAAAACTGCACTCAGGGGAGAAATCATTAATAGATTTGGAGTGTAGAAACAACCCAAGGCAGAAGATACACCAGATTAACTATGAAGCAGAACATGCAGGGAAGAAACTTTTGAAATGCTTGGAATATGGAGAGATAAGCTTCATTCATTATCAAACAACTCATGAAGTAGAGAAGCCGTTTAAATGCTTGGAGTGTGGAAAGAGCTTCAGTTCAAGGACAAGTCTTCTATATCACACAGGAGACAAGCCATTTCCGTGTTTGCAATGTGGAAAGCGGTTCAGTCAGAAGTCATACTTAACTCGTCATCAATTAAGTCATACAGGGGAGAAACCATTTCAGTGCTTCCAATGTGGAAAGCGGTTCAGTCAGAAAGCAAACCTCTCTCGTCATGAGACAATGCATACAGGTGAGAAATGTGGGGAGAGCCTCAGTCAGGAAACAAGCTTCGTTGATTCATCAACTCACACAGGGGAGAAGCGATTGAAATGCCTGGAGTGTGGAAAGAAATTCAGTCAGAAGTCATACTTAACTCATCATCAATTAACTCACACAGAGGAGAAACCATTTCAGTGCTTGGAAAGTGAAATGAGGTTCATTTGGAAGTCAGATTTCACAGGTCATGAATTAACTCACACATGGGAGAAACCATTTCAGTGCCTGGAATGTGGAAAGTGCTTCGGCTGGAAGAAAGGCCTCATTCGTCATCAAGTAACCCACACAGGGGAGAAACTATTTCAGTGCTTGGAGTGTGGAAAGATGTTCACTCGGAAGGAAAACCTCTCCCGTCATGAGACAATTCATACAGGGGAGAGACCCTTTAAATGCTTGGAATGCGGAAAAAGTTTCAGTCGGAAGGCCCACTTTACCTCTCATCAATTAACTCACACAGGAGAGAAACCATTTCAATGCTTGGATTGTGGAAAAAGTTTCAGTCGGAAAGCCCACTTTACTTCTCATCAATTAACTCACACGGGGGAGAAACCATTTCAATGCCAGGAATGTGGAAAGAGCTTCACTCAGAAGAATAGCCTTGCTCGACATCAATTAGATCACACATTGGTAGGAGTGCAGAAAGAGTTTAATTCAGAAGGGACAAATTGCTATTTATCATTTAACTCATAAAGGGGAGACACCATTTAAATATTAAGAGTGTGAAAAGAGTTTCTATACTTTGTTGTTGGAAATTTCAGCCAAAAGACAAAGTTCACTTTTCATCAATGAAAAAGAGGCTGGCAGGAACCCTGAACTCATTAGGACAATATCTGAGACAAATGTTGTAGGTAAAGTAAGAGACCACTACAGTAACTAGAAAAGAAGCAAAAATAAAGTACAAAAGCAGTGGCTGGGAACAAACCTCAAGTCTTTTCTGGGGTAAAACTTGCAAGTTAAAATACAAGTTAAATCTAAGGAAATACTGATATGAGAGAAGATGCAGTGGCCCCCAAACTGTGCTCTTTAAGGGATTTTGGAGTTCTGCTCCCAGAATCCCAGACTATTGGCCAATGTGGTTGAGGCTTCTGGGAGCTGAAGTGCAAAATCTCTTAAAGGGCACAGTTTGGGGACCACTGAATTAGAGGAACAGTTGACACTTTAACCTCAAGACCTTTACAACATGATGTGGTATTTACTTCAACCTCAGAAACATTTTTTGTTCTTAACTGTCCTTGAGTCAATCTCGACTCATGGTGATCCTATGGATGAGACATCTCCAAGACCCACTGTCCTCCACTGCTCTGTTCAATTCCTGCAACCCCATAAAATCTGTGACCTCCTTTAAAAAGTCCATCCATCTGGCCTGTGGCCTTCCTCTCTTGCACCTCGCACCCTCAGAACATCTGGGCAGCAACTCCTTAGGGTCCCCGGGGCGAGGTTATCCTCCACCTCTAGGAGGTCTTTTTCCATCGCCGCCCCGGCCCTTTGGAATACGCTGCCCATAGAGCTCCGCTCAGTTACCTCCCTGGCCCAATTCAAACGGGAGTTAAAGACCTGCCTGTTTTAAATTGCATTCCCCGATTAAGTCCCCATAGGCCCCCCCGCCGCAAAGGCCGCACTGGCAATGGTTGGCTAACCCGGGGGCATTTGTTGTTGTTTTTATTTTGCTTTTGTTATGTGTTGTAGTATATTGATGTAATTTTGATATGGTTTTAATGGAATCTTTGTGTATTTTAAATGCTGTAAACCGCCCTGATCTTATGGAAGGGCGGTATACAAATAAAACATTTATTTATTATTATTATTGCATGCAAGCCACTCACTCACAAACCATAAGGTTGCAGGTAAGGGGGCTCAAACTCAACTCAAGCTTGTATCCTTCCAAGGTTGCTAAAATGAGTATACAGCTTGTTGGGGGCAAGTAGCTTACAGTTGTAAACTGCTTAAGACACTTAGTTCAGTATGAAGCGGTATATAAATGAAGCTGTTTGTTTTTGTTTTCTTTCTCGTGATGAGTCCAAAGTATGACAGCCTCAGTGTGGTCATCCTGGCTTCTAGGGAGATCTCTGGCTTGATCTGCTCTAGGACCCCTTTGTTTGTCTTTTTGGCTGTCCATGGGATCCTTAGCACTCTTCTTCAGCACCACATCTCAAAGGAATGGGTTTTCTTCCTATCCGCTTTCTTCACTGTCCAGCTCTCATATGCATACATGGTAATAGCGAATATAATGGCTTATATGATTCTAACTTTTGTGCTCAGTTGTATACTTTTGCATTTTAGAATCTTTTCTAGTTCTTTCATAGCTGCTCCCTTCTTCATCTTCTTCTGATTTCCTGACTGCAGTCCCCATTTCTATCAATGTTTCTATCCATTATGTTTCCCCATATTCTGTACTGACAGTAGCATCTTGTCCTGACTCCAGATTCCTCATCAGGACTATCAGATGTGTTGGCACTCCCATGTCTTTAAGGGCATTCCATAGATCACTTTCATGATCTATGAAGTCAAAGGCTTTGCTATAGTCTATAAAGCACATGCACAAAAACATATTCTACTATAAAAGAAAAAGTGTTGCTAAACGGTATTCTGCATCTCAATTACGCATAGTTAAAACTCACCATGTGTGTGAATGCAAGTCACCTTTCAACTTAATGACAACCACATGAATTTTGAAGGGTCTTCTTAGAGAGAGAATACTGACAGGGTTTATTTCTCATTCCTTTCTCTGAAATGTGACCTACAACACTTGGTATTTTTTGGCAGTGTCCCTTCCAAGTACTAACCATAACTCACCTGCTCAGTTTCCAAGATCAGATCAGATCTGTGACTTGTTTTTAAACCTCACTTTATTAGTACAGAATTTGTATTGAAAAGGAATTAATTTATGATTAAGGACCTAAGAAGGACCAGCTTTCCCAGTGGTATTAGTCCATGTTTAACCTTATTGTTATATAATAAATCCTTACTCTTTTTATTTTCTACAACTGTGTCTGTTTCATTTGAGAACTGAAATACGCTTTCATGCTTTACCACACTGAACCCACTGATCAACACATCTTCCTGTTCAAAATAGTCATTTTGATGCCAGAATACCAGATCGGGGGGGGGGGGGGATCTTGAGGATAACATGAAAAATGTGATATATCCAGGGGTAGCCATGTTAGCCATATAGCAATGCACAGTAACATCCAAATCCACAAAACAGCTATACCTTTATAAAGCTAAGTAAAATGCACAAAAACATGTTGCAAGTTTTCACAGTGCCACTGGCTGCGGGTGTTAAAATCATATTGGCGAAAACTATATGATGACATCAGTCACAAACCTGCCTTTTGTCAAGCTGCTGCTGCTGCTGCTTCTTCTCTGTGTCTGCACTGCAGAAATAATCCAATTTGACACCCTGTCATACCTCTTTTTTATTTGAATGAAGGCCAAACACACAAAAGCCAGCAAATTGAGGTGTGTGTGTGTGTGTGTGTGTGTGTGTGTGTGTGTAACCAGCTAAGGCCCTTAATATCAGGGAGCCTTCCATTTATTCTGTCAAAACAACAAGTATTGCAGATGTTCCTTGAAACTCCTCCAACCAGTTATCCTTTGAGCAACCTCCCAGCATGGATGTCAAGCTGCCTTTGAGTCAGTCTGGTTATGTAGGTTACAGCCTTGGCGTGGGATTTCTGGCAATTTGGGTTGGAGTCCCCCAAACAGCCATGAGAACGGACCCTGGGCAAAGCTGACTTTCTCAACCTGGCCTCCCTTGCAGGGCTGTTTGGAAAAGTATGAAAAAAAGAAAGGCTTGTTGAGGTAGATGGGACAAGAAGCATTGTTTACTGCAGAGGTGCTTCTGTGAGTCTGTCTCTCCAACCCTCCATCACCATGTTCATAATGCTGAAGCTGCCTAGAATCATAGAGTTGGAAGATACCTCTTAGGGCCATCCTGTCCAACCCCATTCTGCCATGCAGGAACTCACAATCAAAACATCCCTGACAGATGGCCATCCAGCTTCTGTTTAAAGACTTCCAAAGGAGACTCCACCACTCTCCAAGTGTCTTCTATTGTCAAAACAGCTCTTACTGTCAGGAAGGTCCTCCTAATGTTGAGCTGGAATCTCGTTTCTTGAAGCTTGCATCCATATAGTTCCTATTCTCTGGAGCAGCAGAAAACAAGCTTGCTCCATCCTCAGGCCAGAAATCTCCCTGGAAGCCATACTTTGGTCACATCATGAGGAAGAAGGACTCATTAGAAAAGACAGTGATGCTGGGGAAGGTGGAGGGCAGCAGAAGAAGAGGAAGGCCGCTTGTCAGATGGTAGACTCAGTCAGGGAGACCATGGGCCTGGGCCTGCAGGACCCAGCAGAGAGGGAGAGGCTGGGAGACATCATCATAGGGTCGCCATGAGTCCAGCTCAAAGGCAGCTGACAATAATGGAACTGAAAATCTATCTTCTGGACTTTGTCTCCCATAAGTCAAATTACTGATCCCAGAATTCCATAGCACGGAGCCATGGCAGTTAAAGTGGGGCGGGATTGGATTCAACCAAAACCAACAGTTACCCTGGATATTTCCCGAACTGGATTGTTTCTGCAGTGCGGACACAAGCTCCGATTTGCCCTTCACAGGAGCTCCACTAGTCAGGGATTCTGGAGGGAGCTACCATTGACTTTGCAAACCCAGCAATGGAAGACTTCCCCCATAGTAAACTCTCCTTCTTTCCAAGCTCCAGCTTTTTAGCCTTGCTTCCTGCAGAGGGGCTGATGCTGCAGTTTCACATGGATAAGGTTGCCATAAGTCAGGACCTCCAAAGCGGGACAAGTGTAGGATAACATTTTCAAATGTAGGACATTTCTAAAAATGGAGGACATGTGAAAAAATTGGTGATTTTTTAAAAATGTTAATCTAAATGCATGTTTCTTAGGCATGATCAAAATGGAGGACATTTTGACATTATTCCTGGACAGATGTCAGGAATGTAATTCCCTTTCTGGCCACACACACACACCCAATTCCAAAACACACACACATAGCACATTTACACTATCATTTTTTCTTGCTTTCTTTCTTGCTTCTGTTGGATTTTTAACGCTTTTGCCTGATGAAGATGTCAGTGGAGCTTTGAAAGCTTGCATGATATATTTTGTGCATTTTGGTTGGTACTATACAGGTATCACTGCATAGTAGGTTTTGGCTGTTACTGTACTTGTGTGTCCAATTTGTTAGCATAGAATGTTTTAATATGTGTGAACATGGTTGATAAGTGTAATCCTTAAAAGGTAGACCATGTGAAGAATCATAATGACAATACTAGAAGCTCCAAAAGGTTGGAATTAATTATGGGCAAGTCCTACTCTCCACTCTCTCAGCCTCAAGGAGAGACGATAGGTCAGGCAGCAAACCTCTTCAGAATAACATCTTGCCAAGAAACCCCAGGATAGGTTTGCCTTATTATGGTCTGTTTCCAGACACAATTCAAAGTGCTTTTCAGTTATAAGTCTCTGGTGCCACAGCCCTTCTGCAAACTACAATTTCCACATCCAGGCTGGGTTGCCGTAAGTCAGAAAGGAGTTGAGGGCACACAATAACAACAGAAGAGGAGGAAGAGGAGGAAAGAAAAGAAGAAGGGGGAAGAAGAGGGGGCTGGCTTGGTGGCTAGAGAACTGGGGGAGCCAGAATGGCCCCGCAAACCCAGTGGGAGACCTTGGGCAAGTTACACTCTCTCAGCCTCTTCTTAGGAGAAAGTAAAGGCAATCCTCCCCTCCTTTGAAGAAACTATGCCAAGGGAACTCTGCAGGGTTGCCATAAGTCAGAAAGGAGTTGAGGGCACACAATAACAACAGAAGAGGAGGAAGAGGAGGAAAGAAAAGAAGAAGGGGGAAGAAGAGGGGGCTGGCTTGGTGGCTAGAGAACTGGGGGAGCCAGAATGGCCCCGCAAACCCAGGGGGAGACCTTGGGCAAGTTACACTCTCTCAGCCTCTTCTTAGGAGAAAGTAAAGGCAATCCTCCCCTCCTTTGAAGAAACTATGCCAAGGGAACTCTGCAGGGTTGCCATAAGTCAGAAAGGAGTTGAGGGCACACAATAACAACAGAAGAGGAGGAAGAGGGGAGGAAGAGGAGGAGGAAAGGAAAGAAGAAGGGGGAAGAAGAGGAAGAGGAGGCTGGCTTAGATGTTGGAGACCGACTGGCGTGGGGCTTTTTCTCCCTCCTCCTTCCCCTTTTCTCCTCTCCCCCAGAAGCCACAGCCACAGCAGAGAGAAGCCCCAAAGGAGGAGGAGGAGGAGGAGCAGGAAAGAAAGCCAAAGCAATGAACATTAAAGGGAGTCCCTGGTGCCTGCCTCCTTGCCTTTTGCCTTTGTGCTGAGCCCTTGGTGACAGAGGAGGAGGAGGAGGAGGAGGGAGGCTGGGGGACAAGGGAGGCTGCCACACCAGGAGACCCCCCCCCCCGCCATGCTCCTTCTCCTTCTCCCTGGAGGCAGCCATCTTGGCTGAAGAGGAGGAGGAGGAGGAGGCGTGACTAAGGGGGTCACATGGGGGGAAGGAGCCAATCCTGCCTTCTTTCAGGCAGGCAGAGCTTGTCAGTCAAAAGTCTTGACTGGAGATTGATAAAATCTGGCCTGGAGTCAGCAGGAACCCGGGATTGAAAGGGCAAAACGGGCGGGAAACGTTTTAAACCCTCCAATCCGTGAATTTCACGGCGGCAGCCGGGTTATGGCAAGCCTACACATGGAAAGCCTGTGTTTCTCCATCCCTCCTTGGTCACCATACATTCAGATGCAGCTGAAAAGACCTCCAGCTGGACAGAGGAAGAGGAGGGTTGGTTTTTTTGGGGGGGAGGGAGAGGCTCATTTGTGTGAGTGGCTTTGTTAAAGTGAGGTCCACCTGGAAATGTAACAAGTGTTTTAAAACACACACACACGGGAAGCAAAAGGATGAGAGATCCTGGATTCCATGGGGAAGAGAGAGTTGTTTGGTTTTGCCAGGGTTAAAATGAAGGGAATGGATTCCTAGAGAGGATGCAAGAAAGGTAGAGGAGGAGGAGGAGGAGGGAAAAGATTGCTCTTCCTCCATAGCCAATTGCTGTCCTGAGTGCAAATCTTCCCAGGGAAAGGCAGCCCTTGGGAGCCCAGGAGGGAAGGGAAGGGGAGCCTCCTGGAGAGAGAAGGAGCCTGGCTGCTCTTTAGGATCTCCTGAGCCTCTTTAAATGGTAAATCTGCTCCTCCGTCTTCAGATAAAGAAGAAGAAGGTGAAAAGGACGGGTTCCCCTTTCTTTCTTTCTTTCTTTCTTTCTTTCTTCCTTCCTTCCTTCCTTCCTTCCTTCCTTTCTTCTTTCCTCTCCCACTCCTCCTCTGAATTTTTACTGTGTTCAGTTGGTGCTGATGTTTGGAAGCAGTTCATCTCAAAGTCATGCCTTTCTCCTTAACTCTGCTAAAGGAAAGGAATTTAATTTGTTTAAATTTTAAATTGTTTTAAATATTTTGTTAGCCAAATTGGGGTCCATTGTGGGGAGAAATGAATGGCACAAATGAATTATTATTATTATTGAATAGAATTTGATTCAGTTGTGAGGCTGAAAAAGGCAAAGAAGGGTCCCTCTCCCTCCTCCCTTTTCTTTCTTTGGAGGACTAAAGCCCATCATAGAATCATAGAGTTGGAAGAGACCGCAAGGGCCATCCAGTCCAACCCCATTCTGCCATGCAGGAAATCATCCTCCATCTTGTGCTCTGGGCAAAGAGGGGGCCATCTTGTACTTTGCCTCAGGCACCAAAATGTTTTGCCTTCATCCTGTGGAATGACTATAAAGAAGCATTGTTTTTTTCCCTGTAGCCATAGAGATTGATAGATAAATAATACTTTACAAATAATAAATGAAGAGGAGGACTTTTAAAGGGAGGCCTGATAATAACACACAAGGGCAAGCAGAGAGATTGGGGAATGAGTTGATGGTGACACAGCTCTTGGATGGATTCAAAACGTTTGGCTTATGGTTAGTTTCAAGGTTTCTGTCTGACCCAGAAGGAAAGGACATCTCCTCTAGCTGTTCCTTCACTGCTGGTGTTGGTCTTCTATACAAAGGAGGAAAGGAGCAAATGTCAAGAGTAAAACTGGGCATTAATCATCTCTACCTCAAGAGAGCATTCACCATGCCTCATTCATGAAACATTTTTCCTTTCTAGGAATGGTCTCCCAGTCTTTTGCCTTGAGTGAGGATCTGGCAGCAGGAGGAAGAGCCTCTTTGGCCATTTTGGAACCTGTCTAGGCGCACCAGTCGAAGATGGAAAAGCAAGACTCAGCTGGACCTGAGTTAGGGAAAGGCCTGCCATGCCTTCCAGCTGGGAGCATTTGGGAATTCTGCAGAGCATCAACACAGAAGAGCCTGACAGAAGTTACGTCCCATTCAGAGGTACAGCGGGAGCATTTTAAGCAGTTCTGCTACAAGGAAGCTGACAGTCCCCGAGAGGTTTGCAGCCAACTCCATGCTCTTTGCCATCAGTGGCTGCAGCCAGAGAGACATACCAAAGCCCAGATCCTGGACCTGGTGATCCTGGAGCAGTTCCTGGCCGTCCTTCCCCCAGAGATGGCAGCCTGGGTCAGGGAATGTAGGGCAGAGACCAGTTCCCAAGCGGTGGCTCTGGCCGAAGGTTTCCTCCTGAGCCAGGCAGAGGAGAAGAAGCAGAAAAAGCAGCAGGTGAGAAAGAGTTTTATCCTAGGAATTTCAAAGATATTGTAAGCCTCCAGTCTCATCTACTGCTCAGTATTTTCGGGAAATCATCATGGAAAGAAGATCCAAACGCCCTCCAGATCTTTTATCTTTGCTGGTCATTATCTTTGTGACACTTGCTGTTCTTTTCCTCCCAAGGATCTCATTGTAGAAGAGGCTGGTGATCTTCCTGTGGCAGAGAAGGCTCTCTCAGACTCTGGGAAGACAGTGCAATCCAAGTGGATGGTGCAGCGAGAAGAGAGGAGCACCACCATAATGGGTAAAGAATCAGACAAAAATATTCCCCTATCTTAAATTTATTATTATTATTATTATTATTATTATTATTACCTGGTGGTATAGTATTTAAATGTCTATACTGCAGCCAATTACTCATAAACCACAAGGTTGTGAATTCAATACCAGCCAGGAGCTTCCTCTGTAGGTCAACTCAACCTTGCATCCTTCCATAGGTTGCTAAAATGAGTACCCAGCTTGTTGAGGGCAATTAGCTTACATTTTGTAAACTGCTTAGTACACCGGTAAGCAGTATAGAAATGTACAGTTGCACCTCATTTTTCGTGGGGGCTCTGTTTTGGACACCACCACCCCTGCAAAAATGGAAAATCACTTATATTCAAGCCCCATTGACTGTAATAGTAGTACACACACACACACCATTTTGTCCTCCTACGATTGCCACCTGTGAGGGACACGGATTTTAAGTCTGTGAAAATGGAGGAGGGAATGTATTTGCTATTGCTAGTGTACATGCTATTGCTATTATTATCTTAAATCCAAACATTTTCAATTGAAAAATTGTGACGGGAAATACATTTTTTTTTAAATTTTATTGCATGTACGTAAATCTGCACAAGGGCAGCTGAAGGGCTGTTTCTGAAGACTGATAACCTGGCAGTCCTCAGCTTTTACTCGCTTTCTGTGTTGGAAGAGCCTGGGACTTGCAATGTATTTATTGCCAAGCGCTAGAGTCAAAGAAACCTCTCTACCCAAGCTGGACATTGATTCCCAGAAAATGCCAATGAGGCCTCAGTGATATTTTGCCCTTCTGAGGGCTTCCCTGAAATTTGCTTTGGGAGTCAGTCTACCTTGCCATATATTTCTGAAGTCTTCCCATAATTTTGTTTACATAATTTTTGTTTATAACCATTTCCTGTTCTTTTAATAAACTTAGAGAAATACTGGGGGTGATCCCATGGTCAGGTATACAGTGCACCCACACGGTAGGTGGGCGCGCCATATGCAGCTTCCTGCTTATGCGGAAGCTGCGCAACTGGAGAAGAAATGGCGCACGCGCCCATGACGTGCATACTCCCGCGCCGTGAGCCCCATTCAGTCGAATGGGACTTGAGCTTACACGCTATTCGGCTTACACGGGGGGGGGGGGCAGAATGGATCCCCCACGTAAGCCAAGGGCTCACTGTACTAAAAGAGAAGGGAATTCAAGACGGATGGGAGTTTCTCAAAAGGGAGATACTGAAGGCACAAATTAAAGCAGTTCCAATGAGGAAGAAAAATGAGAGGTGTCTCAAGAAACCTGGATGGATGACTAATGAACTTTCAACTGAGCTAAGTTTGAAACGGGACATGTATAAAAAATAGGGAAATAACCAAAGAGGAATTCAAACAAATAGCGAGCATGTGTAGGGGTAATGTCAGAAAAGCTAAAGTCCAGAATGAATTCAGGCTTGCCAGAGGGAGCTCAAGAACAATAAAAAGGGCCTATTTTGTCTAAAGCAAAATGAAGAAGAAGGAAATGGTAGGGCCACTGCGTAGAGAAGATGGCAGTATGCTGACAGGAAACAGAGAAAAGGCAGAATTACTCAACACCTTCTTTGCCTCAGTGTTTTCAGAAAAGGCAAAGGGTGCTCAACCTGAGGATAATGGAGCAGAGGACAGAATAGGAGAATCTCAGCACAGAATAAATAAAGAGATAGTACAAGAATATCAGGTTAATCTAAAAGAATATAAATCATAGAATCTATGATTCTATGAAATCTCCAGGACCAGATGAACTACATCCAAAGGTATTAAAAGAACTGGCAAATGTAATATCGGAGCCATTGGCAATAATCTTTGAGAAGTCCTGGAGAACAGGAAAAGTCCCAGCAGACTGGAGGAGGGCAAACGTTGTCCCCATCTTCAAAAAGGGGGAAAAAGAGGATCCCAACAATTATCGTCCAGTTAGTCTGACATCAATATCAGGAAAGATCCTAGAGCAGATCATTAAACAGAGAGTCTGTGAATATCTAGAAAGCAGTGCCATAATCACAAAAAGTCAACGTGGGTTTCAGAAAAACAAGTCATGCCAGACAAATCTGATCTCTCTCATATATATATATATATATATATATATATATATAATTACCAGCTTGTTAGATGAAGGGAATGCTGTGGATATAGTATATCTTGATTTCAGTAAGGCCTTTGACAAGGTTCCCCATGAAATTCTTGCAAACAAGCTTGTAAAATGTGGGCTAGACAAGGTAACTGTTACATGGATTTGTAAATGGTTGACCGGCCAAAGTCAAAGGGTGCTCAACAATGGCTCTTTTTCATCCTGGAGAGAAGTGACCAGTGGAGTCCCACAGGGTCTGTCCTGGGCCCAGTGCTATTCAACATCTTTATTAATGACTTGGAGGACAAAATTGGGGGCATACTTATCAAATTTGCAGATGACACCAAATTAGGAGGAACAGCTAATACTCCAGAGGACAGGATCAAAATTCAAAATGTATAGACTAGAAAGCTGGGCCAAAGCTAACAAAATGAACTTCAACAAGGAGAAATGTAAGGTACTGCACTTAGGATGGAACATGAAATGCACAGATATAGGATGGGGGACACCTGGCTGAATTAAACTACGTGTGAAAGGGATCTGGGAGTCCAAGTAGACCACAAATTGAACATGAATCAACAGTGCGATGTGACAGCTAACAAGGCCAATGTGATTTTAGGCTGCATCAATAAAAGTATAGTGTCTAGATCAAGGGAAATAATAGTTCCACTCTATTCTGCTTTGGTCAGGCCCCACCTGGAATACTGTCTCCAATTCTGGGCACCACAATTGAAAAAGGACATTGAGAAACTGGAGCATGTCCAAAGGAGGGCGACTAAAATGGTGAAGGGTCTTGAAACCATGCCCTATGAGGAAAGACTTAGGGAGCTGGGGATGTTTAGCCAGGAGAAGAGAAGGTTAAGAGGTGATATGATAGCCCTGTTTAAATACTTGAAGGGATGTCATTTTGAGGAGGGAGCAAACTTGTTTTATGCTGCTCCAGAGACTAGAATATGGAACAATGGATGGAAGCTGCAGGAAAAGAGATTCCAGCTCAATATTAGGAGGAACTTCCAGAAAGTAAAGGCTGTTCAGCAGTGGAACATATTCCCTCGGAGTGTAGTGGAATCTCCTTCCTTAGAGGTCTTTAAACAGAGGCTGAATGGCCATCTGTTGGGTATGCTTTGATTTAGATTACCTGCATGGCAGGGGGTTGGACTGGATGGCCCTTGCGGTCTCTTTCAACTCTATGATTCTATGAAATAGTGATGGTGCTATCTAAATAAAGATTATAATAAATAATAATAATTTCTTGTTCTCTGATCAACCTCTAGATCATTCTAAGTCTCTAAAATATCTCCACCCTATTAGTGATTTTCCTTGTTTGCATGAATAGGAAAACACATAAGTCAGAAGCAGAGGAACAGTTCAACCTTTTCTTTCCCTCCAGGCAACGAAACACAACCATTGCCAATAGATCCCAGCTTCCCTCTTCCTTTTGATGCACTGAGCACACCTGTGTACCTGGATCAGGTATGGGCCAAATTCTCTGGAAGGGTCAGGAATGGGTCAGGCTGGGTGCCCTGGGTCCCTGTTTCTCTCTTCAGGCCAGGCAGAACCACCCCTTTTCCATTTTTTTAGTCAAAGGCCTGGTACAGATGGGCTCCGAAGGAGGCCCTCATCACGTGCAAGGGGCACCCCGCCCACACTCCCCTCACAAGTGATGAGGGAGTCCTCGCTGCGTGGCGCCGAATCGACAGTGTGCATAGCAATGACATCACTGCTGCGCGGCCTCCAGATGGAAGCTGCGCAGCAGCGACATACACCGCTGCCAGATGTTTGGGGCAGCACAAGAAGGAGTCGCTTTTTAGTGGTCCTTTTTTGCGTAGTTGTGCTGTGCAGCAAAGTGAGGCAGCTCTGTACCGCACCAAAGTTGTTCACTATAGTGACTGCTCCATTAAATTAAATTGTATTCATCAACCCTAACCTACTTCAGTTTCTTTCTTGATGGTCTTCAGTATGTTTGGTTGATGGGTATCTTTTTTTTAGGTGACCTTTGAGGAAGTGGCTGTGTATTTCAGCGAGGAGGAGTGGGACTTTCTGGATCCAGATCAGAGAGCCCTGCATAGGGAAGTCATGGGGGAGAATTTGAAGATTGTTGCCTCTCTGGGTAAGACTCCCTTCTCCTCATACTAGATTAAATTTGCTTGTTTAAGGAGACGGGGTGGGCTGGTAATGTTGTTGGTAGCTGTTATTCATGTTTGTCTTTTAATTAATATGTTGGCAAGGGGAAAAACCAACTCCTGGTGCAGGCTGGGTGCAAGTCATCCAGATGCAGCCAATACCCCCAGCTATTGGTATTGGCAATGCACTGACCACTTTTCACACACACAAGAAGGCGACTCACAGTCAATTAATTCATCCAAAGTTCTGAAGGCTTTTATCTTCAGTTGCAATGTATACAATACAATACAATATTTACATACACTGACTTTACAACTCCAATAATAACAACAACAACAACAACAACTCTCTAGATCAACTACTGTTACTTCAACTGCTCCAAACAAACCACAACTACCCCCATGTGACCTGTCCCTTGTTCCACTTATAGAGTGTTGGCTCTGAGTTATTACTCTGGGCCACATAGCATGAGTCAACCCTGCAGCAACTTTGCATGATGCCATGTGCTCAGAATCAACTGTTTGTGGCTGTCCCATAGAATATGTGTCACTTGCCACTCAAAATATTTTTCTTTAGTTGTTAAAGGGACAATATTCTAACAGAATATTAATATTTTTAAAGTTTTATGTTTTTACACTGAGTAATTGTTTACTTTTTACTTTTTAAATTTATCAACACTTTTGTATAATTTTAATGCATATTCTTTTTAAATATGTTATAAGCTGCCTTGTGCCTCATTCATAGCATCATAGTGTTGGAAGAGATCTCAAAGGCCATCCAGTCTAACACCCTTCTGCCATGCAGGAATACACAATCAGAGCATCCCCAACAGATGACCACCCTGCCTCACTTTAAAATCCTTCAAAGAAGGAGACTGCACCACTCTTCAAAGGACTGTGTTCCACTGCCAAACAGCCCTTACTCTCAGGAAGTTCTTTCTAATGTCGAGGTGGAATCTCTTTTCCTGGAGCTTGCCTCCATTGCTCTAGGTCCTAGACTCTGAAGCGGCAGGAAAACTTCACTTTTTAACCTTCTCTTCTCCAAGCTAAACATGTTAAGCTCCCTTCCCCTCTCCTAATATGGATGATTTCCATAATAATAGGCATTATTTATTGAGGATTGGCTGTAGCAAGTGTGCAACACAATGCTGTCCCCCTTCTTCGGTATTTTTAAGGTGAAATATCTAGCAGCAAACCCAGTTAAGCATGATTAAGAGAGAGGGGGTTCATGCTTTCATGGATGCAAGTAACTAGGAGCTCTTTCAAAGAGGTTCCTACCTTGGCTAGTCTCTGCCAAAGGCTCCCCAGGAATGCCAATGGGGAAACTTTTGAGTCTCGTTTGTCTTTCCAGTAGCCCACTCACAATAATGTCTGTTAGGCAGTTGTTTTTATTTCAATTTTTTTGTCCTCTTTTATGTTTTGATCTCATATTTTTCTCATTTCTAGGTGGCGATGTGAATGGAAATGAAAAAGGAAGTGAATGTTTTTGTCTTGTTTGTGGGAGAAGCTTCAGTTGTAAAGCAAGCCTTAATCTTCACAGGAGAACACACATAGGGAAACAACTTTATAAAGATGGTGAGAGTAGTTATGGGGAAAAACCAATTTCACACAAAACCTCTCAAATAACAGAGAAACCATTTAAATGTTGGAAATGTGTCAAATGTTTCAGATGGAGGACACAGTTTATGTCACACAAAAAATTGCACTCGAGGAAGAATTCATTAATAGGTTTGGAGTGTAGAAAGTGCCCATGGCAGAAAACACACCAGGCTTGCCATGAAGCAGAACATACAGGTAAGAAACCTTGGAAGTGCTTGGAATGTGGAAAGAGCTTCAGGAAGAAGATAAACCTATTTAAATGCCTGGAATGTGGAAAGAAATTCAGTCGAAATGAACACCTGGCTTCTCATCAAGCAATTCACACAGCAGAGAAGCCATTTAAATACATAGCATATAGAAAGACTTTCGGCTGGATTGCAAGCCTCATTTATCATCAAGCAATTCACACAGGGGAGAAACTATTTAAATGCTTGGAATGTGGAAAGAAATTCAGTCGAAAGGAACACCTCTTATGTCATCAAAGAATCCACACAAGGGAGAAACCCTTTAAATGCCTGGAATGTGGAAAGAGGTTCAGTCGGAAGGCCCACCTTACTTCTCATCAAGCAGTTCACACAGGGGAGAAACCATTTAAATGCCTAGAATGTGGAAAGAAATTCAGTCGAAAGGATCACCTTTTTTTTCATCAAGCAAATCACACTGGAGAGAAACCATTTCAGTGCTTGCAATGTGGAAAAAGGTTCAGTTGGAAGTCAGGTTTCACAAGTCACCAATTAACTCACACAGGGAAGAAACCATTTAAGAGCTTCCAATGTGGAAAGAGTTTCAATAAGAAGAGTAGCATTGCTCATCATCAATTAGACCATACAGGGGAGAAACCCTTTGAATGCTTGGAGTGTGGAAAGAGTTTCAGTTGGAAGAGTAAACTTGCTCGTCATCAATTAACTCACACAGGGGAGAAACCCTTTGAATGCTTGGAATGTGGAATGAGTTTCAGTTGGAAGAGTAAACTTGCTTGTCATCAATTAACTCACACAGGGGAAAAACCCTTTGAATGCTTGGAGTGTGGAAAGAGTTTCAGTTGGAAGAGTAAACTTGCTTGTCATCAATTAACTCACACAGGGGAGAAACCCTTTGAATGCTTGGAGTGTGGAAAGAGTTTCAGTTGGAAGAGTAAACTTGCTCGTCATCAATTAACACACACAGGGGAGAAACCCTTTGAATGCTTGGAATGTGGAATGAGTTTCAGTTGTAAGAATAACCTTGCTCGTCATGAATTAGATCATACAGGGGAGAAACAATTTAAATGCTTGGTGTGTGGAAAGATGTTCAGTCGGAAGTCAAACCTCTCACGTCATGAGATGACTCATACAGGGGAGAAACCCTTTAAATGCTTGGAGTGTGGAAAGAGTTTCAGTGGGAAGAGTAACCTTGCTCTTCATCAATTTACTCACACAGGGGAGAAACCTTTTGAATGCTTGGAATGCGGAAAACGTTTCAGTCGGAAGGCCCACTGCACCTCTCATCAAGCAGTTCATACAGGGGAGAAACCATTTAAATGCTTGGAGTGTGGCAAGAGTTTCATTCGTAAAACAAGCCTCACTCGCCATCAAGTAACTCACACAGGGGAGAAACCCTTTAAATGCTTGTAGGGTAGAAACAGTTTCATTCAGAAGAGTAGCCTTGCTCGTCATCAATTAGATCACACAGAGGACAAACAATTAAAATGCTAGGAGTGTGGAAAGAATTTCATTCAGAAGGAACAAATTGCTATTTATCAATTATCTCATACCAGGGAGACACCATTTAAATGTCAAGAATGTGAAAAGAATTTCAGTATCTTCCTGTGGGAAATTTCAGTTAGAAGACAAAGTTCACTTTTCATCAATGAAATAAATAATAATAAATAAAAATTTTATTTATATACCGCCCTTCCTCAGATCAGGGCGGTTTACATCTTCCAAAACCAGAATACAATACACATTAAAAACATATCACACCATTAAAAACAATTACCATAAAAACAAAAAAGCCCCAAGTTAGCCAGTCCTTTTGCCAGTGAGGAGGAAGGAGGTCCATAGGACTCTTAGTCGGGGAATGCGTTGCCAAAAAGGAAGGTCTTCAGGTCCTTTTTGAATTGGGCCAGGGAGGCGGCCGAGAGGAGCTCTATGGGCAGCGTATTCCAAAGGGCCGGGGCGGCGATGGAGAATGTCATCCTAGAAGTGGAGACAAGCCTAGCCCCGGGAACCCTAAGTAGTTGCTGCCCAGATGTTCTGAGGATGCGGGGCGGAATGTACGGGGAGAGGCGGTCCTTCAGGTATCCTGGGCCCAGGCCATTTAGGGCTTTATAGGTCATCACCAACACCTTATATTGCGCCCGGAAGCGAATGGGCAGCCAATGGAGATCTTTTAAAACCGGTGTTATATGGCTGGCCCTGGACGTACCAGTGACCAGCCTGGCTGCCATGTTCTGCACCGTTTGAAGCTTCCGGGTTTGGTATAAGGGTTGCCCCATGTAGAGTCCATTGCAGAAATCCAGTCTCGAGGTTACCAGGGCGTGTACCACAGTTTCAAGGTCCCTCTGGGCCAGATATGGGCGCAGCTGGCGAATAAGCCGAAGCTGATGACAGGTGCTCTTGACCGTCGCATTCACCTGAGCAGTCAGGTGAAGGGACGAGTCAAGAAGCACCCCCAGACTGCGCACGGAGTCCTTCACAGGGAGCGTGACCCCGTTCAGGACAGGTGGAACCACCGCCATTCCCGGACCAGGGGAACCTATCACAAGTACCTCCGTTTTCTCTGGATTCAGCTTGAGTCGGTTTTCCCTCATCCAGCCCATTACTGACTCCAGACAGGCCACGAGAGGAGAGACGCCATCCTCAGTCACTGCATCAGTCGGAGACATAGAGAAGATTATTTGGGTGTCATCAGCGTACTGATAACCCCGCGCCCCATGTCTCCGGATGATCTCTCCCAGCGGTTTCATGTAAATGTTAAATAGCATGGGAGACAGAATGGCTCCTTGAGGGACCCCAGTTTTAAGGGCCCTCTCATCGGAGCACACGTCTCCCAGCTGCACCATCTGGGACCTCCTGGAGAGGTAGGACCGGAACCACTGGAGCGCAGTGCCCCCGATTCCCACCTCTGCCAGGCGCCCCAGAAGGATACCATGGTCTATGGTATCGAAAGCCGCTGAGATGTCCAAGAGCACCAACAGGGACACGCTTCCCCTGTCGATGCCCAGACGGAGATCATCGACCAAGGCGACCATGGCTGTCTCAACCCCGTAACCCGCCCGAAAGCCAGTTTGAAATGGGTCCAGATAATCCGTTTCCTCCAAGACCGCCTGAAGCTGGATTGCAACCGCCCTCTCGATCACCTTCCCAAAAAATGGCAGCAGTGAAACTGGCCGATAATTATTATATACCAGGGGGTCGAGGGAGGGCTTTTTTAATAAAGGTTTTACAATGGCCAATTTTAGCTCAGATGGAAATTGCCCTTCCCTCAGAGATGTATTAATAATCCGTCGCAGCAACAAAGTTACTGCCGGTCCCCCCTGGGCTGCTAGACAGCAATCAAGATCCCAAACTCCTTAAGGTAGTTTCTGAGGCAAACACTGTAGTTAAAGAAAGAGATCACTACAGTAAGAAGAATGGTAACAAATTAGTAGCCCTGCAGGCAGTTACACATAGTTAAAACTCATTGTGTGTGTGAATGTGTCTATGTAAGTCACCTTTTGGCTTAAGGCAACTACATGAATTTCATAGGATCTTCTTAGAGAAGGAATACTCAGAAGAGTTTTTTCAGTTCTTTCCTCTGAAATATAACCGACAGCACCTTTGTTGGCAGAGTGCCTTCCAAGTACTAACCAGAGCTGACCCTGCTTAGATTCCAGGATCAGGTCAGATATGGGCTTTGTTTTTAAACCCCATTTTATTAATACAGAAATTATATTGAAAAGGCAGCAGTTTATGATTAAAGACCTAAGAAGAAGCACCTTTTCCAGTGGCAGTAGTTCAACTCAATTGTTATATAATAAATCCCTACTGTTTTTATTCTCTACAACTGTGTCTGACTGTTTTCATTCAAGACCCGAAAGAGAGATCTGTTCATCCCGCTTTACCACACTGAATCCACTGATCAACACAGCTTCTTGTTCAGAATAGCAGGCATTTTGATGCCATAATAGCAGCTCTAAGGAGGGATCTTGAGGATAATGAGGAAAATGTGACATATCCATCGGTAGCTGTGTTGTCCACATAGCAATGCACACTAATATCCAAAATGCACAAAACAGCAATGCCTTCATGGCACCAAGCAAAATGCACAAAAATATGTTGCAAGCTTTCATTGCTTCACTGGCTGCTTAATTAGGCAAAGGCTAAGATGTCAAAATCATCCTAGAGAAACTTTCTAAACCATTTCATAAGAAAATAACTTTTCAAGGCATGGCAAAAGTATAAAATCCATCTTTGTCCACAGATCCCATTCTGGGCCTCTCCGAATGAGGCATTATTCAAAGACTAATCTTGTAGATGGTCGATGGCTGACATATAAAGATTTGTTAGTGAAAGAAGCAACCACTTCTAAGTTTAGATTTAAAACACAAAAAGAAATGGAAGAGCAAGGTATACAAACGGGTTGGTTTCTTTACAGGCAACTGTTGAGTAGATACAACTATGGCAATAAAGAGCCTGGAATTGGTACTGGTAATATTGAATTGTATAATTTGTTGCAATCTAAGGAAAAATACACAATTTCCAACCTGCATGATCTTCTCCTAAAATGGGACACTGAACAAGAAGTGGTCAAATGGGCCCAGGACCTGGAACAAAGCATCCCATTAGAACAATGGGAGAAAAATTGGAAGATAAGGTATAAACATACAATCTGTTCAGACATAAAAGAAAACCTTTTCAAGATGCAAACAAGATGGCATTTAACACCTGCCAAAATTGCATTAATATACAAATCCCCCAATAATAAATGTTGGAAATGTGAAACTTCAGTCGGCTCATATATACACATCTGGAGGAAATGCAAAGTGGCAAACAGATATTGGTTAAATTGTTATAAATTAATGAAGGAAATCTTAGATTGCAACTTAAATTTTGACCTCCAAATTTTTTTTTGTTAAGTATGGTTATGGATATCCAATTGGAACAGAAATATGGAAAAAATTTATTTTACATGTCCACGACGGCAAGATTAGTATTTGCCAAATACTGGAAGGAAAAAGAGCTTCCGGATACTCGGGAGTGGCTGAATAGATTAGTTTGGTTGAGATGGACAAATTTACTCATAAAAGACTCAGATTGGGAAGAAAACAAGAAAACCTGGAACCCTCTGCTTGAGTATATGAAAAAAAGGAGAACTAAACACTTAACTTTCCAAGTTAGACCTGTCATAAGACCATGAGTTTTTTGGATATTTTATATTTGTTACACTTTTAAATGATTTATGAAATTCTTGATATCATTCAGACACATTTTGTTTAGGCCTCAACATCCCCTTATTTTGACCAGTTAAAACCTATTAAGAGATTGACATACATCATATTGAACTGGAACTGATAACAAATTAGAAGCCTGTACAGAAACGTGAAGGACCAATGTGTAATTTTTGTACTTCATAGTTGTATTTGTTTGTTTGTCTTGTGTTTCTTGTCTGTATTTTTATCTTTAATGAACTTTTAAAAAAATCATCCTGGAGAAAGAACGATATGACAATGTTAGTCACACACAGGCCTGCCTTTTGTCAAGAGGCTGCTGCTGGTGGTGTTGTGCATCTGCACTGCAGAAATAATCTAGTATGACTCCACTTTAATTAAGGCTGCCAGAGCAGTTTACAAATTGTTACACATTTCAATTTGTTAATTAGACACTTTAACTGCCATACCTAAGTGCTATGGGATTCTGGGAATAGTACTTTATCAAAAGAAATTTAGCCATCTCTGCCAGCAGGCTCTAGTCCCACAACAAACTACAATTCCCAGAATTCCATAGCATTGAGCCATTGCAGTTAAAGTGGTGCCAAACTGGATTATTTCTTCAGTGCGGAAGGGTATGGCGGGATATCCATGCTGGCAGGCCACTTCTGCCTCCTGCCCTGTGGGTTCTGGCTGGGGAACAAAGAGGCACAAAGTCAAGGAAATAAAATGGAAACCCCATTAGCAAGACAAAGAAAAGATACTTCTTCTGTGTCCCAGTTTTCCTCTGTCCATTGTGGACTGACTTTCTCACCCTGGCCTTCCTCGCAGGGTTGTTTGTAGAGGGAAAGTATGAAGGAAGAGAGGTAGGAAGTGGACAAAGAGCGTTGTTTACTCCAGATGCACTTCTGTAACATGGCACTAAAGGCCTCTCCCTCTCTCTCTTTCCAGCCCTCCTTCATCCTCCTCCTAAAAATGCTGAAGCTGCCTAAAAGGTTTTAGCTAGACAGAAGATGAAGAAGAAACAAAGGCCTGTTACAGACAGCCAAAATAAAGCTGCTTCGAGTCACAGTGGAGGTATAGTGTTTCAATGATGCATGCGTCCTAAGAGTCCAGAAATCGCACCAAAGCCACGCTCCAGCCCTAAGGACTGGAGCATGGCTTTGGTGTGGCTTCTGGACTCTTGCATCATTGAAACACCATACCTCCACTGTGACTCGAAGCAGCTTTATTTTGGCTGTCTGTAACAGGCCATTGACTGTGTAAAAAGATCAGTTCTCTGGAAATAGTTAACAGTCCTTTCCTGACTGAGGTCTGCCTATAGACTGCCTCAAGAGGGTTGGGGAAAGGATGGGATACTAGAGTTTTTGAGGAAAGTCATGCCAAGGAAATGTAACACATCTTTTTAAGAAAAATGCACCCTCCAAGGAAGCAAAAGGATGAGAGATCCAGGATTCTCAGAGGAAGATGGAGCTTTTTGGCTTCCCAAGGGTTAAAATGAAGGAAATGGGTTCCTAGAGAGGAAGAAAACAATGGAAGAGGAAAAGGAGGAGGAGGAGGGAAGGTTGCTCTTCCTCCCAGCCAAGATCCCTTCCTTTCTCCTCTGGGTCCTGAGTGCGAATCCTGTTCCCAGGGAGGGTCTGGGAGCCCAGGAGGGAAGGGAAGGGCAGCCTCCTGAAGGGAAAAGGACCAATGTGGCAGAGAAGGTGGGAAGAGGGCTCACCCTTTCTTTCTTTCTTTCTTTCTTTCTTTCTTTCTTTCTTTCTTTCTCTTTTACTGCATATTTGGCCAAAGGGGCAGCCAGAGGGTCTTTGGGTGGAGAATAAGAAAGATGGAAGGAGACCCTCTGGGCAGGAAAAAGGTCAAGAGGGGGGAGGGCTTTGGGGTCAGGAGCTCAGGCTCAGCTGGGTCTTTATTTTATTTTTGTCTGGGCTTTTTTTTGGGGGGGGGGGAATAAACCCACTTCTTGGGAGACAGAAGAGAGTGCCATGAAAGGCTGTTCATGCCCCCCTAGAAAGGAGAGAGACATGGGACCCATAAAAAGAGGCAATGGGGGTCCCTTCCTTGCCCTACATTTTCCAAGGACTGAGAAAGATGATATATAGCTCTTTGGGGTCAGTTGGTGTTCATGTGAGAAAGCAAAATATCTTTGTGGCAAAAGTGAGTTTCCCTGTTCAAACATCTCCCTGAGGAGATAGATGCCTTTTGTTTTGTGTGAAGGAGGAAGATTATTGGCTTAAGATCTGTACACTTCTCCCTCCACATTGGCAGGGGTTAGGGGCACAGGACCCCCGTGAATGTACAAAACCCACAAATAACAAAAACACTAGGTTTTTACCTGAAAGAACACCTCTCTAAGCATCTCTAGGTCCTCCAGTGCAACTCAGTGGCCAACATCTGCCAGACATTGACCATAGAATTGCGCTGGAGGAGCTACAAAGGCCTAGTGGAGTGTTCTCCCTAGGAATCTCTAGGTCCTTCAGTGCGACTCTCTTCCAACTCTATGATTCTATGATTAAGTGGGGGAATTGAACCCAGTGGTCTACAGGTCTATTCCAGCACTGTGATTTTATGAGGAAGAAAGCCTCCATCCCTAGTCCCAGAGAAAGGTGGAAGTGTCTGACCCAGACTCTTCCCCTCATACAAAGTATGAGTGCAATCAAATTCAGATAAGAAGGCTGTGTCTTTGTTGAGAGCTAACTGTACTGTTTTAACTGAGGTGCAAACAAGGTTCAGGTATCTGGAGCCCATGAGCTGTGGTCAGAAGGAAGCCAAGTTTCAGTATCAGAAAGAAGTATTGCCAATAGCAAGAGATAAAGCAGTTATCATACAGTTTTAAGATCAACAAAGCTCTTGAATAGAGCTGGAATATTTAACTTTATCCTTAGAAAGTTGTTAGGAAAAATAGGAATCTTAAATCCATCCAGAACAAGGTACATATGTGAAGATCTGGGAGCCAGGAATTTTGTTACTCTCAGTAAACCGCTGTGTTACTTTATAGGTGGAGATGTCCAGCCAACACTCAGGTCTGTAGTTGTATTGAACAACAGTATTGTTCCCCTGTGCTCTTTCTGGGGCCTTGATTTTAGCCTCATAGTCTACCTGTGGGGAAGCGTTTGGGCCAGATGCCTGACCCACTCTTTCCTTGGAATTGGGGAGCATTTACTACTACTCTCAGTGGCATCACTAGTGGGTGCCGACTGCACCAGGTGACAACCTAAGAGAGGGTGACACTGCTGCTCCTCTAACATCTACCTTTTGGGAAAACAGGCTGTGACATTACTTGTGTCCTATTAAAATGCTGAAGAGATGATCTGAGCGGGGTGAGGTTCAGTGGGAGGAAAAAGGAGAGGCACCAGTTTTTTTAAAATTTAAATTTAAAAAAATTTAGTTTTAAATTTTAATTTTTTTTTTAAAATCACATTTTATCAAATGTTTGGTTGAAGCATAGGAAACTATGTAGATGTAAATACATTTAGTGTAATTTAAAAGTACAGTTTTAATTGTGCCAGTTGTTCATGTCACAACTATTACTGTTAAATTCAGTGATATACTGTATTGGATTGACAATTTATGAGTGGCATTAGTGCAGAAAATATTCCTAAGGATTCTGTATGGTGTGGTATGGGAGGAGGTGTGTGTGTGTGTGTGTGTTAGCACACCAGGTAACACCAAACCTAGTGATGCCACTGACTACTCGAATCTTGAACTAAACTGCTGAATGGGAAAAGAAAGAGCCTGGTTATTCTTCAGGCATCTGCTGAGTCTCTTCAACTGATTGATAGGCTCATAGAATCATAGAATTGTAGAGTTGGAAGAGACCATAACAGCCATCCAGTCCAACCCCGTGCCATGCAGGAACTCTCAATTAAAGCATCCCCGCCAGATGGCTGTCCAGCCTCTGTTTAAAGACCTCCAAGGAGGGAGGCTCCACCAGTCTCCGAGGGAGTGTGTTCCTCTGTTGAACAGCCCTTACTGTCAGAAGTTCCTCCTAATGTTGAGGGGGAATCTCTTTTCCTGGAGCTTGCGTCCATTGCTTCATTGGGTCCTAGTCTCTGGAGCAGCAGAAAACAAGCTTGCTCCCTTCACAATATGACATCCCTTCAAATATTTAAACAGGGCTATCGTGTCACCTCTTAACCTTCTTTTCTCCAGGCTAAACATCCCCAGCTCCCTAAGTCATTCCTCATAGGGCTTGGTTTCCAGACCCTTCACCATTTTAGTCGTCCTCTTTTGGACACGCTCCAGTTTCTCAATGTCCTTTTTTAATTGTGGTGCCCAGAACTGGAGACAGTATTCCAGGTGGGGCCTGACCAAAGAAGAATAGAGTGGAACTATTATTTCCCTTGATCTAGACCAGTGGTAGGCAACCTTTTTGAGCCGGGGGCCGGGTTGCTGTCCCTCAGACAACTGGGGGGGGGGGGGCGAAGCGGGGGTGGAGCTTCCACCCTCCGGGGCGGAGCCACATGCCTGGGCGGAGCTTCCACCCTCCGGGGGTGGGGCTTTATCTGCTCTCTTTCCCAACCTCCAGCTGTCTGAGAGACAGCTAGAAGTGGGGGGGTGGATTGGGAGAGGGGGTGACAGGCGTGCACCTGCTCCTCCTGCCCTTCCTTGGCCCCCAGCTGCCTCTCAGAGACAGCTGGGGACCAGTAAGGGCCCGTGAGGGGCAGGAGCAAAAGGCGCGCGGCCCCTGCTCCTTTCCTTGGGGCTTCTCCAGGCCTGAAGTGTCCTCTGAAGGACACCTCAGGTCTGCTGAAGCCCCGTGGGGAGGAGGAGGACGAGGCCGGCAGCCCCTGCTCCTTTCCTCGGGGCTTCACCAGGCCTGAGGTGTCCTCCGAAGGACACCTCAGGTCTGCCGAAGCCCCGCTGGGAGGAGGAGGCATCTGCCCGCCCTGTCCTCCTTGGTCCCTTCCTTCGGCTGAACAGGATCCAAGGGGCCCTTTCGGCCGAAGGGAAGAGCTTGGGCATGCTGCCATCCTGGGCTCCTCCACGGCCCTTGCAGTACCAGATCTCTCTCTCCGGAGGGAGGCCTGGGGCTGCACGGGCCGTGACGGAGCCCCGGAGTGGCAGGCCGCCTCCACGGCCCTTGCAGCCCCAGGCCTCTCACCGGAGGGAGGCCTGGGGATGTATGGCCTCCTATAGGCCCGCTGCGGCCCCTGGAGCCCTGCTGGAGGGCTCCGGCGACCGCAGTGGGGCTCCTACAGGCCTGGAAAGAGCAGGCAAGGGCCGCCAGCACTGGAAGCCGCCTCCTCTTTCCCAGCCCCGCGGGCTCCTTCCCAGCCTTTGCCCTCTCGCGGGAGGGTGAGGGCGTGAGACCTTTGACCTCTCGCGCGAGAGGTCAAAGGTGGCCGATGGCCCAACAAAGGCCCTGCGTGCTCACGCGAGAGACCTTTGGCTTCTCGTGCGAGGGCGGGGGGCCTTTGGCCTCTTGCACGAGCAGCCTTTGACCTCTCATGTGAGAGGTCAAAGGAGGCCGGCGCCCTCCCAAAGGCGCTGCACGAGGGGCCCGGTCCTGCCGCCGATTGCCGCCGGTGCAGGACCGGGCTCGGGCTGGTCACCCGGCCTTGCCGGGCTGCATGCAGCCCGTGGGCTGGGGGTTGCTGACCCCTGATCTATACACTATACTTTTATTGATACAGCCTTAAATCGCATTGGTCTTTTTAGCTGCTGCATCACATTGTTGACTCATGTTCAACTTGTGGTCTACCTGGACTCCTAGATCACTTTCACATGTAGTCTTGTTCAGTCAGGTGTCCCCCCCTCCTATATCTGTGCATTTCATTTTTCCGCCCTAAGTGCAGTACCTTACATTTCTCCGTGTTGAATTTCATTTAGTTAGCTTCGGCCCAGGTTTCTAGTCTATTCAGGTCATTTTGAAGTTTGATCCTGTCCTCTGAGGTATTAGCTACTGCTCCTAATTTGTTGTTATGCCCCATTCTGTCCTCCAAGTCATTGATAAAGATGTTGAATAGCACTGGGCCCAGGACAGAGCCCTGTAGGACCCCACTGGTCACTTCTCTCCAGGATGAAAAGAAGCCATTATTGAGCATCTTTTGGGTTTGGCTGGTCAACCAATTACGAATCCATGTAACAGTTCGGTGGTGGACATCATAGGGATGCACAATGGGAAGCAGAGAGATTGGGAATGCATTGATAGCAACACAGCTGTTGGATGGATACTGGATAGGGTCAAGGTTTCATTCTGTGGCCCAGAAGGATAGGACACCTCCTCTAGCTTTCCCTTCAGTCATGGTGTTGCTCTGCTGGGGGGGGGGGGGCAAATACCTAGAGTTAAATTGAGCAGTCAGTATCTCCACCTCAAAAGATCATTTATCATGCCTCGTTCACAAAACATCTTCTTTTCTTTCTAGGGCTTGGTATTCCCAGTCTTTTGCCCTGAAGGAAGATCTGGTAGAAATAAGAACAGCCTCCTTGGCCATCGTGGAAGCTACTTAAGAGCACCAGTCAAAGATGGAAAAGCAAAGCTCAGCTGGCCTTGAATTAGGAAAAGGCCACCCATGTCTTCAAGCTGGGAGTAGTGGAAAATTCTGCAGAACAATCATACAGAAGAGCCTGACAGAAGATATGTTCAGTTCAGATGTTCAGCATGAACACTTGAAGCAGTTCTGCAACAAGGAGGCTCTGGGGCTCCGAGAGGTTTGCCGCCGACTCCATGCTCTCTGTCATCAGTGGCTGCAGCCAGAACAACATACAAAGGCCCAGATCCTGGACCTGGTGATCTTGGAGCAGTTCCTGTCTGTCCTTCCTCTGGAGATGGCAGCCTGGGTCAAGGAATGTGGGGCAGAGACCAGTTCCCAAGCAGTGGCCCTGGCTGAGGGTTTCCTTCTGAGCCAGGCAGAGGAGAAGAAACAGAAAAAGCAGCAGGTGAGGGAGAGTTTTATCCCAGTAATTTCAAAGATATTGTAAGCATCTGGCTCAATTTATTGCTCAATATTTCCAGAAATCATTAAGGAAGAAGATGTGAACCTGCTCCTGTTTCCCCCCCCCCCCCCCGATCTTTCTCTTTCTAATGCTTGGTGCTATATTTTTTCCCTTAAGGAGGTCGTTGTAAAAGAGGCTGGGAACTGTCCTATGGCAAAGAGTCTCTCAGGCTCTGGAAAGAGAGTACGGTCCAGGTGGATTGTACAGCTGGATGATCGAAGCATGACCAAAATAGGTAAAAAATGATAGGGTGTTTCCCATCTTAATTTCCCTGTCTTGAGTGTGCCTGAAATAACTGGAGTGTATATCTGCTCCCCCAAGGAGCCCATTGGAGAAGGGATCAGTCTCCAGTAAATGATGAGCCTCAAGTGTTCAAGGCGTTTCTTTGCAAACTAGCACTTTGAATGAGCCATTACACTAAAAAAGGGGGGGTTGAGTTCTACATAGAATGAAACACTCAGCTGATGCATCTCTTGGCAAAGATACAAAACTGGCAGAAGGTGTAAGGACAGATAAAGGACAGGTTCTCTGATTTAACACCTTAGGTATCCTCAGCTTTTACTCCCTTTATGTGTGAGAAGAACCTAGGACTTGCACTATATTGCCAGCCTCCAGAGTCAGAGAAACCTCTGCACCTCCAGTTCGACATTTCAGTTAGTCCTCAGTGATATTGCCAGCGAAAATGCCAGTGAGTCCTCAGTGATATTGTCTCCTTCTGAGGGCTTCCCTGGTAAGCTCCTTTAGGAGTCAGTCTTCCTTGGCCAATTGTTCTGACATTTTCCCATAATTTCATGTACCCCCATCAACCCCTTGGACATTCTGAGTCTCCCAAAACTGCCTCCTTTATTTGTCTTTGGTTTTGTTTGCATGAGTAGGAAAACACATCAGTGAGGCAGTTTTGCCTTTTGTTTCCCTCCAGGCAAGGAAAAACAGTCATGGCCAAAATGTTACAGCTCATCTGCTCTTACTGTTGATACACTGAGAACAACTTCTGTGAGCCTGGATCAGGTAGGAGCCAAATTCCCTGGAGGCTCAAGTAGGGATCAGGCTGGGGATCTGGTTCCCTGCTCATCTCTCTGGACCAGGAAGAACTACTCTGTTTTCCTTTCTTTCAGTGAATGTTGTTCAGTAAGGTGGCTCTGAGTACTTTTATGCAAAAAATTAAATCACATTTGGCAACAATAAGCTTTTTCCTGTTTAGGTAACAGGTGTCATTTCTTTTTCGAGGTCACCTTTGAAGAGGTGGCTGTGCATTTCAGCGAGGAGGAATTGAGCTTTCTGGATCCAGACCAAATGGCTCTGCATAGGGAAGTCATGGAGGAGAATTTGGAGACTGTGGCCTCCCTGGGTAAGGCTCCCTTCTTGTCATGCTAGATCAAATTAGCTTGCAAGAAATAGTAAAATACCGTGTTCCTTCATGCCATCATGTTACATTTCAGCAGTCCCATTCCTGGTTGGATGGTTTCAGGGATGTCTTCATAGGAAGTACTAAGCTGGCAGACCTTGGCCAAGGCTACAGTGCATGATTTTAGATTCAGGTGTGATGCCAAGCTAACAACACTGTGTGGGGTATGCTCTCAAAGAGCCTACTCTGCCTCTCCTATCGTTTGCTTTGGTTACTTCTAACCACCAATAAAAATTAAATTTCATTTTCTAAGGAGCAGCCATCTTTTGCTTATTTGATGCCATGAAATAGAATCATAAATTGGAGGAGAACACAAGGTGTATTGATGACCACATATTTAGAAGTTGACATCATGTCTCTTCTCAATCTTCTCTTCTCCAAGCTAAACGTACCCAGCTCCCAAAGCAGTTTCTCATAGGGCTTGGTTTCCAGATGTAGTTTTCAGGTTGCTAACTGAAATGTGAGGTAACAAATTCAGAAACAGCTTAAGGACATGTATAGGTTGAAATTACAGTAGAAAAGGTTGAAATATGATATGACAACCATCTTTAAATATCTGAAGGGAGATTATGTAGAACAGGGGTACCCAACCATTTTGAATTTCGGATCCCTTTTTAGAATCAATTTCCATGGCAAAGCCCCTAAGAGGCCTACCTCTATGTCTTGAAAGTTAATGGTGCTTAGGAGTAGTGTTATTTTTTGTTTTTTATTTTTTAATTTCATTCAATTTTTATTTCTTTCATTTTCCTGGAGTGGCTGCAGAGCACATGGGAATTACAAATAGAGCCCTAAGGGTTCCTCAGAACATAGGATGGGAACTGCTGAAGAGCTTGTTTTCCCTGCCCTCCCCCAACTGAAAATAGATTCAAATTACTGGTCATGAAAGAAGTTTGTTTATGGAGGATTTGCTGTAGCTGCTGTGTGTTCCATTTCAGTCCTCTTTCCTCATTATTTTTAAGGAGGAGGACCATATATCTTATCTTATCCAGTTGCGCTTGGTTGAGAAAAGATAGAGTTTTTCGCATGGCTGAAGTCTCTTTCGAGATAAAATGGGTATTATCTTACGCAAAATGCCACCGATGCAGTTGCCCAGCTGAATGCCAGACAGAAGCCGTGTTCAGCCAACTAATTTGCAAAGCTGAGAGCTTCCCAGTTTTGAAAAGAGACTGGCTGAGCGCAGCTTCTAGCCAAAAGTTAGTGAGAATTCAGCGGGGAGACGGCATCTGCGGCATTTTGCATATGATAATCCCCAACTTTATCTGGAAAGAGACTTCAATGCAGCAGGGATAAATCAGGTTTTTAAGCCATGAAATAAACTCCAATGATTCCTGGGTTCATGCTTTCCTGGATGCAAGTACCTATGAGTTCCTTCAAAGAACTTTCTGCTTTGGGCAATCTCTGCCACAGGCTTCCCAGGAATATCAATGGACAAGCTCTGGAATCCCATTTATCTTTCCAGTAGCCTGCTCACATTTTTTAAAAAAATAATCTTTATTTATAATTTATAGTAAAATACCAATATAATCACATTTCCAATGAAATCATATTTCGTTCTCTTGTCTTGTTTATTTCTTTATCAGTCTTCCTTTCCTTCTTAGGATCTTGAAGAGTACTTTTTTCCTCAAGCTAAAATTAATGTCTGTTAAACAGTCCTGTTAATTCAACTTTTTGTTCTCTCTCAGTCTCTGAGCACACATTTTTCTTATTTCCAGGTGGTGATGTGAGTGGGGGTGAAGAAGGAAGTGAGTGTCTTGTATGTGAAAGAAACGTCAGCTGCAAAGCAAGCCTTAATCTTCACACAGGAACTGACAAAGGGGAGAAATCTTTTAGGGATGGTGAGGGTAGAAAGACTGAAAATTATAGGAAAAACCTGACTTCCCATGAAACATCTCAAATAACAGAGAAACCGTTTAAGTGTATGAAACGTGGCAATAGTTTTAGGTGTAGGTCACAGTTTATACCATACCAAAGATTGCACTCAAGGGAGAAATCATTAATAGACTTAGAGTGTGGAAAGAGCTCAAGTGAAAAGACACACCAAACTTGCATTGAAGAAGGACATACAGAGGAGAAACCTTTTAAATGCTTGGAATGTGGGAAAAGCTTCAGTCGGAAGATAAGCTTCATTCGTCATCAAGCAGCTCACACAGGAGAGAAGCCATTTAAATGCTTAGAGTGTGGAAAGAGCTTCAAGCAGAAGGCACACGTAACTTCTCACCAAGCAGTTCACACAGGGGAGAAACCCTTTAACTGTTTGGAATGTGGAAAGAACTTCTCCTGGAAGAAAAATTTCATCCGTCATCAGGCAACTCACACAGGGGAGAAGCCTTTTAAATGCTTGGAATGTGGAAAAAGTTTTCGTATGAAGCAAAGCCTTACAGCTCATCAAACAATTTATGCTGTACAGCAACCATTTAAATGCATGGACTGTGGGAAAAGTTTCAGTTGGAAGAGGACCCTTGTCCAACATCAATTATCCCACACTGCAGAGAAGCCTTTTAGATGCATGGAATGTGGGAAAAGTTTCAGTTGGAAGAGAAGCCTTGTAGATCATCAAGCAACTCATGTACCTGAGAAACCATTTCAGTGCCAGGAATGTGGAAAAAGCTTTAGCTGGAAGTCAAACTTCACTCGTCATAAATTAACTCACTCTGTGGAGAAACCATTTAAGTGTTTCAAGTGTGGAAGAAGTTTCAGTCAGAAAATCCAACTCACTTCTCATGAAGCAGTTCACACAGGAAAGAAACCATTTGAATGCCAGGAATGTGGGAAAGGTTTCAGTCGGAAAAGTAACCTTGCTGGTCATCAGTTAGATCATACTGGGAGAAACCCTTCAAATGCTAAGAGTTTTGAAAGAGTTTAATTCAGAAAAGACAAATTACTATCCATCAATTAACTCATGCAGGAAAGACACTATTTAAGTGTCAAGAATGAGTTTTAGAAAATTAACTTTGCTGGGGGAAATTTCAGTCAGAAAACGTATCTTACTTTTAATAAATCTGCACACAGGGAAAATCCATTTAAATGCCAGGAGTATGGAAATGATGTCAATCAAGAACAAACAGTTACAAACTGTTCTCAAAGGGGAAAGTGCATATAGATACTTGGAGTTTAGTTTTAAAAAATCCTCTTCAAAGAGTTCATGGGAGAATCCATTGAACCTATTTAAAAATTTAGAACTTGGAAAAAGGCATAAGAAGACAAGGTACCTTTTCACATCAAAGAATTTTCAAAAGATGTTTTATGGTAGAGAAAGCTCATATTGATTTAAAAAATAATAGGACAAGGAGAACCCAGATACAAACACTGATACCATCAGTACAATGTTAGGTGAAATACTTGAAAAATCAACTGTGTTGTTTGAATGTCCGCCTTCACAAAATTCTAGAATCAACATGGGGAAAAATACTATAATAGGTTAATTAGAAGTGGTCTAGGACAATATCAAGCCAGGGAGAACATGGGGCTTTTGGCCCATGCATTGAGCCTTCAAATTTGCAGATGACACCAAATTAGGAGGAGTAGCTAATACCCCAGAAGATAGGATCAAGATTCAAAATGACCTGAATAGACTAGAAAGCTAAGAAAATGAATTTCAACACAGAGAAATGTAAGGTACTGCATTTAGGGCGGAAAAATGAAATGCACGTATATAGGATGGGGACACCTGGCTGAACAAGACTACGTGTGAAAGGGATCTGGGAGTCCAAGTAGACCACAGGTTGAACATGGGTCAACAGTGCGATGCAGTAGCTAAAAAGGCCAATGCAATTTTAGGCTGCATCAATAGAAGGTTAATGTCTAGATCAAGGGAAGTACAGTCGGCCCTTCTTATACATTGATTTTTTTTATACATGGATTCAAGCATCTGTGGTTTCAAAATGTTCATAAAAGTATAAATTTCAAATATCAAAACTTGATTTTCCATTTTTATAAGGGACACCATTTTGCTATGTCATTATATTTAATGGGACTTGAACATCCACGGATTTTGTTATCCACGGGGGATCTTGGAACCAAACCCCAGCATATAACAAGGGTCCACTGTAATAGTGCCACTATATTCTGCTCTGGTCAGACCCCGCCTGGAATATTGTGTCCAGTTCTGGGCACCACAATTAAAAAAGGACACTGAGAAACTGGAGTGTGTCCAAAGGAGGGTGACTAAAATGGAGAAGGCTCTGGAAACTATGTCCTATGAGGAACGCCTTAGGGAGCTGAGGATGTTTAGCCTGGAGAAGAGAAGGTTAAGAGGTGATATAATAGCCCTGTTTAAATACTTGAAGCTATGTCATATTGAGTAAGGAGCAAGCTTGTTTTCTGCTGCTTCAGAGACTAGAACACAGAACAATAGATGCAAGCTCCAGGAAAAGAGATTCCACCTGAACATTAGGAGGAACTTCCTGACAGTAAGGGCTGTTCCACAGTGGAACACACTCCCTCGGAGTGTAGTGGAGTCTCCTTCTTTGGAGGTCTTTAAATAGAGGCTGGATGATCATCTGTCAAGTATGCTTTGATTGAGACTTATTTCATGGCAGAAGAGGGTTGTACTGGATGGCCCTTGTGGTCTCTTCCAACTCTATGATTCTATGAAGACTGGAGTTTATAAATGAGTGGGCCATGCTAAAAAGACGAAGAGAACAACTCAGAGACGTCACAATGAAATAAATTAATCCTCTAACTAAACAATATAAGAAATCAGGATGGGTAAAAAAATTTAAAAATGGAAATCTAATAAATAAATCCTAGACTTATGTGCAAACTGCAATGGTTTGTTTAAACAGACACTGTTATGAATATGGCAACAAAAATGCATAGCTACTAATGCATTAATGAAGTGATCAAGTAGGCAAATAATCAAGGTAATTAGTAAAAATGAATTAATTTATAGCAAAGAACTGTAACAACATTTTACAGCTAACACCTCATGAGGGCCATGTCATGAGAAGTCACTTTAAGTGGGCAAGGCCATAATCATCTTAGAAGTACTTGTAGGCGGATAGTAGGCCATATAAGGAGTTAGCTGCCTCATAAAGAAAAGAATGTGTTGGCAGGTGGTGATTGGTAAAAGGGAATGTGTTGGCAAGCACTGATCAGTGGGAAAGAGCTTTACTGGGAGTGAAACTTAAAGCTGGTCCCTGCTATGGCCATGTGTCCTGATTTCGGTACCTCAGAATGTTTTGGTTAAAAGCTGTTATAATAAAAACTTTAACTCGAACCAAAAAAACAACTGGTTATTGCCTGCCTATCAGACTGGGAAGATTATCACATGGGGATGGGATAAGGACTGGATCGCTCCACCGTCCCCATCCCATCTTTAACCACAATCCCGCGAATGGCTTTCAGATCACAGGGCTGTTGTCCCGTCATTGAAGCAGCATTTCATTAATGCAAACTCCTGTTAATGCAAAATGCCAAGCAATGCCGCTTCAATGACAGGATCTGTGCAACATTTAAGTTTATCGCATGGGGCTTAAACCGCTCCCCAGCACGTTCTAACGGGGCCGAGCGGGGGCGCGCAAGGAATGCGATGGGCACCGGATGGGGCCCAAAACGCGACTTTATCGCACGGGGGGACGCCGCCACTGCCACGCGTTCCCATTGCGTCCCAATTCAGTTCCAGAGGGTGCCATTTCTGGGGATGCTTTGAAACAGTTCCCAGAAATGGCGCCCTCTGGAACTGAATTGGGACGCAATGGGAACGCGCGGCGGTGGCGGCGTCCCCCCGTGCGATAAAGTCGCGTTTTGGGCCCCATCCGGTGCCCATCGCATTCCATGCGCGCTCCCGCTCGCCCCCATTAGAACGCGCTGGGGAGCGGTTTAAGCCCCATGCGATAAACTTCAACTGTTTGAAAGTCTTTCATGCGATTGCAGTCAATCACGCTTTCCAGATGGGATAATGTCCTGATACATGCAATGGACGTCATATTAAAATCTTCTCATGGTTGCACTATGAGGACAGGACAAGGATGTTTTGTCCCCCATCTCCTGAGACTGTTCCCTAAAGGGAGGCTAGCGTGACATCACAACTCATTATGAAATACAATAGTGCTGGGAAAGGTAGATGGATGTAGAAAGAGAGGAAGACCACACGCCAGAGGGATGGCCTCTATTAAGGAGATCATGGGCCTGAATTTGGGCTTGAATTTACAGGACTTGAGCAGAGCAGTGGAGGATAGGAAGTCTTGGAGGTATCCTTGAGAGGCATGAAATAAATATACTGTTGTTGTTGTAATCTGCAGTGCAGGTGCAGGGTTTGTTTTGCATTTTAACATGCTGCACCCCACTTTGAAGAGAGGCAGGAAATAAATACATCATCTTCATCATCATTATTAGAATTAAAATCTGCAGTGCAGGTGCAGGGTAGGGTTTATGTGCTTTTATTTGAGTTTTGCATTTTAACATGCTGCACCCTGCCTTGAAGAAGGCAATAAATACATCATCATCAACATCATCATTGGAATCTGCACAGCAGGTGCAGACCTAGAGGGACAGAAGCTGTCGATGGGGCTTCTAAGGGTTCCTAGAGTGGGTAGTAATTAGGGAAGGTATGGGCTGAAGTAGGATGCTACAGCTGAGACCCCACCACTTCCAGCCCTGTGTGATACACTTCCTGTCGAAGAGTGGAGGGCAAGAGGGATTGCAAAGAGGGTGGGCAGGTAGTAGGCTCTGATGCCATTGCGCCCTTTTATGTGCAGGGAATCTGTGGGTCCTCCTGCCCTCCTCTGCATTTGGAGATCCCTCCCTCCAGGGTGCAAGCTGAGACCAGAAAGGGCAAGGCAGGGGATGATGGGATGTGCTAGAATCAGAATCGTAGAGTTGGAAGAGACCCCAAGGGCTATCCAATCCAACCCCCTTCTGCCATGCAAGAACTCACAATCAAAGCACCCACAAGAGATGACCATCCAGCCTCTGTTTAAAGACCTCTAAAGGAGGAGACTCCACCAAACTTAGTGTGTTCAAAACAGCTCTTAATAATAACAGCTCTTACTGTCAGGAAGATCCTCCTAATGTTGAGGTGAATCTCTTTTCCTGTAGCTTGCATCCATTGTTCCTATTCTCTGCAGCAGCATAAAAAAAGCTTGCTCCATCCTCAGGCCAGAAATCTCCCTGGAAGCCAAGATGACTACACTGAGTGTATCACACCACTATCAAACAGCTCTTGCTGTCAGGAAGTTCCTCCTAATGTTTAAGTAGAATAAGAAGTGGAGGAAGTTGTCCTGTTGCCAAGGTCAAAGGCGAAAGAGACAAACTCATCCAGAGGGATAGGTAAGAACTACAAAACCATCAAAGTTGGGTGCAGTGGACAGTCCCGGGAAAGGACCATGCAGAAGAGCTTGGGAGAGGGCAACCCTATCTCAGATGTACAGCTCTTCAGGCAGTTTTGTATGAGGCGGTTGAGGGCCCCAGAAGAGGTTTGCTACCAACTGCACAAACTTTGCCATCAGTGGCTGAAGCCAGAACAACACACCAAGGCTGAGATCCTAGACCTGGTGATCCTGGAGCAGTTCCTGGCTGTCCTTCCCATGGAGATGTCAAGCAGTTATCCCTTTAAAATGTAGAATTCAGGATCGCAAAATGTAGTGAAGACTGACAAGACAGCCTTAAAAGAGGCTTAGATAAACAAATGGACTATTTGGACAAATCTCTCTCTCTAGTATCAAAGGCAATAGGACTGATCACAATTGGTGACTGGGGAACAGAGGTATGAGGGTGCTGTGGCATTCCTCTTTTTCTCATGAGTTTCCCATAGACACTACTTGGACTTTAGGTTTACAACACTTCACTCCATGCATCTGATGAAGTAGACCAAGAGGCTGAGCAGACAGAGAGCTAAAAGTGGGCCGTTCCCAAGTTTTCCCGATTTGGCTGAAAACCCCACTGTCCTCATGCTAGCGGACTATGTGTTTTAGCTATCTTTTTAAACTTTTGTATGGTTTTAATGTTAATTTTATATTGTTTTAACTCAGTGATTCCCAAACCTTTGGAATTCCAGGTACTTTGGACTTCAGCTCCCAAAAGCCTAAGCTATCTTGGCCAATAGTCTGGGATTCTGGGAGCTGAAGTCCAAAACACCTGGGAGGCCAGTGTTTGCGAATCACTGAATTTAACTGCATCATTATAATTCTTTTTAAACTTTTCTTGTAACACTCTTAAAAATGTTTTCATCTTGTGAGCTGCCTTGGGTCCCTTTCCGGGAGAAAGGTGGCATAGAAATTAAATAAATTAAATAAAATAGATGCTTCCAAGGCAGGCGGAACACAGTCTGCGCAACACAGTGTCAAGCTGTGCTGCTTGGTTATTATTTTTTGCCTCCCCTCCATGCATGAACACCATCACACAAACACACTGCTTGTGACTGCCAATTACTCCCCTTGTCCTGTCCAACTGCTGTGATCAGCCCCACAGTCACACAAGCAATACATTGGCAAACAGCAGTCATGGAGGAGGCCCCATACATGGCACCCTTCAACCCATGGACCCCTGTTGAACTGGTCAGTTTGTGTATGTTTTTATTACATCCATTGCATTATTCAAGATTATCAGATCAGTAAGAGCAATCCAGCCCAACCCATTCTGCCATGCAGGAATACATGATCAAAGCACCCTCAACAGATGGCCATTCAGCCTCTCTTTAAAAACCTCCAAAGAAGAAGACTGGCCCCTTCCAAACCCTCTTCCTCCTCTTCCATTGTTTTTTTTTCCCTCTCTAGGAATCCATTTCCTATTGGGAAGCCACACAGCTACATCTTCTACAAATCCATGGTCTCTTAACCCCTTTGCTTCCTTCAGGATGAATTTTAAAAAACAATAACACACACTTGTTTCATTTTCATGTGAACCTCAGTGAACAAAGCTGCTAACATAGAAGTGTCTTTAGAACAATAACAATATTTATTTATTTTTGAAAGTTCCCCCTCATCCACTGTCCAGCTGGAGGTCTTTTTAGCAGCCTCTGCATTGGGGTGGCCAAGGAGAAATAGAGAAACACAGGCTTTAATGCTGCAGTATTTGCAGTAAACAAGGCAGCTTTCCTCGGTGTTTCGGACAAGAGTCCAGACAAGAGTATTCAAACCAACACAGTAAGGGCAGGATGTATTGAGGGGTTCAAGGCAGCGGCAAAAGAGGGAGCCGCTATAACAGATGGATTAATTAACTCAAGAAAGACAAGACTTACCAAACACACACACACACACACACCATATTTTTGTTTGGAAATTAAGTCAGAAATCTTAACTAAATGCACTTGTGATGGATTCATATTTATACCAGTTTTCAACTTTCATCTGGTAATATTCTACCAGGAGAACACTTGGCTTAAGGAGACTACGTGTTGAAAGGGATCTAGGAGTCCTAGTAGACCACAAGTTGAACATGAGCCAACAGTCCAATGCGGCAGCTAAAATGGCCAATGCGATTTTAGGAAGAAGTATAGTGTCTAGACCAGGGGTAGGCAATCTTTTTGAGCCAGGGGCCGGGTTGCTGTCTCTCAGACAACTGGGGGGCCGAAGCCAAAAAATAAATAATTAAATAATTTTTAAAAACATTAAATATATAAATAAACCAGGACAAATGTAGGACAAAATTTTCAAATGGAAAACACTTTTTTTAAAAAAATGGAGGACACACGAAAAAATTTGCTGATTTTTTTAAAAAATGTTAATATAAATACATGTTTCTGAGGCTTCAATAGACAATTGCCCCCCAAAGGCCCCGGTGGCAATCGGCGGCAGGACCGGGCTGGGGCCGGTCCCAAGGCCTTGCCGGGCCACATCCGGCCCACGGGCCGCAGGTTGCCTACCCCTGGTCTAGACCAAGAGAGGTAACAGTGCACTCTATTCTGCTCTGGTCAGGCCCCACCTGGAATACTGTGTCCAGTTCTGGGCACCACAATATAAAAAGGAGGTTGAGAAACTGGAGTGTGTTCAAAGGAGGGCAACTATCTGTCATTGGGATGATAAATCCCATTATTGTACGCCACCTTGATCCCTGGAAAGGCGGGATAGAAATAAAACTTTTATTTATTATTTATTTATTATAACTAAAATGGTGAAGGGTCTGGAAATTTTCTTAGCTTTGGCCCAACTTTCTAGTCTATTCAAATAAAACATATTATTATTATTATGTCATTTTGAATTTTGATCCTGTCCTCTGTGGTATTAGCTACTCCTCCTAGTTTGGTGTCATCTGTAAATTTGATAAGTATGCTCCCAATTCTGTCATCCAAGTCATTGATAAAGATGTTGAATAGCACTGGGCCCAGGACAGAGCCCTGTGGGACCCCACTGGTCACTTCTCTCCAGGATGAAAAGGAGCCATTGTTGAGCACCCTTTGGGTTCGGCCGGTCAACCAATTACAGATCCATTTAATAGTTCCTTTGTCTAGCCCACATTTTACAAGCTTGTTTGCAAGAATGTCATGGGAAACCTTGTCAAAGGCCTTACTGAAATCAAGATATACTATATCCATAGCATTCCCTTCATCTACCAAGCTGGTAATTTTGTCAAAGAAAGAGATTAGATTTGTCTGGCATGACTTGTTTTTCTGAAACCCATGTTGACTTTTTGTGATTATGAAATTGCCTTCTAAATGTTCACAGACTCTCTGTTTAATGATCTGCTCCCAGAATCTTTCCTGGTATTGATGTCAGACTTACTGGATGATAATTGTTGGGATCCTCATTTTTCCCCATTTTGAAGATAGGGGACAATGTTTGCCCTCCTCCAGTCTGCTGGGACTTCTCCCGTTCTCCAGGAGTTTTCAAAGATTACTGCCAATGACTGCGATATTATATTAGCCAGTTCTTTTAATACTCTTGGTTTTAGTTCATCAGGTCCTGGACTTATATTCATTTAGATTAACCAGATATTCCTGCACTCTCTCTTACTTATTCTCTGCTGAATTTCCCCTGTTCTGTCCTCTACTCCATTTTCCTGAGGTTGAGCACCCTTTTCCTTTTTTGAGAACACTGAGGCAAAGAAGGTGTTGAGTACAGTGGACCCTCCTTATCCACGGACTTGCCATCTGTGGATTCTAGCATCCATGAATGGCAAGCCCCCCATTAGTAATGGTGATGTGTTTTGTGGTCATGCCCATGGTAGGAGCCTGCAGGAGGAAGAGGAGGGCCAGCAGACAGCCCTGGGCCAGGTAGATAGGCACCCGTCACCCCAAGGGAGACTTTGCCAGGCACTGGAGGCTTAAGCAGATGAGGGTACCAGCCTGGAAAGGGGTGTGGGGTGCCCGCAATGGCCTTAGCGGAGACTGTGTTGCTGCCACAGGACTCCCGGCTAACCCAGTTGTAGGGCTGCCTCCCTTCCCCATCCCTCACGGAGCGGGTTGCATTCGCCTTGGTACTCCCCAGCTCTGCCCACTGTCCTACCACTTGCCCTGTGCCCCCTTCTGCTCCCTGGGCACCTCTTGCTTGGCTGGTAGGCAGTCCAGCCTCCACCGAGGGCACCCCATACCTTCCCTGGCTTCTAGATGTCTCTCAGAGACAGCTGGAGGATGGGGAAAGGACGGGGGAGAAGTCCTGCCTTGGAAGTCCTGTCTCTGGAGAGCAGAAGCCCTGTCTCCAGGGGCAGAAGTCCTGTCCCCAGGCACACAGCCCCCATCTGGGGGGCCAGAAACCCCATACCCAGCATGCAGACCTTAAAAGGTTCGCCATCACTGCCCTAGTGACTCACCCAAGTCTTAAAACACACCCAGTCAAGAGTGTCCTCCCAGAAACAGCTCTCCTGCTCCCTGTGCAGTTACTGGATGTTACTGTGCATTGCTATATGGACAACACAGGTACCCCTGGATATGCCACCTTGCCTTGTTATTCTCATGATACCTCCTTGGTTCTGGTATTCTGGCATCAAAATTACTGCTATTCAATGAATAGCTGTGTTGATCAATGGGTTCAGTGTGGTAGAACATGATGAACAGGTCTCTCTTTCAGACACAGTTGTAGAAAATAAAAACAGTAAGGATTTATTATATAACAATTTGCTTAAGATGAACTATTGGTACTGGGAAAGCTGCTCCTTCTTAGGACCTTAAATCATAAACTACTTACAGTGTCAACTGTTCCTCTAGGTTCCCTCATATTAATATTTCCTTATAGAATCAGCTCTTTATATCCACAGATTTTTTTTTATCCACGGATTCATCCATCCACAGCTTGAAAATATTCAGAAAATATATAAATTCCAAAAAGCAAATCTTGATTTTATCATTTTATATAAGAGACACCATTTTACTATGTCATTACATTTAATGGGTGTTGAGAATCCACAGATTTTGGTATCCATGGGGAGTCTTGGAACCAAACCTGAAAGGACACCAAGAGCCCATTGCATTTCACTTGTACAGTGGTACCCCGGGTTACGAAATTAATTCGTTCCGCCGCCGCTTTCGTAACCCGGAAACTTTCGCTAGCCGAAAAGCCCATAGGCGCTAATAGCGAAAGCCGCGATTCCGTGTGAAATCGCGCCGAAAAGCACCAAATTTTTCTTCGTAACCCGAAATAACCTTCGTAACCCGGAAATGTTTTTTTCAATGGATTTTTTTCGTAACCCGGAAATTTCGTAAGGCGGCGCATTCGTATCCCGGGGTACCACTGTATTTTAACTTGCAAGTTTTACCTCAGAAAATTCTTGAGTCTTGTTCCAGGCCACTACTTTTGTACTTTATTTTTACTTGTTTTCTTCTTACTGTAGTTATCTCTTACTACAGCGTTTGCCGCAGAAATTGCTTTAATGAGTTCAGGGTTCCTGACAGCCTCTTTTCATTGGTGAAAAATGGACTTTGTCCTCTGACTGTACACAGCAAAGTACAGAGGCTCTTTTCACATTCTTGACATTTAAATGGTGTCTGATGTCTCCCCTGTATGAGTTAATTGATAAATAGCATTTTATCCCTTCTGAATTAAACTCTTTAGGTAACTCTTCTGAGAGAAACTCTTTCTACATTCCTGGTATTTAAATGGTTCCTCCCCTGTGTGACTGCTTGACGAAAAGTGAAGGAGACCTTATGACTGAACCCCTTTCCTCACTCCAAGCATTTAAAGGGTTTCTGACTTGCATGAGTTGTCTCATGACGTGAGAGGTTTGACTTCCGACTGAACATCTTTCCACACTGCAAGCATTTAAATCGTTTCTCCCCTGTATGCCCTAATTGATGGCGTTTGAAGTCTGTCTTCCAGCTGAACCCTGTTCCACATTGCAAGCACTGAAATGGTTTCTTTCCTGTGTGAACTGCTTGATGAGAAGTGAAACAGTCCTTCCGACTGAAACTTTTCCCACATTCCAAGCATTGAAACGGCTTCTTCCCTGTGTGAGTTAATTGATGAGAAGTAAAGTGGGCCTTCCGACTGAAACTTTTCCCACATTCCAAGCATTGAAACGGCTTCTTCCCTGTGTGAGTTAATTGATGAGAAGTAAAGTGGGCCTTCCGACTGAAACTTTTCCCACATTCCAAGCATTGAAACGGCTTCTCCCCTGTGTGAGTTAATTGATGAGAAGTAAAGTGGGCCTTCCGACTGAAACTTTTTCCGCATTCCAAGCATTCAAAGGGTTTCTCCCCTGTATGAGTTCTCTCATGACGTAGGAGGTTTGCCTTCTGACTGAACATCTTTCCACACTGCAAGCATTTAAACTGTTTCTCCCCTGTGTGAGTTAATTGATGACAAGCAAGGCTACTATTCTTACAGAAACTCTTTCCGCACGCCAAACATTGAAATGGTTTCTTCTCTGTGTGAGTGAACTGATGATTTGTGAAGCCTGACTTCCGACTGAACCTCTTTCCACATTCCAAGCACTGAAATGGTTTTTCCCCTGTGTGAATGAATTGATGACGAGCAAGGTGTTCCTTTCGACGGAATTTCTTTCCACATTCCAGGCATTTAAATGGTTTCTCTCTTCTGTGAACTGTATTATGTGGAATGAGCTGTATCTTCTTTCTGAAGCTCTTTCCACATTCCAGGCTCTTCAAAGGTTTCTTACCTTCACAGTAAGTCTGGTGTGTCTTCTGCCTTGGACTCTTTCTACACTCCAAACCTATTAATGACTCCTCCCCTGAGTGCAATCTTTGGTGTGACATAAACTGTGACCTACATTTGAAACTCTTGCCACATTTCCAATGTTTAAATGGTTTCCCAGTTATCTGAGAGGTTTTATGAGAAATCAGTTTTTTCCTATAACTACGCTCACCATCTTTATAAGTTTGCTCCCGTATGTGTGTCCTCCTGTGAACATTAAGGTTTGTTTTACAGCTGAAGCTTCTCCCACATACAAGACAAAGACACTCACTTCTTTTTTCATTCTCATTCACATCACCACCTGGAAATGAGAAAAACATGCAGTCAAAGCACAAGAGAGGACAAAAAATTTGAATTAAATGGACATTATTGTGAGCAGGCTACTGGAAAGACAAATGAGACTCCAAAGCTTCACCATTGACATTCCTGTGAAGCCTGTGGTAGAGACTGCCCAAACTAGAAACCTCTTTGAAGGAGCTCCTAATTGCTTGCATCCATCAAAACATGAATCCAGGAACTATCTTCTCTCTCACCTATGCTCAACTGGGCTTGCTGCCAGATATTCTACCTTAAAATAATGAGGAAGGGGAATAGCAATGTGTTGTACAGTTGCTACAGCAAATCCTCCATAAATAATGTCTATTATTATGGATGTTATGGATATAAGGGATGTTTGTGTTGGCTTAGTGGTTAAGACACCAATTCTGACAATTGGAAAACTGGAAGGTTGGCACGAAAACTGAGGCACAAATGCCGCATTATGGGGTGAATTCCCATCACTAGTCCTAGCTTCTGCCATCCTAGCAATTCAAATGCATGCAAATGCAAGTAGATAAATAGATGTCACTTTGGAGGGAAGGTAATAGGGTTTGGTGCAGTCATACTGGCCACATGACCACCAGAGTTGTAGCTGTGGTTTGTTTGGAGCAGCTGGAGTAACAGTAGTTGATATGGAGAGTTGGAGAGTAAGTGTGTGTAAATATTGTATTAAAATGTATATATTGCAACTGATGACAAAAGCCTCCAGAACTTTGGATGAATCAACTGCCTGTGAGTCGCCTCCTTGTGTATGTGAAAAATGGTCAGTGCACTGCCAATACCAATAGCTGAGTGTATTGGCTGCATCTGGGTGACTTGAACTCAACTGCACTGGGAGTTGGTTTTTCCCTTGCCAACACATTAATTAAAAGACAAACATTAATAACAGCTACCAACAACTTTACCAGCCCACTCCATCACCTTAAACAAGCTAATTTAATCTAGTATAAAGAGAAGGGAGTCTTACCCAGAGAGGCCACAATCTTCAAATTCTCCCCCATGACATCTCTATGCAGGGCCCTCTGATCTGGATCCAGAAAGTCCCACTCCTCCTCGCTGAAATACACAGCCACTTCCTCAAAGGTCACCTAAAAAAAAGATACCCATCAACCAAACATACTGAAGACCATCAGGAAAGAAAATGAAGTAGGTTAGGGCTGCTGAATACAATTTAATTTTTGGTGTAGCAGCACTCAAGAGTCACTGTAGTGAACAACTTTGACTAAATAAAAATGGAAAAGGAGTAGTTCTGCCTGGCCTGAAGAGAGAAACAGGGACCCAGGGCACCCAGCCTGACCCCTTCCTGGCCCTTCCAGAGAATTTGGCCCATACCTGATCCAGGTACACAGGTGTTCTCAGTGCATCAAAAGGAAGAGGGAAGCTGGGATCTATTGGCAATGGCTGTGTTTCGTTGCCTGGAGGGAAAGAAAAGGCTGAACTGTTCCTCTGCTTCTGACTAATGTAAGAAAAGTTAAATTTTGTTGATTCCTTGCTGGTTCCCATACTCCTCTACTTAGCCAAATTCTATTGTGCTGTGAGAGTCTCCTAAATTCATTCTAAAACTCCATATCCTTTATTCTTTAAGCAACTATTTGTTTGACTTGATCATTACCTAGTGATAACAAGATTAAAGGAGAGAGTCCATAAGAAGCCAGCTTATATTCTACTGCTTGTTTTCAGGGTGAGGAAAAATTATCTGCTAGGACTAATAGGGTTACACCAACTGGAATTGAATTTTTAGCCAATAATTTATCATCAGCTTCCAGGCCCACACTTGAATTAATGGAATTCCTATCTCAAGCTTTAACTGGGCATTTGATATACCTTTGGATGCAGCCAAAATTGATCAAAGGAATTTTGTTTGAACCATTTCCTAAAACACCTTCTTCATATAAATTAATATCTAAGCCACAAAGAGAATTTGGGCTAATGTTTTGGTCTCAAAAAGTTTTAAAGGTGCAGGTATTAATTGTCTTCTGCCAGAATTTTTTTTAATGGCATTCACTGACCTGAGGGTCATAATTCTGATGCATGTTCCTAATACATTTTCAGTGGAAGACCACCCCAAGATATTTAAATACATTGATCTAATTTATACCCTTCTACTTTCCAAAAGTACTACCTACAGAATTTTTGATTTATCAAAGTTAAGAACCAAGTGGTTTAGTCTACAGTAATAGTGTTGCAACATTTGCTCTTTTCAATCCAATCGGGATTTGTGAAATTAGAGCAGCATTGTCAGCATATAGGAGGATCAGAATTTTGTGCTGTGCTAGATTGGGTGCATGAGTATCCATGTTATGTAAGAGGTCCATGAATGAATTAATGTAAAGATAAAAAAGAGTGGGGGCAAGAATACAACCCTGTCACACTCCTCTTTGCACAGTTGAAGCAAAACATTTACTGCCTATGGATCCCTTCCCCACTTGGGCTCAGTAGAGCAAACATACAATCTATTTATTCCAACTCTATGATTCTATTTCAGGCACACTCAAGATGAGGAGACTAATCTGGGAAGCACCCACTGATTCTTTACCCATTATGGTGGTGCTTTTCTCATCTTCCTGTACCATCCACTTGCACTGGACTCTCTTTCCAGAGTCTGAAAGAGCCTTCTTTGCCACAGGAAAATCACCAGCCTCTTCTACAATGAGTCCCTTGGAGAGGAAAAATAGTAGCAAGGATCACAAAGAGAAAGATCAGGAAAGATAAAAGATCAGGAGGGTGTTTGGATTTTCTCTCCATGATGATTTCCAGAAAATATTGAGCAGTAGATTTGACTGGAGGCTTACAATATCTTTGAAATTCCTAGGATAAAACTCTTTCTCACCTGCTGCTTTTCCTGCTTCCTCTCCTCTGCCTGGCTTAGGAGGAAACCTTCGGCCAGAGCCACTGCCTGGGAACTGGTCTCTGCCCCACATTCCCTGACCCAGGCTGCCATCTCTGGGGGAAGGACAACAAGGAACTGCTCCAGGACCACCAGGTCCAGGATTTGAGCCTTGGTGTGTCTCTCTGGCTTCAGCCACTGATGGCAAAGAGTGTGGAGCTGACTCAAAACCTCTCGAGGCCCATCAACCTCCTTGTAGCAGAACTGCTTAAAATGCTCCTGCTGTAGCTCTGAATGGAACATATCTTCTGTCAGCCTCTTCTGCATGGTTTCTCTGCAGAATAATCCACTGCTCCCAGCTGGAAGACATGGAAGGCCTTTTCCTAACTCAGAGCAACCTAGACCTTGCTTTTCCATCTTTGACTGATGCTCCTAGACAGGTTCCGATACAGCCAAAGAGCTCTTCTCCCTCTTGCCAGATCTCCCCTCAAAGCAAAAAACTGGGGACATCATTCCTAGAAAGAAAAAATGTTTCATGAATGAGTTATGGTGAATGCTCTCTTGAAGTAGAGATGATTAATGCTCACTTTCACTCTAGATAATAAATAAAACTTTTATTTGTATCCTGCTTTTCTGTAACTAGACAATCAAAGCGGCTCACAACATATTAAAATCCACATTTACAACATTGTATCCAAAATCCCCCCCTTAAAACAGGATTAAACATGTTACAATTAAACTAGCTATTAAAACATAATAAAAAAGAAAGAAAGAAAATATGTACAGTATGACGTGGACAGATGGTGGGCTGATACATGATGTGGGGGGCAGTCATTCTGTGGCCGGGCACTTTTTATTCAGGAAAGGCCTGCCGGAAGAGATCCATCTTGACAGCTTTTTTAAAGCTGTCTAAGCTGGCAATTTGGCGGATCTCATCTGGCAGCAATTGCAGAGAAGGCCCTCTGGGAAGTAACAATTAGTCTGGTTTTTAAAGGCTGCAATAGATTCTTTGGAGATATTTGCTCCTTCTCTCCTCTATATAGCAGACCAACACAATGACTGAAGAAAAAGCTAGAGAAGGTGTCTTTTCCTTCTGGGTCACAGACTGAAACCTTATCCCTATCCAGCATTCATCCAATAGCTGTGTTGCTATCAACTCATTCTTCAGTCCCTCTGCTTCCCCATATGCATCTCTGCCAGGCCTGCCTTTAAAGTTCTTCATCATTTATTTATTCATTTATTCATAAATTGTGAGTGACCTATCAAATTCTATGGCTATGGGGGGGGGGGGGACATTTTTAATCATTATGCAAAGTTCAAAAGAATTGGGAGCATACTTATCAAATTTGCAGATGACACCAAATTAGGAGGAATAGCTAATACCCCAGAGGACAGGATCAAGATTCAAAATGACCTGAATAGACTAGAAAGCTGGGCCAAAGCTAACAAAATGAAATTCAACACGGAGAAATGTAAGGTATTGCACTTGGGGCGGAAAAATAAAATGCACAGATATAGGATGGGTGATACCTGGCTGAATGAAACTACGTGTGAAAGGGATCTAGGAGTCCAAGTAGACCACAAGTTGAACATGAGTGAACAGTGTGATGCGGCAGCTAAAAAGGCCAATGCTATTTTAGGCTGCATCAATAAAAGTATAGTGTCTAGATCAGGGGTAGGCAACCCTTTTGAGCCGGGGGCCGGGTTGCTGTCCCTCAGGCGACTGGGGGGCCGAAGCTGGGGGTGGAGCTTCAACCCTCCAGGGCGGGGCTGCATGCCGGGGGGTGGAGCTTCCACCCTCCAGGGGAGGGGCCACATGCCGGGGGCGGAGCTTCCACCCTCTGGGGGCCAGGCCTCTGCATCTTTGCTGGCCCCTGACGGGGCCCCAGGCCCCATAAGAGACCGGCAAAAAAGCTGGTGGGGGCCGCCAGTGCAGGAGGGCCCCCTGGAGGGCCCCAGCGACGGCACCGGGCCTCCCAGAGGCCACCTGCCACCGTCAGAGCCCTCATGGAGGGCCCCAGAGACGGCAGCGGGCCCCCCAGAGGCCCCCTGGCGCCCTCGGAGCCCTCCTGGAGGGCCCCAGAGAGGGCAGCAGGCCTCCCAGAAGCCCGCCGCCACTGCCGCTGCGGCCGCCCATCACCGCTTTTCACCGCTCTGGGCGCCGCCATTTTGGGCGAAAAAATGGCGGCACCCATAGCCCCAGAGGCCGCTATGGCCGCCACCATTTTGCCGCCCAAAATGGCTGCGCCCAGAGCGGCGAAAAGCCGTGACGTGCGGTTGCGGCGGCGGCAGCGGCGGCAGCATCAGCAGCTAGGGGCCAGGCGGCAAGCCTCCGCAGGCCGCATTCGGCCCGCAGGCCGGAAGTTACCAATCCCTGGTCTAGATCAAGAGGAGTAATAGTGCCACTGTATTCTGCTTTGGTCAGGCCCCACCTAGAATATTGTGTCCAGTTCTGGGCGCCACAATTCAGAAAGGGCATTGAGAAACTGGATCGTGTCCAAAGGAGGGTGACAAAAATGGTGAAGGGTCTGGAAACCATGCCCTATGAGGAACGACTTAGGGAGCTGGGGATGTTTAGCCTGGAGAAAAGAAGGTTAAGAGGTGATATGATAGCCCTGTTTAAATATGTGAAAGGATGTCATGTTGAAGAGGGAGCAAGCTTGTTTTCTGCTGCTCCAGAGAACAGGACCCGGAACAATGGATGCAAGCTACAGGAAAAGAGATTGCACCTCAACATTAGGAGGAACTTCCTGACAGTAAGGGCTGTTCGACAGTGGAATGCACTTCCTCAGAAGGTGATAGAGTCTCCTTCCTTGGAGGTCTTTAAACAGAGGCTGGATGGCCATCTGTCAGGGATGCTTTGATTTGGATTTCCTGCATGGCAGGGGGTTGGACTGGATGGCCCTAGTGGTCTCTTCCAACTCTACGATTCTATGATTCTATTAAAAGAGGGCGACTTAAATGGCGAAGGGTCTGGAAACTATGCCCTATGGGAAATGACTGAGGGAACTAGGTATATTTAGTCTAGAGACGAGATTGTTAAGAGGTAATATGATAGCCCTGTTTAGATATTTGAAGGGATGTCACATTGAGAGTGGACCAAGCTTGTTTTCTGCTGCTCCAGAGAACAGGACCCAGAATAATGGATGCAAGCTACAGGCAAAGAGATTCCCCCTCAACATTATGAGGATTTTACTGACAGTAAGAGCTGTTTGATAGAGGAACACACTCCCTTGGATGGTGAAGGAGTCTCCTTCTTTGGAGGTCTTTAAACAGAGGCTGGATAGCCATCATTCGGGTAGGGTTTGATTGTGAGTTCCTACATGGCAGGGATAGGAATGCATGGCCCTTGTGGTCTCTTCCAATGCTATGATTCTATAATTCTATGTGATATGATAGCCCTGTATTGAAGGGTTGTTATATTGAGGATGGAGCAAGCTTGTTTTCTGTTGCTCCAGAGACTAGGGCACGGAGCAACTGATGCAAAGTACAAGAAAAGAGATTCCACCTTGACATTAAGAAGAACTTCCTGAAGGTAAGAAATGTTTGATAGTGGAACACATTGCCTTGGAAGGTGGAGGAGTCTCTTTTTTTGAAGATTTTTAAACAGAGGTTGGATGGCCATCTGTCGGGGGTGCCTTGACTGTGAGCTCCTGCATGGCAGAACGGGGTTGGATTTCTTGGGATTTCTTCCAACCATGATTCTATGAATGAGACACAAGGCAGCTTACAACATATTTTAAAACAATATACTGTAGGTTAAAAATATGCAAAAGCATCATCAAAAGTATAAATGAAAATAAAAAGCAAACAATATAAAATCATAAAACTCTAAAAACATTAATATTCTTGATCTTAATGTTGGACAAGGCCTGCTTTGTCTCTTGCTAATGATGATACTTCTTTCTGATACTGAAACCTTGCTTCCTTCCGACCAAAGCTCATGGGCTCTGGATACCTGAGCACCATTTGCCCATTAGCTAAAGCAGAAGAGTTTGCTCTCAACAAAGACCTGGCCTTCTTCTCTGCCTTTCCTAAGCAGAGATGCCCAGCCAATGCCCAGACCTCCCACTGTATTTAACAGCAGCATGTCTTCTTCTGTGCTCTTCCCAAGGAATGGATGGCAGCCTCATGCTGGGTCCGAGGGAAAGAGGAGGAAGGGTCCCCCCATAGAGCTGGAAAGGGCCCCATAGAGCCCCCAAAGTCCTTCCCTCTCCATGAGGGACTCTTCCTCCTCCTCCTCTGATCCTGAACTGATCCTGTGGAAAAGGAGGAGGGCTGGGATGGCACCCTTCAGGCCTTCTGCTCAGTCTCTCCACAGAAGATCTTTCAAAGGGGAGGCAGGGCAGTCTCTCCCATTTTCCATTTATTCATAAAATGTTATTGACCTATCAAACTCTGTGGCTGTAGGGAAAAAGCAATGTTCCTTTTTAGTTTGTAACATGCCTTTCTCTGGATAATAGGCCTCCTGGCAACTAATAACACATTTAAAACAATCCAAATCAAACATTCAATTCCCATTCCTTAGTGTGTGTGTGTGTGTGTGTGTGTGTGTATATATATATATATATATATATATATATATATATATAGAGAGAGAGAGAGAGAGAGAGAGAGAGAAGGACTTCCCAGCAGAGAAGAGATCTTTAACCCAAGAGTCCTGCCTCCTTCCCAGAAGACAAAAGGCATCCATCTCCTCAGAGAGAGAGGTTTGAACCCAGGAACACTGGCTTTAGGCACTTTGCTTTCACTCTTTAGCTGAACAATGTAATATTCAAAGCAGAAGGAGAGGAAGGAAGGAAGGAGTGAGAGAGAGAGAAAGAAAGTGGAAGGAGGGAGAGAGAGAGAAAGAAAGAAAAAAGAAAGAAACAGGTGAAGAACAAGCAGATTTACCACTTAAAGAGGCTCAGGAGATGCCTCAAGCGCAGCCAGGCTTCTTCTTCTCTCTCCAGGAGGCTCCCCTTCCCTTCCCTCCTGGGCTCCCAAGGGCTGATCCAAGAAGATTCGCACTCAGGACCGGAAGAGGAGGAGAGCTGGAAACCCTTCCTCCTCCTCCTCAGTTGTCTTTTTCCTCTCTAGGAATGCATTTCCTTCTTTTTAACCCTTGGGAAGCCAAAGAGCTCCATCTTACTCTGGGGATCCAGAATCTCTCATCCTTGTTTGTTTAATTTTAAAACTTTTATTCAGTTTTCAGTAGCCCTAAGAGAACAAAGCCACTGACACAAACACACCATTGAAAATGGTCCCTCCTCCTCCTCTGTCCAGCTGGAGACCTTTTAGCAGCATCAGCCTTGAAGGTGGCCAAGGAGGGATGGAGGAATGCAAGCTTTCCAGGTGAAGCTGCAGCATCAGCCTCTCTGCAGGAAGCAAAACCAAAAAGCTGGAGCTGGGAAAGGAGGAGAGTTTGCTCTGGGTGACTCTTCCATGGCTGAATGTGTGGAAAGACAATGGCAGCTCCCTCCAGAACCCCTGACTAGTAGAGCATGTGTGAAGGGCAAAACAGAGGCTGCATCCACACTGCTGAAATAATCCAGTTTGACACCACTTTAACTGCCAAGGCTCAGAGCTAAGGGATTCTGAGATCTGTAGTTTTGTGAGACTTCTCTGTCAGAGAGCTCTGATGCCACAACTACAGTTCCCAGAATTCCATACCATTGAGCCATGGCAATTAAAGCAGTGTCAAACTGAATTATTTCTGCAGTGTGGATGCAGAATAAGAACAGCAGCAGTTGGTCAAAAGGCAGACCTGTAACTAACATCATTGGAACATTCTTTTACCAATCTGATTTTAACACCTTTGCCACAAAATGTATCACTGGTTTTTGATTTTGGGAGTTATTGTGCATTGCTAAATGGCCAACATAGCTACCCCTAGATATGTCCCTTTGCCTTATTACCCTCAAGATCCCTCCTTGGATCTGGTTTTCTGGCATCAAAACTAAGTAGCTGTGTTGCTCAGTGGGTTCAGTGTAGTAAAGCGGGATGAAAAGGTCTCTCTCTTTCAGTTCTTGAATGAAAACAGTCAGACACAGTTCTAGAAAATAAAAGCAGTAAGGATTTATTATACAACAATCAGGTTAAACAATAACTTCTACTACTGGGAAAGTTGAACCTTCTTAGATCCTAAATCATAAGCTATTGCCTTTTCAATATAATTTCTGTATTAATAAAGTCATGTTTCAAATCAAGGTCCAGATCCAAACTGATCTTGGAATCTAAGCAGGGTCAGCTCTGGTTAGCACTTGGATGGGACGCTGCCAGCAAATACCAGGAGCTGAAGGTTATATTTCAGAGGAAGGAACTAGCAAACCATCTTTACATATTCCTTCCTAATAAATTCCTAGGAAATTCATGGAGTTGTTGTAAGTCAAAAAGTGAGTTCAAGGCACATACATTCACACACAAGGTGGGTTTTCACTGAGACTCCCTCAAGGCTACTACTTTGTCATCCATTTGGTGACTCTGCCTCTTTAAAGATATAAATCTGAGGTTCAGGTAACTACCATTCCATATTGTAAAGGTCTTGGGGTTGCCTTGTCAACTGTTCCTATGTTTCCCTCATATCAATATTTCCTTCAATTTAACATGTAGTTTAACTTGCCATTTTTACCTCACAAAATGCTTGAGTTTTGTTCCTAGCCCCTTCTTTTGAACTTTATTTTTGCCTGTTTTCTAGTTACTGTGGCAATCTCTTACTACAACGTTTACTTCAGAAATTGCCTAATGAGTTCAGGGTTCCTTCCAGACTCTTTTCATGGATGGAAAGTGAACTTTGTCTTCTGACTGAAATTTCCCACAGCAAGGCACCGAAACCCTTTTTACATTCTTGACTTTTAATGGTGTCTTCCCTGTAAGAGTCAATGGATAAACAGCAATTCTCTTTTCTGAATAAACTTATTTCCACACTCCTAGCATTTATATAGTTTCTTCCCTTTGTGATGTAATTGATGACGGTTAAGGCTCCTCTTCTGACTGAAACTCTTTCCACATTCCTGGCATTTAAATGGTTTCTCCTCCATGTGAATTACTTGATGAGAAGAAAGCTGATCCTTTTCATTGAATTTCTTTCCACATTCCAGGCATTTAAAGGGTCTCTCCCCTGTATGAGTTGTCTCATGACGAACAAGGTTACTCTTTCGATTGAACCTCTTTCCACACTCCAAGCACTGAAATGGTTTCTCCCTTGTGTGAGTTAATTCATGACGAACAAGGTTACTCTTTCGATTGAACCTCATTCCACACTGCAAGCACTGTAGTGGTTTCTCCCTTGTGTGAGTTAATTCATGATGAGTTAAGCAGGACATCTGAGTGAATTTCTTTCCACATTCCAGGCATTTAAAGGGTCTTTCCCCTGTATGAGTTGTCTCATGACGTGAGAGGTTACTCTTTCGATTGAACCTCATTCCACACTGCAAGCACTGATATGGTTTCTCCCTTGTGTGAGTTAATTCATGACGAGTTAAGCATGACTTCTGACTGAATTTCTTTCCACATTCCAGGCATTTCAATCGCTTCTCTCCTGGGTGAGTTGATGAAGGAATGAGGTTTAATTTCTCGCTGAAGCTCTTTTCACATTTGCCATCTGTATGCGTCGTCTCATGACATGAGAGGTTTGCCTTCTGACTGAACATCTTTTCATATTGGAAGCACTGAAACGGTTTCTCCCCTGTATGCGTTGTCTTGTGACGTGAGAGGTCAGCCTTCTGACTAAATGTCTTTCCACACTCCAAGCATTTAAATATTTTCTCCCCTGAATGATCTAACTGATGATGACCAAGGGTACTCTTTTGACTGAAACTCTTTCCACATTCATGGCATTTAAAGGGTTTCTCCCCTGTAAGACTTAATTGATGACGAGTTAAGTATGACTTCTGATGGAACCGCTTTCCATATTGCAAGCAAGGAAACGGCTTGTCTCCTGTGTGAGTTTCTTGATGATGAATAAGGCTTGTCCTTGAATTGAAGTTCTTTCCACACTTCAAGCATTTAAATGACTTCTCTCCTGCATTAATTGCTTGATCATGAATGAAGCTTATATCCCCACCAAACTGCTTTCCATATTCTAAGCATTTCAAAAGTTTCTTCCCTGTATGTCCTGCTTCATAGTTAAACTGGTGTATCTTCTGCTTTGGGTTCTTGCTACACTCCAAACCTATTAATGATTTCTCCCCTGAGTGCTGTCTTTGGTGTGACATAAAGTGTGACCTACACCTGAAACTTTTGCCACATTTACAACATTTAAATGGTTTCTCTGTTGTTTGAGACGTTTCATGGGAAATAAGGTTTTTCTTATAACTACTCTCTCCATCTTTAAAAGATTGTTCTCCTATGTGTGTTCTCATGTGAAGATTAAGGTTCGATTTACAACTGAAGCTTCTCCCACAAACAAGACAATGACATTTACTTCCGTCTGCATTCCCATTTATATCATTACCTGGAAATGAGAAAAATATGTGGTCAAAGTACAAGAGAGGTTAAAAATCCAAAATAAAATGACTGCCTAACACACATTATTGTGAGTGGGCTACTGGAAAGACAAATGAGACCCCAGAGCTTCTCCATTTACATTCCTGGGATGCCTGTGGCAGAGACTGACCAAAGTAGAAAGCTCCTTGAAGGAGCTCCTAGTTGCTTGCATCCATCAAAACATGAACCCAGGAACTATTCTCTCTTTCAACTGGTTTGCTGCACTGTGTTTCACAGAGGCCACAGCAAATCCTCCATAAACAAAATCTGTTATTGTTAGTATTTTATTTTCTATCCTGCCTTTCACTAAAACTGTGTCTTTATAAAGGTTACTCTGTTCTGCATTGGTCACCCCTCATATGAAGTACTGCATCTAGTTTTGGGAGTAGCATGAGAAGAAGGGAATACGAACGTTGGTACTTACCCGTGATACGTTCATTTCCAGCAGACAAGGGTCCTAGCATCCTGTATTCTGGGTTTAGCTCCTCCTATTTGCTCCTGTAGGCAGGGACAATAAACAAAAGACCGTCCCCTATATAGGGAGGGGCTAGCCCCCCTGAGCCTCAGTCAATAACAAGCCAAGCGAGTAGTAAGGTAAATCAAGGAACTGAACTTTAGTAACCTCAGCCAAGGGTTAACTAGAACACCTTAGAAAAAACTAGTCCAAGAACAAACAAGAACTCAGAAAAACCAATCCAGCAACAAGAAGAAGAACAAGGCAGGTCCACCAACAGGCAGGCAGGGTCGGAGGCCTCAGGCAGCACCCAGGTGGGCAGGATGCTAGGACCCTTGTCTGCTGGAAATGATCGTATCACGGGTAAGTACCAACGTTCATTTTCCCAGCAGACAGGGTCCTAACCTCCTGTATTCTGGGATTTACAAAAGCCCTCTCGAACTGGGAGGGAGGTGCTGCTAGGAGACTGTGGCCCCTGACACAATCTGTTGGAGGACCCTCCTTGCAAATGATGCCTCAGCGGACTGAGATACGTCCAGTTTGTACTGTCTTATGAAGGTCGAAGGCAACTTCCATGTGGCTGCCCTGTAAATGTCTGACAGAGAGGCGCTAGTGGCCAGGGCCGCAGAGGTAGATGCACTCCTGGATGAGTGAGCCATCACCCCCTCAGGTGGAGCGACATCAAGAGTTCGGTAGCTCTCTTAAATACTAGACCTGACCCACCTATTCAGAGTTTTTTTTTTAAAGGATACATACAAGACATAAAGTTAATTCTAGTATCACATAAACTATATATTGAGATCATAATCATGATGCATTATCAAACATAAATACTTCTCCAATTACTAACGTGTTTTCTATGTACCTTATGATTTTTCCCCCTTTTATTACATCCCAAATCCCCTTACCCTTTTTCCCTTCCATCCCTCCCACCCTTGAACAATTAGTTTTTTCTTGACTTGTTTCTCGAGCAATATTATAATTGCATTCTTACTACTAGTGGTCGTTACCGACTTTGGTTGATATTGGTTTGTGATTTGTTATTGGTATGTTATATCATACCTCTTACATCTCTTACTATAGTACTTGGAGTTACTGTTTATAGTTGAAACATATAGAAAATCATACTTAGAGAACAAGAAAGGTCGCATACATAAATAAAATTTTTGTTGTTATTTAAAGCCTACAGATATTTTTGCATTTATTGTTACTGTGAGGTATAGAGGGCTGCTAATTCCAGATATCATATCCAAATTTTGTTGAGGCAGATACCTTGCACCCCAAAAAGCCTGGGAGAAAGGAAACAACCCTAAGGTTGAAGTCCTCTTGATGTAGATTTTGAGGGCTCTGCACACATCCAATGTGTGCCAGGTCTTTTCCAAGTCCTTCTTAGGATCGGGGCAGAATGAAGGCAGGAGAATGTCCTGTGACACCTGAAAGGCTGAGTTGACCCTAGGCACGAAGGTAGGATCTGGACGAAGGCACACTAAGACCGGCCTAAAAATATACAAGTCCTTACGTACCGACAGGGCCCCAGCTCTGACACCTGTCTGGCAGAGGTAATGGCCGCGAGGAAGATGACCTTGAGGGAGAAGTGTCTGAGGAAGGCCTCCCGAAGGGACTTACTCAGCCCAACCATCAGCGCCTTTAAGACCATGTTCACACCCCAAGTTGGAAAACGATGTCTGGTGGGCTGGCCCTGTTGGAAACTCCCCTCAACAGCCTATTAATGTGAGGATGGCCGCCATTTTAGCTGCTCTCGTATGGAGCATAACCAACGTGATGGCAGACACCTGCCTTATAACCATGTTGGGTCAAGTCCTTAATGTCATCTTGGATGGACTATAGCAGGTCAGCCACTGAAAACCTGAAGCAGTTGATGAGAACTTGTCTAAGCAGTGGATTATGTGATCAATCAGAATAGAACCTGATCTAATCTGGACCTATGGCAGCTTCCAGCCTATCACTGATCACCTTGTCAACTGGTTATAGCAATGAAGGTGATATTAAGGTGATTTAATTTGTAGTAATTAAGACTTACCACTCTGAAAGAGGAATGTTAATGTCTGACCTCCAATTAAAATTTCAAAACAATGTGCAGTTCTTTACTGGAACATCTGTGAACCTGTGTAAAATAAGACTAATCCCATGGTTAGGCAAAGAAGACACTGGATTAACCTTTATCTCACAGACATTGGTGAGTCCATACAGAAGCATAGATGACCTCTGTGTTAACAGGGCCTGTGGTCAGAATTAAGTCTGATTTCATCTGAGGCTGAACTTGTCTAGAGGCTTCAAAAATCACCCCAACTCCATGCAGCAGACTATCATCAACCTGTATGAAGGCTGAGGGGTCTCCCGGCTGAATGAACTGCTGATTAAGGAGTCACGAAAAGGGAACAGAGGGCTTGACAAGGATAGCCCTCTGGTATCGAATTTTGAGGAGAGAATTTTCTCCATGAAAAGGATCTGACAAAGGAACACAAACCTAAATTTTAAATAGTATAGTGGGCCCTCGATATGTACTGGCGTTGAATTCAGGACTTTGCATGGATACCAGATCCATGGAAGTTGAAGTCACAGAAAATATGCTAGCAGAAAAACAAGGCATAGGCACTAGGAAGTACATTTTCCCAGCCTCAGAAGGCAGTGGACAATGGTGTTGTTTGGGCCAGACCTTGGCATGAAACCCAGTCAGGGATAAGACACCCACACAGCAGTTAACCTTATAACAATAAAATCATAGAATCATGGAGTTGGATGAGACCACAAGGGCCATCAAGTCCATCCCCCTGCCATGCAGGAAATCACAATCAAAGCATGCCTAACAATATGCAAAGGAATTTGTAGCACCCTGAGACCACTAAAAGAAAAAGATTGGCAGCATGAACCTTCATGGCCTTGAGCCCAACTCATCATATGCATGATAGACCTTGTTACAATAGGTCTTCCAAGCCAGGCAGCAGCTGAATGGCAAGTCCATCAGCAGGCATTCTTATTTAAAATGTAACTATCTAGCCAAGGTAAGAGGTAATTGTGATCTTTGTGGCAGACTCTTCAGGGCTCTGCAGGATGTCTGAATGGGATTTGAAGCAACCCCTTAGCAGAAAACCCTGATTATATTGTTTTAAAACACTCATGGAGGAAGGGGGGGAGTCTCTTCCCCATGGAGAGGAGGCTGTTTGTCTGTTTGTTTTGAAAAGAATTTTTCTTAACCCCCTGAATTAGTGAGGGAGAGCCTTCTCATAGAAGAAACTGTATTTTTTTCCTTCCCTTTAACAGACATCTCTCCAAGAAAGAAGGGAAGGCAAGGGAAGCCACCTCTCCTGAGGCTAGCTGACTGAGGTTCCCTGTGTTTTATAACAGGAACATAACCCTTATGACAATAAAGTGGAGCTTGGTTGGTCACCTTAATCCAATATATCTATCACATCATATGAGTTGTTTTTACCAAAGATCCTCAATGCATGTAAGCATTAGAGGCCTGCTGAGTGACCAGAGGCCTTCTCCTTGCTTGAGTCACCCTGTTTATTAGCATTTAAATGAATCTATATTGTTAAAGCTTATGCTCTCAATGAGAAGTGCTATGGCTGAAAACAAAGGAGGTAGAAGCATGTGCTCATCTTATGTCTTAGGCTGTTCCAGCAAAGGCAAAAAGGCTCTGGCCCTAATGGAGACAGAGATGGAGGCCCATGAAGAAGGAAGAAAAATCATCATGTTGGCTTATGGCTAGCCCCTTCCCTTGTTGATTTAGTTTCCAAGCATCTTCTCTGGCCTGGAAAAAGGAGAGGGGGTAAGCAGAAACAGCACAACTCAAACTTCATGGGTTAACAGTAATAAAATGAACACCAGCAAAAGTTAACCAGTATCCCTTGTAAATCTGAACCCCCCAGACCTGTTGCTCTGGGGGCTCTCCCCTCCTTTATTTGTCCCATCAAGGGAGGCTGCCTGGGCAGTAGCCTCTTCCAGGCACTGAGGAAACTGCTCCTGGGTTAGCAGTGCCCAAAGACCATTGGTAATCATGGGTAGATAGCTGTATATGGCCTGTAGTGTAGCCCTGATATTCACAGGGCATTTTGTTTTATTTATGTTTGAAACAGCCCCAACATCAAGCTGGGGTTTACAAGCTTAGCCCTTATTATCTCAGGCAGGCTTTATAGTAACCTGGCTGCATTATAGAACTGACATGGCCCGCAACTCCCTGCCCACTTGCATAGGTAGCTGGGAAGGATAGAGGGGCTGCTGTAGGACATGGCCCCCCATTTACCTGAGGTATGTCTGTATCCTGAGAAAGGATAATCTCTGATGGAAAGGAGAGGCCAAGCGCTCAAGCTGTTCTCTCAAGAGTGCCACAGTTTGGGGCAGCCAAACACAATTGGGGGTGAAGGGAACTCTCCACCCATGATATCCACAAGTGGTTACCCCTTTTTGTTGTTGTAATTTTTTGGGAGGGAACACAGGAGGATTTGTATCCATGTGCTCTCTCATAGTATCCTTGGGTTGGAATAAACCCCAAGGGTCATCCAGTCCAACCCCATTCTGCCATGCAGGAACTCTCAATCAAAGCATAACCGATAGATGGCCCTCCAGCCTCTGTTTAGAAGTAGGTGTCAGAGGCCATGCTCTCTCTGGGGAGGACATGAAGCCACGTTGTGCTTTTTTGTGGGGTGCTCTGTGGCAGCCAAAAAGACCATTATAGAGTTGGAAGCTTCAACTCCTGCTGGGCCAAGTCCAGCTTCCTTTACAGCCATGCGGCTGTACAACATAAAGGAAGAAAAGGACTGAAGTGGCAGTAGTGAAGAAGCTGCAGAGCAACAGCAAACTCATCCCAATGGGTCTCTCTCTGAAGCCAGCTCCCTCTGTTGAGCTGGCAGACCCTGAGCTAGGGAAGACTGAGCTAAGGATGACCCTTAGCCAGTGCTCTTGGGGTCCTCTGCCATAGCCACCACCAAAGAAAGGGGGAAAGGCAGGAGAGAGGAGAAGGGAAGGCCAAGAAAACTCTCAAACCGCTTTCGGAGAAGGAAAAACCTTGCTGTCTCGAAGAGACACATCCTGCTAGCAGCATAGGCAGGAACAAGACTGAGGCCCAGGGGGGCTAGCTCCTCCCTATATAGGGGCCGGTCTTTTGTTTATTGTCCCTGCCTACAGGAGCAAATAGGAGGAGCTAAATCCAGAATACAGGAGGTTAGGACCATGTCTGCTGGGAAACTTACCCAAGGAAGCCACCATCTCCAAATTCTCCTCCATGACTTCCGTATGCAAGGCCCTTTGGTCTGGATCCAGAAAGCACCACTCCTCCTCACTGAAATACACAGCCACCTCCTCAAAGCTCACCTAAATAAAAAAGATCCCCATCAACCCAACATACTGAACTCAATTGGGAAAGAAAATGAAGTAGCTTAGGGCTGCTGAATGCAATTAATCTTTAGTGTAATGGCACTCAGTCACTTTAATGAACAAATCTGACTCAATAAAGGAAAGGGAGTGGTTCTGCCTGGCCCAGAAAGACAAGCAGAGAACCAGGGAACCCAGCCTGGTTCCTTCTTGGTCCTCCAGGGAATGTGATCCCTACCTGATCCAGGGTCACAGAAGCTGGTCTCCAACTGTGAAAAGGAAGAGAGGAGCTGGGATCTATTGGCCATGGCTGTGTTTCGTTGCCTGGAGGGAAACAAAAGGCAAAACTGTTCCTCTGCTTCTGACTGATGTATTTTTCTACTCACCCAAACAAGGACAATTAGGCAGATAGTTTTTAGAGACTCAGAACGACCAAGAGGTTGACCGGAGAACAAGACATGATTACCGTTTATTATTATCCTTTGTTTATATAGTGCCATCATTACAAATGGCATTTTACAACTAAAAGAACAGGAAAACAATTGTAAACAAAAATTATGGAAACATAATTATAGAAAGACTTCAGAAATATATGACAAGGAAGACTGACTCCCAAAGAAGCTTCTCAGGGAAGCTCTTCAGAAGGGCAAAATATCACTAAAGATTCACTGGCTTTTTCTGGGCATGAATGTTCAACTGGAGGTGAAGAAGTTTCTGTGACTCTAGAGGTTCATAAGAAATACAGTGTAAGTATTTTCCACACAGAAAACAAGTAAAAGCTGAGGACTGCAAAGCCATAAACCTTCAGAAACAGCACTTTAGCTGCCCTTATATCTTTGCCAAGAGATACCCAATAATAATAATAATAATAATAATAATAATAATAATAATAATATTTATTTATATCCCGCCTCTTCCGCTTTGAGAATTGAGGCGGGTAACAGCAAAGTGAATACAATATACAACAATAAAAACAACAAGCCCTACAAGACCCCGACCCAACCCTCCCTCCCAACTATAACATTAAACAGTAAAAATGTTTTAAAAGTACATAACAATACATCAAAGTTAAAAAACAAATCACAAATAAGAAAAATAATAAAAGGAGGGGGATTCAATTGGTTCTGGACATTATCAATTGGGGAAGGCCTGCCGGAAGAGAAAGGTTTTTGTCAAGCGAGGATAATTGGCAAATCTCTTCCGGAAGGTCATTCCATGTTTTTGGAGCGGTGGCAGAGAAGGACCTCCAGGAGGTCACCGCCAGTCTGGTCTTTCTAGATTGTAAGAGATTTTTCCCGGAGGATCGGAGTGTGTGGGAAGGATTGTATGGGAGGAGGTGTTCCTTCAAGTAGACTGGACCCAGGCCATGTAGGGCTTTATAGGTGATAACCAACACCTTGTACTTTGCCCGGAAGCTAATAGGCAGCCAATGTAGTGATTTTAAAATAGGTGTAATATGGTCGAACTTGGATTTTCCAGCAACCAGTCTGGCTGCCATGTTTTGTATCAATTGGAGCTTCCGGACGTGGCACAAAGGTTGCCCCATGTAGAGCGCATTGCAGAAATCAAGGCAAGAGGTTACTAGAGCATGTACGACCGTTTCTAGGTCCCGCTTCTCCAGGTAGGGGCGGAACTGGTGTATCAGCCGAAGCTGATAACAGGCACCAGGGACGTAGCCAGGATTTTAGGAAGGGGGAGGTCCAGAATAAGTGCCACCATTATAATGGGGCTTGGGCGCGGCGGAGCAGCAGCACATACTATTCATTTTTCTAATGGAAGGGGGGGTCCGGACCCCAAGAACCCCCCCCCCCACGGGTACGTCCCTACAGGCACTCCTGGCTGTCGCATCAATCTGAGAAGTCAGCTGAAGCGACGAATCCAGGAGCACCCCCAAGCTGCAAATGCAGTCTTTCAGGAGAAGTGTGACCCCATCTAGAACTGGTGAACTTATCTCCATACCGGATTGGGGTTACCTATCACGAGTACCTCCGTTTTATTTGGATTCAGCTTAAGTCTATTTTCCCTCATCCAATCCATTCCTGACTTCAAGCAGTCATTCAGGGGGTAGATGCCCTCCTTGGTCACTGAAACAGTCCGAGACACAGAGAAATAAATTTGGATGTCATCAGCGTACTGACAACACCGCAACCCATGTCTCCGGATGATCTCACCCAGTGGCTTCATGTAAATGTTAAACAGCATGGAGACAGAATGGCGCCCTGAGGAATGCCATATGTCAGCTCTCTCGTAGAGGAGCAGCTGTCCCCCAGCATCACCATTTGGAATCTGCCCGAGAGGTAGGAACGTAGCCACTGCAAGGCAGAACCAGCAATTCCCAACTCTCTCAGGCGTTCCAGAAGGATACCATGGTCTATGGTATCGAAGGCTGCTGAGATGTCCAAGAGCACCAACAGGGCCACACTTCCCCTGTCAATGCACAGACGGAGATCATCGACCAAGGCGACCAGGGCAGTTTCCACTTCATATCCCGACCTGAAGCCAGTTTGAAATGGGTCGAGACAATCGATGTCATCCAAGACTGCTTGAAGCTGGTTTGCAACCGCCCTGTCGATCACCTTACCCAAAAAGGATAGAAGAGATACTGGCCGATAATTGTTTTTGTCCAGGGGATCAAGGGAAGGTTTCTTTAGAATGGGTTTCACCACTGCTAATTTCAGGCTCAATGGAAAGCAACCTTCCCTGAGGCAGGCATTGATTATGGATTGTAGCAACTTCAAAGTTACCTCACCTCCCTGGATGGCCAGCCAATTGTGTTTCTGTCCATGTGTGTTTCCGTCTATGTATAACTCAACCCTTTTCTAGCATAATGGCTACTAATTTTTTGCTCTTTCAAAGTGCTGGTTTGAAAAGGATCTCCTTAAACAGTTGAAGCAAAACATTTATTGGACAAGGATCCCTTCCCCATATAGGCTCAGGATAACAAATATACAGTCCACCCATTTCAGGCACATTCAAGATGGGGAGACCAATCTGGGACGCGCCCACTGATTCTTTACCCATTATGGTCGTGCTTCTTTCATCTGGCTGTACCATCCACTTGGACTGCATTGTTTTCCCAGAGTCTGAGAGAGCCTTCTCTGCCACAGGAAGATCACCAGCCTCTTCTACAATGAGCTCCTTGGGAGGAAAAACAGTAGTAAATGTCACAAAGAGAAAGATCAGAAAATATAAAAGATAAAGTGTGGGGTTGTATCTTCCCTCCACGATGATTTCCAAAACAAACTGAGCACTAGGTTGAGTTGGGGCTTATAGTATCTTGCAAATTGCTAAGATAAAACTCTCTCACCTGCTGCTTTTCCTTCTTCTTCTCTGCCAGATTCATGAGGAAACCTTCGGCCAGGGCCACCGCCTGGGAACTGGTCTCTGCTCCACATTCCCTGACCCAGGCTGCCATCTCTGGGGGAAGGACGGCCAGGAACTGCTCAAGGATCACCAGGTCCAGGATCTGGGCTTTGGTATGTCTCTCTGGCTGCAGCCACTGATGGCAAAGAGCATGGAGTTGGCTGCAAACCTCTCGGGGACTGTCAGCTTCCTTGTAGCAGAACTGCTTAAAATGCTCATGTTGTACCTCTGAATGGGACATATCTTCTGTCAGGCTCTTCTGTGTAGTTTCTCTGCCATATTCTCCACTGCTTTCATCTAAAAGACATGGAAGACCTTTCCCTAACTCAGGGACAAATGAGTCTTGTTTTTCCATCATTGACAGGTGCTCACAGTCACGTTACAAAACAAAGAGGCTCTTCTTCCTGTTGCCTGATCCTCACTCAAGGCAAAAGACTGGGGACCCCATTCCTAGAAAGGAAAAATGTTTCATGAATGAGGCATGGTGAAGGATCTCTTTAGGTGGAGATGATTAATGCTCAGTTTCACTCTAAATATTTGCTCCTCTCCCTGTATAACAGACCAACACCAGGAGTGAAAGAAAAGCTAGAGGAGATGTCTTTTTCTTTGGGTCACAGACTAAGACCTTAACCCTATCCAGCATTCATCTAATAGCTGTGTTGCCATCAATTCATTTCCCAATCTCTCTACTTTTCTTTGTGTGTCCCTGTCAGGCTTCCCTTTAAAGTTCTTCTTCATCAGAAAAAGCAGCAGACTTACCTGTTGAAGAGGCCAAATAACTGTTCTCCCTCTTGCTAGATCTCCCCTCAAAGCAAAAGACTGGGGACACCATTCCTAGAAAGGAAAAATGTTTCATGAATAATGCATGGTGAAGGATCTCTTTAGGTGAAATGCTTAATACTTAGTTTTACTCTAGATATTTGCTATTTTCCTCTTCCGTATAGAAGACTAATACAATGACTGAATAAAAAGCTAGAGGAGATGTCCTTTCCTTCTGGGTCACAGACTGAAATCTTAACCCTATGCAGCATCCATCCAATAGCTGTGCTGCCATCAATTCATTCCCCAATCTCTCTGCTTCCCCTTGTGACTCCCTGACAAGCCTTCCTTTAAAGTTCTTCTTCATCAGAAAAAGAAGCAGACCTACCAGTTGAAGAGACTCAGCAGACGCTTAATGACCAGCCAGGCTCTTTTCTCATTCAGTTCAGAATCAGGAGGAGGAGGAGTGAAGGCTGCTCCCAAGTCTTGCAAACCAGCTAGTAAAATGTGGGCTAAGCATTGCAACTATGAGGTGGATTTGTAATTGGTTGACCCAGTCAACCCAAAAGGGGCTCAGCACTGGCTCCTTTTCATCCTGAGGAGAAGTGACAGGCTTCTGTCTTGGGCACAGACAGGGCATTTTTTTCCTAGACTGCATCAACAAGAGTATATTGTCTAGATCAGTGGTCCCCAAACTGTGCCCTTTAAGAGATTTTGGACTTCAGCTCTCAGAAGCCTCAACTATTTTGGCCAGTAGTCTGGGTTTCTGGGAGGTGAAGTCCAAAACCTCTTAAAGGGGAGTTTGGGGATCACCGGTTTAGATCAACGGAAGTAATAGTGACACTGTGTTCTGCTTTGGTCAAGCCTCACCTGGAATACTGTGTCCAGTTCTGGGCATTACAATTCAAAAATGTTGTGGGGAAACTGGAGCATGTCCAGAGGAGAGCAACCAAAATGGTGAAGGGTCTGGAAACATGCCTTATGAGGAGAGACTCAGGGAGCTGGGTATGTTCAGCCTGGGAAAAGAAGGTTAAGAGGTGATATAATAGCTGTGTTTAAACTTTTGAAGGACTAAGAGCTGTTTGACAATGGAACAGACTCCCTTGGAAAGTGGAGGAGACTCCTTTTTGGAGGACTTTATACAGAGGCTGGATGGCCATGTGTTGAGGGTGCTTTGATTGTGTATTCCTGCATGGCAGGGGTTTGGACTGGAAGGCCCTTGAGGTCTCCTCTAATCCTATGCTTCCATGATTCTAAGTCCCACAGAAAGGCAGTGAGTGGCCCAGGCATCTCTCCCAAACCTTTCCCCTCTGATGGACCATAAGGCTACTATCGTCAAGGTTGGCAGCCTCATGCTGTGTCCGAGGGAAAGAGGAGGAAGGGTGCCCCCATAGAGCTGGAAAGGGCCCCATAGAGCGCCCCAAAGTGCCTCCTTCCCTCTCCATGAGGGACTCTTCCTCCTCCTCCTCCTCTGATCCTGAACTGATCCTGTGGAAAAGGAGGAGGGCTGGGATGGCACCCTTCAGGCCTTCTGCTCAGTCTCTCCACAGAAGACCTTTCAAGTGGGGAGGCAGGGCAATCTCCCCCATTTTCCATTTATTCCTAAACTGTTCTTGACCTATCAAACTTTGTGGCTGTAAGAGAAAAGCAATGTCCCTTTTTAGTTTGTAACGTGCCTTCCCTTGATAATGGGTCTCAAGGTAACTAATAACACATTTAAAGCAATTCAAATCAAACATTCAATTCCCATCCCTTCCCAACACAGAAGAGATCTTTAACCCAAGACTCCTGCTTCCTTCTCCTTCAGAGAGAGAGGTTTGAACCCAGGGACACTGGCTTTGGGCACTTTGCTTTCACTCATCAGCTGAACAATATAAAAAATTCAAAGGAGAAGGGAGAGGAAGGAGGAAGAAAGAAAGAAAGAAAGAAAGAAAGAAAGAAATGAAGAATTATCTGAAGAAGGACAAGCAGATTTACCAGTTGAAGAGACTCAGGAGGTGCCTAAGGAGCAGCCAGGCTCCTTCTCTCCAGGAAGCTCTCATTCCCTTCCCTTCCCTCCTGGTCTCCCAAAGCTGCTCCACCTCCAGACCTTCTCTGGGAAGGAGATTCGCACCCAGGACCCAGGAGAGAAACGGATTTGGCAATCCTTCCTCCTGCTCCTCCTCCTCTTCAATTGTCTTTTTCCTCTCTAGGAATGCATTTCCTTCTTTTTAACCCTTGGGAAGCCAAAGAGCTCCTTCTTCCTCTGGGGATCCAGAATCTCTCATCCTTGTTTGTTTAATTTTAAAACTTTTATTCAGTTTTCAGTAGCCCTAAGAGAACAAAGCCACTGACACAAACACACCATTGAAAATGGTCCCTCCTCCTCCTCTGTCCAGCTGGAGACCTTTTAGCAGCATCAGCCTTGTAGGTGGCCAAGGAGGGATGGAGGAATACAAGTTTCCATGTGAAGCTGCAGCATCAGCCTCTCTGCAAGAAATAAGACTAAAAAGCTGGAGCTGGGAAAGAAGGAGGGTTTGCTCTGGGTGACTCTTCCATGGCTGAATGTGTGGAAAGACAATGGCAGCTCCCTCCAGAACCCCTGACTAGTAGAGCATGTGTGAAGGGCAAAACAGAGGCTGCATCCACACTGCTGAAATAATCCAGTTTGACACCACTTTAACTGCCAAGGCTCAGAGCTAAGGGATTCTGAGATCTGTAGTTTTGTGAGACTTCTCTGTCAGAGAGCTCTGATGCCACAACTACAATTCCCAGAATTCCATAGCATTGAGCCATGGCAATTAAAGTGGTGTCAAACTGGATTGTTTATGCAGTTTGGATGCAGAATAAGAACAGCAGCAGCTTAACAAGAGGCAGGCCCGTGACTAACATCATCTTATCATTCTTTTACCAGATTTCAACACCTTTGCCACAAAATGTATCACTGTTTTTTGATTTTGGGAGTTATTGTGCATTGCTAAATGGCCAATATAGCTACCCCTAGATATGTCCCTTTGCCTTATTACCCTCAAGAACCCTCCTTGGATCTGGTTTTCTGGCATCAAAACTAAGTAGCTGTGTTGCTCAGTGGGTTCAGTATAGTAAAGGGGGATGAACAGCTCTCTCTCTCAGTTCTTGAATTAAAACAGTCAGACACAATTGTAGAAAATAAAAGCCGTGAGGATTTATTATACTGTATAACAATCAGGTTAAACACTAACTCCTGCTACTGGCAAACTGTTTCTCCTTAGGTCCATAATCATAATCTGCTTTTCTATATAATTTCTGCATTAATAAAGTGGGGTTTAAGAACAAGCCCCAGATCCAAACTGATCTTGGAATCTAAGCAGTGTCAGCTGTAGTTGATACTTGGATGGGATGCTGCTAACAAATATCAGGTATTGTAGGTTATATTTCAAAGGAAGGAACAACCAAACAGCTTTACATATTCCTTCCTAATAAATGCCTAGGAAATTCATATAAGTCAAAAGGTGACTTGAAGGCACATACATTCACAATGAAGATGAGTTTTCACTGAGATTGAGACTCCCTTAGGGCTAATGCTTTGTTACCGTTTAGTGACATTTTCTCTTTTAAAATACAACATATTTCTGAGGTTGAGGTAACCACTGAACAATGTTGTAAAGATCTTCAGTTTAAATTGTCAACTGTTCCTCTAGCTTCCCTCATATCACTATTTCCTTAGAATTAACTTGTATTTTAACTTGCAACTTTTACCTCAGAAATTGCTTGAGTTTTGTTCCTGGCCACTGGTTTTCTATTTTATTTTTGCTTATTTTCTAGTTATCGTAGTGATCTCTTACTACAACATTTCCCTCAGAAATTCCCTTAATGAGTTCAGGGTTCCTGCCAGCATCTTTTCATGATTGAAAAGTGAGCTTCATTTTCTGGCTGAAATGTCCCAAAGCAAGGTACTGAAATTCTTTTCACATTCTTGAAATGTAATGGTGTCTCCCCTGCATGAGTAAATGGATAAATAGCAATTTATCCCTTCTGAATAAAACTCTTTCCATACTCCTAGTATTTAAGTAGCTTTTCCCCTTTGTGATCTAATTGATGATGAACCAGGTTACTCTTCCGAGTGAAACTCTTTCCACATTCCTGGCATTTAAATGGTTTCTCTCCTGTGTGAACTGGTTGATGAGAAGTGAAGTGGGCCTTCTGACTGAAACTCTTTCTGCATTCTAAGTACTTAAATTGCTTCTCCCCTGTGTGAGTTAATAGATGATGAACAAGGTTGCTCTTCCCAATGAACATTTTTCCACACTCCAAGCACTGAAATTGCTTCTCTCCTGTGTGAGTTAATTGATGACGTGTAAAGCCTGACTTCTGACTGAAGTGCATTCCACACTGCAAGCACTGAAACGGTTTCTCCCTTGTGTGAGTTAATTGATGACGCGAGAAGCCTGATTTCGTACCGTACCTCTTTCCACATTGCAAGCACTTAAATGATTTCTCCTCTGTGTGAGTTAACTGATGACGAGTTAAGGATGATTTGTGACTGAACCTCTTTCCACATTGCAAGCATGTAAAGGGGCTCTCAGTCGTGTGAACTGCTTGATGAGAAAAAAAGTGATCCTTTTGACTGAATTTCATTCCACATTCCAGGCATTTAAAGGGTTTCTCCCCTGTGTGGTATTTTTGATGACAGGAGAGGTGTCTCTTTTGACTGAATTTCCTTCCACACTCCAGGCATTTAAAGGGTTTCTCCCCTGTGTGGTATTTTTGATGACAGGAGAGGTGTCTCTTTTGACTGAATTTCCTTCCACACTCCAGGCATTTAAAGGGTTTCTCCCCTGTGTGGTATTTTTGATGACAGGAGAGGTGTCTCTTTTGACTGAATTTCCTTCCACATTCCAGGCATTTAAATTGTTTCTCTCCTGTGTGAGTTTCTTGGCGATCAATAAGTTTTCCCGTCCTACTGAAGCTGTTTCCACACTCCAAGCATTTAAATGGCTTCTCTCCTGTATGACTTGCTTGATGATGTATGGGGCTTATCTCATGACTGAAGCTCTTTCCACATTCCAAGCATTTCAAAGGTTTCTTAGCTGCATGTCCTGCTTCATGGCAACTCTGGTGTTTCTTCTCCCTTGAGCTCTTTCTACACTCCAAACCTATTAATAACTTCTCCCCTGAGTGCAATCTTTGGTGTGACATAAACTGTGACCTACGCCTGAAACTCTTAGCACATTTCTGACAGTTAAATGGTTTCTCTGTTATTTCAGATGTTTCATGGGAAAACAGTATTTTCCTGTAACTACTCTCACCATCTTTGTAAGATTGTTCACTAATGTGTGTTCTACAGTGAAGATGAAGGCTTGTTTTACAGCTGAAGCTTCTCCCACATGCAAGACTAAGGCATTCACTTCCTTCTTCATTCTCATCCATATCACCACCTGGAAATGAGAAAAAAATGTAGTCAAAGTGCAAGAGTGGACAAAAAAAATGAAATAAAACAACTGCCTAATGGACATTGATTATTATTATTATTATCAACATTTATTTATAGGTCGCTATTAAATTTGCATAGTGCTTTACATAGTAGGAATCAAACCATGAATCCAGGAACTAACCGCTCTCTCAACTATGCTCAACTGGTCTTGCTGCCACATATTATTCCTTAAAAATAATGAGAAAAGGGAACTGCACTGTGCTCTAGCAAATCCTCAATAAAAAAAACTTTGTTGTTGTTGCTGCTGTTCTTCTTGCTGTTGTTAAGCTTTCCTATCCTGCCTTTCCCTTAAAAATGTGTCTAGATCAAGAGAAGTAAGAGTACAACTCTACTGTGCTTTGGTCATGCCTCACCAGGAATACTGTGTCCAGTTCTGGTTACCACAATTCAAAAAGGATGTGGACCGGCTGGAGCATATCCAGAGGAGGGCAACAACAATTGTAAAGGGTTTGGAAACCATGCCCTATGAGGAGCAGGTTAGGGAGCTGGGTATGTTTAGGATGGAGAAGAGAAGATTAAGAGGTGATATGACAATCCTATTTAAATATTTGCAGAGATGTCATATTGAGGAGGGATCAAGCTTGTTTTCTGCTGCTCCAGAGAACAGGACATAGAGCAATGGATACAAATTACAGGAAAAGAGATTCCAGCTCAACATTTGGAGGAATGTCCTGACAGCAAGAGCTGTTCAACAGTGGAACACACTCCCTCAAAGTGTGGTGGAGTCTCCTGCTTTGGAGGTTTTTAAAAAGAAGCTGGGTGGGCAACGGTTAGGAGTGCTTTGATTCTCTGTTCCTGCATGGCAGAAAGGGGTTAGTCTCAATAGCCCGTGAGATCTCTTTCACATGTATGATTCTATGACTGAGACACAAGGCAGTTTAGAACATATTTTAAGAAAATACAGATTAAAACTATACAAAAACATCAATAAAATTAAAAACTAAAATTTTTAAAAGTAAACATTTGATCAAAGTAAAAACACAAAAACATTAATATTCATTAAAATACAAACATTGATAACAATTTCTCATAACATTAACAGCCCTCCCAGTCACTTTAAACAACCTTTCATTTTTATTGGTGGTTGAAAGTAACCAAAGCAAAAGAGGAGGGAGACAAAGTAAGCCCCTTCAAGGGACACCTCTAGGACAGAGGAGTTGGCCACACAATGCTACACAGTTAGCAGAACATCTGCATCCTGAAATTGTCCACTGTAGCCTTGACCAAGGTCAGCCAGCTTAGGACTTCCTCTGCAGAGATCCCTGAAATCAACCCAGCAGGAAGAAGACAATTTAGATGGCTGAAATGCAACAGGAAGAGGCAACAGTATTCCACTGTCATTTGCAAGCTGATATGATCTTCCAGTATGAGAAGAAGGGAGACTTACCCAAGGAGGCCACCATCTCCAAATTCTCCTCCATGACTTCCCTATGGAGGGCCCTTTGGTATGGATCCAGAAAGCCCCACTCCTCCTCACTGAAACACACAGCCACCTCTTCAAATGCCACCTAAAAAAAGAGAAGACCCCCATCAACCAAACATACTGATATCCATGGGGAAAGAAAATAAAGTAGCTTGGGGCTGCTGAATGCAATTTAATTTTGGTACAATAGCATTTAGAGTCATTTTAGTGAACAACTCTGACTAAAAAAAAAGAAAAAGGGAGTGGTTCTTCATGGCCCAGAAAGACAAGCAGGGAAGGAGGGCACCTGTTTGACCCTACCTGAACCAGGCGCACAGAAGCTGGTACCATTCTGTGAAAAAGAAGAGAGGAGCTGAGACCTATTATCCCTGGATGTGTTTCACTGCCTGGAGGAAAACAAAAGAAAGGTTTTTTTTTGGGGGGGGGGGGACTGTTTTCCTACTCATGCAAACAAGGATAAAGACAAATAAGATGGACAGAATTTGGAGACTTAGAATGACCAAGAAGTTGTTCGGAGAACATGAAATTATAATTTATTATTATCTTTTGTTTATATAGTGCCATCACTATACATGGAATTTTACAAGTGAAAGAACCGGAAAATGAATAGAAGCAAAAATTATGTAAACACATTTATAGAAAGATTTCAGAAATATATGTGAAGAAAGACTGACTCCCAAATCAGCTTCTCAGGGAAACCCTCAGAAGGACAAAATATCACTGATATTTTCTGGGCATAAATGTCGAACTGGAGGTGGAGAGGTTTCTCTGACTCACATTTGGCAATAAATACACTACAGACATGTATTTTCCACACTGAAAGCGAGTAAAAGCTGAGGACTGCCAGATTATCAACCTTCAAAAAGAGCACTTTAGTTGCCCTTGTGCAGGTTTGTATCTTTGACAAGAGATACACCAGTTGTGTTTCTGTCTGTGCGTGTTTCCATCTATGGATAACCCAACCTCTTTTTGGCATAATGGGTATTATTTTTTTCACTCTTTCAAAGTGCTACTTTGAATAAGATCTCCTTAAACAGTTCAAGCAAGCCATTTACTGGATATCCCTTCCCCATATGGGCTCAGGAGAACAAATATACAGTCCACCTGTTATCAGCTTCTGCAACACACTCCATGGGTTTGCTCTTGTGCCAAGTTCGGAAGCTTCAACTGGTACAAAATATGGCAGCCAGATTGGTCACTGGTAAATCCAGAGTTAATAATAATAATAATTATTATTATTATTATTATTTGTATCCCGCCCCTCTGAGAACAATCGGGGCGGCTAACAAAGTTAAAAATACAAAACATATAAAATCCCTGGTACCCTCCCCTCCTTAAAAAAGTATTAAATTCAATGCAATATTTAAAAAACGGAACAAACAACAACAACAAACATACAAGTTAAAAACTGACCAGAAGGTCAACATCATACCAACAAGCAACCAGTGGGAGCAGCAGTATCTTTCCCAGACGTTTTTCTAAGGCCGGGTTCTCTATTCTGGGAAGGCCTGCCGGAAGAAATCCATCTTAACAGCCTTTTTAAAGCTGTCTAAGCATGTAAGTAGACAGATCTCATCCGGCAGGCCGTTCCACAGTCTGGGGGCGAAGATGGAAAATGCCTTATGAGTTGACCACATTACAACTATTTTAAAATTTCTCCACTGGCTGCCAATTAGCTTCCAGGCACAGTACAAGGTGTTGGTTATCACCTTTAAAGCCCTACATGGCTTGAGTCCAGGTTACTTGAAGAAGCGCCTCCTCCCCTACAATCCAATCCGCACACTCAGGTCCTCTGGGAAGAATTTACTGCAGCCTAGGAAGACCAGGTTGGCTGCAGTTTCCCAGAGGGCCTTCTCATCAGCCACTTCGAAAGTGTGGAACCATCTTGGACGCCTTTAAAAGGGCAGTCAAGACGAATCTCTTCTGGCAGGCCTTCCCAGACTGACCTCCCATTAAATGACAGCCCATCTGCCCCGGCTGTCCTACTCCATTTGCCCAGTTTTTACTGTTTTATAATTATTTTATTATTTTAACTATGTAATTTGTGTTAGACTATCTTGCTGTTGGTGGAGGGATGGGGATTGTCTAATTGTTTATTCTTGTATTATGTATTGTGTTATGTATTGATTATTATATTGTGCTATGTATTTTTATTTCTTTTTATTGTAACCCACCTCGATCTGTAGGGAGAGGGAGTTAAAATAAATATTACTATTATTATTACCTGCTGCAGGCACACTCAAGAGTAGGAGACCAATCTGGGAAGTGCCCACTGATTCTTTACTCATTATGGTGGTGCTTCTCTCATCTTGCTGTACCATCCACTTGCACTGGACTCTCTTTCTAGAGTCTGAAAGCGCTTTCTCTGCCACAGGAAAATCACCAGCCACTTCTGCAATGAGCTCCTTTGGGAGAAAAAATAGGAGCAAGTTTCACAAAGAGAAAGATCAGCAAAGATAAAAGATCAGGAGAGGATTTAGATCTTCCCTCCATGATGATTTCCAGAAAATATTAAGCAACTGTTTGAGATAGGGTTACAGCATCGTTGAAATTACTAAAATAAAACTCTTTCTCACCTGCTGCTTTTCCTGCTTCTTCTCTTCTGTCTGGCTCAGGAGGAAACCTTCGCTCAGGGCCACTGCCTGGGAACTGGTCTCTGCCCCACATTCCCTGACCCAGGCTGCCATTTCTGGGGGAAGGACAGCCAAGAACTGTTCCAGGATCACCATGTCCAGAATCTGACTCTTGGTGTGCATTTCTGGCTTCAGCCACTGATGGCAAAGAACCCGGAGTTGGCTGCAAACCTTTCGGGGGCCCTCAATCTCCTTGTAGCGGAACTGTTTGAAGTGCTCCCACTGTACCTCTGAATGGGACATATCTTCTGCCAGGCTCTTCTGTGTGGTTTCTCTGCAGAATTTTCCACTGCTTCCAGCTTGAAGACATGGGTGGTCTTTTCCTAATTCAAGAGCAGCTGGGCCTTGCTTTTCCATCTTTGACATGTGCTCCTAGATAGGTTCCAATATGGCCAAAGAGGTTCTTCACTGTGTTGCCAGAATCTCTTTCAAGTCAAAGGACTGGGGGCACTATTCCTAGAAAGCAAAAACGAACATTGGTACTTACCCGTGATACTTCATTTCCAGCAGATGAGGGTCCTAACATCCTGTATTCTGGGTTAGCTCCTCCCAATATGTTCCTATAGGCAAGGACAAGCAAAACAAAGGACCGGCCCCTATAGAGGGAGGAACTAGTCCACCTGGGCCTCTGTCAATAACAAGCCAAGTGAATAGTAAGGTAAAACCAGGGAACTAGCATTTATTAATAACAGCAAAAACCATTCAAGAAGGAATTCATCCAATACAAGCCAACAGAAAAAACTCAAGACAGATCTGCCAACAGGTAGAGTCGGAGGTCGCAGAGAGCACCCAGGGTTAGCAGGATGTTAGGACCCTTGTCTGCTAGAAATGAAGGTATCATGGGTAAGTACCAACATTTGTTTTCCCAGCAGACAGGTCCCAACATCCTGTATTCTGGGATTTACAAAAGGCCTCTTGACTAGGGAAGGAAGGTGCTGCTAGGAGGCTGCGGCCCCAACACCACCTGTTGGAGGACCCTCCTTCCAAATGACACCTTAGCGGATTGAAACACATCCAGTTTGTAATGACTTATTAAGGTGGATAGCGACTTCCATGTGGCCACCTTGGAAATTTCTGACAGGGAGGCGCTGGAGGTCAGGGCCGCAGAGGTTGCCGCACTCCTGATGGAGTGGTCCATCACCCCCTCAGGGGATGGGAAATCTAGAGATCGGTAACATTCCTCAATCCATGACCTGATTCACCTACTCAGAGTAGAGAACCATACCTTCTGCCGCAGGGGGAAAAATGCTTCTTTATAGTCATTCTACAGGGTGAAGGCAAAAAATTTTGGTGCCTGAAGCAAAGGACAAGATGGCCCCCTCTTTGCTCAAAACACAAGGTGGAGGATGATGGGCTTTAGTCCCCCAAAACAAGAAAAGGGAGGACAAAGAGGGACCCTTCTTTGCCTTTCTCAGCCTCACAGCTGCATTGAGTTATATTCACAAATAACAACTATAAACATAAACAATAATACACTTGCACCATGCCTTCTCAGGATGATGGGCCTCAAGGTGGTTAATGACACCTTTAAAACAATCCAAAGTGAAATCAAATCCCACTCCATTAGCAGCAGAGTGAAGGAGGAAGCCATGGGCATCATGACACAGTACTCCTGCCTCCTTCCCATAAACAACTCTTCAGAAAGACTTTTGGACCCAGGGAACTGAATCTGGGGAAGGAGACACTTTGCTTTGACAGATCAGCAGACTGAGCAATGTAAAAATATAAAGAAAAAGAGGGAGAGGGAGAGAGAGAAAGGGGGAGGGAGGAAGGAAGAGGAGAGGAGAGGGAGGGAAGGTAGCCTGTCCCCTCCATCCTCTTCTTATTCATCTGAAGAAGAGAAGCAGATTTACCACTTGAAGAGGCTCAGGAGGGGCCTAAGGGGCAGCCAGGCTCCTTCTCTCTCCAGGAGGCTCCCCTTCCCTTCCCTTCTGGGCTCCCAAAGGCTGCCCCACCTCCAGACCCTCCTCCCTGGGAAGGAGATTCGCACTCCGAACCGGAAGAGGAAGGCAGCTGGCAAGCCTTCCTCCTCCTCTTCCTCCTCCATTGTCTTTTTCCTCTCTAGGAAACCATTTCCTTCGTTTTAACCCTTGGGAAGCCAAAGAGCACAATCTTCCACTGAGAATCCAGTATCTTTCATCCTTTTGCTTGTTTGGGGTGAATTTTTAAAACATTTGCTACATTTCCAGATAGACCAGAAAGCCATTGATACAAACACACCATTGAAAAATGACCCTCCTCCTTCTCCTCTGTCCAGCTGGAGGCCTTTTTAGCAGCATCAGCACTGAAGTGGTCAAGGAGGCATGAAGAAACACAGGCTTCTCCAGGTGAAGCTGCAGCATCAGCCTCTCTGCAGGAAACAAGGCTAAAAGGCTGGAGCTGGGAAAGGAGGAGAGTTTACGATGGGGACTCTTCCATGGCTGAATGTGTGGAAAGACAATGGCAGCTCCCTCCCGAATCCCTGACTTTGGAGCCACTGTGAAGGGCAAAACAGAAGCTGCATCCACACTGCTGAAATAATCCAGTTTGACACCACTTTAACTGCCAAGGCTCAGAGCTAAGGGATTCTGAGATCTGTAGTTTTGTGAGACTTCTCTGTCAGAGAGCTCTGTTGCCACAACAAATTACAGTTCCCAGAATCCCATAGCATTGACCCATGGCAGTTAAAGTGGTGTCAAACAGGATTAGTTCTGCAGTGTGGATGCAGCCAGAGAGAAAAGGGGAGCGCAGGGAAGCCTCACCAACTACTCCCAGCATGTCTTAAAAAACATAGACCCTGAAGTTTGGCCATCAAAGTGGAAATTATGAGAAAAGGGGAGGATGGAGAAAGGAAAAGTCATCCCCAAATACATTTGGGGAAAAACCTTCAAGTGGTTTCTAGGTGATTCAAAATGAGTGGTTTATTTATACAAGGCAGAACTTATTCTTCCATTCACATGTGCGTATTGTTGGTTTTGAAATAAAGGCTTGTGGAAACATGCTGACCTGCTCTTTCTTTTTGTGGCGTTGGGATCTACGCTCTCTGAATGTGTCTGTGGAGCCACCTATGGCCCCGAATAACATCAGGTGAGCCTCACATTTATACTGTCAAAACAACAAGCCTTGCAGAAGTTCCTTGAAACTCCTCCAGTTAGTCACCTTTGATGCATTGACTTGAAACATGCCTTTGAAACAGTTTTGATGTTGAGGGTTGCAGCCTTGGACTAGGATTTCTGGCAATCTGGGTTGGAGTCCCCCGAGCAGCCATGAAAGTGGACCCTGGGCAAAGCTGACTTTCTCAACCTGGCCTTCATCGCAGGGTTGTTTGTAGAGGAAAAGTATGAAGAAAGAAAGGCACGCTCAGGTAGACAGGGGACATTGTTTGCTGTAGGTCTGTAAAGCAACAAGGAAAGTCTCAGTTTCTCCAGGGCTCCTTTGCCATCCTCATAAAGCTGAAGCTTTCTAGAATCATAGACTTGGAGGTCTTTAAATGGAGACTGGATGGCCACCTCACTGTCAGGGATGGTTTGATTGAGAGTTCTTGCATGGCAGGGGTTGCACTCAGCCATATGTTTATTCAACTGAGATTAAGGACTTTAGCTGGTTCCACTCTCTCTATCTCTCACACACACACCACTTTCCTGGCTTTTGTGTGTTTGGCCTTCATTCAAACAAAAAAGCTACAGTCTCTTCTCTCTTTACCCTTTTTGTCTGGTTCTTTGCAGCAAGACAACCAACGGAGGAGCCTCCTATCACTCACCTTGCCAAACAGCAATAGGGCTGGCAACCCCACAATAGACAGAGACAATGGACTAGTTACTGTAGTGATCTCTTACTACAACATGAAGTCGAAGGTTTGCATGGTCAGAATCCATAGTTTTATGTGCGTTTTTCAGGCTACGTGGCCATGTTCCAGAAGAGTTTATTCCTGACGTTTCACCAGCATCTGTGAATGGTATCTTCTCTGAAGAGGCCAGCCACAAATGCTGGCAAAATGTCAGGAATATACTCTTCTAGAACATGGCCACATAGCCTGAAAAACGCACATAAAACTCTTACTACAACGTTTGCCTCAGAAATTGCCTTAAGGAGTTTTGGGCTCCTTCCATCCTCTTTTAATAGATGAAAAGTGTGCTTTGTCTTCTGACTGAACTTTCCCACAGCAAGGTACGGAAACTCTTTTCACATTCTTGACATTTAATGCTGTCTTCCCTGTAAGAGTCAATGGATAAACAGCAATTGTCCTTTCTGAATTAAATTTTTTCCACACTCCTAGCATTTATATAGTTTCTCTGCTTTGTGATATAATTGATGACGGTTAAGGATACTCTTCCGACTGAAACTCTTACTACATTCCAGGCATTTAAATAGTTTCTCCTCCATGTGAACTGTTTGATGAGCAGAAAGGCAATCCTTTCGATTGAATTTCTTTCCACATTCCAGGCATTTAAATGGTTTCTCCCCTGTGTGAACTGTTTGATGATAAGAAAGCTTATCCTTTCGACAGAATTTCTTTCCACATTCTTGGCATTTAAAGGGTCTTTCCCCTGTATGAGTTGTCTCATGACGTGAGAGGTTACTCTTTGAACTGAACCTCTTTCCACACTGCAAGCACTGAAGTGGTTTCTCCCTTGTGTGAGTTAATTGAGGACGAATAAGGCTACTCTTTCGATTGAACCTCTTTCTACACTCCAAGCATTGAAATGGTTTCTCCCCAGTGTGAGTTATTAGATGACATATGAAGCCTGACTTCGAACTGAACCTCATTCCACACTGCAAGCACTGAAATGGTTTCTCCCTTGTGTGAGATAATTGATGACGAGTTAAGCATGACTTCTGATTGAATTTCTTTCCACAATCCAGGCATTTCAATCGCTTCTCTCCTGGGTGAGTTGATGAAGGAATGAGGTTTCTTTTCTGGCTGAAGCTCTTTTCACATTTGTCATCTGTATGCGTCATCTCATGACGTGAGAGGCTTGCCTTCTGACTGAACATCTTTTCATATTGGAAGCACTGAAACGTTTTCTCCCCTGTATGAGTTGTCTTGTGATGTGAGAGGTCAGCCTTCTGACTAAATGTCTTTCCACACTCCAAGCATTTAAATATTTTCTCCCTGAATGATCTAACTGATGATGACCAAGGGTACTCTTTTGACTGAAACTCTTTCCACATTCATGGCATTTAAATGGTTTCTCTCCTGTAAGACTTAATTGATGACGAGTTAAGTATGACTTCTGACTAAACCACTTTCTGTATTGCAAACACAGGAATGGCTTGTCTCCTGTGTGACTTTTTTGATGATGAATAAGGCTTGTCCTCGAACTTAAGTTCTGTCCACACTCCAAGCATTTAAATGGCTTCTCTTCTGCGTGAGTTGCTTGATGATGAATTAAGTTTATGTCCCCACTGGAGTTCTTTCCATATTCCAAGCATTTCAAAAGTTTCTTCCCTGCATGTCCTGCTTCATAGTTAATCTGGTGTATCTTCTGCTTTGGGTTCTTTCTATACTCCAAACCTATTAATGATTTCTCCCCTGAGTGCAGTTTTTGGTGTGACATAAAGTGTGGCCTACACCTGAAACTTTTGCCATATTTCCAAAATTTAAATGGTTTCTCTGTTATTTGAGAAGTTTCATGGGAAATCAGTTTTTCCCTATGACTACTCTCTCCATCTTTAAAATATTGTTCTCCTAAGTGAGTTTTCCTGTGAAGATTAAGGTTCGATTTACAACTGAAGCTTCTCCCACAAACAAGACAACGACATTCACTTCCATCTGCATTCCTATTTATATCATTACCTGGAAATGAGAAAAATATGTGGTCAAAGTGCAAGAGAGGTTAAAAATCCAAAATAAAATGACTGCCTAACACACATTATTGTGAGTGGGCTACTGGAAAGACAAATGAGACCCCAGAGCTTCTCCATTTACATTCCTGGGATGCCTATGGCAGAGACTGCCCAAAGTAGAAAGCTCCTTGAAGGAGCTCCTAGTTGCTTGCATCCATCAAAACATGAACCCAGGAACTATTCTCTCTTTCAACTGGTTTGCTGCACTGTGCTTCACAGATGCCACAGCAAATCTGCAATAAACAAAATCTGTTATTGTTAGTATTTTATTTTCTATCCTGCCTTTCTCTAAAAGAACATGTCTTTATAAAGGTTATTAATAGTACCACTCTGTTCTGCATTAGACATGCCTGATGTGAAATACTGCATGCAAAAAAAGGGAATCTTACCCAAGGTGGCCACCATCTCCAAATTCTCCTCCATGACGTCCGTATGCAAGGCCTTTTGGTCTGGATCCAGAAAGCACCACTCCTCCTCACTGAAACACACAACTACCTCTTCAAATGCCACCTAAAAAAAAGAGAAGATACCCATCAACCAAACATACTGAATTCAATTGGAAAAGAAAATGAAGTAGCTTAGGGCTGCTGAATGCAATTTAATCTTTAGTGTAATGACACTCAGTCCAAAAGAAAAGGGAGTGGTTCTGCCTGGCCCCAAAAGACAAGCAGTGAACCAGGGTACCCAACCTGATTCCTTCTTGGTCCTCCAGGGAATTTGGTCCCTACCTGATCCAAAGTCACAGAAGCTGGTCTCAGTCTGTGAAAAGGAAGAGAGGAGCTGGGATCTATTGGCCACGGCGGTGTTTTGTTGCCTGGAGGGAAACAAAAGGCAAAACTGATCCTCTGCTTCTGACTAATGTATTTTCCTACTAACGCAAACAAAGGCGGGGTACAGACTGCTAGAGAGAGGTGGCCAGGAGTCCTCAGTAGGGCAAAATATCGCTAAGGATTCACTGGCATTTTCTGGGCATGAATGTTCAAGTGGAGGTGAAGAGATTTCTGTGACTCCAGAGGTTCATAAAAAATACAGTGTAAGTATTTTCCACAAAGAAAACAAGTAAAAGCAGAGGACTGCAAGGCTGTCAACCTTCCGAAACAGCACTTTAGCTGCCCTTGTGCAGAGTTTGTATCTTTGCCAAGAGATGCATCAATTGTGTTTCTGTCCATGTGTGTTTCCGTCTATGTATAACTCAACCACTCTTCTGGCATAATTGCTACTATTTTTTTCACTCTTTCAAAGTGCTGGTTTGAAAAGGATCTTAAACAGTTGAAGCAAAACATTTAGTGGATATGGATCCTTTCCCCACATGGGCTCAGGAGAGCAAATATATTGTCCACCCATTTCGGGCACATTCAAGATAGGGAGATCAATCTGGGAAGCGCTCACTGATTCTTTACCCATTATGGTGGTGCTTCTCTCATTTTGCTGTACCATCCACTCGGATTGCACTGTCTTCCCAGAGTCTGAGAGAGCCTTCTCTGCCACAGGAAGATCACCAGCCTCTTCTACAATGAGATCCTTGGGAGGAAAAATAAGAGCAAGTATCAGAAAGAGAATGATCTGAAATGACCTGGATCTCCCCTCCAGGATGATTTCCAGAAAGTACTGAACAGTAGATGGGGTTGGCAGAGACGTAGCCAGGATTTTAGGAAGGGGGGGGGGGTTCCAGACTAAGTGCCACCATTATAATGGGGCTTGGGCGCGGCGGCACAGCAGGACACACCATTCATTTTTCTAATGGAAGGGGGGTCCAGCTACGTCCCTGAACAATGTAATGCTTATGTCAGAGTTATTATTATGTATTAAAACGTAAAACTAACTTAGCCTCTCAGTGACCAGTTGATAAACCAGTATATTTTATTACACTATAGATTTACAATTTCTTGTAATTGTGAGTACAGTAATAAAAGACTTGAAAAGATTAAAATATAATTCTTCCACTACAAATAATTTTATTTCTATATGCCAATTTGATAACTTTCACTTCTTTTCCTATAATGAAGTTGTGATACATTTAATGTGCTTACCTCTTTTAGTTTGCTGTCAGAACTTATTTTCTTTCTGATCACAAACACATCCATCTTGAACACTCAATATAAAAACTGTTAAACTATTTTAATATCACATCACTCAGAAAAACATACGATGTGGTTATGCAACAAACATGGCAGGTCAGCAATAATGCACTGGATATCATTAAAACATAAACCAGACAGTCCAACAGGCCAAGGGATGAAGAGGGGAATTCCTGGCTGCAGTGTATGTTTGTACCATACAGTTCCCAGAATTCCCTAGCACTGAGCCAGGGCAGTCTGAAAGCAGTCTGAAATTAGATTATTGCTGCAGGTTGGCTTAATAAAGTTACTGAAAAAGTACGGGTTTTGGAATTTGTCATGTAAGACCCACAAGGTAAAATTTGTTGTAGTGTTCTGAGTGTTGGACTATGACTCTGGAGTCTGGAGATAGGGTTGCCATAACCCGGCGGCCCCCGTGCCAATCACGGTTTCGGGGGGGCCCTCCCGGTCCCGGTCCGGTCTGGGCCCCCACCCGTGCCTTGTTCCCGGTTTGGGGGCCCGCTCCGGCCATTGCCGCTGCTGCTAATGCGGCTGCTGCGGCACCAACCCACCTCCTCCTCCGGCTCTGCCTTCCTCCTCTTCCTTGGCGGCAGAAGCGCCACCGCCACCGTGCCCCCACTGTGAGGGATTGCGCGCCGCCCAGGCCTCAGCAGGGGCCAGTGACAGCGTGCGCGCCTGCTCCATTCTCTCCGCACACGCGCGCCTGCCCCGCTTTCCTCCTTGTGCGTGTGCGCGCCTGCCCCGATTCCCTCCGCGCGTGCGCGCCAGCCATCATAAGGAGGAGAAGGGGGAGAGGAGGAGGAGGAGGAAGGAGCCGGAGGAAGGGTGCCTGAAGGCCAGGGCAGAATTGGGCCAGAGGAGGAGGAGGAAAGCTGAGTCAGTGGCCATTAGGTCTGCCTTGGTATTTTGGGGGTTTTAAATTATATTTAAAAATATAAAATACTTATTTTATTTAATTTTTAAAATTTTTATTATTGCTTTTTATTTTTTATTAATTTTTATTATTGCTTGTTTTTGTTTTATTTCATTAATTTTTATTATTGCTTGTTTTTGTTTGACTTTATTAATTTTATTATTGCTTGTTTTTTATTTTACTACATTAATTTTTATTATCAAATATATATACCCCTGCCTTGTTTTTTTATTTATTTTTTCATTATTTTTTATTATTAAATATATGCAAGTGCATTTCTTGTGTATTTATGGTGCTTTGAATGCTAACAAGTCTGCCTTTCTTGGCCAATTATAGTGGTGGTGGTGATGATGATGATGATGGTGATATTGATATCAACAAGCCTCTGAGGCATGGCCAATGTAACTTGCTGTGATTTTTACAAACTCATGCGCAGTGAAGAAAAACCACAGTCCCTTGCCCAAGTACACACTTCTGAGAAGTACAGTTGAACCCGAGGGCAAGTCCATTTCTGCCATCTGTCTAGGAATAATGCCAAAATGTCCTCCATTTTGATCATGCCTAAAAACATGCATTTATATTAACATTTTTTTAAAAAACCCTCAATTTTTTGCGCGTCCTCCATTTTTATAAAAATGTGTCCTACATTTGAAAATGTTGCCCTACATTTGTCCTACATTTGTCCCAGTTTGGAGGTCCTCACTTATGGCAACCCTATCTGGAGACGAGGGTTTGATTTCCAGCTCAGCCATGAAACCCAGTGTGTGACCTTGGGGAGTATGTCACACTCTCTCAGCTTCAGAGGAAGGCAATGGCACAGCTCTTCTGAACCAATCTTGCCAGGAAAACCCCAGGATAGGTTCATCTTAGGGTTGCCATAAGTTGGAAAGGGTTTGAAGGCACACACAACAACAACAACAACAACCACCCAGATCACAATGCACTGTAATGGAACTATATTCTGTTTTAACTTTAGCAGTGGCAACACTGTGAGCAACTACACTGTAGAAATAATGCAGCTTGACACCACTTTTAACTTCCAGGGCTACAAAAAAAAACCCAAACCCCTGGGATTTGTAGTTTTGTGAGGCACCAGTACTCTTTTACAAAGAAAAAAAAAGCTTGTAAAAATACAAATCCCAGGATTCCACAGAATTGAGCTACAACACTTAAAGTGGTGTCAAAGTGTATTATATCAACAGTGTAGATTCCCCCATGCTATAGAATTCTGGGCTTTGCAGTTTGGTGAGGGGCATTTGGGAAGCTCAGCCAGAGATAGAGAGATGGGGGAGGTCACTGAACTACAACACCCATAATCCCACAGCACGTTGCCATGGCAATCACTCTATAACAGCCTAGTGTGATAAACTACTCAAGTTGCAGTGAGTGGCTATTGATGAAGGAAAGGGGTGGCCTTTGCCAAGCGCCGCCTTTTCATTGGTGCTTTCCTTCCTCACACTGACTGGTGCTCTGTCCAATCACAGGCAGGAGCGCAAGGGACTCAGGCAGGGTAGGCATTTCCATAAGAAATGGACCGCCATCACTCTCTTCTCATATCCAAACAGAGCCCCTGCCAGAGCCATCCTCTTTTAAAGTGCCTTGATTCACACACCCGCCCTCTCTTCCTCCCTCCGCCTCCCTGCGACTTCCCCCCCTTTCCCCTCTAGTCTCCATTGGAGTCTGTGCTTTTGATGGAGGGCAGGAGGAGGGGGAGGAAGGAGCTTGAAAATCCCCAGTCCTGATGGGGGGGTCCGGACCCCCAACCCCCCCCCCCTTGGCTACGTCCTTGGGGTTGGAGGCTTACAGTATCTTGCAAATTCCCAGGATAAAACACTTTCTCACCTGTTGCTTTTCCTGCTTCCTCTCCTCTGCCTGGCTCAGGAGGAAACCTTCGGCCAGGGCCACCGCTTGGGAACTGGTCTCTGCCCCACATTGCCTGACCCAGGCTGCCATCTCTGGGGGAAGGACGGCCAGGAACTGCTCCAGGATCACCAGGTCCAGGATCTGGGCTTTGGTATGTCTCTCTGGCTGCAGCCACTGATGGCAAAGAGCATGGAGTTGGCTGCAAACCTCTCGGGGACTGTCAGCTTCCTTGTAGCAGAACTGCTTAAAATGCTCATGTTGTACCTCTGAATGGGACGTATCTTCTGTCAGGCTCTTCTGTGTAGTTTCTCTGCCATATTCTCCACTGCTTTCATCTAAAAGACATGGAAGACCTTTCCCTAACTCAGGGACAAATGAGTCTTGTTTTTCCATCATTGACAGGTGCTCACAGACACATTCCAAAACAGACAGATGCTCTTCTTCCTGTTGCCTGATCCTCACTCAAGGCAAAAGACTGGGGACACCATTCCTAGAAAGGAAAAATGTTTCATGAATGCATTATGGTGAATGCTCTCTTGAGGTAGATTGATTAATTCCCAGTCCTACTCTAGATATTTGCTCCTCTTCTTCCCTGTATAGCAAACCAACACCATGACCGAAGGAAAAGCTAGAGAAGATTTCCTTTCCTTCTGGGTCACAGACTAAAACATTAGCCCTATCCAGCATTCATTCAACAGCTGTGTCGCTATCAACTCATTCCCCAATCTCTCTACTTTCCATCGTGTGTTTTTGTCATGCCTCACTTTAAAGTTCTTCTTCTTCATCAGAAAAAGAACCACATTTAGCAGTTGAAGAGACTCAACAGAAGCTTAAAGACCAGCCAGGCTCTTTTTCCATTCAGTACGTCAGTTCAGAATCAGAGGAGGAGGAGTGAAGTCTCTTCCCCCCCCCCGCCCCGCCCCAAGTCTTGCAAACAAGCTTGTAAAATGTGGGCTAGGCAATGGAACTGTTAGGTGGATTTGTAATTGATTGACCCACTGAACCCAAAGGGTGTACAGCAATGGCTCTCTTCATCCTGGAAAGAAGTGACAGGGCTCTGTCTAGGGCCCAGAGCTATTCAACATATTTATCTATGACTTGGATGAAAGAACAGAGGGGATGCTTATCAAATTTGCAGATGACACCAAATTAGGAGGAGTAGCTAACATCCCAGAGGAGAGGATCAAAAATAAAAAATCACCTGAATAGATTAGAAAGCTGGTCCAAAACTAATAAAACAATTTTCAACAGGGAGAAATGTAAGGTACTGGACTTAGGCAGGGAAAAATGAAATGAATAGATACAGGATGGGGAACACCTGGCTTAGCAAGACTACATGTGAAAGGAATCTAGGAGTTCTAGTACATCAAAGTTCAACATGTGATGCGGCAGCTAAAAAGGCCAATTTTTTTCTAGGATGCATCAACAGGAGTATATTGTCTAGATCAGTGGTCTCAAACTGTGCGTTTTGGATTTCAGCACCCAGAAGCCTGAGCCATTTTTGGCCAATAGTCTGGGTTTCTGGGAGCTGGTCCAAAATCTCTTAAATTACAGTTTGGGGCCATTGGTTTAGATCAAGGGTATTAATAGTGCCACTATATTCTGCTTTGGGTCAGGTGTCACTTGGAATACTGTGTCCAGTTCTAGGCACCACAATTCAAAAAGGATGTTGACAAGCCTGAGTGTGTCCAGAAGAGGGCAACCAAAATGGTGAAAAGCCTGGAAACCATGCCTACCTAAAGTGACTCAGGGAGCTAGGTATGTTCAGCCTGGAGAAAAGAAGGTTAACAGATGATGTGAATACCTTGTCTAAGGCCCAGTCCAGACCTCGTCACGTGTGAGGGGTGCCTCGGGGCGGCACTTCTAGACGTCCCTCACCCCTCAGACGGGACAAGTGTGTCAAAATGGCAGCACCCAGTACAGACAGGTGCCACCATTATGACGTGCCAGATGCACAGCGTCTGCACGTCACGGCACCATTACAATGTCACAAGGGCGCCACTGGCCCTCATGACTGGCCCGGTTTGGAGGCTGTGGCTTCCCTGTGGACCAAAACTAGGCGCCGGGAGACTGTCCTTTTTGGGCATTTGAAGGACTATCATATTGAAGGTGGAACAAGCTTGTTTTCTTCTGCTCCAGAGCCTAGGACCCGGAGCAATGCATTCAAACTACAGGAACAGAGATTCCATCTGGACATTAGAAAGAACTTCCTAAAGGTAGCAGCTGTTCGATAGTGTAACAGAGGCCCGTTACAAACGGGCACCCTAGGATGGACTCAGTCCGTGCTAGGGTTAGAAAGGGGCGTCTCTTCCAGATGCCCCTAACCCTAGCCCGGACTGAGTCCGTAACAAATGGCGGCGGCCGTTCCACACAGCTGCCGCCATTTTGACGTAACGGACGCTATGCGTCCGCACATCATGCGGCAGAAGTGACGCCGCAAGTGCGCGACTAGCGCCTCGCAGCGTCTCTTCCAGGCTGCAAGAAGGAGCGCGATTTTTGCGCTCCTTCTTTGCTGTGTCCGGGAACTGTGCCGTTTGGCTGCTGCGGTTCCCGGATGCAGCAACCGGCGGCGGCAGCAGACCACCTCAATCCGGCGGTCTGTAACTCGCCAGACTCCCTTGGAAGGTGGAGGAGACTCTTTTTTTGGAGGACTTTATACAGAGGCTGGATGGCCATGTGTTGAGGGTCCGTTGATTGTGTATTCCTGCATGGCAGGGGTTTGGACTGGATGGCCCTTGCAGTCTCCTCTAATCCTATGCTTCTATGATTCTAGGTCTCATGGAAAGGCAGTGGCCCAGGCATTCTCCCAAACCCCTTCCCCTGAGATGGTCCATGGGGCTACTAGTCCAGGATGGCAGCCTCATGCTGTGTCCGAGGGAAAGAGGAGGAAGGGGTCCCCCTTAGAGCTGGAAAGGGCCCCATAAAGCGCCCCAAAGTCCCTCCTTCCCTCTCCATGAAGGACTCTTCCTCCTCCTCCTCTGATCCTGAACTGATCCTGTGGAAAAGGAGGAGGGCTGGGATGGCACCCTTCAGGTCTTCTGCTCAGTCTCTTCACAGAAGACTTTTCAAGGGGGGAGGCAGGGCAATCTCTCCCAGTTTCCATTTATTCACAAACTGTTATTGATTTATCAAACTCAGTGGTTGTAAGAGAAAAGCAATGTTCCTTTTTAGTTTGTACCATGATTTTCTCTGGATAATGGGCCTCCAGGCAACTAATAACACATTTAAAGCAATCCAAATCAAACATTCAATCCCCAACCCTTAGAATGGAGAGAGAGACAAGGACTTCCCAGCACAGAAGAGACCTTTAACCCAAGAGCCCTGCCTCCTTCCCAGAAGACAAAAGGCATCCATCTTCTCAAAGAGAGAGGTTTGAATCCAGGAACACTGGCTTTGGGCACTCTGCTTTCTTCATCAGCTGAACAATGTAAACAATTCAATGGAGAAGGAGAGGAAGGAAGGAAGGGAGGGAGAGAGAGAGAGAGAAAAAGAAAGTGAAAGGAGGGGGGGAGAAAGAGAGAAAAAGAGGTGAAGAATTTACCAATTGAAGATACACAGGAGCTGCCTAAAGAGCAGCTAGGCTCCTTCTCTCTCCAGGAGACTCCCCTTCCCTGAATCCTTTCATTCTCTCCTGGATTCCCAAGGGCTGCCCCACTTCTAGGCCCTTCCTTGGAAGGAGATTCAGGGCCCGGAGGGGAAAGGAGGAGCTCTTGACTGAGAGGAAGCCAACCTTTCTTCTTCTTCTTCATTTGTTTTGTTCCCATTTCTCTCTCTAGGAATCCATTTCCTTCAGTTTAACGCTTGGGAAGCCAAACAGCTAAATCCTCTCTTGGGAATCGAGGATCTCTCACTATTTTTCTTGCCTGGGGTGTGTGTGAGATACTTTTTAAAAACATTTGTTACATTTCCAAGTGGACCTCAACTAACAAAAAGCTGCTGATACAAAATTATCTTTTGAAAATTCTCGTCTTCTGTCCAGCTGGAAGTCTTTTAGCAGCATCCGCATTGAAGTGGCCAAGGAGGAATGGAGAAGCACAGGCTTTCCAGGTGAAGCTGCAGCATCAACCTCTCTGCAGGAAACAAAGCTAAAAGGCTGGAGCTGGGAAAGGAGGAAGGTTTGCTGTGCAAGTAACTTTTCCTTGTTGGGTATGGAAAGTCAGTGGCACCTGCCTCCAAAATTTTATAGCATGGAGCCATGGCAGTTAAAATGGTGTCAAACTGGATTATTTCTGCAGCATGAATGCAGCCAGAGAGAAAAGGGGAGCGCAGGGAAGCCTCACCCAACTACTCCTAGCATGTCTTAAAAAGCATAGAGTCCTTGAAGTTTGGCCATCTAAGTGGAAATCATGAGAAAAGTGGAGGATGGCAAAAGGAAAAATCATCCTCACATACATTTGGGAAGAAAACTTTCAGTCTCCAGGCGGTTCAAAATGTTTGGTTTATTTATACAAGGCATACCAGATTGTTCCATTCACATATGTGTATTCCTAGCTTTGAAAAAAAGGCTTGCAGAAACATGCTGATCTGATTGCCCTTTTTGTGGTGTAGGAATCTATCCCTGTTTTTTCCATGTTATTTCTGCCTCTGGTGCTAAATTTTCTGTTGACAACCTAGATGTGTTCCTTGGCATGATTTCTCTCCACTTAGTACAATAACATCCAAAACCCACAAAACAACGATACCTTTACAGGGCCAACCAAAATGCATAAAAGCTCCACTGGCTCCTTAGAATCATAGAGTTGGAAGAGACCACAAGACAAGGGCCATCCAGTCCAGCCCCATTCTGTCATGCAGGAACTCTCAATCAAAGCATACCTGACAGATGGCCATCCAGCCTCTGCTTAAAGACCTCCAAGGAGGGAGACTCCACACACTTCTTCATAAGGGAAAGGTGTTCAAAATGATACAGGATAAAAAAGAAAAGAAAAATAATATAATAATGTTAGTCACAGGCCAGTGTTTTGTCAAGATTCTCGACAGTGGGACACACTCCTTCAGAAACTGGTGGAGTCTCCTCACCTGGAGGTCTTTAAGCAGAGGCTGCATGGTCATCTGTCAGAGGTGCTTTGATTGAGAGTTCCTGCATGGCAGAATGGGTTGGACTGCATGGCCCTTGTGGTCTCTTCCAACTCTATGATTCTATGTTTCTATGTAGCTCATGTTGATTCTGGGAAACAAAACCCAGGAGATAGATTTTCAGCATTTGGAGGATAGTGAGGGAGGAGGGCTGGAGAAACTTTCCTTGTCACTTTATAAAAGCACATCTGCAGTTAGGGTTGCCATAATCTGCCACCACCAAACCGGGACAAAACATAGAAAAAATGTAGGGTAAATGTAGGACAAAATTTGCCTGTAGGACTGTGAAAACACACCCAACTAAAGGTGGTGGCAGGTACCCTGGTGAGATCAAACTCTTTACCCAAAAAGGCTCTGAAGCTGAATGTAAAGTTCAAAAGGGGGGAAATTTAATTTAAAGGACAAAAATAAAGAGTTTTCTCCTCCCCAGCTCTAAACAAAAGGTACTTTACAGTTGCAGCAATCTTCAGGTTGTCATCTTTCTGGGTTTGATGTTAGTTTGCTCTCCTCACTCAATGGAGCTGGTGCAGGGTCTTTCAGCTCCTGAATTCCTTTATTTGCTTGCTGATGGTAACTAATTTGGCTGAGGTGTAAGAAATGCCCTTTCTGGCTGTCTGGTCCTGTATGCCACCAAAAGACAGTTCTCTGCCTGCTCACAGCAAAGACTGCTCCAAACTAAAAACCTCTAGCTAGAGCAGAGCATTCTGGGAAAGGGCAAACCAAACCTGGAAATAATGCAGGGGATCCTACAGCTCCTCCCACAACTAATACAATTAATTTTCCTACACTAAAATATTCTGTGGCCTGAACCAACACAAAAGAAAATGCCGGGGGAGATTCAATCAGTCCTGGCAGGACATCACAAGGACATCCAAGAAAAATGGAGGACACAACAAACTACAGGCCCTCTTGAGCCGCCGGAGAAGGCCTTCGCCTGGTAATCCCACAATGGACAGAGGCAGCCAGGGACACAAAAGAAGTATATGTTTTGGTCTTGCTAATGGGATTTAAGTTTTATTTCCTGGACTTTGTGGCTCTTTGTCCCCCAGAGCCCACATGGCAGCAGGGAGGAGAGGCCCACCTGCATGGATAGCCCTCCATACCCTCTTAACATTCCACACTGCAGAAATAGTTCAGTTTGATTATTTAACTATCATGGCTCAATGCTATGGAATTCTGGGAACTGAAGTCTGTTGTGGCACCAGAGGTCTCTGGCAGAGAAGGCTGAATGTTTAGAAAAACTACCATCCCCAGAATTCCATAGCACAGAGCTATGGCAGTTGAAGTGGTGTCTCTGAGGGAAAAGAAGGCAGGGCCTTCCCATCTACCCTCCACAAAGGAACTCTGCTCCCCCCCAACAGAAGGCACCTGGCTCCACCTCACTCTCCTGCCGGTCCCTGAATTCTCCACAGGAGGAAGGACAAGTATAATAACCTGTGCTGCCTGGAAGAATTTCCTGCTTGTATCGGACTCTTCCCCAGAAGGCCTGAGCTGACAATATTATTATTGTTTTTGTTATTAGTTATTGTTGTTGTTGACCTTTAATTGTAAAGGCCTCAAACTCCTTTACCACCTCAGAAAGAGAGCCAGCTTCACCTCTTTCTTTTCTGTGTGAACCCCATCCTTCCCATGGCTCCCCACATTTCTCCGAACCTGATCCCCATCCGGCCTCTCCCTGTCTCCCTGCTTCCCTTCCTCTGTTCCCTCTGGAACTGCCGCTCTGCTGCCCCTAAAGCAGCAGCAATTCATGACCTTTTCCTCTCCAAATCCTTTAACCTCCTTGCTCTCACAGAAACCTGGCTCCCAGCCCATGATACTGCAACCTCCGCTGCCCTTTCTTTTGGTGGTCTCTCCTTCACGCACACAAGCCATCCTGAGGGTTGAGGAGGAGGGGTTGGTATCTTGCTATCTAACTCCTGCCAGTTTCAAGTTCTATCTTATCCCCCCAGCTATCATTTCCCTTCTTTTGAGTTTCATCCTATTAGACTCTTTTTTCCTCTACAGCTCCGGGTTGCAGTTATCTATCGCCCGCCTGGTTCTGCCACCCAGTTCCTCTCAGACTTCGAATCATGGCTGATATTCTTTCTTTCAGATTCAGTCCCCACTTTGATCCTCGGTGACTTCAATATCCATGTTGACGATTCCAATAACCCTACAACATCTCACTTTAACTCTCTCCTAGCTTCTTTTGGCCTCCAACCACATTCCAACTCTTCAACTCATTCTCTTGGTCACTGTCTTGACCTAGTTCTTGCTGCAGGAGGCTCAACGCCTACACATTTATAGTTACTAAAAGGCATTTTTGCAGATCTTCAGAAGAGTTATGACTTCTACATCTCTACATCAAGTACACATAGTTCTATCCTTCTTAGATGAAACGTGGGATGGAATAATTTGTGCCATGATGGAAGCAATGGCAGAATCAGACTTGACACTGGAGTTTGTAACAGGGAAGTTGCTGCAGGAATGGGAAAGGAGACATGAGCAAGAGACAATGTCTGTAAACTGTTACAACAAACACAAAGTGGAGTAATTACAGAAGAAAAGAGTAATAACACATTGGACCTTATCACACTAGGATTTAAATTAGAATTAAATTAGAAAAACCCGCAAATGCGTTAAGTTTTTCACACAACATTACTGCCAGAGTGAAATAAAGCGAAGATAAAGCGAAGGCAAAGGGGACAAAAATGGCAGCTTTTTACTTTCAGAAGTTCTGAAAGTAAAAAGCTGTTGTTTTTGTCCCTTTTGCCTTCACTTTATCTTTGCTTTATTTCACTTTGGCAGCAATGTTGTTTTTTCTAATTTAAATCCTGTTTCTGTTCGGGATTCCACAAGTGTGATAAGGCCAATTGAGAGTTTATGGAGTTAGGAGATGTTATACCTGTGGTTCAGACAAACATCTCAAAAGAATTGTTCTAAACTGAGAGCCAAAGTTGAGTTACCAAAATGGAGGCTGTTGTCAGAACCATGTTGCTGCATGGATTCTGTCCGGTTTCCACGATTTATGTTCTAAAGTTGTATTCTGTTAAATGTATGTTTTAATTGCTATTAGTATAGTTCCAACACTAGACTCTTTGATGCACAGAAGTTCTGAATTTGCACAAAATTGACAGCTGTCCTCCATTCTCTGAAAGTGAGCAAGTCATGCAGGCAAATGGATGCTCACTGGACATCCCCCCCTTCCTTACTGACTCAGCATTCTAGGAAAATGCTTATTTTGCCTAAATATTAGGCTAGCCCAGCATGTCCTAGTCAAAAGTTAGTTTGGCCACTGATAAGAAACCCCTGCTGCCCTATATCTGTGCAAACAAAGCGGCTTTGTCCCTTACTCTCAGGTACCAGTGCTGCACGTATTGGTTTCTGCTTTTCTGCAAATAAACTACAAGTCCTTGTTCAAGCAACATTCATGCTCTGAAGTCAGTTCCTTGGCCTATGAGCTGTCCCCTTTGGAAAGTGTGGGGTGACAAAGTAAACATTTGAATTTTACAGCATCAAAATGACTGCTATTTTGAACAAGGAGTGTTATCAGTGGGTTCAATGTGGTAAAGTGAGATGAACAGTTCTCTCTCTCTCGTGAATGAAAACACACAGTTGTAGAAAGGGAAAACAGTAAGGATTTATTATATAACAATTAGGTTAAACACAAACTACTAGTACTGGGAAAGCCAATCCTGTTTAAGTCTTTAACTATAAACTGCTTCTCTTTCAATATCATTTCTGTATTAATAAAGCAAGTTTTAAAAACAAGCCCCAGATCTGAACTGATCTTGAAATCTAAACAAGGTCAGCTCTGGTTAGTACTTGGATGGGACACTGCCAAAAAGTACCAGGTGCTGTAGTTTATATTTCAGAGGAAGGAACTGGCAAAAACCTCTCTGAGTATTCCTTCCCTAATACTCTAAATCCCTATGAAATTTATGGGCTTGCCACAAGTCAAAAGGCAACTTGAAGGCACATACATTCATGCACAAGGTGAGTTTTAACTGAGAACCAGAATCCTTCAGGGCTACTCTGTTGTCGTCATCATCATCATCACAACTATTATTAATGTTTATTTAGTACCATAAATCTACATGGCACTTTACAGACATCATAAAATCAACACATAACCTGCCTGTCGCATACAATCTAATAAGTCATAAGATAAAATATACTCTAATTAGACAAATTATTCCATTAAAATATAACTATGACCCCATAAAACTAAAAGAGGTAATACATCAACAATCTAGGTTATCAAACAATATCAAAACAAACAAAATAAACAAACAGCTTCATTTCTATACTGCTTCATACTGAACTAACAGTGTCTAAGCAGTTTACAACTTTAAGCTAATTGCCCCCAACAATCTGGGTACTCATTTTAGCGACCTCCTCAGAAGGATACAAGCCTGAGTCAAGCTTGAGCCCTTTTGCTGGGATTGAACTCGCAACCTTATGGTTTTGAGTGAGTGGCTACAGTACAGGGATTTAACCACTGCACCACTACAGGTTAAAATGCTTCCAAGAAAAAAAAAAGTTTGTTCAGATTTGAAGCTAGCCAAAGAGGAAATCATCCATATGGGAAAGTGGTTCCAAGAGTGAGTTGCAGCAAGCGAGAAAGGATGAATCCAATCCAGAGAAGATGAAATCCCTGGCTGAACAAGGTCCCCTGAGCCCCTGGACTGCAGATCTAGAGCAGGATGGTGACATAAGATTTGACAGATAAGGGGCCAAGTTTATGCAGAGCTTTGAATGCTAACAGAAACAGCTTATACCGGATCCTGAAAGGAATAGGCAGCAAGTGGAGAGGATACCAGGAGTGCAGTGACATGATCAAAACAACAAGATAAAAAGATAACCTTAGCAGCAGAGTGTTGAATGGAAGTTAAAGGACTAAAATGCGACAAAGGAAGCCCCGTAAAAAGAAGACTGCAGCAGTCAAATGAAGAGATAACCAGGGCATGAACTAGTCTTAGCAGAAGAGACTGATAGAAAATATTAGCAATATTGTAAAGAAAAAATCTGCATGACTTAGGTACAGCCTGGATCTGGGGAGCAAACAACAATGAAGAATCAAAAATAAAGCCAAGGCTATGTGCCTCCTTCATAGGATGGATACGGACATTATTGACCTTAATAGAAAATGTAAATTGTAAAGTAAGTTTTAGTGGAAAAATTAGTAAATCTGTTTTAGCCATATTAAGTTTTAAACATCGATGACACATCCATGTTGAGGTGGCTGAAAAACATGAAGTTATACGTTGTTTGTTATCTGGAGAACATTCTGGAGTGTAGAAGTATAGCTGGGTGTCGTTGGCATAAAGGTGATACTGAAAACCATATGAAGTGATGAGATTACTAAAAGATGAGGTGTATAAAGATAATAACTATGGGCACAAAACAGAGCCTTGTGGAACTCCAACTGACAAAGAGAAAGAAGAAGATACCTGGCCTTCAGCTATTTCAGCAAATGACCAGTCTGAAAGATATGATCTGAACCAACTAAGGACTAAATCAGTAAATCCTTTATTGTGGAGCAGATCTATCAAAGGGCCATGATAAACTGTCAAAATCTTTAGAAAAAGCAAGAATAAGAACTGAATACAGGCCTTTAAATTTGGCCTGGAGAAGATCATATGTAATTTTCGTAAGGCCGTCTCCATGGAGTTCAGCGGACGAAATCTAGATTGAAAAATATCCTTAATAGAATTATTAGAAAAAACTCGATACAGTGTACATAAAAAGAATGTTCCAGAACCTTAGAGAAAAATGGTAACAATGAAATGGGACGATAGTTGGAAAAAGAGTGTAGTAGAGAGAAAGGGACATTGGCTCTTACCTGTGATATGTCCATTTCCAGTAGATAAGACCCCCACATCCTGTAGTTTGGGATTTACCAATGCCAACCTAAACAGGGTGGGCAGCACTGGCCCTTCAGAGACATAGGTTTGAGCACCCGCTGCAAGACCCTGCTGTCAACAGCAGCCTCAGCCGAGCCAAGCGGTCAAGCTAGTGATGCCTAACAAGAGTGTATGGTGGCTTCCATGTAGTCACCCTGATGGTCTTTGCTATAGGACCAATGATGGCCAGAAGTGCTCATGCACCTGCACTCTTTGGCATGGATGACTTGGTTTCTAGTGGTAACCTCTCAAGGATTCATGGCAAGTAGTAATGCCAGGCCTGGCCCACCTGCTAGGCATGGAGACTGATGCCTTCTTGCCCACAGAACAGGGCTAAAGGGAAACAAAGTGGGATGTCAGAGGAATGAAAGCTGTTTCTCCTCTATGGGTGGCTGGCTCTCCAGTATGGTGTATGTTTTAAATTTTTTCCAATGTCTGGGAGAATGAAGGAGAAGACGGGGGGTGGAGTGGTATGGTTCTGAATTCTGAGGAGGTTAGAGCTCACCCTAAAAAAAGGGGGGGTCTGGGAGTAGCTGAATTGCCATGGAGTCAGTTGTAATAACATTTGGCTGCTAGTGTGATTGCAGGACCCCAGGCTCAGACCCCCCAATGTGCCAAAGGGGCAGCAATCAGGAGGGGCCCCAACCAGGCAAATGGTTTAGAGAAAGTCCCCCTTAGGAACTAAGACAGCACCCTCATGCCAGATATAAATCCCACAAATGGTTTTGTGTAGGCCAGGCAAGCAACAAGTCACCTGAGGAGTCTCTGTCCATGGAGATGGGATGCCATCCCATCCTGGTCCCTTGCCTGTGTCACAACAGTGAGGTTATAAGTGAAGTCTGTCTATGGCTGTAAGGAGAAGACTGACGGTTTCAGGGAGTTCTGAAGGATATCCATGCTAACTATTATGTTACAGAACAGTGTTTCCCAGGCTATCTGGTCTGAGGAAATAGCAACTGTTTATATTTCTTTATGGGAGTTTAACAGGAGTAGCAGGTCCAGTCAATGGACTGCCACTTCAACTAGTATTGGTATAGAGAGATGGAGAGGAATTGGGCTCACCCTGAGATTGGCAGGTATGTCAGGCATGGGTGCCCTTTGTTCTATGGTCCAATCCTATTTCCCCTTTAGTAGTGAGTCTAGGGAAAACATAACCTTGTGATTCCAATGGGGAGAAAAGATTTCCAATTAAACTCCCAGGGTTTTAACTGGTCTAAAATGTGGATTATGGTGGTTTATGTAATCAATCAGAATGGAACCTGATCCAATCTGGACCTATGCCAGCTTCCACTGATCACCTTGTCAACTGGTTATAGCAATGAAGGTGATATTGAGGTAATTTAACTTGTAAAAATGAAGACTTACCACTCTGAAAGAGGAATGTTAATGTCTGACCACCAACTAATATCGCAGAACAATGTGCAGTTCTTTACTGGAACATCTGTGTACCTGTGTAAAATAAGACTAATTTCATGGTTAGGCAAGGGAGACACTGGATTAACCTTTATCTCGCAGACATTGGTGAGTCCATGCAGAAGCATAGATGCACTCACTCTGTGTTAACAGGGCCTGTGGTCAGAATTAAGTCTGATTTCATCTGAGGATGAACTTGTCTAGAGGCTTAAAAAATCATCCAACTCTATGATCATTAACCTATAGGAAGCTGAGGGGTCTTCTGGCTGAATGAACTGCGGATTAAGGGGTCATGAAATGGTAACAGAAGGCTTGGCAAGGACAGCCCTCTGGTATCTAATTTTGAGGAGAGAATTTTCTCCACAAAAAGATCTGTCAAAGGAAAACAAACCTAAATTTTAAATAGTACAGTGGCCCCTCGATATCCACTGGAATTGGTTTCAGGGCTTTGCATGGGTACCAAATTCATGGAAGCTCAAGTCACATAAAATATAATGGCATAGTAAAATGGAGTATTTTATATAAAATAGTAAAATCACAGTTTGGGTTTTTTTTTTGTACACACACACACACACACACACACACACACACACTGGATATACAGATGGCTGGCTGTAAGTCCCTATATGGAGCTGTATGGTATATTAAATCTGAGCATGTGTTGCATCAGAAAACAAGGCATAGGCACTAGGAAGTCCATTTTTCCAGCATCAGAAGGCAGTAGACAATGGTGTTGTTTGGACCAGACCTTGCCATGAAAACCCAGTAAGGGATAAGACACTCACCCACACAGCAGCTAACCTTATAACAATAGTATGCAAAGGCATCTTGTAGCACCTTGAGACCAACTAAAAGAAAGAGATTGCCAGCATGAACCTTCATGGCCTTGAACCCAATTCATCATATGCATGATAGACCTTGTCACAATACGTCTACCAAGCAAGGCACCAGTTGAATGGCAAGCAGGCATTCTTATTTAAAATATAACTATCTAGACAAGGTAAGAGGTAATTGTGTTGTTCTTTCTGGCAAACCCCCTCAGGATTCTACAGGATGTTTGTATGGGATTTGAAGCAAAGGGGGTGTTTTTATTGTTTTAAAACACTCATGGGGGAAGGGGGGGTTCTCCTGGGATGGAGAGGAGGCTGTTTGTTTGTCTCTGATTAAGAGGGCCATCCAGTCCAATCCCATTCCGCCATGCAGGAACTCCCAATCAAGTTTATCCCAATCAAGTATATCCAACAGATGACCCTCCAGCCTCTGTTTAGAAATGGGTGACAGAGGCCATGCTCCCTCTGGTGAGGACATGGAGCCATTTTGGGGTTTTTTTTTGTGGGATGCTCTGTGGCAGCCAAAAAAGACCATTTTAGAGTTGGAAGCTTCAGCCCCTGCTGGGCCCTGTATAGCTTCCTTTACAGCCATGTGCCCAAGATGGCTGCTGTACATGCCAAAGGAGAAGCCCTCTGCCTCCTTTCACACCATCTCATTATAAGAATTCAAAACGAATGTGCAGGAGCCCTGGCGACACAACCATGTGTTTCCCAGACTGCAATAGGATCTCCCACACCTGTTGGGATTTTGGGTGGCATTGGGGCCAGAGATGGGAAGGAAGTGAGTGGGAGCCAAGAGCTTATCTCCCCTCCTGGCAGAGTCCCAAACCTTATGCTAGGCATAGTGCCTGCAGTGGCAATGGCAGAGGCCTCCTGGCAATGCCTGCCCTGGCAAAGGTTCCTTGGTGGCTGGAGAGAGAGGGCCCCTGGTAATCACCCCTTCTCCTGTGTCTTCTGGCTGGCTTGACTCTCTGACCTTGGCCCTGTTTAAGGCTGGACAGAGGTGATACAGAGAAATTCTTTGCCATGGCTTTTGGCTGGCCTGTCCTCTGAACCCTGGCCCTAAATGGGCTGGGCAGAGGTGATGTGGAGAAACAGAGACATGGAGGGGATACCTCTCACCATCTGGTCCCACGCCTCCGATGTTCTATAAAGCTGTTTGCTGAAATCTCCTGTGCTCCCACCATGAAAGGGGGGCAGCTTTGGAGGAGAGTGAGAGTCATTGGCAAAGCCAAGACCTTTCTCCAATCCTGGGAGCCCTTGCCATATTAAGTCTTTCTTCATGCTTCCAAGGCATCAAGAGAAATGAAGAGAAGAAAAGGACTGGAGTGGCTGTAGTGAAGAAGCTGCAGAGCAACAGCAAACACATCATACTGGAGTGATAAGCAGGACAAGACTGGCCTTCTAGGGTTAGCTCCACCTGCGTGGGGTCACCAGAAGGTCTTTCTTTTTACTGCCTGCCTATTGGAGTGAGTGGGAGGAGCATAATCCAAACTACACCATGTGGGGCTCTTATCTACTGGCAAATCACACATGTTGCCAAAGGGGCAAAAGTATCAAGAGTTGACGATAGAGCTGAATCAACTAAAGAAATGTCTGAGTCCACAGAGTCGCCAAGAGTTAAAGAAGATAACCAAGAGTCCAGTGCTTGTGAAAAGGCTTCAGGTTCAACAGAATGAAGGTCTCGATATTAGCCGAGCCGCAAAACGGCGAGGAAGTGGACTATGAGCAAGAGTGAAAGAAACATAATAATGATCAGACAGTGGAAATTCAGTGGCAGCATAATCAGAAATAACACACTTTTTGGTAAGAACTAAATCAAGACAATGTCCAAGGGAGTGTGTAGTGCAGAATTAGAGCAAAGCTCAAGTCCCAAAGAACTAAGATGTGAATCAAAATCAGATATAAAAGCTGAAAATGAATCAGGTGGATGATAGATAACTGCAACCCACAGATGCAAAGGCAGAAAAAGTCTAACCACATGTACTTCAAAAGAGGAAAAACAATGTGTTGGTAGAATGGACAGAAGCTGAAACTGACACAAACTAGACGATAAAATGCCCAACCCTCCTGTTCTACCTTCTTGAAGGGCCTATATGAGTAAAAGAGAGATCTCCAAGTGAGAAAGCAGCCAAGGTCATGATATCATAAGCTGGGATCCAGGTTTCAGTAAGAGCCAAAAGATGAAAATATTTAGAGATAAATAAATCATGAACTGCTGCAGGTTTAAGAGCAAGTGAGTGGCAGTTACCATTTAGTGACTTCTCTTTTCAAGTAGAATATATTTCTGATGTTAAGGTAGCTACCACATCATCTTGTAAAGGTCTTCAGGTTAAAGTGTCAACTGTTCCTCTAGCTTCCCTCATATTAGTACTTCCTTATACAGTGGACCCTTATTATACACTGGGGTTTGGTTCCAAGATCCCCCGTGTGTAACAAAATCTGTGTATGTTCAAGTCTCATTAAATATAGTAACATAGCAAAATGGTGTCCCTTATAAAAAACAGAAAATCAAGGTTTGATATTTGAAAAGTATCCCCTTTTTTGAACATTTTCAAACCATGTATGCTTGAATCAGTGTATAAAAAATCCATGTATAAGAAGGGCTGACTGTATAACTTTTATTTTAACTTGCAAGTTTTACATCAGAAAATACTTTAGGTTTTTTTCTGGCCACTACTTTTGTACTTTATTTTTTCTTGTTTTTTGGTTACTGTAATGATCTCTTACTTTACCTACAATGTTTGCCTCAGAAATTTCCTTAATGAGTTCTTGGTTCCTGCCAGCCTCTTTTGATGGATGAAAAGTGAATTTCATCTCCTGACTGAAACTTCTCATCCTAAGGTACTGACTAATAATTAAAATTTTCTACACCAAGGTACTGAAATTCTTTTCACATTCTGGACATTTAAATGGTGCCTCCCCTATATGAGTTAATGGATAAACAGCAACTTCTCCCTTCGGAATTAAACTTGTTCCACACTCCTAACATTTAAATACTTTTTCCAGTGTGTGATCTAATTGATGACGATTAAGGTAACTCTTCTGACTGAAACTCTTTCCGCATTCCTGACATTGAAATGGTTTCTCCCCTGTATGAACTGCTTGATGAGCAGTGAAGTGGACCTTCTGACTGAAACTCTTTCCACATTCCAAACACTGAAATGGTTTCTCCCCGGTGTGAGTTAACTGATGACGAGCAAAGTTACCCTTCCCACTGAAACTCTTTCCACACTCCAAGCATTTAAAGGGTTTCTCCCCTGTATGTTCTAATTGATGATGACCAAGGGTAGTCTTCCTACTGAAACTCTTTCCACACTCCAAGCACTGAAATCGCCTCTCTCCTGTGTGAGTTAATCGATGAGAATTAAGGCTACTCTTCCTACTAAAATTCTTTCCACACTCCAAGCACTGAAATGGTTTCTCCCCGGAGTGAGTTATTTGATGACGTGTGATGCCTGACTTCGAGCTGAAACTCTTTCCACATTGCAAGCACTGAAATGGTTTCTCTCCTGAATGAACTGCTTGATGAGTAGTCAAGTAGGCCTTCTTACCGAAATTCTTTCCACATTCCAAGCACTGAAATGGTTTCTCCCCGGTGTGAGTTAATTGATGACAGGCAAGGCTATTCTTCCTAACGAACCTCTTTCCACAATGCAAGCACTGAAATGGTTTCTCCCCAGTGTGAGTTATTAGATGACATATGAAGCCTGACTTCGAACTGAACCTCTTTTCACATTGCACGCACTGAAATGGTTTCTCCCCTGTGTGAGTTAATTGATGACGAACAAGACTACTCTTCCCAGTGAAACCTTTTCCACACTCCAAGCATTTAAAAAGTTTTACCCCTGTGTGAGTTGCTTGATGGGAAGCTAAGTGTTCCTTTCGGTTGAATTGCTTTCCACATTCCAGGCATTTAAATCGTTTCTCCCTTGTATGAACTGCATAATGCCGGATAAGGGTTACTTTCTTCCTGAAGTTCTTTGCACAATAAAAGCATTTAAATGGTTTCTCTCCTGTGTGAGTTGCTTGATGATGAATGAGGCTCATCCTCCAAGGTTTCTTACCTGTATGTCCTGCTTCATAGTAAGTCTGTTGTGTCTCCTGACTTGGGCTCTTTCCACTGTCCAAGCCTATTAATGACTCCTCCCCTGAGTGCACTCCTTGGTGTGACACAAACTGTGTCCTATGCTCAAAATTCTTGCCAGATTTCCAATGTTGAAAAGTTTTCTCTGTTATTTGGAAGGTTTCATGGGAAATCAGTGTTTTCCTATAACTACTCTCACCATGTTCATAAGATTGTTCTTCTGTGTGATTAAGGTTTTCTCTGCAGCTGAAGCTTGTCCCATATCCAAGACAAAGACATTCACTTCCTTTTTCATTCTCATTCACATCATCATCTGGAAATTAGAAATACATGTGGTCAAAGCACAAGAAAGGACCAAAAAACACCCCCACCCCAAAATAAAATGACTGTCTAACAGACATTTTTGTGAGTAGGCTACTGGAAAGACAAGTGAGACTCCAGAGCTTCTCCATTCCTGTAAAGCCTGTGACAGAGTAGAAGTCCAAAGTAGAAAAAATTATTATTATTATTATCTATCCTGCCTTTCTCTAAAAAATGTGTCTTTTTCAAAGGATGTAAAAGTACCACTCTGTCCCAATTTAGTCAGGCCTCATCTGGAATATTGCGTCCAGTTCTGGGGGCAACAATCCAAAAAGGATGTTGAGAAGCTGGAGCGTGTCCAGAGGAGGGCAACCAAAATGGTGAAAGGTCTAGAAATCACATTCTATGAGGAGCAGCTGAAGGAGCTGGGTAGCTTAAGAGGTGATATGATGATGATGATGATTATGATAATAATAATAATAATAATAATAATGTTTATTTATATACCGCTTTTCCAAATTAGATCAAAGCGGTGTACAACAGGAAGTACAACACAAAGTCAAAATAAAACACAACAGGCCTCTCTCCCCCTCAAGATGGTGGTCAGAAGGAGGGCTTTTTCTTCTTTCAGGCAGGCAGTTGGAGCTTGCCTGCCTCTCTCCCCCCCAAGATGGACCGGTTTAAATATCTGAAGGGATATCTGTTTTGAGTCTAGAGTTTGTTTATTGTTAAAAGCTACAAGCCATTGCAATTCAATATAATTAAAGTAAAATAGAAACAAATGAACTACAAGAACAATAATAAATTTAAAATAGAATACATGTAACAAGCAAGTGAAATAAAAATATACAAATGCAAAAATATAAAATCATCTTTAATAAAAATTAAATTAAAAGCCCCCTTGTCAGGTACCATGTATCTTCATGAGCTCCATATAAAATTCTTATAAATGATTTTGATGTCTAAATCTTTAACTTACTTGTGGCCAAGGCAAACGTTGCAACCATAATGGTGATATGCTCATCAATACAATACAAATCTGCTCAAAGGAAAGTTGATTGGATAAGGTGCAAAGAATATGATTAGGAAACTTTGTCTAGGGGCCATATAGATAGGGCATTGCAAAAGACAGTGGTGCAGTCCGGCCAGAGAGAGGAGAAGGAGAGGAGCTGCTTGGCAGCCATTTTGAGACCGTGTGCTTGAGACCGTGTGCTCGTTGCTGAAGGGGCGGAGCTTCTGTGAGTCACATCTGTGAGTCACAAGGGGACGGAGCTAGCAGACTCGCTTTATATACCACCTTCCAGAGCCTTCCAGAACAGTCCGGCCAGAGAGAGGAGAAGGAGAGGAGCTGAACATTAGGAGGAACTTCCTGACAGTAAGGGCTGTTCGACAATGGAATGCACTCCCTCGGAGTATAGTGGAGTCTCCTTCCTTGGAGGTCTTTAAACAGAGGCTGGATGGCCATCTGTCAGGGATGCTTTGATTTGGATTTCCTGCATGGCAGGGGGTTGGACTGGATGGCCCTAGTAGTCTCTCCCAACTCTACGATTCTATGATTCTATGATTCTATGTCCTCTACTTCCCCTGACTCACAAATACAAAGTCTGTGATGCACTGGAGTAATATTATTATTATTATTATTAAACTTTATTTCTATAGCGCTGTAATTATACACAGCGCTGTACAAAGTCGGTAAAATTAGGAGTAAATAAAAGCCTGCGCAAGGCGTACATTCTAATATAATAACAATTAAAAGAGGAATAGATAAAATTACCATATAGAAAGGAAAAAAACAGGTTAAAAACATCAAATATCAAACAAATCACATCACATCAAATATTGTCAGACAGCCAGATAACAATCACAAATTCCCTGAGAACGCTTCCCTAAACAATATGGTTTTCAGCTCAGCTTTAAAGCTGGTTAGGGAAGTGATGAGCCGTGCATGCAGAGGAAGAAGGTTCCAGGAATGAGGGGCAGCTAGAGAGAAGGGACGGATCCGGGACGGGGCAGAGAAGATCCTGGGTTGAGAGAGGAGATTTTGGCTACCAGAGCGGAGAGTGCGAGTAGGGATGTAGGGAGAGAGAAGATCAGTTAAATAAAGAGGGGCCAGCCCATGCAGGGCTTTAAAGGTGAGTAGCAAAAGTTTGTACCTGATGCGGAAAGGAAGAGGGAGCCAGTGAAGGGAAGACAACAGAGGGGAGACATGATCATAACGGCGAGCGAGTGAAATAATGCGTGCAGCTGAATGCTGAACAGAAATTAATGGGTGGAGGTGAGAGAGAGGAAGCCCTGCCAGGAGGAGGTTACAGTAGTCTAATCGTGAGACCACTAGGGCATGGACCAGTGTCTTTGCGGTAGAAGCTGAGAGATATGGACGGATTTTGGCGATATTATAGAGAAAAAATCTACAGACTTTGGCTGTAGTCTGGATCTGTGGGATAAATGACAAAGAGGAGTCAAAGATGAAACCGAGACTGCGGGCTTCCTGGACTGGCTGGATCGAGATGTTATTGACGGAAATAGAAAAGGAATAGTGAAGGGTGGGCTTAGGAGGGAAAACAAGAAGCTCAGTCTTGGACATATTGAGCTTCAGATGCCGATGGTGCATCCAGTGGGAGACAGCTGTTAAACAGGATGACACTTGCTGCTCTAGCTCTGGCGAAAGATTAGGGGTGGAAAGGTACAGCTGGGTATCATCGGCGTAAAGATGGTAGGAGAAACCAAAAGAACTGATAAGATTGTAATATTGTATCTTCTCTTCAAGTAGGCGGACGGCATACACTGAAAGCCTAGGGCTGTAAACACTTTTCTAAGTGGGGACAGGGTCAGGTTTAAAAAACACTGTTCCATTGCAAAAGGTGTTTTATATAGTGGGTAGAATCATAGAATCGTAGAGTTGGAAGAGACCGCACGGGCCATCCAGTCCAACCTCCTGCCGTGCAGGAAATCCAAATCAAAGCATCCCCGACAGATGGCCATCTAGCCTCTGTTTAAAGACCTCCAAGGAAGGAGACTCCACTACACTCCGAGGAAGTTTGTTCCACTGTCAAACAGCCCTCACTGTCAGGAAGTTCCTCCTAATGTTGAGGTGCAATCTCTTTTCCTGTAGCTTGCATCCATTGTTCTGGGTCCTGTTCTCTGGAGCAGCAGAAAACAAGCTTGCTCCCTCCTGAACGTGACATCCTTTCAAATATTTAAACAGGGCTATCATATCATCTCTTAACCTTCTCTTCTCCAGGCTAAACATCCCCAGCTCCCTAAGTCGTTCCTCGTAGGGCATGGTTTCCAGACCTTTCACCATTTTAGTTACTCTCCTTTGGACACGCTCCAGTTTCTCAATGTCCTTTTTGAATTGTGGTGCCCAGAACTGGACATAATATTCCAGGTGGGGCCTGACTAGAGCAGAATATAGTGGCACTATGACTTCCCTTGATCTAGACACTATACTTCTATTGATGCAGCCTAAAATCTCATTCGCCTTGTTAGCTGCCGCATCGCATTGTTGACTCATGTTCAACTTATGGTCTACTTGGACTCCTAGATCCCTTTCACACGTAGTCTAATTCAGCCATGTGTCTCCCATCCTATATCTGTGCTTTTCGTTTTTCCGCCCTAAGTGCAGTACCTTACATTTCTCCGTGTTGAATTTCATTTTGTTAACTATGGCCCCGTTTTCTAGTCTGTTCAGGTCATTTTGAATCTTGATCCTGTCCTCTGGAGTATTAGCTACTCCTCCTAATTTTGTGTCATCTGCAAATTTGATAAATATGCCCCCAATTCTGTCATACAAGTCATTGATAAAGATGTTGAATAGCACTGGGCCCAGGACAGAGCCCTGTGAGACTCCACTGGTCACTTCTCTCCAGGATGAAAAAGAGCCATTGTTGAGCACCCTTTGGCTTCGGCCAGTCAACCAATTACAAATCCATGTAACAGTCGCCTTGTCTAGCCCACATTTTACAAGCTTGTTTGCAAGAATATCATGGGGAACTTTGTCAAAGGCCTTACTGAAATCAAGATATACTATATCCACAGCATTCCCCTCATGAATGAGTATGGCATGTCCTTAAAGATATGGGAGTGCCAACACATCTGATAGTCTTGATGAGGAATCTGTACTCAGGACAAGAGGCTACTGTCAGAACAGAATACAGAGAAACAGAATGGTACCCAATTGGGAAAGGAGTCAGACAAGGCTGCATCTTATCTCCCTACTTGTTCAACTTATATGCAGAACATATTGTAAGAAAAGCAGGCTTGGACACAGAAGAAGGAGAAGTGAAAATAGGAGGAAGGAATATCATCAATCTGAGATACGCACATGACACCATAATACTAGTAGAAAACCTCAAAGACCTGGAACAACTTCTAAGAAAGATCAAGGAAGAAAGTGCAAAGGCAGGCCTATTGTTGAATATAAAGAAAACAAAATAATGACCATGAAGAACTTACATAAATTTGAATTAAACAACAAAGAAATAGAAATAGTAAAAGAATTCTCATATCTGGGATCAAACATTGATAGAAATGGAGACTGCATCCAGGAAATCAGAGGAAGATTAAGAATGGGAAGGACAGCTATGAAAGAACTAGAGAAGATCTTAAAATGTAAGGATATACAACTGAGCAAAAGTTAGAATCGTACAAGCCATTGTATTCCCTATTGCCATATATGGATCTGAGAGCTGGACAGTTAAGAGGGAGGATAGGAGGAAAATCAATTCATTCAAAATGTGGTGCTGGAGGAGAGTTCTAAGGATTCTACTGATAGCCAAAAAGATAAACAAATGGGTCCTGGAGCAGATAAAGCCAGAAATCTCCCTAAAAGCTGAGATGACAAAACTCAGGTTGTCGTAGTTTGGACACATCATGAGAAGGCATGAATTATTGGAAAAACCAGTAATGCTAGGAAAGGTAAAGGGGAATAGAAAGAGAGGAAGGCCACGTGCAAGATGGATGGATTGGACACTAAGAGATCACAAGTAGGAGTTGAGCAAAGTAGTGCAGGATAGAGGGTCTTGGAGATGTCTCATCAGCAGGATAGCCAGGGGTCAAGATCGACTCGAGAACAGTTAACAACAAATCAAAACTGGGAAGTATTCTAACCCAGTCTGATCATGAACAACATCACTTAGATGAAAATTAAATAAAAAGGGAGCCAGAAAGCATCCTTGTCAAACTCCCCTACCTCTTGGGATACTATCTGATAATAGTCCATTTGCCCCAAGTCCAACTTTAAGAGATGTATTAGTATGCAACAGTTCAATTAAAAAGAGCACCCTTCTATCAATATTAGTGGTGGCTAACTTTGGCCAAAGACGTTCTCTGTCAACAAGGTCAAAAGCAGAGCTTAAATCAATAAAGGTGGCAAAGAGTTCTCGTCTACCTTTTTGGGAATATTTTTGAATCACATGATAAAGGATAAAACACTGATCTCTTGTGGATTTGCCTTTCATAAATTCTGCTTGTTCTACTGCAATAAAGCCCACAACTCCTATCTACCCAATAAATATTTTGAATATAATTTAGACATGATACTCAGTAATTTTGGGTCAGCCATGGAACCTTTTTGGTGAATAGGGACAAACATATTCACACTCCAGCTCTGAGGGATTTTTCCATGTTGGTTAATACAGTATAAGTAAATAGGGAGGCAAGTACTGGGGACTACCAACCGGGATTTGATCTGAATAATTCTCCAGGGAGCATATATAGTAGGTAGGGAATTAATCAACTTATTAAGTTCATCGGAGTTACTGGGCAACATGACAGCATTATCCAGAATGTGACAGAGGTTCAGGATCATCCCAGAAGTAGGAGGGGGTGCAGTAAAATGTGTAGAGAAGCAGGCCTATTATTGCACAGAAATAATTTGGTTATCATTAGAGCCATGTACATTTCCCTTTTGCCACCAGGACCCAGAATCTAATGGAGTCTCTTTCCATGAGGGCCTGGCCTAGCTCTATACAAATCGGATGTAAATATTCTGCCCTTTTTTCCCTGAGTAAATTTTTATACTCTCTTGAACCTATAATTTTCTAATGAATCTTCAAAGGGATATCATATTGAGGATGCAGCAAGCTTGTTTCAGCTCCTCCAGAGACTAGGACACAGAACAATGGATGACAGCGGAAAACACTCCCTCGCAAAATGGTGGAGTCTCCTTGTTTGGAGGTCTTTAAACAGAAGCTGAATGGCTATCTGTCTGGTGTGCTTTAATTCTGTGTTCCTGTATGGCAGAAGGGTGTTGGACTGGATGGCCCCTGAGAAATCCTCCAATTCTAAAATACTATGAATGAGGCATAAGGCAGTTTACAACGTATTTAAAAACAATATAGGTTAAAACTATACCAAAGCATAAATAAATATATAAATAAAATAATTTAGAAATAAACAATTGATCAATGTAAAAACATTACAAAAATATTCATTAAAAGACAAACCTTAATAACAGCTTCCTGCAACGTTAATAGCCCACTCCAGTCACCTTAAAGAAACCAGTCTTTCATTTTTATTAGCCTTCTGCCTATTTGACAGGCAGATATAATAACATCCCAATCCACCTAAGATTGTGTATTTGTAAAACTGGAGTAGTGGAGAATATTTAACATTATCTTTTACATTGCCCTCTCTATACAGCTCTTAGACAAAGATTCCTTGATCATATTTTACATTCTCTTTCTGAAAGATCTTGTTCCCAGCAGATCTGTATTCTTTTGGCTGGTAATGATGTATTCATTACCTCCATGGTGATAACATTTGCTTTAGCTGCTAGTAAGATTAGACTTAGTTTTCAAGATGGGAATGATGATTAGAAGTCTCATTTGCCATATGTTTTTATCATTATTGTTGTGTTACAGTATCCTATTGATGGGATTCTTTTATCCTCCCCCCCCCCCCCCCCCGATATTCTGTGCCTTGATCCTTTTATATTGCTTTTGTATTCACTGTCTGGTCCAGTATCAAATTGTAATGGTTTTTAGCTTTTAACAATAAAGTTACTCTCTTTTTATTGGTGGTTGGAAGTAACCAAAGCAAAAGATGGAGGAGACAAAGTAAGCCCTTTGAGGGGAAACCTCTAGGATAGAGGAGTTCCCCATACAGTGCTACACACTAGAACTTCTGTATCCTGAAATTGTCCACTGGAGCCTTGACCAAGGTTAGGCAGTTTAGGACTTCCTGTGAAAAAATATCTGAAACCTACCCAACAGGAAGGGGATGACCTAAAACTGTCAAAATGCAACATGATAGCAGGCAGAGGCAACAGTATTTCACTATCACTTGCAAGCTGATTTGATCTAGCATGAGAAGAAAGGTGCCTTACCTAAGGAGGCCACAATTTCCAAATTCTCCTCCATGACTTCACAATGCAGAGACCTTTGGTCTGGATCCAGAAAGTCCCACTCTTCATCGCTGAAATACACAGCCACCTCTTCAAAGGACACCTAAATAATAAAAGATTCCCATCAACCAAACATATAGAAGTAAACTGGGAAATAAAATTAAGTACACTAGTTTGGAGCTGCTGAAGGAGCCCTGGTGGCGCAGTGGTTAAATGCCAGTACTGTAACTTTCCGTTAGTTGCTAATATGAGTCCCCAGCTTGTTGGAGGCAATTACTTTTACCCTTTGTAAACCCCTTAGAGAATGCTTAACTGCACCAATAAGCAGTATAGAAAGGTATTTGCTGTTGCTATTGCTGACCGCAATTAATTTTTTTCTGTAATAGCACTCAAGAGTCACTTTAGTGAACAACTTTGACTTAAAAAAGGAAAGGAAGAGGTTCTTCCTGGCCCAGAGAGATAAGCAGGGAACCAAGGAACTGACCCTGACCCCTTCTTGGTCCTCCAGGAAATTTGGCCCCTACCTGATCCAGGGTCACAGAAGCTGGTCTCAGTCTGTGAAAAGGAAGAGAGGAGCTGGGATCTATTGACCATGGCTGTGTTTCATTGCCTGGAAGGAAACAAAACACAAAACTGTTCCTTTGTTTCTGACTGATGTGACATGCAAACAAGGACAATAAGCAAGGGAAATAAGCAAGATGAACTTGAACTTCTAGCACAATAACACAAATACGATAAAACAAGCAACAATGAAACCCATGATGAGTCTCATGATTGGAATGTAGTAATAGAGGTAACCTCTTTAACAGAAATAGGCAAAACACAAAAGGAGGAGCAGCATTATATGTCAGATGACTTAAATCCTGGAATCCATGGGGAGAGCATCTGGATAAAAATGAAAGGGGAGGGAAACAACAGGGATGTTATTGTGGGAGTCTACTACAGACTCCCAAGTCAGACGGAGGCATTGGATGATGCCTTTCTAGAACAGATGACCACACACTCAGAAAGGAGAGATGCAGTAATGATGGGTGATTTCAACTATCCTGATATTTGTTGGAAATCAAACACAGCCAAAATATTAAGGTTTAGCAAATTCCTTACTTGCCTGGAAGACAATTTCATTGTCCAAAGGGTGGAAGAGGCAACAAGGGGGTCACCTATTTTAGATCTGATCCTAACCAACAGGGATGACCTGGTTAATGGGGTTCAAGTGGTGGGATGCTTAGGTGGGAGTGACCATGTTCTCCTGGAATTTGTAATACAGTGGAAAGGACAAACCAGGCATAATCAGACACACATTCTAGACTTTAAGGAAGCTGATTTCAGTAAACTCAGGGAAATACTGGGGGTAATCCCATGGTCAGGAATAGTAAAAGAGAAGGTAGTTCAGAATGGAAAGGAGTTTCTCAAAAGGGAGATACTGAAGGCACAATTTCAAACAGTTCCAATGGGGGTGTCTAAAGAAAGCAGGATGAATGACTAAAGATCTTTCAACTGAGCTAAGTTTTAAACGGGAGAGGTATAAGAAATGGAAAAAGGGAGAAATCACCAGGAGGAATTCAAACAAATGGCTAGCACATGTAGGGGTAATGTCAGAAAAGCAAAAGGACAGAATGAGCTCAGGCTTGCTAGAGAGATTAAGAATAACAACAATTGCTTTTGGGGGTATGTCCATAGCAAAAGGAAGAAAAAGGAAATGGTAAGACCACTGCATGGAGAAGATGGTAAAATGGGACAAAGTAAAGGCAGAATTACTCATCACTTTCTTTGCCTCAGTTTTCTTAGAAAAGGAAAAGTGTGCTCAACCTGAGGAAAATGGAGCAGAGAACACAATAGGAGAAATCCAGCACAGAATAAGTAAAGAGGAAGTACAGGGATACCTGGTTAATCTAAATGAATATAAATCTCCAGGACCAGATGAATTACATCTAAAGCTATAAAAAGCACTGGAAAATGTAATCTTGTAGCCATTGGCAATAATCTTTGAGAACTCCTGGAGAACAGGAGAACTCCCAGCAGACTGGAGGAAGGCAAACGTTGTCCCCATCTTCAAAAAGGGGGGGGGGGGGGAGAGAGGATCCAAACAATTACTGCTCAGTCGAAGGCTTTCATGGCCAGTATCCATAGTTTTTTGTGGGTTTTTGGGCTATGTGGCCATGTTCTAGAAGAGTTTCTTCTTGACATTTTGCCAGCATCTCTGAAGATGCCAGCCACAGATGCTGGCAAAAGGTCAGCAAGAAACTCTTATAGAACATGGCCACATAGCCCGAAAACCCCACAAAAAACTATAATTACCACTCAGTTAGTCTGAAAGCAATACCCCTTTGGAATGGCCTGCCACTGCCCCTTTCCTTGCTGTGTAATTGCCGCGGCCGTGATCCGGCATTTTTCCAGCCCTAAAAAGAACAGCAAAATTACTCTCCTTTTGGAGCCAGAAAAAGAGAGCCTTTGCCACTGTGGTGGCCTTTCCAGTGCTCTTTTTGACGTATGTCATCTGGACACTGTGCCAAAAGAGCACCGTAACACCACTTGCCATGTGGTTGGGTGCATGGCGTGAGGCTGGCATCAGGGCAGTGTCGAGGCATGCATCATGCAGACACCACACCCTCACTCTGCCCCAAGGCCGGCATTAAATGCCGATCTGTTTCAACCTCTGTGACTGTTAGGTGGGTTTGTAATTGTTTGACTGGTAGAACGCAAGGGTGCTCAACAATGGCTCCTCTTCGTCTTGGAGAGGGGCGACTAGTGGGATACCACAGGGTTCTGTCCTGAGACAAGTGCTATTCAACATCTTTATCAATGACTTGGATGAAGGAATAGAGGGCATACTTATCATATTTGCAGATGACACCAAATTAGAAGGAATAACTAATATCCCAGAGGACAAGATCAAAATTCAAAACAACTTTAATAGATTAGAAAGCTGGGCCAAAACTAACAAAATTAATTTCAACACGAAGGGTGGGGAAAATGAAATGCACAGATATAGGATTGGGGACATCTGGCTTAAGAAGATGTGAAAAGGATCTAGGATTCCAAGTAAACCACAAGCTGGCCACGAGTCAACAGTGTGATGCAGCAGCTAAAAAGGCAAATGCAATTTTAGGCTGCATCAATGGAGATATAGTGTCTTGATCAAGGGAAGTAATAGTGACACTCTATTCTGCTTTGGTCAGGCCTCACCTGGAATAATAACCATCATAATAATAATAATAAACTTTATTTTTACCTTGTCTCTCTGTCAAAAGACAATTGAGGTGGCTTATAATTAAAAGAATCAATACAAAACCCAATATCCCAGTTCATCCCTCCCTCCCTAAAATGTGAATTGAACAAATTAACCATTAAAATAATCAATTAAAATAAACAAAAAGTAAACAAATACAAGCAAATAGGGCTACAGCATATTCAGTGGTAGAGGTGGAAGATTCAGACTGGTGGTTGTGTACAGTTCTGGGCACCACAATTCAAAAAGGATTTTGACAAATTGGAACGTTTCCAGAGGAGGGCCATCAAAATGGTGAAGGGTCTAGAAACCATGCCTTCTGAGGAAAGACTTAGAGAGCTGGGTATGTTTAGCCTGGAGAGAGACGGTTAAGAGGTGATATAAGAGCCTTGTTTAAGTATTTGAAGGGGTGTGACATTGAGGATGGAGCAAGCTTGTTAGGAGCTGCTCCAGAAACTAGAACACAGAACAATGGATGCAAGCTCCAGGAAAAGAGATTCCACCTCAACATTAAGAGGAACTTTCTGACAGTAAGAGATGTTTGACAGTGGAATAATCTCCCTAGGAGTATGGTGGAGTTCCCTTTTTTCAAGGTTTTTAAACAGGAACTGGAAGGCCATCTCTCCAGTGTGCTTTGATTGTGAGTCCCTGCATGACAGGGGGTTGGACTGGATGGCACTTCCAACTCTATGTTTCCATAATAAGGAGGCAGTTTTAGAGATTGGAATGACCAAGAGGTTGGTCGGAGAACAAGAAACTATTATCATTAATTATTATCCTTTGTTTCTATAGTGCCATCACTACACATGACAATTTACAACTAAAAGAACAGGAAAACAGTTATATACAAAATTCATGTAAACAAATTATGGAAAAACTTCAGAAATATATGTGAAGGAAGACTGACTCCCAAAGAAACTTATCAGGGAAGCCCTCAGAAAAGCAAAATACCCTTGAGGACTCACTGGCATTTTCTGGGCATGAATATCCAACTGAGGGTGGAGAGGTTTCTCAGACTCTAGTATTTAGCAATAAATACAGTGCAAGTCCCAGGCTCTTCATAAATGGAAAATAAATAAAAGCTAAGGAGTGTCATGTTATCACCTCTCAGAATCAGCCCTTCAGCTGCCTTTCTGTAGGTTTTGTATCTTTGCCATGAGATACACCAGCTGTGTGTTTCCATCTATGTATAACTCAACCCCTTTTTAGTATAATGGGTACTACTGAAAGGCATCTCTTTAAACACCTGAAGAAAAACATTTACTGGGTATTGATCCCTTCCCCACATAGGCTAAAGAGAGCACATATACAGTCCACCTATTTCAGGCACAGTCAAGACAAGAAGATTAACCTGGGAAGCACCCACTGATTCTTTACCCATTATGGTGATGCTTCTCTCATCTGGCTGTACCATCCACTTGCACAGGACTCTCTCTCCAGAGTCTGAGAGAGCCTTCTCTGCCACAGGAAAATCACCAGCCTCTTCTATAATGAGCTCCTTGGGGAGGAAAAATAGTAGCAAGTGTCACAAAGAGAAAGATCAGAAAAGACAAAAGATCAGGAGAGGGTTTGGATCTTCCCTCCATGATGATTTCCAGAAAATACTGAGCAATAGTTTGAGCTGGAGGCTTACAGTATCTTTGAAATTACTAAGATAAAACTCTTTCTCACCTGTTGCTTTTCCTTCTTCCTCTCATCTGCCTGGCTCAGGAGGAAGCCTTCAGCCAAGGCCACTGCCTGGGAACTGGTCTCTGCCCCACATTCCCTGACCCAGGCTGCCATCTCTGGGGGAAGGATTGCCAGGAACTGCTCAAGGATCACTAGGTCCAGGATCTGGGCTTTGGTGTGTCTCTCTGGCTGCAGCCACTGATGGCAAAGAGCATGGAGTTGGCTGCAAACCTCTCGGGGGCTGTCGGCATCCTTGTAAGAGAATTGCTTAAAATGCTCCTGCTTTATCTCTGAATTGAATGTATCTTCTGCCATACTCTTCTGCATGGTTTCTGGGCAGAACCTCCCACTGATCCCACCTTGAAGACATGGATCACCCTTTGCTAACTCAAGGCCAGCTGAGCCTTGCTTTTCCATCTTTGACTGCTGCTTCCAGACAGGTTCCAAGACAGCCAAAGAGGTTCTTCTCTCTGCTGCCAGAGTTTCCTTCAAGTCAAAGGACTGGATTCCTAGAAAGAAAAATGTTTCATGAATGAGGCAGGGTGAACACTCTTTTGAAGTAGAGATGATTAATGCTCAGCTTTGCTCTAGATATTTTGTCCTTTCCTCTTCTGTATAGAAAACCAACCAGGACTGAAGAAAAAGTTAGAGGTGTCCTATCCTTCTGGGTCACAGACTCTATCCAGCATCCATCCAAAGGCTGTGTCACCATGAACTCATTCCCCAATCTCTATGCTTCCCCTTGTTAAAATTCTTCTGCATCAGGAAAAAAAAGCAGACTGAACAGTTGAAGAGACTCAGCAGAAGCTTAAACATCAGCCAGGCTCTTTTTCCACTCAGTAGGTCAATTCAGAATCAGAGCCTGAGGAAAAGGAAGCAAAGCAGAGGCTCCTCCAGTCTTATCGAAAGACAGTGGTTCCGGCATCTGGCCCAAACCCTTCCCCTCAGACGGTCCATGAGGCTTCCACAATCAAGGCCTCGGGAAGAGAACAGCATAACACTGCTGTTCAACAGAACCAGAGACCTGAGTGTTGCCACAACATCTTTGGCTATCTGAACCTTGTTTGTACATTAGTTAAAGCAGGACAGTTTGCTCTCAAATTGTTATGTAATTTTAAATTCTATACTGTTTAATTGTCTTTTAAGGGGGGGATATTTTGTATATATGGATGTATTTTGTAAGCCGCTTTGATTGTTTTTAACAAAAAGCGGGATAGAAATAAAAGTTGTATTATTATTTATCAAAAAAAGACCTGGCCTAATTCTCTAACTTTCATAAGCAGAGATGCCCAGCCAGACCTCCCACTGTTTTTAAGAGCAGCATTTCCTCCACTGTGCTCTTCCCAAGGAATGGATGGCAGCCTCATGCTGTGTCTGAGGGAAAAAGGAATAAGGGTTCCCCCCTAGAGCTGGGAAGGGCCCCATAGACTGCCCCAAAATCCCCTCTTCCCTCTCCATGAGGGACTCTTCCTCCTCTTCTGATCCTGAACTGATCCTGTGGAGGAGGACTGGGCTGGTATCCTTCAGGCCTTATGCTCAGTTTCTTCAAAGGGCCAGTCGACTGTTTGCTTTAAAAGAGAACTTTCGGGGGGGGGCATGATAACACCTGCTATTCCCCCTCATTTTTTATTTATTACTAAACTGTTATGTCTCAAACTGTTTGTCTGCAAGTAAAAACAATGTTGTTTTTTTCAATTTTTCTGTAAGGTCAACACAAACATTATGCCGCCCAAGGAATGGAATGGCTTCCATCTTCCTACGTGTGGCTTCATCCCTGTATGTGCCAAAAACACACTGCATTTCCTTTGCAACACCACCACCACTCAGTCTGCAGTGGATTACCTACAAGGCAATGTGGTACACACGCTGGTAACCTCCTGTCTCTACATGGGGCTACCCTTGTGCTTGATCCTAAACTAAACTTCAATTAGTATAGAATATGGCAGCCAGATTGGTCTCAGGGACAACTAGAACAGACCATATAACACCAATCCTAAAATCACTTCACTGGCTGCCTATTAGTTTCTGGGCCCAGTACAAGGTGTTGGTGATCACCTTTACAGCCCTAAATGGCTTGGGTCCAACCTATCTTCAGGACCGCCTCCTTCTGTATAATCTACCCCACGCACTTAGGTCCTCTGGGAGGAACTTATTGCAGCCTATAAAAGTTAAGCTGTCTGCAACCATCCAGAGGACCTTTTCGGCAACCATTCCCAGATGATGGAATGGCCTGCTAGACGAGATCCGTCATATAACCACCTTAACAGCTTTAAAAAAGTTGTTATTATTAACATTTATTTATAAAGCGCTGTAAATTTACACAGCGCTGTACATACAATCTTTTTAATTGAGACAGATCTCTTCCAGCAGGCTTTTCCTGACTATATAACCGGCTACCAAAAATAAAACCTAACTTGTTGACCCCTAATTTTTGCTGCACTCACTGTCTGTTTGTTGTGTACTATTTTAAGTTATGTTTTATATTACAAATCATTTAATTGTATTTTAAAGGGGGTGGGATTGGGGGATATGGTATGTATATTTTAATGTTGTAAGCTGCCCCAGTTGCGTTGCACAGAGGGGTGGGACAAAAATAATTTATTATTATTATTACTATTATTATTAGTGGTCAGGCCTTTTCATTAAGACCAAAGAAGCTCAGAGTCAATTATGCAAGTGAAACACAGATAAAGAAAGTTACTTGGACCAGATTTTTTTTCCATCTTAGCCTACTTCACAGAATTGCTGTGGGGACAGAATCAGGGAGGTAGAGAGTACCATTTTATTGCTACTTTACCGATGTATTGATTTCTTTCATTTATATGATGCCTTTCTTCTGGAGGGAGCTAATAAAAGAAGTCAGTTAAAACCTAACAATACAATTTTTTAAAACAGTAAAAAATCATATTTAAAACACTAACATTTAAAAAGCATATGAAAGGTTAAAGCAATAAAAAATGTTCCATACCTGTTTAAGAAAAATATTAATTGCCAGCCAACAAATAGTTGGAGAGACCTTTTTCCACAAGAAGAGAAGGTGGAGTGGGGCTTTTGCTTCCTTTTCTCAGCCTTGTAGCTGCAATATATTAGCAAATTCAAATGATTATTGTTTCTAATATTTATTTTATTCATTTGTATCATGCATTCCTCCTTTTGATGGAAAACAAGACAGCTAACAACATATTTAAACAACTGAAATTAAAAGCAAATTAAATTCCATGCCATTAGCAGAGCTACAGACAAAGACAAGGACTTTCTGGCATTCTTGAGCCCAGCCAGGCATAATGGTTTCAGTGTTGGACTATGACTCTGGAGATCAGGATTTGAATCCCCATGTGATTGCATGACTGTGCAGAAATATCCAGTGCTATAGCGCTACTGTTGCATTACCTGTCATTACTACAATTTTGGCTGAATTGGTCCTTGTGTGATAATCTCCTATGACTCTGGAGATCAGGATTTGAATCCCCACTTGGCCATGGAACCCCATTCGGTGACTTTGTGTGCAAGTCACACTCTTTCAGCTTCAGAACATGGCAATGGCAAACCCCTTCTGAAGAAACTTGCCAAGAAAACCCTGTGACATGGTCATCCTAAGTTGGGAGCCACTTGAAGGCAAACAACACACAACAAAGTATCTTAAGACAAGCGTGCCTGGCTCCTGCACAAACAACAAAAGGGATCTATCTCCTCAGAGAGAGTTTTGAACCCAGGGAAACTCACTCTTGCCATTCAGATTTGTTGCTTTCTCACATGAACAGCTACTGACCAAAGGTCCAAAAGAGCTATATATCCCTCTCACCCAGCCCTTGGAAAATGTAGGGCAAGTACAGGACCCCCTTGGCCTCCTTTTTTGGGTCCCATTTCCAAGGGGCCATGAATAGGCTTTATATCCTGAGGTTTTAATGGCACTCTCTTCTGCCTCCCAAGAAGTGGGTTTATCCCCCCCTAAAAAAAGCCCAGGCTAAAATACAATGAAGCCCCATCTGAGCCTGAAAGGGGCTCCTGGCCCCAAAGCCCTTTCCTCCCTCCTCTGGACCCTTTTTCCCTGCCCAGAGGGTCTCCCTCCCTCCATCTCCCTCTCTCCCACCAAAGAAGGAAGGAAGGAAGAAGGGAGGGAAAGAAAGAAAGAAAGAAAGAAAGAGGAAGGAAGGAAGGAGGGAGAGAGAGAGAGAGAGAGAGAGAGAGGGAGGAAGGAAGGAAGGAAAGAGAGAGAGGAAGGAAGGGAGGGAGGAGGGAGAGAGAGCGAGAGAGGAAGGAAGAAGGAAGGCGGGATCCCTCTCCCCAGCTTCTCTGCCCCTTTGCAACCCTCCTGGGGGGTCTCCTCATTCATGTCTCACCTCCAGATCCTGGCTGGGAAGAGGATTCGCACTCAGAGCCGGAAGAGAAGGGGAGGGGACTTGCCTGGGAGGAAGAGCAACCTTTCCTCCTCCTCATCATCCATTGTTTTTACCTCTCTAGGAGCCCATTTCCTTCATATTAACCCTTGCGAAGCCAAACAGCTACATTTTCCTCTGGATATAGAGGATCTCTCATCGTTTTGCTTCCTTGGGGGTGACTTTGTTTCATTTACTGGTGGATTTCAGTGAACAAAGCCTCTCACACAGAAGTGCCTTTTCCAAAAGCGTCCCTCCTCCTCCTCCTCCTCCTCTGTCCAGCTGGAGGCCTTTTTAAGCAGCATCCGCATTGAGGTTGGTCAAAGAGGGATGGAGAAACACTGGCTTTCCAGGTGAATCTGCAGCATCAGCCTCTCTGCAGGAAACAAGACTAAAAAGCTGAAGTTGGGAAAGAGTTTACTATGGGTGATTCTTCCTTAGCTGAGTATGTGCAAAGTAAATGGCAGCTCCCTCCATAATCCCTGACTGATCATATCTGAAGGGCAAAAGAGAGGGAAAGGGGGAGAGCAGAGAAGCCTCACCCAGCTAGTCCCTGCATGCTTTAAAAAGCATAGATTTTGAAATTTGGTGGTCAAAGTGGATAGAAATCATAAGGAAAGTGGAGGATGGCGAAAAGAAAAGTCACCCCTGTATCCCTCTAGGAAGAAACCTTCAAGTGTTTTCTAGGAGCTTCAAAATGTTGGGCTCATTTATGCCAAGCAGACTAGATTGTCAGTTTTCATGGCTGCTTGGGGAACTCCAACCTAGATTGCCAGAAATCCCAATCCAAGGCTGTAACAACAACGCACTAACTCAAAGGCAGATTTAAATAATAATAATAATAATAATAATAATAATAAATATTTTTATCCCGCCCCTCTGCGCATCACAATCGGGGCGGCTTGTAGCATTAAAATACACAATCCATATCCCCCAGTCCCACCCCCCTTAAAATGCCATTAAACAATTTGCAATATAAAACATAACTCAAAACAATACACAATAAAATAACAGTAGTCACAGTAGGCCTGTGGCTAAATACACGGGGAGCGCCAGTGTGGTGTAGTGGTTTGAGTGCTGGAGTACCAAGACCAGGGTTCGAATCCTGGCTCATCCATGGAAACCCACTGGGTGACCTTGGGAAAGTCACACTCTCTCAGACTCAGTGGATGGCAATGGCAAACCTCCCCTGAACAAATCTTGCCAAGAAAACCCACATGATAGGCTCACCTAAGTCAGAAATGACTTGAAGGCACGCAACAAGGAAAGTACACAAATCACAACTCTGAAATACTTGCTGTTTTAACACTATAAAAGTAAGGCTCACCTAATGTCAAGGCCTTTCGGTGTGTGTGTCTCCCTCTATTCCTGGCTTTTATGTGTTCAAATAAAAAGCTATCATCTTTTCCCCCTTTATCCTTTTTGTCTGGTTCTTTGCAGCTAGACGACTAAAAGAAGGGGCTTCCTATCAGCTCCTACCACTCACCTTGCCAAATAACAAAAGCGCTGGTATTTATTATTATATTATTATTATTAAACGTTATAAAGCGCTGTTTAGACAGCGCTGTGCATAAAATAAAATAAAATAGACCAGCCAGTGGCGTACATTCTAGAAAATAGAATATAATACAAAATTAATACACAATATCATTCAAGAAAAATTACCATTCTTGGGCAAAGTGATTGAGAGGGTAGTCGCCCTCCAACTCCAAGCTGTTTATTGATGAAACCAATTATCTGGACCCATTTCAAACTGGCTTCAGGGTGGGATACGGAGTTGAGACTGCCATGGTCGCCTTAGTTGATGATCTCCATCTGGGCATTGATGAGGGAAGTGTGACCTTGTTGGTGCTCTTGGACATCTCAGCGGCTTTCGATACCATCAACCATGGTATCCTTCTGGAACGCCTGAGGGAGTTAGGTATCAGGGGCATTGCGCTCCAGTGGTTCCATTCCTACCTCATGCTCTTCTAAGTGAGAGCTGACATCTGGCGTCCCTCAGGGCGCCATTCTGTCCCCCATGCTGTTTAACATTTACATGAAGCCACTGAAAGAGATCATTCGGAGACATGGGGTATGCTGATGACACCCAAATCTATTTCTATGTCTCCAACTGCAGTGACTAAGGATGGCATCTCTTCTGTGGACGCCTGTGTTGAGTTGGTAATGGACTGGATGAGGGAAAACCGAATCAAGCTGAATCCAGAGAAAATGGAAGTACTCACAATAGGTTCCCCAAGTCCAGGGATGGCCAGAAGCACCTGGTACCAACTTCGGTTGATATGCCAACTGCGTCCCTACCTGGACCAAAAGGACCTTGAAGCAGTGGTACTTGCACTGGTAATCTCTTGTCTTGATTTCTGTAACGTGCTCTACATAGGGCTACCTTTGTATCAAGTTCAGAAACTTCAATTGGTGCAAAATGTGGCAGCCAGATTGGTCACATGAACACCTAGGTCAGACCACATAACACCAGTTCTAAAATCTCTTCACTGGCTGCCGATTAGTTTCCGAGTGCAGTACAAAGTATTGGTTATTACCTTTAAAGCCCTACATGGCTTGGGCCCGAGTTACTTGAAGGAACGAACGCCTCTCCCTACACAATCCGCCCCGCACTCTCAGAACAACTGGGAAGAATCTATTGGATTATTATTATTATTATTATTATTAACCTTTATTTATAAAGCGCTGTAAATTTACACAGCGCTGTACATACAATCTTTTTAATTGGACGGTTCCCTGCCCTCAGGCTTACAATCTAAAAAGACACGACACAAAAGGAGAAGGGAAAGGTGGTGGGGAAGGGGCATCTCTAGTAGGATAATACATATAAAATACATAGCAATACAGGAAATGATTCAATAAGACAGGCAAGAAAAGAACATCAAATAGCAAGTGACAATTATGCAATGCCTGGGAACGCTGCCCTGAACAGGATGGTCTTCAACTCTGTTTAGAAACTGGTTAAAGAAGTGATGGCTCTTGCTTGTGGGGGAAGGTTTCAGGAGTGAGGGGCAGCGAGTGAAAAGGGGCGAATCCAAGATGGGGCAGAGGAAATCCTGGGCTGGGACAGGAACCCTTGACTACCAGAACGGAGGGCCCTGGTGGGAAGGTGAGGAGAAAGAAGGTCTGATAAGTAAGGAGGGACCAGTCCATGGAGGGCTTTAAACGTCAACAGCAGGAGCTTATACTGAATGCAGAAAGGGAAGGGGAGCCAGTGGAGGGATGCCAACACAGGAGAGATGTGGTCAGAGCAGTGGGTGGATGTGATAATGCGTGCAGCTGAATGCTGGACAGAAATTAAGGGACGGAAGTGAGAAAGAGGAAGCCCTGCCAGAAGGATGTTACAGTAATCAAGTCGTGATCTATTTCCCACAGCGCATTTACTGATATGGCTCTCAAATTGTGGAATGGCTTGCCAAAGGAGATCCGTCTTATTACCACTTTAGATGCCTTCAAGGAGGCACTCAAGACGGATCTCTACTGGCGAGCCTTTCCTCCAGATCTGATATAACAGCTTCAAGATGACACTTCATTCAGAGCATATATGGGAAATTAGATGCTGATATTGTACCTGTTTAGGTTTTTTGATGTGTTTTTAAGATTTTATATCATCAGAATTTATTTTAACTAACTGTAATTTTAATATATATAATGTCTCTATTCTTACTATATCTATAATTCTTGATCTCTCCAACTATAGTCTCTAACAATCAAAATAAATCATATCTTGACATTAAATACAGAAAATTTATCTGATAGTATGAACCAGATCAATTATTCTTTTTCCCCCAAATGTCATCCGTAGTTCTTAAATCAAATCCTCAAATATGTCCTTTTATAGTCTGTCTAAAAAAAAAGTTCACATATTTTCCCTTTTCTCCTTATGATAGAATGTAATCTACCTGTATTCTCCTTATTCTATTTTCCCTTCCCATAACTTTGAAATTCTTGTAAATTGTTCCTCCTGGTCAGTAATATTTCTTTTAATCTTAATATTTAACCCTTCTTTTCTTAAGATCTTTCCAGGACTTTATTGTAATAAGCTCTTATCAATACCCCATTTTTTCTCCCAATATAATACAATTGGTAACCATTCCTTTTTGACTTTGTCTAATCTATTGGCATCTATCATGTGTGACAGTCTATCCATTTCTCTAATCTCGTTAAATTTTAAAAACCAATCATCTATACTTAATTCTTCCTCTGATTTCCAGTTCTTGGCGATCATTAACCTTGCAGATGTAATAAGGTAAAGGATAATTCGCCATTGTTTTATCTCATCTTGTGGCTTCAAGACTGATGTCGTATTTAATCAATATAAATCAGGTCTTTTTTTGCATTTTATATTAAGCATTTCCTGTATTGTCTTATGTATCTTATTCCAAAAAAGCTTACATATTTCCACCACATATGTATCATTGAACCCTTATCTTTATGACACCTCCAACAGGTATCATTTTTTAATTTAAGCATTTTTTTAGTCTTGCTGGTGTGTAAAACCATTACTTACTTTTTAAAAGTTCTCTTTCAGGTCTTGGCATTTAGTAAATGCCTTTGTCCTATTCCATCCTTTTCCCCATGCTTCTAGTGGAATTTTATGTCCTAAACCTTTCGCCCAATCTGTCATGTATTGCTTTATGGGTTCTCTCTCTAGTTCTCTACTCATAAATAATTTGTAGTATTTTGCAATTTTTTTGACATCTGATTTCATAATTATTTCATCTAATTCTGCTTGCTTAGCTTCTATACCTTCCATTTTTATATCTGTGTTAAATCTATACTTTATTTGCAAATAACTATACCAATTTAGTTCCTTCCCTTCTTCCATAAGTTCTTCTCTCGATTTTAATCTGATTTATTGTCATTCATTACTTATAACTATATCTTTGTATCTCAGCCATTTTCCCCCTGAGTCCCATCTACCAAAAAAAGCTTCTTGAGATGAGACCCATAATGGTATTCTAAAATAGAATTTTGTTTTTATAATTTTCCATGTTTCCACTAAGACTCTCCTTATTGGTTTATTAAAGAAGTCTTATTGACTATCATTTTGTTATACCACACATACACGTGCCAACAAATCGTAGTTCTGCAGCTTCCAGATTTAACATTTTTCTGTTGTCTTGTATCCATAACATGTTACATGCCCATCTGTACACATTTAAGTTTGGTAATGCGCATCCTCCTTTTTCTTTACTTTTCTTCAAGTTCAACCATTTAATTCTTGCCTTACCTCCCTTCCAAATAAATCTTCGCAGCTCCTTATTCCATTCATTAATGATTTTTAAAGTAATATTAATCAGCAAATTAATCATTAAAAATATAATCTTTGGAAGGATGCCCATTTTTATTGCTGCGATTCTACCAAGGATGGATAACTTTAATTTATTCCATCTATTTAGTTCCTCTTGAACTTTTTTCCATGTTACTTTATAATTGTTGTGATATAGACTGATATTATTTTTAGTCAGCCAAATGCCTAGATACCTTACTCTATTCGCAATTTGACAGCCTGATTTGTGTTTCAATTGTTCTTCTTTTTTTGACAAATATTTAGTCAATATCCAAGATTTTGCTTTATTAATTTTAAATCCTGAGAATCTTCCAAAGCGATTCAACTAATATATGAGATGTTCTATACACTTTATAGGATCTTCTAATATTACCACTATGTCATCTGCTTACGCTCTTACCTTTATTTCTTCACCTTTTATCTTCAGGCCTTTTATTTTTGAATTTCCCGATTTGATTTAAGAAGTATTCTAGTACAATAATAAATAGTAAAGGCGACGATGGACATCCCTGTCTTGTTCCTTTATAAATTTGGAATTCTTTAGTTATTTTTCCATTAATTTTTAAAAAGGCAGATTGATTGCAATATATTTGTTTTAAACTATTTATAAAGTTGTCACCCATATCCATCTGTTCTAACAAATCCAGCAGAAATTTCCAGTTAATACTGTCAAACGCTTTTCCCGCGTCGATAAAGAGGAATGCTACTTTTTTTCCGTTGCGTACATTATAAAAATCAATTGAGTTTATTATCGTCCTGGTATTATTTCTTATTTGTCTTCCTGGAAGAAACCCATTCTGATCATCCTTTATTATTTCTGATAAGATTTTTACAGTGTATGGGCCCATACAGACAGGCCAAAATAAAGCTGCTTGGGGTCACTTTGGAGGTATGCTGTTTAAATGAGTCCAGAAGCCACGCCAAAGCCATGCTCCAGTCCTAAGGACTGGAGCATGGCTTTGGTACGGGTTCTAGACTCTTAGGACGCATGCATCATTTAAACAGCATACCTCCAAAGTGACCCCAAGCAGCTTTATTTTGGCCTGTCTGTATGGGCCCTATATCTTATAATCATTGTTTAGTAATGAGATGGGTCTATAGTTACTCATTTGTTTCTCATCCTGTCCTTCTTTTGGTATTAAAGAAACTGCTACCCTTCCCCAAGTTTTGGGTTTTCCCTCCTTTCCATTACGTTAAAGATATTTTTTAATGGTTCCATCAGTTCATTTACAAACATTTTATAATATTTACTAGTGAAGCCATTCAATCCTGGAGACTTCCCATTCTCTAATTTAGAAATTGCATTTCGTATTTCTTCCATCGTGATCTCAGCATTCAATATTTCCTTCTGTGATGGTGATATTTTTGTTATATTGGTATTTTTAAACATTTCCGTTAACTCTGTATTCCACTGTGCTGTCTCTTCTTGTTGTTTAAACAATTATTTATAATAGTTTATGAAGGCTTTTGAAATATTTTCCTGGCAAGTAAGATTTTCCCTCTATCATCAATCCTTGTAAATGTTTTCATTTCCCTTTCCTTTCTTAGTCTATTTGCCATCCATTGACTTATTTTGTTAGCATTTTAAATTGGTTTTCCTTGATTCTTTTTAATTTTATAGCTATTTCCTCTGTTATTCTTTTTTTTTTTTTGCAGTTGACTCTGTAGTAATTTTATTTCATTCATTATTTTCTTTTTATCCCTTGTTTTAGTTCTTCCTCCTTCTTTTTAAGTTCATTCTTGAGTCTTATCTCTTTCTGATTTCCATCTTTTTTAACTCTGATGTTCTCTGCATCAGCAATCCTCTAGCATATGCTTTGTTAGTATCCCAAATTACTCTCATCTTTGTATCGCTACTTCTATTTTCCTGGAAGAACCATTTTATTTCCTTTTTCATTCTAGCCACAAAGTCTTCATCATCTAATATCTCATCTTTTAATTTCCAGGTAAAATTTTTATTCCACATTGTTTGTATTTCTAATTCTATCATGTTATGGTCTGACATATTTCGAGGCCATATATCCATATTTTTTGTTTTTGTCACAAGCACTTTTGATAAAAAACGTATCTAATCTAGAGAAAGACTGATGGGAACCTGAGTAATAAGTAAAACCATGTTTATTATTATAACAATTTGCCCAAACATCAACCAATTTAAACTCTTCTGTCAGGTCAAAAAAACTTTGGGGTAGTCCACCTTGCAATTTTTTAATATTTTTATTTGATTTTCTGTCTCTTTGTGGTTTCATAACCCCATCGAAATCTCCTACTAAAATCAAATTATCTCTATTTATATCCCTTAATATATCATTCAATTTTAAAAAAATGTTTCCTTCTTTTTCCAACAGACCATATATATTTAGCACTGTACATTTTATTGTTCATTGTTATCTCTATACAAACAAATCTGCCATCTTCATCCTTCTTTAGTAATTTTGTTTCATATCTCTTATTGACAAAAAATAACCGCTCCTCTTTTTTTCTTTTTGGTTGCAGCATAGAATGATGTCCCTAATTTTTTTTTATTCTTCAGATATTTGGTATCCCTTCTCTTATTTCCTCTTATTAACTGAGACTTCTCTTCCAGCTGAAACTCTTTCCGTGCTTCGAGCATTTGAATGGATTCTCCAAGGTGTGAGTGGTTTAATGAGAAGTGAGGTGTGCCTTCTGATGGAAGGTTTTCTTACACTCCAAGCACTTCAGTGGTTTCCCTCCTGGGTGAGTTACTTGATAATGAATTAAGTTTCTCTTCCAACAGAAACTCTTTCCACAATCTAAACATTTAAAGAGTTTCTTCTCATGTGAATTGAATGATGCTGAAGGAGATTTATCTTCTGCCTGAAGCTCTTTCCACACTCCAAGCATTTACCTGTATATGGTTTCTCCGTTGTGTGAGCTGCTTGATGACAAATGTGGCTTGCCTTCAGGCAGAAACTTTTTCCACACTCCAAGGACTGTAATGGTTTCTCTGCTGTGTGAGCTGTTTGATGATGAATGAGACTTCTGTTCTAGCTAAAGCTTTTTCCGCACTCCAAGCTTTTAAAAGGTTTCTCCCCTGTGTGGGTTCTTTGATGACGGGTGAGGTGTGCCTTTCGACTGAATTTCTTTCCACATTCCAGGCATTTAAATGGTTTTACTCCTGTGTGAACTTTTTCATGATCAGTGAGGTATGACTTCTTCCTGAAGCAGTTTCCACACTCCAAGCATTGAAATGGTTTCTCTCCTGTGTGAGCTGCTTGATGACGAATGAGGCTTGACCTGTGGCTAAAGCTCTTTCCACACTCCAAGCATTTAAAAGGTTTCTCCCCTGTGTGGGTTCTTTGATGACTGGTGAGCTGTGCCTTTCGACTGAATTTCTTTCCACATTCCAGGCATTTAAATTGATTTACTCCTGTATGAACTTTTTGATGATTAGTGAGGTATGACTTCTCCCTGAAGCAGTTTCCACACTCCAAGCATTTAAATGGTTTCTCTCTTGTGTGGGTTCTTTGATGACTGGTGAGGTGTGTCTTTTGACTGAATTTCATTCCACATTCCAGGCATTTAAATGAATTTACTCCCGTATGAACGTTTTGATGATCAGTGAGGTATGACTTCTGCCTGAAGCAGTTTCCACACTCCAAGCATTTAAAAGGTTTCTCCCCTGTGTGGGTTCTTTGATGACTGGTGAGGTGTGTATTTCGACTGAATTTCTTTCCACATTCAAGGCATTTAAATGGTTTTACTCCTGTGTGAACTTTTTGATGATCAGTGAGGTGTGACTTCTGCCTGAAGCTGTTTCCACACTCCAAGCATTGAAATGCTTTCTCTCCTTTGTGACTTGTTTCATGCTGAATGAGGCTTGACTTGTGGCCAAAGCTCTTTCCACACTCCAAGCATTTAAAAGGTTTCTCCCCTGTGTGGGTTCTTTGATGACTGGTGAGGTGTGTCTTTCGACTGAATTTCTTTCCACATTCCAGGCATTTAAATGGTTTTACTCCTGTGTGAACTTTTTCATGATCAGTGAGGTATGACTTCTGCCTGAAGCCCTTTCCACACTCCAAGCATTTAAATGGTTTCTCTCCTGTGTGACTTGCTTGATGATGAATGAGGCTTATCCTCCATGGAAAGCTTTTTCCACACTCCAAACATTTAAATGGCTTCTCTCCTGTGTGAGTTGTTTGATGATAAATCAGGCCTATCTTCCAAAGGAATCTCTTTCCACACTCCAAACACTTAAATGGTTTCTCCTCTATGTGAGCTGCTTGATGAAAAAGGAAGCTTGGCTTCTGGGTAAAGCTCTTTCCACACTTCAAGCATTTAAAAGGTTTCTCCTCTGTGTGGGGTTTTTGATGACGGGTGAGGTGTGCCTTTCGACTGAATTTCTTTCCACATTCCATACATTCAAATGGTTTTACTCCTGTGTGAACTCTTTGATGATCAGTGAAGTGTGACTTGTTCCTGAAGCCCTTTCCACATTCCAAACATTTAAATGGTTTCTTTCCTGTGTGAATTGCTTGATGAGAAGTGAGTTGGTTCTCCTCCCTGAAGCTCTTTTTACACTCCAAGCACTTATATGGTTTCTCTCCTGTGTGAGTTACCTGATGACAAATTAAGTTTCTCTTCCAACGGAAGCTCTTTCCACAATCTAAGCATTTAAAGGCTTTCTCCGCTGTGTGTGTTAATTGATGACAAATGAGGTCTTTCTTCCAACTGAACCTCTTGCCACAGTCCAAACATCTAAAAGGTTTCTCATCAGTATGATCTGCCTCATGGCATGAGAGGTCTGTCTTCTGACTGAAACTTATTCCACACTCCAAACATGTAAAACATTTCTCTTCCATGTGGGATCTTTGATGACATGTGAGGTGTTCCTTTTGACTGAAGGTCTTTCCACACTCCAAGCATTTGGGTGGGTTCTCTCTTCTGTGGATTGCTTGATGATAATTGAGCCTTGTCTTGTAAAGGAATCTCTTTCCACACTCCAAACACTTAAAAGGTTTCTCTCCTGTGTGAATTGCTTGATGACAAAGGAGGGTTGTCTTCTGTCTGAAGCTTTTCCCACACTCCAAGCATTTAAAAGGTTTCTCCCCTGTGTGGATTCTTTGATGACGGGTGAGGTGTGACCTTCGATTGAATTTATTTCCACATTCCAGACATTTAAATGGTTTTACTCCTGTGTGAACTCTTTGATGATCAGTGAAGTGTGACTTGTGCCTGAAGCCCTTTCCACACTCCAAACAGTTAAATGGTTTCTCCCCTGTGTGAGTTGCTTGATGATAAATGAGGCTCCCCCTCCTACGGAAGCTCTTTCCACATTCCAGGCATTTGAGAAGTTTTTTACCTCTATGTCCTGCTTCATGGGAGCTCTGCTGTGTCTTCTGACTTGGGCTCTTTCCACTGTCCAAGCCTATTAAGGATTTCTCCCCTGAGTGTAATCTTTGGTGTGACATAAGCTGTGAGCTACATCTTAAACTCTTGCCACATTTTAAACATTTAAATGGTTTCTCTGCTTTTTGAGATATTTCATGAGAAATCAGTTTTTTCCTGTAACTGTCCATGCTTCTATTTTCACCATCCTTAAGTGATTTCTCCTCTATGTGAGTTCTCCTGTGAAGATTAAGGTTTGCTATGCAGCTGAAGATTCTCTCACACACAAGACATTCACTTCCTTCTTCATTCCCATTCATATCATTGCCTGGAAATGAGAACAACAAGTGGTCAAAGCACAAGAGAGAACAACAAAAAGAACCCACCTCACGCCCCCTCCCCTCCAAAAATCCCCTAAAATAAAACAACTGCTTAATGGATATTAATGTCAGCAGACTACTGGAAAGACAAATGAGACACCTGAGCTTTCCTTTGATTCTGCTGGGAGTCCTGTGGCAGAGACTGCGTGAAGCAGAAAGTTCTTTGGAGGAACTCATAGCTTCTTGTATCTATGAAAGCATGAACCCAAGAACCATCCTTTCTCTCAACCAAGCTCAACTGGGCTTGGTGCCAAAAGAATAAGAGGTAAGGTGTATGGTACTCCTGCTTAAAAAGTAATGTGAAAGGAGAATTGTGCAGCGGCCCACAACAGCTACAACAACCCTCCTCCTCCCTCTTATTATTATTCATTTCTATCACGCCTGTTTCTCAAAAATGAGACTCAACACAGCTTACAACATATTTAAAAACAACACATGCTAAAGGTATGCATTCAAACTATTTAAAATGCAACAAACATGAAAGACATTAAGATAGATTATATGACAAACCTTAGTAAGAACTTCCCACAACATTAAAAGTCCACCCCAGTCAAGTTAAACGATCCAATCTTTCATTTTTATTGGTCATTGGAAAGAACCAAAGCAAAAGATGGGGAGATAAAGTAGGTTCTTTCATGGCACACCTCTGAGACAGGGCAGTTCCCAATAGAGGGCTACAAGCTTAGCAGCCCATCTGAAGCTAACATCATCCACATTAGCCTTGAACCGAGGTTGGCCAGCTTAGGACTTTCCGTGAAGAGATCTCTGAAACCAACCCGGCTGGAAAGGGACAACTTAAACTGCTGAAATGCAAGAAGATGGCAGGAAGAAGCAATAGTGTTTCACTACCACTTGCAAACTAATTTGATCTAGCATGAGAAAAAGGGAGCCTTACCTAGGGAGGCCACCATCTCCAAATTCTCCTCCATGACTTCCCTATGCAAGGCCCTTTGGTCTGGATTCAGCAGGGCCCACTCCTCCTCACTAAAATACACAGCCACTTCCTCTAAGGTAACCTGGAAAAAGAAATGATAGCTTCAGCAAACATGCAGAGGCCTATTAGGAATGAAAAGAAAGCAGGTAAAGGTGACTTAATTTGTTGCATAAAGACACTAAGTGCCACTGTAGTTGGAAATTTTGACTGCAAGAAAGGAAAAGGGAGTGTTCCTACTTGGCCCAGAGAGAAGAGCAAAGACCCAGGGCACCCAGCCTGAGCCTTTCTTGGCCCTCTACCTGATCTGGGCTCACAGACGCTGTTCTCAGTGCATCGACAGTAAGAGATGAGCTGTAACATATTGGCCATGGCTGTGTTTGGATACCTGGTGGAAAACAAAAGGAAAAACTGTTCCCTCTGCTTCTGACTGACTTGTTTTCGTATTCATCCAAACAAGGACAAAGACAAAAAAGACAAAAGAATTTTTAGAGACTTGGAATGACCAAGAGGTGGATTGGAGAACAAGAAATTATTATCATTTATTCTTTGTTTATATAGTGCCATCATTGTACATGGCGTTTTACAATTCATTTTTATTGGTCATTGGAAAGAACCAAAGCAAAAGATGGGGAGACAAAGTAGGTTCTTTCATGGCACACCTCTGAGACAGGGCAGTTCCCAATAGAGGGCTACAAGCTTAGCAGCCCATCTGAAGCTAACATCATCCACATTAGCCTTGAACCACGGTTGGCCGGCTTAGGACTTTCTGTGAAGAGATCCCTGAAACCAACCCAGCTGGAAAGGGACAACTTAGACTGCTGAAATGCAAGAAGATGGCAGGAAGAAGCAATAGTGTTTCACTACCACTTGGAGACTAATTTGATCTAGCATGAGAAAAAGGGAGCCTTACCTAGGGAGGCCACCATCTCCAAATTTTCCCTTATGACTTCCCTATGCAGGGCCCTTTGGTCTGGATTCAGCAGGACCCACTCCTCCTCACTAAAATACACAGCCACCTCCTCTAAGGTAACCTGGAAAAAGAAATGATAGCTTCAGTAAACATGTAGAAGCCTATTGGGAATGAAAACAAAGCAGGTAAAGGTGATTTAATTTGTTGCATAAAGACACTAAGTGCCACTGTAGTTGGAAATTTTGACTGCAAGAAAGGAAAAGGGAGTGGTTTTCACTTGGCCCAGAGATAAGAGCAGAAAACCAGGGCACCCAGCCTGAGCCTTTCTTGGCCCTCTACCTGATCCGGGCTCACAGACGCTGTTCTCAGTGCATCGACAGTAAGAGATGAGCTTTGACATGTTGGCCAAGGCTGTGTTTGGTTACCTGGTGGGAAATAAAGGGGAAAACTGTTTCCTCTGCTTCTTACTGACATGTTTTCGTATTCATCCAAACAAGGACAAAGTCAAATAAGAGAAGGATTTTGGGAGACTTGGAATGACCATGACGTGGATTGGCGAGCAAGAAATTATTATCATTTATTCTTTGTTTATATAGTGCCATCATTGTACATGGCATTTTACAATTGAAAGACAAGAAAACAATTATAAACAAAAATTATGTAAACAGAAATATATGCCAAGGAAAACTTGATGTATAAAGTAGCTTTACAGGGAAGCCCTCAGAAGGGCACAATATCACTGAGGACTCATTGGCATTTTCTGGGCATGAATGTCCAGCTGGAGGTGCAAAGGTTTCTCTAACCCTAGCACATGGCAATAAATACAGTGCAAGTCCCAGGCTTTTCTCATGTGGAGACAGTAAAAGCTGAGAACAGTTAAGGTATCAACCTGGAGAACCAGCCCTTCATCTGTCCTTATACCTTCTGCCGGTTTTGAATCTTTGCTAAGAGATGCATCAGCTGGGTGTTTCCTTCTTTGTAAAATTCAAACCCCCTCCCTACCCCTTTTCTTTTCTTTTCTTTACGCATAATGGCTCTTCAAAGTGCAGGTTTGAAACAGAACTCCTTAATCATTTATTGGAGACTGACCCCTTCCCCAATGGGCTCCTCAGGGGAGCAGATCTACACTCCTATTATTTCAGGCACACTCAACCCAGGGAGATTAAGATGGGAAATGTCCTTTGATTCTTTACCCATTATGGTGATGCTTCTGTCATCTGGCTGTACCATCCACTTGCACAGGACTCTCTCTCCAGAGTCTGAGAGAGCCTTCTCTGCCACAGGAAAGTCACCAGCCTCTTCTACAACGAGCCCCTTGGGGGAGAAAAAGTACCAAGTATCATAAAGAGACAGATAGATAGTTTATTACTTAGACCAAAGACCATTGCAAACAAAACATACAAGCTTTCACAGAAGTGTGATTACAGAATCAACATTACAATTAACTAAATAAACAAAATATATACCTATGCATAAGATACATGATTTGCAATATGAACCAGATCACACTGTAATAGGAAAGAGAGCTTATTAACCATTGGTGTTATAACAAAAAGCATTTTCTACATTCATATCCTCAGGTTTCTGTCAGTTAAGATCGTCTCCATCTACACCTGGGAGCATTTGTTGCAAATACAGCTACCCTTTGGTTGATATATTGATTTGTTGATTGTAACAAGAATTTCTTTCACATCCCAGTATTTCATTTTCTTTAGGAAAGTTTCCAAATAACTTTCTCTAATACCAGCATATATCTGGCACTCAAGTATATAATGAGCCAAATCCTCCAAAGCTGACTCTCCACAGATACACAGCCTTTCTTGAACTGGGGAACTATAAAACCTTCCCCATTTCATCATTGCGCCCATTTGTACAAAACGTGAACGTGTAAAGGCTTTACATGATTGCATTGGCAGAGATATTGTTCCATATTTTTCACATTTATGTTCACATTTCACACTGGCTAACCATTTCACTGTTCCTATGGTTGTTAGGGCAGAAAGATCAGAAAATATAAAGAACAAGGAGAGTCAGGAATTACTAGGACTTTCTCACCTGCTGCTCTTCCTGCTTCTTCTCCTCTGCCTGACTCAGGAGGAAGCCTTCAGCCAGGGCCACCGCCTGGAAACTGGTCTCTGCCCCACATTCCCTGACCCAGCTTGACATCTCTGGGGGAAGGACAGCCAGAAATTGCTTCAAGATCACCAGGTCCAGGATCTGAGCCGTGGTGTCTCTCTCTGGCCTCAGCCACTGATGGCAAAGAGCATGGAGTCGGCTGCAAACTTCTCTGGGCCCTTGGTTCTCCTTGTAGCAGAGCTGCCTAAAATGCTCCCACTGTACCTCTGAATGGAACATATCTTCTGCCAGGCTCTTCTGTGTGGTTGCTCTGCAGAATTCCCCACTGCTCCCAGCTGGAAGATGTAGAAGGCTTTTTCCTAACTCAGGGGCAGTTGAGCTTTGCATCTCCATCTTGACTGGTGCTCTAAGACCATCAGCACCACGTGGGATTTCGTTTCCTTTATTGGACCATCAGCAGCACATGCGACTTTGTTTCCTTTATCTCTTCCACTGTGAATACATGCTTCGTATTATTATTATTATTATTATTATTATTATTATTATTATTATTAATTTCCTCTGTTCCTTGGCAACAGATGGCCAAAGCAAGATGGCCTACAGTTCTCTTCTGCCTGTTGCAAGATCTTCCCTCGAGGCAAAAGTCTGGGAATGCCAAGTCCTAGAAAGAAAAGAAGACATTTTGTGTATGAGGCATGCTAAATGCTCTCTTGAGGTGAAGAATTTGCTCCTTCCCTCTTCTTCATAGAAAACCAACACTATGGAGTTTGTCTCATGGGTGAAATCCTGTGCAGAAATGAGATTTAAAAGCTAGACAAAACCCACAAAAGTGGGTTGATTTTCACACACATTGTTGTTAAACTTGTGTTAACCCAAATGGAAAGTAAACAAAAGCTGCTTCTTTTTACTTTTGGGATTTTCCAAAAGTAAAAAGGAACAGCTTTTGTCTATGTTCTGTCCATCTTCTGTTTGGGTTAACACAGATTTATCAATGACGTAGTGTGAAAATCAACCTGCTTTTGGGTTTTGTTTTGTTTTTCTAGTTTAAACCCCCATTTCTGCACAGGATTTCCTCCATGTGTTAAACTCCTAAGACTGAAGGGAAAGATAGGTGACTTTTCCTTCTGGGTCACAGAGTGAAAACTCCCTACAACCCAGCATTAATCCAATAACCCAGCCTACTTCACAGAATTGCTGTGAGGACAGAATCTGGGAGGCAGAGGCGGGATACAAACCGCCGCTTTGCGGTGCTTCCCCGCCGCCGCCGTTTGCTTCGCGCGGGAGCTGCAGCAGCCAAACCGCGCGGCTCCCGCGCGGAGCAAAAAAGAAGCTCCAAAATGGAGCTTCTTTTGGAGTCGCGTTTGCGACGTAGCGAGGCGCCAGGGGCGCACTCGCTACGTCACAAAGGACGCGACGCGTACGGACGCTCAGCATCCGATACGTCAAGATGGCTGCGCCCGTATGAACAGGGCGCCGCCATCTTGTACGTATTCAATACGTATTAGGGTTAGGGGGGTACGGAAGCACCGCCCCTTCCTAACCCTAGTACGTATTGATGACGTACTATTTGGCGGTTTGTATCCCGCCAGAGAGTACCATTTTATTGCTATTTTACCGATTTATTGATTTCTTTCATTTATATGATGCCTTTCTCCTATAGGCAGCTCATAAAAGATAAACAATAAAATTTTTAAAACAATAAAAAACCATATTTAAGACAGAATAACACGTAAAAAGCATACAAAAGGTTACAGCAATAAAAGAAATGTTCCATGCCCCTTTAAGAAAAATATTAATTGCCAGCCAACAAATAGCTGGAGAGACCTTTTCCCTCAAGAAGAGGAGTCAAGGAGGAGTGGGGCTTTGGCTTGCCTTTCTCAGCCTTGCAGCTGCAATATATTCACTAATGCAAATGATTATTGTTTCTAATATTTATTTTATTCTTTATATCATGCATTCCTCCTTTTGATGGAAAACAAGGCAGCTAACAACATATTTAAACAACTGACATTAAAAGCAAATTAAAGGACTTTCCAGCATTCTTGAGCCCAGTCATGCGAAGTGATTTCAGTGTTGGACTATGACTCTGGAGATCAGGATTTGAATCCCTATGCAATTGTGTGACTATGCAGAAATATCCAGTGCTACAGCGCTAATGTTGTGTTAGCTTTCATTAACGTGATCATTGTGATTATTGCTGGATTGGCCCTGATGAGATCCTCTCCTCCTGGAGCTTAGTCCTAGGCCTGCATTTTCTGTTTCTGGTCTCAGTTCAGATGGAAGGGAGGCTATCTGCAGACAGACACAGTCCCCCTTTTGGGCCAAGTTCCCAAAGTCAAGGAAAGGCAATGTCCATTTGCAACTCAAAGAGGATGTTTCCTTGCAATCCAGCAGGTCTCCTTCCTTTGTGGAGCCACAGGCTCCTCCTATGTAATACTAATAGTAATAATAATAGGATTTATTATTATTTATTAATGTAGGCAGAGAACCCTGCGTCTCTCAAGAAGTCTCTTCATGTTGTGCATCAGGAAAACTTTAGGTCATCCAGAGGCAAAGCATGCCGGTCCAGTCCCAATATTAGAAGAAATTGCTTTTCCTTTCCTAGAGGTAGAAGCCTCCAAGAAATTCCTGAAGAAACCTGCCAAGAAACCCCTGTGACATGGTCACCATCAGTTGGAAACCACTTGGAGACAAACAACACACAACAAAATGCCTCCAGACATTGTGGCTCCTGCACAAATAACAAAAGGGACCTATCTCCTCAGAGAGAGTTTTGAATGCAGGGAAACTCACTTTTGCCATTCAGATTTGTTGCTTTCTCACATGAACAGCAACTGGTCCAAAAGAGCTATATATCCCTCTCACCCAGCTCTTGGAAAATGTAGGGCAAGTACAGGACCCCCTTGGTCTCCTTTTTTGGGTCCCAGTTCCAGGGGGCCATGAATAGGCTTTTATCCTGAGGCTTTAATATTATACTGTCCTGTCTCCCAAGAAGTGGGTTTATTTCCCCCTAAAAAGCCCAGGCTAAAATACCATGAAAGGGGCTCCTGGCCCCAAAGCCCTTTCCTCCCTCCTCTGGACCCTTTTTTCCTGCCCAGAGGGTCTCCCTCCCTCCATCTCCCTCTCTCCCACCAAGGAAGGAAGGAAGGAAGGAAGAAGGGAAAGAAAGAAAGAAAGGAAGGAAGGAGGGAGAGAGAGAGGAAGGAAGGAAGGAAAGAGAGGAAGGAAGGAAGGAGGGAAAGAGAGAGAGAGAGAGAGGAAGGAAGGAAGGAAGGAAGGAAGGAAGGAAGGAAGGAAGGAAGGAAGGAAGGAGCGAGCCCTTTCCCCAGCTTCTCTGCCCCTTTGCAACCCTCCTGGGCTCCTCATTCATGTCTCACCTCCAGATCCTGGCTGGGAAGAGGATTCACACTCAGAGCCGGAAGAGGAGAGGATGGGAGGGGACTTGCCTGGGAGGAAGAGCAACCTCTCCTCCTCCTCCTCCTCCATTGTTTTTACCTCTCTAGGAACTTATTTCCTTTATATTAACCCTTGCGAAGCCAAACAGCTACATTTCCCCCGGCAATAGAGGACCTCTCATCTTTGCTTCCTTGGGGGATGACTTTGTAAAAACATTTATTACATATCCTGGTGGATCTCACTAAACAAAAGACTCTCACACAGAAGGGCCTTTTCCAAAAGCGTCCCTTCTCCTCCTCCTCTGTCCAGCTAGAGGTCTTTTTAAGCAGCATCAGCACTGAAGTGGCCAAACAGTTACCTTTTCTAGCCCACATTTCACTAGCTTGTTTGCAAGAATGTGGGCCAGACAAGGTAACTGTTACATGGATTTGTAATTGGTTGACTGGGCGAAGCCAAAGGGTGCTCAACAATGGCTCCTTTTCATCCTGGAGAGAAGTGACCAGTGGGGTCCCACAGGGCTCTGTCCTGGGCCCAGGGCTATTCAACATCTTTATCAATGATTGGATGACAGAATTGTGGGTATACTTATCAAATTTGCAGATGACACCAAATTAGGAAGAATAGCAAATATCCCTGAGGACAGGATCAAGATGACCTGAAAAGACTAGAAAGCTAGGCCAAAGCTAACAAAATTAAATTCAACACAGAGAAATGTAAGGTCCTGCACTTAGGGCAGAAAAATGAAATGCACAGATATAGGATGGGGGAGACCTGGCTGAATGAAACTACATGTGAAAGGGATCTAGGAGTCCAAGTAGACCACAAGATGAACATGAGTGAAAAGTGCGATGCGGCAGCTAAAGAGGCCAATGCAATTTTAGGCTGCATCAATAGAAGTATAGTGTCTAGATCAGGGGTAGGCAATCTTTTTGAGCCGGGGGCCGGGTTGCTGTCCCGCAGACAACTGGGGGGCTGAAGCCAAAAACTAAATAATTAAATAATTTTTTAAAAAATTAAATATATAAATAAACCAGGACAAATGTAGGACAAAATTTTCAAATGGAAGACACTTTTTTTAAAAAAATGGAGGACATGCAAAAAAAAATTGCTGATTTAAAAAAAAAATGTTAATATAAATGCATGTTTCTGAGACTTCTATAGACAATTGCCCCCCAAAGGCCCCGGCGGCAATCGGCGGCAGGACTGGGCTGGGGCTGGTCCCAAGGCCTTGCCGGGCCGCATCCGGCCCACGGGCCGCAGGTTGCCTACCCCTGGTCTAGATCAAGGGAAGTAATAGTGCCACTCTATTCTGCTTTGGTCAGGCCCCACCTGGAATATTGTGTCCAGTTCTGGGCACCACAATTCAAAAAGGACATTGAGAAACTGGAGCGTGTCCAAAGGAGGGCAACTAAAATGGTGAAGGGTCTGGAAACCATGCCCTATGAGGAATGATTCAGGGAGCTGGGGATGTTTAGCCTGGAGAAGAGAAGGTTAAGAGGTGATATGATAGCCCTATTTAAATATTTGAAGGGGTGTCATATTGAGGAGGGAACAAACTTGTTTTCTGCTGCTCCAGAGAACAGGACCAAGAACAATGGATGCAAGCTGCAGGAAAAGAGATTCCACCTCAACATTAGGAGGAACTTCCTGACATTAAGGGCTGTTCGACAGTGGAACAAACTCCCTCAGAGTGTAGTGGAGTCTCCTTCTTTGGAGATCTTTAAGCAGAGGCTAGATGGCCATCTGTCGGGATGCTTTGACTGAGATTTCCTGCATGGCAGAAGGGGTTGGACTGGATGGCTCTTGCTGTCTCTTCCAACTCTATGATTAAACATTACATTTCCTGGTGGATCTCAGTAAACAAAAGCCTCTCACACAGAAGGGCCTTTCCCAAAAGCGTCCCTCCTCCTCTTCTGTCTAGCAGGAGGCCTTTTTAAGCAGCATCTGCATTGAAGTGGCCAAGGAGGGATGAAGAAACACAGGCTTTCCTCAGCTTCATTTTATGACACAAAATCTTTCAACTTGTCAATAGCTGTCACCTCAGATATATACATATACACACACACACACACACTTGTCCCTCCATATTCGCTGGGGTTAGATGTACAAGACCCCCGTGAATATGGAAAAAAACCAAATAAGAAAAACACAATGTTTTGACCTGAGGGAACACCTCTCTAGGAATCTCTAGGTCCTCCAGTGCAATTCTGTGGTCAACGTCTGCCAGACATAGACCATAGAACTATGCTGAGGAGCTACAATGGCCTAGTGGAGTGTTCTCTCTAGTAATCTCTAGGTCAGTGATGGCGAACCTTTTAGAGAATGAGTGCCCGAGCTGCAACCCCAATCCCACTTATTTATCGTGAAGTGCCGCGTCCCTCTGACTTTCCAGTAACAAACTCTGGCAAACTCTATGCTGGGGTGACGGTACATGTGCCCACAGAGAGGGCTCTGAGTGCCAACTCTGGCACGCGTGCCATAGGTTCGCCATCACTGCTCTAGGTCCTTCAGTGCAACTTTTAGTTAAAGTTGACCATAGAGTTGCACTGGAGGACCTAGATATTCCTAGAGAGGACATATTAATCAAATCTGTGAATAATCAAATCCGCAAATATGGAGGGATGAGTGTATATTCTAAACAAAGGAATAAATCAGTGTCTGCTCCTCATTTGACAAGTCAGCCCTCTGTGTGTTGTTTCATGGGAAATAAGGTGGGTTTTTTACTGCCAAATTTCCTTTTGTGTGCCAGGCACTGAAATGGTTTCTCTTCCACACTCCCAAGATTTCTAATGTTTTCCCCCAAAGTGAATTTTTGTATATCTCAGGCTGAAATTCTTTACTCTCTTTTGATTGTCGTAGGCTTTAACTTATGGCGATCCTATAAAGGAGAGACCCCCATGAAGACCAGTCATCAAAAGCCCTGCTGCTCAGGTCTTGCAAACCCAGACCCACGGCTTCCCTGATTGAGTCAATCCACTTGGAATGAGGTCTTCTTCATTTCCTACGGCTTTCCTCTTTCCTGAGCACTGAGTCATTGTATCTCAGGATATGCCCAAAGTATGATAACCTCTGTTTAGTCTGTTCTTGTCTAGGAGGAGTTCTGGTTTGATTGTATTACGTTTTGGGCTCTCCAAGGGATCCACAGAACTCTCTTCCAGCAACGCATTTCAAATAAGCTGATTTTCATCCTGTCAGCTTTCTTCACTCTCCAGTTTTTAATTCTATGCACAGAAAATGGCACACATTATTCTGATTTGGATATTTTTGAATTTTTCATAAGTTTATTTTTCTTTTATTTTTAAACATTGTTATTTTTATGTATCATTTTATCTGTTCTGACCTTAGTATTTTTATTTATTTGTGAACTTAATCTAGTTCCTTCTTCGCTGCCCTTCCTAGGTCCAAAATGCACTGCAGAAATAATCCAGTTTGAAACAACTTTAACCAATGCTAGGGAATTCTGGGAATTATAGTCCTGTGAGACATTTTAGTCTTAGCTTTTTGTGTTTTTTTCAGGCTATGTGGCCATGTTCTAGAAGAGTTTATTCCTAAGGTTTTGCCTCTGTGGCCAATGAAACATCAGGAATAAACTCTTTGAGAACATGGCCCTATAGCCCAAAAAAATCCACAAAAAGCTATGGATGCTTCAACTTCACATTTTAGACTTCTCTGGTGCCACAATAAACTACAATTCCCAGGATTCCCTAGCACTGAGCCAGGGCAGTTAAAGCTGTCTCGAACTGGATTATTTCTGCAGTGTGTTTTCGACCCTTGTATTCTTTTATTTTAGTTACATTCATTTTAATTAAGGCAAAAAAAAAAAAAAACCTTAGTGAACAATATATTCCCTTCAAACCAATAGTTGAGATTTGTAAATGGAATTAAATACAGGTCGTCCCTTATAAGAGGCCTGACAATACCTCATCTCTTGAAATAATATGAAGCATTTCAGTATAGGTGCTTAAAGTAGGCAAAACATCCACCTGGGTACATCTAAGCAGACACTTAGCATACACTTCAGATCATTTATTTTTATTTAATATTTGTAAACACCATATTAACGTAATAAAACCTTTTACTGGGGAAATGTCATTTACAAAAGAATAAAAAAGACTCTTTCCAAGAATTGAGCACAGATACTCCTTCCCCAGAGACATGTCTTCCCACACAGTTTCAAGGGTTCACTCTCCCACAAAAACCTGTTTCTTCTGCTACCTTTTCTCTCAGCCTTTTGATGAAAGAAAACAGGGGCAGCAGTGCAACTCCAACCTATTAGCAAAGTTCACAAAGCTTAAGCAGGGTCCCAAATTTGAAAGCTCAGTTTTGCTTCTCCCTCGTCGCCACCATGTGCTCCAACACTTTGCTCCAGTTTGTCCAAAAATAATGTCGGTCTGAGCTGCAGAAGCGATGTCCTGTGCCCAAGCCTAGCACAGGTTTTCCAAATGCCACTACTACAGAAAGATACTGGCAAGGGAGAGAACTAACATGGGCAGGGATAGTTTTCACCACATAAAATGATCAGAGAGGCTTTGTGGTGGTCTTCTGGGGACCCTGAAAAGATGTTTAATGTAATCCTCATCTCCACCATGTAGCTAAAGACCGCTGGTTCCCTTGTCTTTCCTGCACACCAATGCTTTGACTGAAGGCCCTCCTGCCGCCCCTTTTTCCTCTCACTGCCCCCCTAATGTTCCCTTTCCTCCTCACCATCCCCTGGATCTTTCCGCTGTCAGGACCATGTTGAAAAGGGTCTGATAAAATGACAATGATGTGGCCACTAGGGGGAGCTGTTGTGGAAGTTATTAACAGCTCTAGTGGCAGTTATATGTGTCAGCATTTAGACAGTGCATCATGAGAATGTTGATGCAACTGTCAACTAACATTCTGAACTGTCACTGAGAGACAGAGAGATGCTTGGAGTTACTGTGGCTGCCTCAGAGGTTGTGTTTATAGTCGGTTGGTTGGTGGAGTAAATGCACAGATATAGGATGGGGAACACCTGGCTTAAGGAGACAATATGTGAAAGGGATCTAGGAGTCCAAGTAGACCACAAGTTGAACATGAGTCAACAGTGCGATGCAGGAAAAGAGATTCCACCTCAACATTAGGAGGAACTTCCTGACAGTAAGGGCTGTTCGACAGTGGAATGCACTCCCTCGGAGTGTAGTGGAGTGTCCTTCCTTGGAGGTCTTTAAACAGAGGCTGGATGGCCATCTGTCAGGGATGCTTTGATTTGGATTTCCTGCATGGCAGGGGGTTGGACTGGATGGCCCTTGTGGTCTCTTCCAACTCTATGATTCTTGATTCTATGATTCTATGAACTTGATGAGTATCCAAGACAGATGTATGATAATCAATGTAATCTTTGTAAATAGTTATGTAACAAAGATTAAAGAACCCTCTTCTTGAGAGAAACCTCATTGTCCAGAGATTCATTCCTGTGTGAGAGGAAGTCTGCCTACGCAACTAAGATTCTTCAGATTCCTTCTTCCTGGCGTCCTGTTGACGTGGTTCAACTCTGCAGGTGGTCGTGGTGGACACAGTGCGTCTTTCCATGCCCTAACATCCACTGCCCCCTGGGGGCATACTGCCCACTTTGGGAATCACTGATCTAGATTGTGGTGCTATATATCAATGGATGAAGAAGGAGCCAATTTATCTCCAAAATTTAGCTTCTTAAAACAATTTTAGCATGCATCTCCATTCAATATGATCAAAGCCCTTGAAGGCATGGAGGAACAAAAGTGTACAGAGGGACAAAAGTTTTAATTTTTTGGAGAGGAGGATGATGTTAAGAGTTCTTAACTAATCTGTCATTTGGTACTTTACTATAAAATCTGTGTGAACTGGGGGCTATTTAGTTATCAATAAAAAACATTTAATCTTTTTGCCAAAAGTAGAAGTTAGAATTCTATAATCTTGATTTATGCATATATATGGTAAAATCTGAGTTTCATCTTCTCCTGCTTTGGGTATAGATACCACTTTGAATGTTTTGTTGGTTTCTGGGTGTTTTCCTTCTTCTAAGGCTGCATTGAAACACTGGCATAGCTAAGGGGTTAGAATACGTTCAAATGCTTTGTAGAATATTGAGCCAAATCCATTGCTCCCTCGTGATTTTCCAGGCTTAAGAGAAAAATGACTACCATGATTTCTTTAAGGGCAATGGGGCTCTTTAGTTTGTTTTTATGATGTTCACTGAGATTTTGTTTAGATTAAGAGAACCGAGAAAGTTATCTAAATTAATTATGGAGATAATTACTGATTTATATAAATTAGAGTAAAATCAGATGAGATGTGGATGAGACATCTCCAAGCCTCCCTATCCTCCCCTGCTCTACCTCAGTCCTGGAGATTCATGCCCATGACCTGCCTAAGTGAGCCTAGCCATCTGATGTGCAGTCTTCCTCTCATTCCACTGCCTCCTACCTTTCCTAGCATTATTGTCTTTTCTAATGAGTCATGCCTTGTCATGATGTAGCCAAAGTACCGTAGCCTGGATTTGTCATCTTTGCTTCCAGGGAGAGTTCTGCTTTGCTCTGTTCATGGACTTGTTTGTTTGTCTTTTTGGCTGTCCACAGTACCCTCAATACTCTTCTCCAGTACCATATCTCAAATTAGTTGATTTTCTCTGTATTCTTCACTGTCTAGCTCTCACATCCGTACATGGTGATGGGGAATACTATGGCTTCTATAATTCTGACTTTGATGCTCAGCCGCTTGTCTTTACTCTTTAGAATCTTATCTAGTTATTTCATAGCTGCCCTTCAATTCCCTAGCCATCTTCTTATTTCTTGGCTGCAGGCTCCAATCTGATCGGTGTTTGATCCTAGCTATGGAAACTCTTTTACTATTTTGAGTTCCTCATTATCTAGGTTGAATTTGCATAGATCCTTCATGTTCATTATTTTTTCTTTTGTTCAGCAATAAGTCTACCTTTGCAGTTACATGTTTGACCTTCTGTAGTAATTGTTCCAAGTCTGTGATATTTACCACTAGTAATACAGTATCACCTGCCTATCTTAGATTGTTGATATTCCTTCCTCCTACCTTCACACCTCCTTCCTCTGAGTCTAAATCTGCTATTCCTTTGATTCTTATGATGCATACAAGTTGAACAAGTAAGGTGATAGAAAGCATCCTTGCCTGACCATCTTGCCAATTGAGAACCAACCTAATTTGCTGAATTCTGTTCTGATAATAGCCTTTTGTTCTGAGTACAGATTTTTCATTATGACTGTCAAATGTAGTGGCACTCCCATACCCTTTAGAGCCATCCATAGCTTTTCATGATCTACACAGCCAATTGCTTTGTTGTAGTCTATAAAGCACATGGTGATTTTTTTCCCTGGAATTCGTTTGTTCACTGCATTAGCCATTGTATGTTTGCAATGAAGTTCATAGTGGTTCTTCATTTTCTGAATCCCACATGGACTTCTGGCATTTCTCTCTCCATGTATTGATGGATTCTAATTGATGACAACTGAGACTTCTCTTCCAACTGAAACTCTTTCCGTACTTTGGGCATTTGAATGGATTCTCCAAGGTGTGAGGGGTTTGATGAGAAGTGAGGTGTGCCTTCTGATGGAAGGTTTTCCTACACTCAAAGCACTTCAGTGGTTTCTCTCCTGTGTGAGTTACTTGGTGATGAATTAAGTTTCTCTTCCAGCAGAAACTCTTTCCACAATCTAAACATTTAAAGGGTTTCTCCCCTTGTGAACTGGATGATGCCGAAGGAGATTTATCTTCTGCCTGAAGCTTTTTCCACACTCCAAGCATTTATATGGTTTCTCTATTGTGTGAACTGCCTGATGACGAATGAGGTTTGCCTTCTGGCTGAAGTCTTTCCCACACTCCAAACACTGAAATGGTTTCTCCCTTGTGTGAGCTGCTTGATGACGAACGAAACTTGTCTCTCTGCTGAAGTTTTTTCCACACTTCAAGCACTGAAATGGTTCTTCCCCTGTGTGAGCTGCCTGGTGACGAATGAAGCTTGTCTTCCAAATGAAGCTTTTTCCACACTCCAAACACTTAAATGGTTTCTCTCCTGTGTGAATTGCTTGATGACAAAGGAGGGATGTCTTCTGTCTGAAGCTTTTCCCACACTCCAAGCATTTAAAAGGTTTCTCCCCTGTGTGGATTCTTTGATGACGGGTGAGGTGTGACCTTCGACTGAATTTATTTCCACATTCCAGACATTTAAATGGTTTTACTCCTGTGTGAACTCTTTGATGATCAGTGAAGTGTGACTTCTGCCTGAAATCCTTTCCACACTCCAAACATTTAAATGGTTTCTTTCCTGGATGAATTGCTTGATGAGAAGTGAGGTGATTTTTGTGACTGAAGCTCTTTCCGCACTCCAAACACTTAAATGCTTTCACTCTTGTGTGAGTTACTTGATGACGAATTAAGTTTCTCTTCCAACAGAAACTCTTTCCACAATCTAAACATTTAAAGTGTTTCTCATCCGTATGATCTGCCTCGTGACATAAGAGATCTGTCTTCTGACTGAAACTTATTCCACTCTCCAAACATTTAAAAGGTTTCTTTCCCATGTGGGATCTTTGATGACGGATGAGGTGTTCCTTTCGACGGAAGTTCTTTCCACATTCCAGGCATTTAAAACATTTTTCCCTTGTGTGACTTGCTTGATGAGAAATTAGGTGTGTTTTCTGCCTGAAGCTTTTTCCACACTCCAAACACTTCAATGGTTTCTCCCCTGTGTGTATTGCTTGATGATCAACAAGGCTTATCTTCAACCTGTATCTCTTTCTGCAGTCCAAGAATTTAAATGGTTTATCCCTTGTGTGAGTTGCTTGATGATCAGTTAGGCTTCTCTTCTGACTGAAGCTCTTTCCACATTCCAAACACTGAAATGGTTTTTTGCCTGTATGTCCTGCTTCATGGTACGTCTGGTGTGTCTTCTCACTGCAGCTCTTTCCACTGTCCAAGCCTATTAAGGATTTCTCCCCTGAGTGTAATCTTTGGTGTGACATAAGCTGTGAGCTACCTCTTAAACTCTTGCCACATTTCCGACATTTAAATGGTTTCTCTGCTTTTTGAGATATTTCATGAGAAATCAGGTTTTTTACATAACTGTCCGCGTTTCTGTTTTCACCATCCTTAAGTGATTTCTCCTCTATGTGAATTCTCCTGTGATGATTAAGGTTTGCTTTGCAGCTGAAGTTTCTCTCACACACAAGACATCCAATTCCTTCTGCTTCATTCCCATTCACATCACTGCCTGGAAATGAGAACAAGTGGTCAAAGCACAAGAGAGGAAAAACAAAACAAAACAAACCCACAAACAAACAAATAAAAACCCCGAAATAAAACAACTGCTTAATGGATATTAATGTCAGCAGACTGCAAGAAACACAAATGAGATACCAGAGCTTCTCCATTGACTTTACTGGAAAGCCTGTGGCAGAGACTGCGTGAAGCAGAAAGTTCTTTGGAGGAGCTCATAGCTTTTTGTATCTATGAAAGCATGAACCCAAGAACCATCCTTTCTCTCAACCAAGCTCAACTGGGCTTGGTGCCAAGAAAATAAGAGGTAAGATATATGGTACTCCTCCTTAAAAAGTAACGTGAAAGGAGAATTGTGCAGCAGCCCACAACAGATACAACAATCCTCCTCCTTCTTGTTATTATTATTATTCATTTCTATCACGCCTGTTTCTCAAAGATGAGACTCAACGCAGCTTACAACATATTTAAAAACAACACATGCTAAAGCTATGTATTCAAACTATTTAAAATGCATCAAACATTAAAGACATTAAGATAGATTATATGACAAACCTTAGTAAGAACTTCCCACAACGTTAAAAGCCCACCCCAGTCAAATTAAACAATCCAATATTTCATTTTTATTGGTCTTTGGAAAGAACCAAAGCAAAAGATGGAGAGTCAAAGTACAGCGCGTCCGCGCCATACGCGGGCGCGCCTTACGTGGCCTTGAGCATACGCACTCAAGCCGCAGGGCGCGCGCGAGGCGGCACGTCCCATTCAATTGAATGGGCGCGCGCGCCCATTGCGCCCCGCTCACGCCCGCGCCACTGCGCACGAGCCCCATTGTTTCCAATGGGGCTCGAGCATAGGCAGAATTTGCCTTACACGGAGGGATCCAGAACACATCCCCCGCGTAAGGCGAGGACGGACTGTAGGTTCTTTCATGGCACACCTCTGAGACAGGGCAGTTCCCAATAGAGGGCTACAAGCTTAGCAGCCCATCTGAAGCTAACATCATCCACATTAGCCATGAACCAAGGTTGGCCAGCTTAGGACTTTCTGTGAAGAGATCCCTGAAACCAGCCCAGCTGGAAAGGGACAACTTAGACTACTGAAATGCAAGAAGATGGCAGGAAGAAGCAATACTGTTTCACTACTGTTGCAAACTAATTTGATTTAGCATGAGAAAAATGGAGCCTTACCTAGGGAGGCCACCATCTCCAAATTCTCCTCCATGACTTCTGTATGCAGGGCCCTTTGGTCTGGATTCAGCAGGGCCCACTCCTCTTCACTAAAATACACAGCCACTTCCTTTATGGTAACCTGGAAAAAGAAATGATAGCTTCAGCAAATATGCAGAAGCCTATTGGGAATGAAAACAAAACAAGTAAAGGTGACTTAATGTGTTGCATAAAGACATTCAGTGCCACCATAGTGGGCAACTTCTGAGTGCAAGAAAGGATAAGGGAATGGTTCCCGCCTGGCCCAGAGAGAAGGACAAAGAACCTAGGGCACCCAGCCTGAGCCTTTCTTGGCCCTCTACCTGATCCGGGCTCACAGACGCTGTTCTCAGTGCATCGACAGTAAGAGATGAGCTGCGACATATTGGCCATGGCTGTGTTTGGTTACCTGGTGGGAAATAAAGGGGAAAACTCTTTCCTCTGCTTCTGACTGACGTGTTTTTGTATTAATCTAAACAAGGACAAATAAGACAGAAGAATTTTGGGAGATTTGAAATGACCAAGAGGTGGATTGGAGAACAACAAATTATTATCATTTATGCTTTGCTTATATAGTGCCATCATTATACATGGTGTTTTACAACTGAAAGAACAAGAAAATGGTTCTAAATAAACATTATGTAAACAAAATTATGGACTTCAAAATATATACCAAGGTAGACTTGACTTCTAAAGTAGACTACCAGGGAAGCTCTCAGAAGTGCACATTATCCCCGAGGACTCACTGCCATTATCTGAGCATGAAATAATAATAATAATAATTATTATTATCATCATCATCACCATCATCATCATCATCATTTATAGCCCGCCCAATCACGAAGTATTCAGGCAGGTTACAACAGTAAAAATGCATTAAAAAATACAATGAAATACAAAATTAATCCCTACCCAAATCCCCATCCCAATGGTAAAACTACATTTAAATAATCAAAGTTAAAAACAGTAAAATAGAATACATAATTAGCTTATGTTCCAAGAAGTGCCTGTAATTAATCTTGCTGCCATGTTTTGTACCATCTGAAGATTCTGAATTGGGCACAAACGTAGCCCCAAGTACAGGGCGTTACAGAAGTCCAAGCGAGAGGTTACCCAGTGCATGTACTACTGTTTCAAGGTTTCCCGGCTCCAGGAAGGGGCACAGCTGCCGTATAAGTCAAAGCTGAGAACAAGTGCTCCTGACTGTTGCATCCACCTGGGCTAACAGCTGAAGCGATGAGTCCAGGAGCACCTCCAAGCTGTGGATAGAGTCCTTCAGGGGAAGTGTGACTCCATCTAGAACTGGCTGACATAACTTCATTCCCAGTTTTGGGTACCAAATAACAAGTACCTCCATCTTACCTGGATTAAGCTTGAGTCGGTTTTCCCTCATCCAGTCCATTACTGCCCCAAGACAGGCATTCAGAGGAGAGATGCCATCCTTAGTCACTGCACCAGTCGGAGACATAGAGAAATAGATTTGGGTGTCATCAGCATACTGATAACACCCCGCCCCATGTCTCCGGATGCTCTCACCCTGAGGCTTCATGTAAATGTTAAACTTCATGGGAGACAGAATGGTGCCCTGAGGGACGCTAAATTTTAGCTCTCTTTTAGAGGAGTAATTGTCTCCCAGTGCCACCATCTGGAATCTTCCTGAGAGGTAGGAATGGAACCACTGTAGAACAGTGTCTCCAATTCCCAACTGCCTCAGGCGTTCCAGAAGGATACCATGGTCTGGTATCAAAGGTTGCTGAGAGGGCCAAGAGCACCAACATGGTCACACTTCCTGTTGATGCCCAGACGGAGATCATCGACTAAAGTGACCATGGCAGTCTCAACTCCGTATCCTCTCCTGAATCCGGTTTGAAATGGATCCAGATAATCAGTTTCCTCCAACTGGAGGTGCAGAGGTTTCTCTAACCCTAGCAGTCAGCAATAAATGCAGTGCAAGTCCCAGGCTTTTCTCAGTAAAAGCTGAGAACAGTTAAGCTATCAGCCTGGAGAACCAGCTTCATCTGCCCTTATACCTCCTGCCAGTTTTGTATCTTTGTTAAGAGATGCATCAGCTGGGTGTTTCCTTCTAAGTAGAATTCAACACACACACACCCCAGTTTCTTTCAAAGGGTGCAGGTTTGAAACAGAACTCCTTAAACATTTCAGGCTAATCATTTACTGGAGACTGATCCCTTCCAAACATGGGATCCTCAGTGGAACAGATATACACTCCAATTATTTCAGGCACACTCAAGACAGGGAAAATAAGATGGGAAATGTCCTTTGATTTTTACCTATTTTAGTCGTGCTTCTCTCATTCTGCTGTCCAATCCACCTGCACCTGACCCTCTTTCCATAACCTGAAAGAGCCTTCTCTGCCACAGGAAAGTCACCAGCCCTTTCTACAAGGAGCCCCTTGGGGGAGAAAAAGTAGCAAGTATCATAAAGAGATAGACAGTTTATTACTTAGTCCAAAGACCATTGCAAACAAAACATCCAAGCTTTCATAGAATTATGGTTACAGAATTAACATTAAAATTAACTAAATAAGCAAAATACATATCTAAATTTAAGATACATGCCTTGCATTATAAAACAGATCACACTGTAATAAGAAAGAGAGCTTATCAACCATTGGTGATATAACAAAAATCATTTTATACACTCATATCCTCAGGTTTTTATGTCAGTTAAGATGGTCTCCAAGATCTTTTTTTCTACAGCTGGGAGCTGTTGCTACAAACACAGCTAACCTTTGGATGACATATTGATTTGTTGATTGTAACAAGTATCTCTTTCACATCCCAGTATTTCATTTTCTTTAGGAAAGGTTCTAAATAACTTTCTCTAATACCAGCATATATCTGGCACTCTAGTATATAATGAGCCAAATCCTCCAAAGCTGACTCTCCAGATACACAGCCTTTCTTGAACTGGGGTACTATAAAACCTTCCCCATTTCTTCATTGTACCCATTTCTACAAAACGTGAACGTGTAAGGGCTTTACGTGACTGCATTGGCAGAGATATTGTCCCAATTTTTCACATTTATGTTCACATTTCACACTGGCTGACCATTTCACTTTTCCTATGGTTGTTAGGGCAGAAAAATCAGAAGATATAAAGAACAAGGAGGGTCAGGAAATCACTAAGATAAGACTTTCTCACCTGCTGCTTTTCCTGCTTCTTTTCCTCTGCCTGACTCAGGAGGAAGCCTTCAGCCAGGGCCACCGCCTGGGAACTGGTCTCTGCCCCACATTCCCTGACCCAGCTTGACATCTCTGAGGGAAGGACAGCCAGAAACTGCTCCAGGATCACCAGGTCCAGGATCTGAGCCTTGGTGTGTCTCTCTGGCCTCAGCCACTGATGGCAAAGAGAGTGAAGTCGGCTGCAAACCTCTCGGGGCCCTTGGTCTTCCTTGTAGCAGAACTGCTTAAAATGTTCCCACTGTACCTCTGAATGGGACATATCTTGTGCCAGGCTCTTCTGTGTGGTTGCTCTGCAGAATTCCCCACTGCTCCCAGCTGGAAGATGTGGAAGGCCTTTTCCTAACTCAGGGCCAGCTGAGCCTTGCATTTCCATCTTGACTGGTGCTCCCAGACCATCAAGAGCACATGGGACTTCAGTTCCTTTATTGGACCATCAGCAGCACATGAGACTTTGTTTCCTTTATTTCTTCCACTGTGAATACATGATTTCCAGTTTTTTCTTCTGCTCCTAGGTGGATTCCAAGATAGCCTACAATGCTCTTCTGCCTGTTGCAAGATCTTCCCTCAAGGCAAAAGTATGGGGTCACCAAGTCCTAGAAAGAAAAGAAGACGTTTTGTGAGAGGCATGATGAATGCTGTCTTGAGATGAAAATGCTTAATGCTCAGTTTCACTCTAGAAATTTGCTGTTTACCTCCTCTTTATAGAAAACCAGCACTATGGCGTTTAACATGCGGAAAATTCTGTGCAGTAATGGGATTTAAAAGCTAGAAAAAACCCACAAAAGTGGGTTGATTTTCACACATGTCATTGTTGACCCAAATGGAAAGTAAACAAAAGCTGCTCCTTTTTACTTTTGGGATTTTCCAAAAATAAAAAAGAACAGCTTTTGTCTACTTTCTGTCCACTTTCCGTTCGTGTTAACACAAGTTTAACAATGACATTTGATGGGACACAAGGCAGGTAACAACATGCAGTCAGCCCTCTTTATCCATGGATTCAAGCATGCATGGCTTGAAAATATTCCAAAAAAAGTATAAATTTCAGATAACAAACCTTGATTTTCCATTTTATATAAGGGACACCATTTTGCTATGCCATTATATTTAATGGGCCTTGAGCATCCATGGCTTTTGGCATCCATGGGGGATCCTGGAACCAAACCCCAGTGGATAACATGGACTCATTGAAGTTAAAACAACTGAAATTAAGAGCAAATTAAATTCCAATCCATTAGCAGAGTTATGAACAAAGACAAGGACTTTCTGTCATTTTTGAGCACAGTCAAGCGTAGGGATTTCAGTGTGGGACTGTGACTCTGGAGATCAGGATTTGAATCCCAGGCGATTGTGTGGAAAAATATCCAGCGCTATAGTGCTACTGTTGCATTAGCTTCCATTACCACAATTATTGCTGAATTGGCCCTTGTGTGATAATCTCTTATGACTCTGGAGATCAGGATTTGAATCCCCACTTGGCCATGGAACCCTACTGGGTGACTTTGTGTGCAAGTCACACTCTCTCAGCTTCAGAACATGACAATGGCAAACCCCTTCTGAAAAAAAACTTGCCAAAAAAAATCTGTGACATGGCTGCCGTAAATGACTTGAAGACAAACAACACACAACAAAATACCTTCAGACATGGGTCCCTGGTTCCTGCACAAATAACAAAAGGGGTCTATCTCTTCAGGAAGGGTTTTGAATCCAGTGAAACTCACTTTTGCCATTCAGATTTGTTGCTTTCCCACATGAACACCAACTGCAAAAGGTCCAAAAGAGCTATATATCCCTCTCACCCAGCCCTTGGAAAATATGGCAAGGAAGGGGACCTCTTTTTATGGGTCCTATTGCAGTCTCTCTCCCATTTCCAGGGGGCCATGAAGAGGCTTTGATGGCACTCTCTTCTGCCTCCCAAGAAGTGGGTTCATCCTCCCAAAACCCAGCTGAGTTTGAAAGATGCTCCTGACCCCCTTCCTTTTTCTCTCCCCCTTTACCTTTTTTCCCACCCAGAGGCTCTACCTCTCTCCTTCAAGAAAGAAAGAAAGAAAGAAAGAAAGGGGCAGTCCTTTCCCCAGCTTCTCTGCCCCTCTGCAACCTCCTGGGCTCCTGCTGAGTGTCCCACCTCCAGACCCTTGCTGAGAAGAGGCTTCATCACACTGGAAGAGGAGAGGAGGACTCGCCTGGGAGGAAGGCAGTCTTTCCTCCTCCTCCTCCTCCTCCATTGTTTTTACCTCTCTAGGAAACCATTTCCTTCATCTTGACCCTTGCGAAGCCAAACAGCTACATTTTCGTCTGGAAATAGAGGATCGCTCATCCTTTTGTTTCTTTGGGGATGACTTTTTAAAAACTTTTGTTACATTTCTTTTTGATGGCTCTCAGTGAACAAAAGCCTCTCATACAGAAGGGCCTTTTCTCTTAACTTCCTTCCCCCTCAATACTTTAATGGCAAAACTCTGCCAAATGTCCACTCTCTGTGTCCCTCTCTTAACCAACTACTGATCCCAAAATCCCACGATTTGGCAGGCTATCATAGAATCATAGAGTTGGTAGAGACCCTAAAGGGCTATCCAGCCCATCCCCATTCTGCCATGCAGGAACTCTCAACGAACGCATCCCTGACAGATGGCCATCCAACCCGTTTAAATACCTCCAAAGAAGGAGACTCCATCATCCTCCAAGGGAGTGTATCCCACTCTCGAACAGCCCTTACTGTCAGGAAGTTCCTCCTAATGTTGAAGTGGAATCTCTTTTCATGTAGCTTTGTTCCAGATCCTATTCTCTGGAGCAGCAGAAAACAAGCTTGCTCCCTCCTCAATGACACCCCTTCAAATAATTAAACAGGTCTATCATACCACCTCTTAACTTTCTCTTCTCCATCCACATACCTACACACCCACACCAGTATACACCAGAAAGTGGATGCAGAGTAGAGATTGAGCCCAAAGGTGCCAGAGAAGTACTGGAAGGGATGGATATCCCCTGAGACAGTCTTTGCAAATTGCAGCAACAAATCAAATGAATTTTGCAAAATTATAGCAAGCTCTTGCTCTAGTCTCTGAGCTGGAAATGTGCACCCAAAGCTCTTTTCTCTTGCCTGAAGCTAGGCCCACAAGAAACTGCACCCTGACTCCTTCCTGGAAATGACCCACAAAAGTAGGTGACTTAGGTCCTGAGATTTTAAAAGGGCTTTGTGGCAAGATTTCTTCAAATGAGGCCTGCCATTGCCTTCCCTTGGGTGTTTGTATATACTCTGTAAATAAATAAAAGCAGTATTATCTTCTCCTTCGGCAAAAATTCATCCCTCTGTGATTTGTCTCATGGGAAATAAGGGAGTTTTCCCTGCCACATAATCCTTTATATTGCTTAATTTAAGGAAATATTTTGTCCTTGAGATGCCCATGAGTGTCTCAAGGACAAAAACTTGGACATTAGATTGCCTACACCCAGTTGCTCCCCTGTTGTAAAACATGGGAAGAGTCTCCATAGATCAGACCTGCACAACCTATGGTTGTGATTTTGGGTGGCCCATGAGGATGTGGAACGATTTCAAGGCTGCTTCACTGCTCAGCCTTCTCCTTAGAAAGTCAGGCAGCAGTGGAGGAGGATGGGCAAATGCTTCACCATCCGGCTTTCTCTTGAGGAAGAGGATGGGCAGCAGAGGAGGGGGAGCAAATACTTGCCCTGCAAGGCTCCTCCGCTGCTAGGTTTTCTCGGAGGGTGGGGATCAGTGAACATTTGCAATGCTATTATTTTATTTTCTTATATCCCGCCTTTCTCCCAACATAGGGACTCAATGCTCCTCTGCTGTCCGGCTTTCTCTTGAGGAAAGGGCCAAATATGGGGGGATGAGGATGGAATTAATATTAATAATATTAATTATTAATTAACTAATATTTAATTAAAACCTATCTGCAGTCCGAAGAAGTTAACCTATTTTCATTTTGGCCCCTTCCTACTGCCAAGTTGTGCAAGTTTGGAGGCTCTCCTCTTCAAGACCATCAGACTCTATCTGTAGAGGGTGACTGTTCTTGTTGTGTGCCTTCAAGTCATATCCAGTTTATGGCGACGGTAAAGCAAACCTATCAGTTTTCTTGGCATGATTTGTTCAGAAGCAATAGCAATAGCAAGTACATTTCTATACCGCTTATCAGTGCACTTAAGCACCCCCTAAGCGGTTTACAAAGTGTAAAAGCCAATTGCCCCAACAATCTGGGTGCTCATTTTAGTGACCTCCTCGGAAGGATGAAAGCCTGAGTTGAGCTTGAGCCCTTTTGCTGGTATTGAACTTGCAACTGTATGGTTTGTGAGTGGCTGCAGTACAGGCATTTAACCACTGTGCCACCAGGGCTCTTATAAGGGGGTTGCCATTGCCTTCCCATGAAGCTGTGAGGGTGTGGCTTGCTCATGGTCACCCAATGGGTTTCCATGGTCGAGTGGGGCTTCGAACCCTGGTCTCCAGAGTTGTGGTCCAACTCTCAAGCCATTCCACTATGATGGCTCTCATAGAGGATGATGGGGGGAGGTAAATTATTTTAACAACCTTCAGCCCATAACTTTGGGCACAGAAGCTGAAAAAAGTATTCTGCTAAGATCATACTGAGCAGTGATTCTCAACCTGTGGGTTGCAACTCCTTTGGAGGTCAAATGACCCTTTCACAGGGGTCGCTTAAGACCCAGGGTTGGCACCATAATCTATAATACTCTAGTGCAGCGGTTCTCACCCTGTGGGTTGTAACCCCTTTGCGGTTCTCAACCTGTAAGTCGCAGCATTAGGAAGGTTAATTCCTAATTGAGAGAAGTATGATGACCTTGCCCCCAATTTCTGACTAGGAGTAAGTTTTGCCTTGATATTCTCCACTTGTAGCTACCTAAAAGGTCCTGCAATGTGCCTTTGGACTGTTCCAAGTCTTGACTGAATAAAACATGGGCTTTTATCTCCTCTTTTAATAGAGGCTTCCCTAGCTATTGTATATACTCATCTATAAGTCAAAAAAGTTATGACAAAAAACCTGACCCAGAATCCTCGGTTGACTTATACACTGGTCAATATGGTAATAATGCTGAGAAAGAAGTGCCACCCCACATCCCATTCCCCTTACTCCGGCAGCTGCTGCTCAGCCAAGAAGAGTTTGTGAGCGTCCCTCTTTTCCAGGGAGCAAGGAAAACACCAGTTGGTTTGCAAGGTGTGCACATGTCTGTATGTGTGTCCCTGTACCCCAGGGAGCAAGGAAAAAAACCAACTGCTTTGCAAGGAGAGACCCCCTTTCCCAGGGAGCAAGCGAAAAAGGTGGTTGCTTTGCAAGAAGGGACCCTCCTTCCCAGGGAGCAAGAGGAAAAGTCAAATGCTTTCTAAGGAGAGACCCTCTTTCCCAGGGAGCAAGGGGAAAAGCCGGTTACTTTGCAAGGTGCCCATGTGTGGGTGTCCTTCCTTCCTAGGGAGCAGGGAAAGTTGTACCCTCGACTTACCCATGGGTCATATCAAAATTCAAAATTTTGGCCCCCAAACCTTCCCTTGACTTATACATGAGGTCAACTTGTACACAAGTATATATAGTATGTATTTCTCCTCAATCCTTAATATAGGTTTGCAGAGTACCTTTATTCTATTTAATGGCTATATATGTTCTTCATACTTTGGAAGAATATTTCATCACTTTTTTCCTGGATGATTGCCTAGAGCTACCTTGATGCTCAAATATACCTATGTTGGCACTATTTTACAACGAGACAGCATTTTTCTCTTTGCTTTGTGTCCTAAGCAAAATCTTAATTCAAGCCACAAAATACAACCAACTTCATTTAAATGTGCTGGGATTCCTCTAGCAATACATAAAAGGCCTAGAATTCTCAATATGTTTTTCAAACTGGATTGATTCTGATGGATTTCTTTGAAGAAACCACTGAAAGAAACTATGTATGTCAAATTTTCTGAATATTTATATACAGGGTGAGTCTCCCACATCCAAAATGTTTGAGACCAGAAGTGTTTGGGATTTTGAATTTTTGTAAAAAAAAAATATTTATTTGGAATATTGGCATATACATAATGAGATATCCTGTAAATGGGATCCAAGTCTAAACATGAAAATAATTTATGTTTTGAATACACCTTATAGCCTGAAGGTAATTTGATACACCACATTCTTAATAATTTTGTACATGAAACAAAGTCGATATACGACGAACCATTGGAAAACAAAGGTGTCACTATCTTGGGGCTAGTCTACATGTAAGTGTATTATGTGGATGCTTGCTTGTTCACACTGACAGTTAATTGTCTTCACTTTCCTGCGCAAATCCACATGTATTTTCCCTCCCTTTGCCAAAAATGCACAGCCATCCAAATCCATGTGAAGCAGATGGACGGATACATATACAATACAGTTTCCCTCCCATTAGGGGAACAAGACCCCCGTGAATATGGAAAAACTGCAGATAACAAAAACACTTGTTTTTACCTGAGATGCTACCTCTCTAGGACTTTCTAGGTCCTCCAGTGCAACTCTGTGGTCAATGTCCAACATACACTGACCATAGAATGGCACTGGATTAGCTACAAATGGTCTTTCAGTGCAACTTTTAGTTAAAGTTGACCACAGAGTTGCACTGGAGGACCTAGACAGTCCTAGAGAGAACATATTAATGAAATCCGTGAATAATCAAATCCGTAAATATCAAAGCCACAAATATGGAGGGATGACTGTAATGCATATTTCTGTGGATTTCTATAGATACTCCAGTAAAACCCCAAAAGCCTTTTCCTGCAGAGTTTAAGGAGTTTTTTGGGGTGGGGGAGCCCAAACTGCTGAGAATTGTATGGCCAGATCACATTATATTCAACTGGAATGAAGAGTGTTTTAATTGTATAGACTAGTCCTCGGCCATCCATGTGGACAACCCTGAATTTTGGAAGATTTCAGAATTCTGGATCAGGGAACCTAAGCCTCTATTTCATTTTCAGTGTTTCTATCATATAGAACTCACAATGTTTATTACCCAATGATTATGATGCATTAACTGAGAATCTGAAAGTAAAAGACCATTTTCCTCTGTATCATTTTAAGGTACTCTTTCAGCAAAAGGCATCCCCCCCCCACCGAAAGGCAGGTTACCAACCCCGGTAATTTCAATACAGCCAAAATGAACAATAATATAAAAATCACTGTCAGCTTCCTCTACCATAAACATCCAAACCTTCTCTACATCCTTTGAGGTGACATAAGGCCCCCCTTCCTCCTATACTGCTTTCCACACTCTTGGATGGTTTCTCCTCTCTGTGAACTTTGTGGAGATGGGGAAAACTTTTCTTCTGAATGAACCCTTTTCCACACTCCAGGCATTTGTATAGTTTTTGCTCATGTGACTTTTTGCACTTCCTAAGTGTTTGTTGCCTGAGTTAAGTTCTCTCCGCTTACATGGACTTAATTTAATCGCTTTCCACACTGCAGAATTTTAAGTGGAGTCCACCTTGTGTGACTTGATTGATGACAAGTGAGGTTTCTCTTCCAACTGAAGCTCTTTCCACATTCCAGGCATGTAAATGAGTTAAATGGTGTCTCCTTTGTGTCCATTCCTTGATGGCAAATTAAACTTCTGGCCTGACTGAAGCTCTTCCCGCATCCTAGGCATTTAAATGGTCTGTCCCTGTGTGGCTTGCTTGATGACAGATAAGGCTTTTCTTCCAGCTGAAGGTCTTTCCACATTCTAGGCATTTATATGGTTTCTCTGCTGTGTGGGTTACTTGATGAGAAGTCAGACCATTCTTCTGTGTGAAGGTCTTTCCACATTCTAAGCATTCAAATGGTTTCTTTCCAGTGTGAGTAGCTTGGTGGCAAGCAAGGCTTTTCTTCCAGTTGAAGGTCTTTCCACACTCAAGGCATTTATATGGTTTCTGTGTTGTGTGGGTTACTTGATGAGAGGTCAGACCAGTCCTTTGAGTGAAGGTCTTTCCACATTCTAAGCATTCAAATGGTTTTTTTCCAGTGTGACTTGCTTGATGAGAAGTAAGGCCTTTCTTCTGAGTGAAGCTCTTTCCACACTCCAGGCATTTAAAGGGTTTCTCCCCAGCGTGAATTAACTGGTGTGAAGTGAGATTTGTCTTCTGAGTGAAGCTTTTCCCACACTGCAAGCATTTAAATGGCTTCTCTCCTGTATGAATTGCTTGGTGACGAATGAAGCTTCTCTTCCAAGTGAAGCTCCTTCCACATGCCAAGCATTTAAATGGCTTTTCCCCTGTGTGAGTCGTTTGATGAAAAATTAGGTCTGTTTTCTGACTGAAACTTTCCTCACACTCTGAACATTTAAAATATTTCTCTCCATTGTGAGTTGCCTGATGAGAAGCGAGACTTGCCTTATGAGTGAAACTTTCCCCACAATCCAAGCATTTATACAGTTTTTCTCCACTGTGAGTTGCTTGATGTGAAGTGAGGCCTGTGCTGTGTCTGAAGCTCCTTCCACACTGCATGCACTTAAATGGTTTTTCCCCTGTGTGAACTGCTTTATGACGAATAAGGTGTGTCTTCTGACTGAAGCTCTTTCCACACTCCAAGCATTTAAATGGTTTTTCTCCTGTGTGAGTTACTTGATGATATATGAGGCTTCTCTTCCAACCGAAGCTCTTTCCACACTCCAAGCATTTAAAGGGTTTCTCCCCTGTATGAATTACTTGATGACGAGTGAAGTGGTTCTTCTGCCTGAAAGTTTGTCCACACTGCAGGCATACAAATGGTTTCTCTCCTGTGTGTATTGCCTGATGATTAGTAAGATTTGCCTTCCAAGAGAAGCTTTTTCCGCATTCCAAGCATTTGAATGGTTTCTCTCCTGTGTGAACTTCTTGATGACGAAAGAAGTAGCTCTTCTTAGTGAAACTTTGTCCACACTCCAGGCATTTAAATGCTTTTTCTCCTGTGTGAACTACTTGATGAGAAGTAAGAGCATTCTTTCGAGAGAAATTCTTTCCACACTTCAAGCACTTGAATGGTTTCTCCCCTGTATGAATTCCTTGATGACGAATGAGCTGTGTCTTCTGACTGAACCTCTTTCGACACTTTAAGCACTTAAATGGTTTTTCCCTTGTGTGAGTTGCTTGTTGTCCAGGGAGTTTTATTGTCCACTTGAAAAATTTTCCAGGCTCTGAGTGACTGAATGACTTCTCCTCCGTTTGAGTTCTTTGATGCGACTTAGCATGTGATTTCCACCTAAAGTTCTTTACACACTTCAGGAATTCACAGTTTTTGTCTGTTGTGTGACTTCTTTCTGCATGTGTTTCCCTGGGAAGGTTAAGGTTTCCTTCACAACTGAGGTTCCTCTGACTTTCAGAAGAAATATATTTTTCCCTTCCACTTCCCTTTCCTGTTACATCTTGGATGGAGATTCCACAAATGTCTCCAGACTGAGAAGCAGAGGCTTTATTCCTTCTTTTCTCTTCGGTGTCAGCTTTGGCTCCCTTCTCTTCCTTCTGTTGACATTCCTCTCTTTGCAGCAAATCCCTGCCTAATTCTCTTTCATTTTCACTCCCAAGTCCATCACCTTGAAAGGGGAGAAACAGCAAGTCAGAGTTCACAAAAGAAACAGACACTCAGATAAAATGTATTACTGACAAGAATGTACAGCAACTGGAGAAGGGGACTCAATTAACCTGGGACTTCAGAGTCTCTCCATTGTGTCTCCTGTGAGACCAGCTTCACTCAACACCTCCCTCAACTGTTTTGGCCAATGCTGGCTGCTCTACAGATTTGGCATCCTTAACAATTGGTAGCTAGGTTTCTTTTATCCCTTTCATTCACACCACACCCTTTCGGTAAGCCTGGGATTTACATTTAGCAATCAAGTTATTAAATGAGGTGCTGACAGCCTTGAGAAAGTTAAGAGGACAAGTCTCCTTTGAAGGAGCCACAGAAACTAGCCCAGCCTACTGAAATGAAATGAAAATTTGAAGGAGAATGTAAATATCTTTTGAGGGCCCTCCTACTAAGAACAGGGCCCCAGTCCTCCAGCTAGTGGTAGGCTTATCCTCAGGAGCACACCCTCAAACAGCTCAGCTGGAAGAAAATGGCTCAGATTGAGGAAACAAAGCAAATGGCAGGAAAATTCTACAGGGCCCTGTATCTGGAGTCCCTGCAAACCAGCAGAAAGAGGGAGACTCACCTAGAGAGACCACAATTGCCAGGTTCTCCTCCATGACTTCCCTGTGAAAAGCCCTTTTATCTGAATCCAGCAGAGCCCACTCCTCCTTGCTAAAATACACAGCCACCTCCTCAAAGGTCACCTGGGAGAAGCAATGGGATCTGTAAGTCAAAATGCTGATGCCAATCAGAACAGAAAACTGGCAGGATGCGACAACTCAACATGGGCCTGTTACAGACAGCCAAAATAAAGCTGCTTCGAGTTACAGTGGAGGTATGGTGTTTCAATGATGCATTCGTCCTAAGAGTCCAGAAGCCACACCAAAGCCACTCTCCAGTCCTTAGGGCTGGAGTGTGGCTTTGGTACGACTTCTGGACTCTTAGGACGCATGCATCATTGAAACACCATACCTCCACTGTGACTTGAAGCAGCTTTATTTTGGCTGTCTGTAACAGGCCATGGTTCAGTTCTTCATTATGGGCATTTACTGATAAACAAAGGTGATGGGAGGATAAGGGGGGGAAGCGAGAGAGAGAGAGTGAGAGAGAGAGAGATTTTCTTTAAGGTTGAAGAAGAGCTGGGTACAAGGCCACTATACTTGCCCTCCAGGGATTCAGCCACCTACCTGATCCAGGCTTGTGGAATATGTTCTCAAAGTGTCAGAACGAATAGCTGAGCCAGTACATTTTGGTCCTGGTAGTCTTCCATTTCCTGGGAGGGATACAAAAGGGAACATTCTTTACCTTTCCCTCAATTTTTGATGTGTGTCTCTCCAGATTCACAAAGACAAGCCCCAAACCACATGTTTGAGAGGTCTTTGTAGTCTCAGTCACTGTGATTTTGGTAGGGGAACAGAGAGCTATGGAAATTCTTAAGAAGTTATTACTTATTTAAGACATTTATATCCTGCAATATATCATCTGTGGGCTGGCTACAGTAAAATCAGTTTAAGCTATGTACAATTTAAAACAATAAAATCATGTGTCTAGGGTGTCTAGATCAAGAGAAGTAATAGTGCCACTGTATTCTGCTTTGGTCAGGCCCCACCTAGAATATTGTGTCCAGTTCTGGGCGCCACAATTCAGAAAGGACATTGAGAAACTGGAGCGTGTCCAAAGGAGGGCGACAAAAATGGTGAAGGGTCTGGAAACCATGCCCTATGAGGAACGACTCAGGGAGCTGGGGATGTTTAGCCTGGAGAAAAGAAGGTTAAGAGGTGATATGATAGCCCTGTTTAAATATTTGAAGAGATGTCGTATTGAAGAGGGAACAAGCTTGTTTTCTTCTGCTCCAGAGAACAGAACCCGGAACAATGGATGCAAGCTACAGGAAAAGAGATTCCACCTCAACATTAGAAGGAACTTCCTGACAGTAAGGGCTGTTTGACAGTGGAATGCACTCCCTCAGAGGGTGATAGAGTCTCCTTCCTTGGAGGTCTTTAAACAGAGGCTGGATGGCCATCTGTCAGGGATGCTTTGATTTGATTTCCTGCATGGCAGAAGGGGGTTGGACTGGATGGGAAGCAACAGTGCCACTGTATTCTGCTTTGGTCAGGCCCCACCTAGAATATTGTGTCCAGTTCTAGGCACTATTCAGAAAAGATGTTAAGAAGCTGGAGCACATCCTGAGGAGAGTGACCAAAATGGTGAAGGATCTGGAAACCATGAAGCCCTATGAAGAGAGACTTAGGGAGCTGGATATGTTTAGCCCGGAGAAGAACAGGTTAAGAGATGATAGGATAGCCCTGTATGAAGAGGTTTCATATTAAGGATGAAGCAAGCTTATTTTCTGTAGTTCCAGAAGACAGGACCCAGAACAGTGGATGCAAGCTACAGGAAAATAGATTCCACCTCAACATTAGGAGGAACTTCCTGACAGTAAGAGCTGTTTGACAGTGGAACCCACTCCCTTAGAGTAGTGGAGGTCTTTAAACAGGCTGGATGGCCATCTGTTGAGGGTGCTTTGATGGTGAATATCTGCATGGCAGGGGATTGGACTGAATGGCCCTTATGGTCTCTTCCAGCTTTATGATTCTATGATTTTTTTTGCCTGCTCAACATTTTTCCTTATCCTCTGTCTAGCTGGAAGTTTTAGCCACATCGGTATTAGGAACATGGTGAAGGAAGGCTGGAGAAACACAGATTTTTAGTGTCAGATTGCAGCCGCATGTCTACAATAAACAATGCAATTAAAATTACGGTCAGAAAATGTGAGATTCTATTCTAGTCAATTACACTACAGTTGTATGTGCCTATCTGCAACAGGCAAGGGGAAAAACAGTAGCTCCTTCCAGAATCCCTTACTGAGCATTCATAAAATACAAAGGGGGAAGAACAGATATTCAAATATTTAAAGACAGTCAATGTGTGAACTCTCACTAGCTAAGCACACTAGCAAAATATGCTGGTTCCTCGAAGGCTTTGGGTCGTGGTGTTTGCACGCTGCACACCCTGACTCCTGCCCAAGCCAGCATCATGCCAGCCACCCAACTAGACGGTGGGCGGCCTTTTGGCTGCATGGCGTTTAGATGCCACACACCACCGAAATGGAGAAAAACTGCCGCCACGGTAGCAAAAGCACCTTTTTCCCAGTGCAAAAAGGAGCGGCTTTCTGCCGCTTCTTTTTGCTCCAGGAAAATGCCGGATCAGGGCCACAGCATGCGGTTCCTGTGGCCCCGATCCAGCGCTCAAAGGAGCGGTGTTAAACTGCCCCTTTACCACCATCTGTTTTTGGCCTCAGTCTCTTTCAAGCTAAACATATCCAGCTTTCTCAGTCGTTCCTCATAGGGTTTGGTTTCCAGACCTTTGATCATCTTGGGCTGCATCTGCATTGCAGAAATAATCCAGCTTGATCCTAATTGAACTACTATAGCTCACTGCAATGGAATTCAGGGAATTGTAGCTTTGTATAACATTTAGCCTTCTCTGTCCCAGAGCCATGACAGTTAAAGTGGTGTCAAACTGATTATTTCTGATCACTCTTCTCTGAGCACATTTCAGTTTCAGGTGTGCTGAATTGGAGGAGACCAAACTGAAGAATATCCCCTCACCACCACCTTCATCCTTACCAAATGAGATGGAATCTCTGTCCTCTTCCTGCAAGATCCATCTGGACAGCACTCTCTGCCGGGAGTCTAAGGGAATTTTCTCTGCCTCAGGAAAGTCAGTGGCTTCTTCCACAAAAACACCCTGTACCAGAAAGACCAGTAAGGAGATTGTTTAGAAAAAGAACAGTGCAGTTCAAGGCTTGGGAGAGGTCCGAGCTTTTCCCAGTTGTGATGATTTCCAGAAAATAAGGGACAGTGAAGAAAAGGGGATTTTTGCAGCACTTTCAACATTACCAATATTTGTAAGTCTCACCTGTTGCTCTTCCTCCTTTTTCTTCTCTGCCTGGCTCAGAAGGAAACCCTCTGCCAGGGCCACAGCTTGGGAAGTGGTCCCCACTCCACACTCTCTCACCCAGCTTTCCATCTCTGGGGGAAGGACAGCTAGGAACTGCCCCAGGATCACCAGGTCCAGGATCTGAGTTTTTGTGTGTTCCTTGGGCTTGAGCCACTGATGACAGAGAGCATAGAGTTGATTGCAAAATTCTCGGGGGCCCTGAGCCTCCTCATAGCAGAGCTGCCTGAAGAGCTGGCACTGTGCATTTGAACTGAGCAGATCTTTGCCCAGGTTTTTCTGCATGGTTCCTTTTCCTCAGAATTCTCTTCTGCTCCCAGCATCCACTAGCCTTTTCTTAATTCAGGGCTAGCTGAGTCTTACTTTTCCCTCGCTGAGCAGTGCACCCAAGTGGATTCTGCCTGAGGTGAAAAAGTTCTCATCTTCTGCCAGACTCATCCATGAACAAAAAACTGGCAAATAGAAATTCCTAAAAGAAAATTCAAAGATGTTCAGTGAAAAACCTACAAGTTATGTCTCCCTTATCCAAAATACTTGGGACCAGGACTGCTTGGATTTTGGGGAAGACTACCTGGGCTTACATATATGTACATAATGAGCTATCTTGGAGATGGGACCCAAGTCTAAACACAAGATTCATTTATGTTTCATATACACCTTGTATGCATAGCCAGAAAGTTTAAATTCAAAGGTACAGCCATGTTAGTCTGGAAAATCAGCCTGCAAAGGGATCTTGTAGTACCTTTGAAATTATCTGAAAGAAAGAAGTTGGTAGCATGAACTTTCATAGATTTCAGCCTATTAGAAGATTTTTGCAAGATATATAACTGAGCACAAAAGTTACAATCATACAAGCCATCATATTCCCTATTACCATGTATGGATGTGAGAGCTGGACAGTCAAGAAAGAAGACAGGAAGAAAATCCATTCATTTGAGCTGTGGGGCTGGAGAGGAGTGCTGAGGATCCCATGGACAGCCAAAAGGACAAACAAATGAGTCCTAGCACAGATCAAGCCAGAAGCCTCCTGGAAGCCAACATGACTAAAGTGAGGTTGTCGTACTTTGGACACATCATGAGAAGGGAGGACTCACTGGAAAAGACAATAGTGCTGGGAAAGATAGGGGGAAGTAGGAAGAGAGGAAGGCCACAGGCCAGATGGATGGGCTCTATGAAGGAGGTCACAATGGGTTTTATGGGGTTGCAGGGATTAAGGAGAGCAGTGGAAGACAGAGGGTCTTTGAAATCTCATCCATAGGGTTGCCATCAGTTGAAATCGACTTGAGGGCAGTTAACAACAACAACAAAAGAATGTGTGAAAAATGTGATTCCAATTCACCGGTAGTTTAATGACAGGATCGCTGCAAATGCTTGAATGTCTATTGCGAAATCGTGATAAGGATGGGTTTTGCTCCCATTCCCTGTCTGATAATCTCCATAGTCCAGCAGTCCTTCAAACAACCTGGACCTGAGCCATGTAAGGGGTTTGTCATTGCCATCCATCCTCTGAGGCTGAGAGTGGCTCTGAAGAGTGTGATCTTCCCAAGATCACTCAGTGGGTTTTTATGCTCGAGTGGGGAATCTAATGCAGATCTCCAGGGCCACAGTCCAACCAGAGGTCCTAACCACAGAATAGGACACGGCACTGCAAAATGGAAGACTTTCAAGAAAAATTGAGAATATTTCCAATAAAAGCCACAAATACTCATATAAACATAAATTACTGCTTCTTAGTCCTCCTCAAAATGGAGGGCATTTTGGCATTCCTCCTGGACAGAAGGCTAAAATGTAAGACAGGTCCTGGAAAAGGAGGAGTTGCTTGGTCACCCTGAGGAACCACTATGCTGGCTCTCAAGTTCTGTGTAGCTCCAGCCTATGGGATCCTGGGACTTCTAGTTTTGCCAAGGTCTTCTGACTTCCCTACCCCACGCTGGCTCTCCTGTGCTGTAGCTCCATCCTATGGAAACCCGGGATATGTAGCTTTACCAAGGTCCTTTGCCTCCTCTACACCACACTGGCTCTCAAAGTGCCGAGGAGCTCCCTCCTATGGAGTCCTGGGATTTGTAGTTTCACCAAGGTCTTTTGCCTCCTCTACACCACGCTGGCTCTCCAAGCGCTGTGTAGCTCCATGCTATGGAATCCTGGGATTTGTAGTTTCACCAAGTTTAACCAAGGCCCTCTGCTCCCTTCTCTCTGCCCAAGAGGGACGGTGCCTCCAAAAACTACACGTCCCAGGAGTCTGTAGGACTGGAGCAATGGCAGCTAAAGCAGGGGCAAACTGCATTATTTCTGCAGTGTGGATGCCCCAGAGCCCTGCTTTCCTTTCCCCAGCCTCCTCCCCATTGCAGCAGGCTCCCTGGATCTGCCCCAAGCGCAGAGGATGGAGGATGGAAGGGGGAGACTCACCAAAGCCAAGCTCTAGCAGAGGCAGAGGCAGCAGCAGCCTCCTCCCCATAGACACAGACAGTGGGGCTGAGCAGCAGGAGATGGGCCGCTCTAGGAAGATGCACTCACTCCTCCAGAAACATGTGGCCGGAAGTGGAGAGGCCTCAGCTGTAGAGCCAAGGTTCCTTCCTCTCTAGGAATCCGTCTCGTTCCCTTTAACCCTTGGAGAACCAAGGCAGCTCAACCTCTTTCAGCAAACCTTGCCTTTCCAATACTATACAGTACTATACTAGAAAATAAAAATAAAATAAAAGAATACTGCTTAAAATAATATTAAAAATATAAATTATATTAATAATATAAATAATAAATATACTATACTAGAAAATAAAATAATACTACTTAAAATAATATTAAAAATATAAATTATATTAATAATATATTAATAATATAAATAATAAATATACTATACTATACTAGAAAATAAAAATAAAATAAAATAATATAAATTAATATAATGTAAATTAATATAAATTATATTAATAATATAAATAATAAATATACTACACTAGAAAATAAAAATAATACAAATTATTTATTTATTTATTTATTTTCTCATATTCCCACCTTTCTCCCAACGTAGGGACTCCAGGCAGCGAACAGTACAAGAATATTAAAATATATAGATATATTTTTTAAAAAAATGATTAAATAATTTAAAGAGCCAAAACAGTTATAAAATTTTAAAAATAACATGTTAAAATATTAACATTACACAGTACACATATACAATACAATTATTATGTACCATGTTGTTTTTAAATTATTATATATCATATTATTTTATATTACTATACATCATATTATTTTATATTACTCTACATCTTATTACTTTATATTATTATGCATAATAATATAAAATAATAGGATGTATAGTAATATAAAAACAATATGATGCATAATGATGTAAAATAGTATGATATGCAATAATATAAACATTCCATTGGGAAGACCTGCCTTTCCAGTAATAATGCCCTGGATTGTGGCCCTCCTTCCCAGGGAGGCCAGAATGGCCCCTTCATTGTTTAAACAGGCTTTTAAAACAGAAGGTTTTTAAGGCATGTGACAAGAGTGTTGTTACATTGTTTTAATGTAAGCATTTTAATCTTTTTAATCTTGATTTTAGCATTGAATTTGTTCTAATTATTGTTGCAATTTAATTCTATTTTAATATAACATTTTTGCATGTTTTTAATTGTATGGTATTTTTTTAATGTTGTAAGCCGCCCTGAGTCCCAGCTTTGGGAGAAGGGCGGGATAGAAATAAATATAATATATAATGTATAAGTGTGTGTATATATTCAAACAAAAGCCCACCAAACAGTAATATCTTTATTGGCCAACCGAAATGCACAATATACTTGTTGCAAGCTTTCAAAGCTCCACTGGCTTCTTCATCAGGCAAGATGTTACATAGCTGACAGGAGAAAAATTAGAGAAGTTAGTAAGTGTTGTTAGTAAGTATACTAACAATCATATATATTATGTATACACACACACAAATGCACATACATATACACATTCACAGATATATATGTGTGTGTGTGCGTGTGTTTTTATATATGTAATTTGGTTGTTTAGATTAGACGGTTTGTGTCAAAATTAAAGAAAGAAAGAAAGAAAGAAAGAAAGCTCCTGTCCTGAAGCATGAGTGCCAAGGAGGGCAAGATTTTGACTGCCTTGCCCTTCCAAGGGTTAAGTTGGTAGAGGCAGCTTCCTAGAGATGGCAGGGTCTCTCCCAGTCAAGGACCCTCCCCTTTCTGCCATATGTGTCTGTGTAATGTATGGGTCTTCCTAGAGAGGAACTGGAAGCAGCCCCTGGGAACCAGAGAGGAGAGAGCTGTGCTGCTGTGGTTCTTTTCTGTGCATCCCTGCCATTCTGTGCATCTCCATCATTTCCATCCAGAGGGGTCTGGTGAGTCCCCTCCCTGCCTTTTGTGGGGAGAGGGAGAGCCACAGGGCGGAGATAGATGGGCAACTAGGCAAGGAAAATGAGGGATTGTGGAAAGACAAGTGGAAAGAAGGGCAGGCTCTAAGGGTGCATCTGCACTGTAGAAGTAATGCAGTTTCACTTCACCCAAATCATGCTGGAGAGGCTGTGACACTGTAGGCTCCTTTCAGCACATGTGGCCAAACTGTCCTCAGATCAAAAACTTTTGGAATGTTATACTAACTCAAATTTCTTTTATCGCGAAACAAAATGTATTTGTTTTTGTCCAGGCCTTTTGTTGTGGTTTACATCTGCTCTCAAGAAAACCTTTCCAAACTGAAGCATGTCCAGAGGTGGGTGACTAAAATGGTGAAGGGTCTGGAAACCATGCCTTGTGAGGAAAGTAACATAGGGAGCTGGGTATGTTTAGCCTGGAGAAGAGACAGTTAAGAGGTGATATGGTAGCCCCTTGTTTATGTATTTTAAGGGATGTCATATTGAGGAGGGAGCAAGCTTGTTTTCTGCTGCTCCAGAGAATAGGGCCTGGAACAATGGATGGAAGCTACAGAAAAAGAGATTCCACCTCAACATTAGGAGGAACATCCTGACAGTAAGAGAGGGACGTAGCCAAGGGGGGGGGGATCTTGGGGTCCGGACCCCCCCCCCCTTCCATTAGAAAAATGAATGGTGTGTGCTGCTGCGCCGCTGCACCCAAGCGCCATTATAATGGTGGCACTTAGTCTGGACCCCCCCCCCCTTCCTAAAATCCTGGCTACGTCCCTGTTTGACAGTGGAACACACTCCCTCCGAGTTCACAAATTCACAAATTTATTAGGGTTTTTAAGTCAATGCAGTTCCTCTGCTTTGATAAAGTATGGATGCTAATATTCCATTCAGTGTGATTTCTTTTGGTGCTTTTGAATGGATTTTTGTATTTCATATTAGTATATTTTAAAGTGACTTAAAAGTCTGTTGTTGCTGAGTGAGGGGTTTGAGCCTGGATGTCTCCAGTTTTAGTCCAGTACCCTAACCATTGCATAATCTTGCCTCTGAGTGCATCCCCTGCAAGCTAAATGCAGTTGGCCCTCCATAGCCACAGATTCTACATCCACATCCATGGCATTAGCCTTTGTGTGCTCTTCTCCAGGGGATGTTTAGAATCAAAGTTCAGAAATTTCTGGATCAGGTAATCACAAATAATTTACTGGATTTTAATTGGTTTGAGTGTTCCTGATCCAGTAAATGATTCAATGAACTTCAATTCTAAATAGCCCCTGAAGAAGACTTTAAGGGTACAGACCGGCCAAAACATACCTGGCTTTTTAATTAATAGAACAACCATCTGTTTTTTTATTAGCTTATTTTTTTAATTAATTTTTGACACACACAATCCTAATTTACAATCAAAATAATCCAAACATATCTAGTCCCAAGCCTTTCAGATAAGGGATAATCAACATGTGCCTCTAGTTTCTTTTTCATGGAGTATAGCCACATTGCAGAAATAAAGCAGTTTGACACCCCATTAACAGCCATGACTCTGTCCTGTGGGGTCCTGGGATTTCTGTGGTGAGTTACCAGAGCTCTCTGACAGATCAGGCTGAATACCTCACCAAACTATAAGTCCTAGGATCCCACAGGATGGAGCCATGACAGTTAAAGTGATGTCAAAATGTTTTATTCCTGCAGTGCAGAAACTAGCATGGTGTCTATCTACAGAGATAAGAACCTTTTTTAAAAGCTTGAATGTGGCTCTAAAATGTCATTCAACCTCAAGCCTGTTTGTAATCTGTGATTCACAGAATATCTTGTTGGATCTGCAGGCTTTGGTATCCCCAGTGATGTTTGCTTCCAGGCAGAATCTAGCAAAAGAAGAAAAGACTCTTTCAACCCTATTGGAAGCTACCTGGGAGCACAGAGAAGACATGAAAACGCAAAATTTCGCTGACCCTAAGAAAACAAAAGGCCATCCTGTGGTACAGGCTGAGAACAGTGAGGAATTCTGGGAAAGAGGAACCCTGCAGAAGAGCCTGTTGGAGGATACACTCAGTGCAGATGTTGAGGGACAGCACTTCAGACACTTCTGCTATGATGAAGCTGAGGGTCCCCGAAAGGTTTGCAGCCAACTCCACGTTCTCTGCTGCCAGTGGCTGAAGCCAGAAAGGCACACCAAGGCTGAGATGCTGGACCTGGTGATCCTGGAGCAGCTCCTGTCTGTTCTTCCCCCAGAGATGGCCAACTGGGTCAGGGAATGTCAGCCAGAGACCAGTTCCCAAGCGGTGGCTCTTGGAGAAGCTTTCCTCTTGAGTCAGGCAGAGGAGAAAAAGCAGCAGGTGAGAGTTTTAATAGTGTAAAGCTCCCTGCTACAGGTTGAGTGTCTCCTCCTCTTCTTCCTCCTCCTCGTCTTCTTCTTCTCCTGATTTTTTTCCAAAGTTCGAACTCAAAGTGGCTTAAAAAGATCAAATATCAAATCAAATATTAGATATCACATGGGAGGCTTACCGTGATTAAATCACCAGTAAAATGCTCCAGAAGTGCGAAGGTGTGATAGTTGGTTGTGCTTCTGAAGCATCACTGAAGCATCTCCTCACTTCTCCCGTCAGCAAAGCGTTCACATTTCTTCATGATGGAAATTCCCATTACTGAAGAAATGGCTGTTCTGCAAACGCTTTGCCAATGGGAGAGGAGAGAGGACGCTTCAGTGACGCTTCAGAAACATGACCAGCTATCATACCTTCGTGCTTCTGGAGTGTTTAACTTAATCACGGTAAACCTCCCGTGTGATAATCCCCTAGAACATCTCCATTTCCATTCTCAACTTTCTCTTCCTTTTACTCTCCTGGCTGCTTCTTCTGATGCAGGACTTGTGTGCAGAAGACACCGCAGAGGAAGACAAGTCTCCTTCACACTCCCATCAGAGGCTGGAGTCTCAGCAGATCTTGCCAGATGGTGATAGAGGGTCCCTCACAGTAGGTAAGGATGAAAGGGGAAGTTATCTGCTTCCTCCTCTCTCCTGTCAATATACCTACCTTGTGTGGGTCATGTGGCATTGAGCACTGTAACAACTTCAGTACTTTGGTATCACATAAGATAATGAAAGGGCTGTTTCTTTGACTTGGTATCTTGGCCATCAACAGAGCTTGGAGCCCATCCACAGCTCCTGCCCTCTGTTTGTGTAGGACAGAGTGTGATACCCAGATTATATCACCAATTGACAGAGCTTCCCTCTCTACAGCTCCTTAATACTTTTAAGGGCACTAAATGAACCAAATCAGTGTAGTGCAATGGTTTGAGTGTTGGGCTCTGGGGATCAAGGTTCAAATTTCTGTTCAGCTACATGGGAAACCCACAGGTTGGTCTTAGGCCAATCCCACTCTCTGAGCCTAAGAGAGAGGCAATGGCAAACCTCCTCAGAATCTTTCCAAGAAAATCCAGTGATAGGATCACCCTGACTCAGAGTTGACTTGAAGGAATATAACATCTCTGCACAAGTTATGATTCAGATCTGATCCTTTTCACACCATGCCATCATAGCAATGATTTAGTCCCATTTTTGTCTCAGCCCTATCACACAAGCATGGTTCTCTTGATGTTGTTGTGCTGTACAGTCATGGGGAATGTTTGTTTTTTCACGCTGAAAATAATCCATTAATGATCCCCTTTCCTGCTTTAATTCAGTAACCACTTTGAGTGTGACTATCTCATTCCACTTCATTGCGAGAATGATAGATTAATATGGTTGTGGTCTGGTTGTCTCTCCCTTAGGGATTCTCCAGAAAATCTCCACCAGGGAAACTTCAGGCTACTTCTGGTGCTTGGGTAGCAAGAACAAGACTTCTCAATACAATAGCTGTGTTTTCTATGCCCAATATTTCTTAAAGTCTTTTCAGATTTTTTCTGGTTTGTCTTATACAATATTTTGCTTTTATGGTTCAATAATGGTGCGATCCTGACCTGTTAACCATTGAAAGTTATGGAATTATAGAGTTGGAAGAGACGTCAAGAGCCATCCAGTCCAACCCCCTGCCATGCAAGAACACACAATTAAAGCACCCCCTGTGACACATGGCCATCCCACCCCTTTCCAAATCTCCAAAGAAGGAGACTCCCCCACTCTCCGAGGGAGTGTATTCCACTGTCAAACAGCTCTCACTACCAAGAGGTTCTTCTTAATATTGAGGGGAAATCTCTTTTCCTGTATTTTGTGCTGATATGGGTATACTGTAATGATGCCATGCTATATAATTGGTCTTTGTATCCATGGGGGATCCGTTCTGTACCCTCCCCCATGGATACCAAAATCCATAGATGCTCAAGTCCCTATTGTCTCTAATGGTGGTGTAGCCATGCCACCACTGGGGACAATGGAACTTTACCTGAATGGCAGGCCATCCTTCCTCAACACAGGCTTGCTGTCTATAGATGCTTGAATCCATGGATGGCAAGTCAGTGGATACTGAGGGCCTACTGTAATAGCATTATTATGGCTTTTTTTAGGCAAACCAATCACAAAGCACAAGGTGGGAAAGAGATTAATGGCATTAGTGCAGATGGAAAAACCATGCAAATCACACTGTTATAGTGCAAATATGGCAATGGTATGATATGCAACATGAGCAATCCGCTGTTGTTGCAATTACAGCTGAAATGGTATAACCCAGCATAACACTGCTGTGATAAGGAATTATGTTTACTCACATATGGAAAGACTTGAAACAGAAATAGTGGGGATGGTAAATAATTATTTTGCCTTTTCTGTCCCTCACAGGAAATGGATTGGGGCCACATCCCTTATCTCTTCATGGTGATATGCAGGGAAGAATTTCTGTAAGACTGGATCAGGTAGGGGACAGATTCCATGGAATCCCCCAAAGGGGATAGGATTGGTACCCTGTTCACTGCTCATCTTCCTGGCCCCGAGAGCATCTTTTTCTTCTCCTCCTCCTTGTTCTTCTTATATTTATTTGTGTCCCACTTTACCCCCAAAATTGGGAGTCAAAGTGGCTCGCAGTTTAAAAGAACAATATGATTAAAAATAAACAAAAAGTAAACATTAAAACTAAAATAGAATTAAACCATTTATGGCATTAAAACAATTCACATCGCAGTATAAGAAAAAAATGTAGTTTAAAGAGATAAAAAGCTTTTTAAAACAGTTCAGTTAAAACAGTACAACACCCACTAGCCTGATTTTTAAAACTTTCTTTTCTAACATCCTGTCTGAATAAGTGAAGTTTTAGCCAGCTAATGAAAGAGAAACAAGAAGGGGACCATTCTAAGGGCAACCACCAAGAAGGCCATCTCTCACGTCTCCATTAACTGTGCTTGTGATGGTGGTAGGACTGAGAGAAGGGCCTCTTCTGATGATCTTAGAACCCAAGCTGGCTCATATAGGGCCATATGTTCTGCTAGACAGCCTGGACCTAAGGCTTTCCTCTCCTCTCCTCAGTATGTCCACTGTGAGTGTGCCATTTAAAAATTTAAATCCAGATGGGCAACTCTAAAATTTTCTTCTGTGACTGGGTTTAGAAGTTTCTGCTACTTAAATAATTTTTCTTTCTTCAGATGACTTTCCAGGACGTGGCAGTTTATTTCACTGAAGAAGAGTGGGCCCTGCTGGATCCCAGCCAAAAGGCCCTGTATAAAGAAGTAATGGAAGAGAATTTGGGGATCGTGGTCCCCCTAGGTAATGCTCTTTCTTGTGCATGATCGAATACATTTACAAATGTGGAAAAGGTGTTGCAGCATTGTTTTGCAATCTTGCTACATTTCTTTGGGCTTGGCGGGTGTGTGTGTGTGTGTGTGTGTGTGTGTGTGAGAACCTTGAAGCCTACTTTTGTGGCCCCTGAAGCTCTGGATGTTAAATTTCCTGGACTTTGAGAATCAGCCACATGGCCAGAAGAAGGAGGTGCAAACCTGCAAGTAATACCCCTCCGTACCATCTGAATTGAGAACAAAAGCAGCAAAATGAAGGCCTATGACTAACATCTTCATCCCCCCCCCTGTATGGTTTTTAATACCTTGCTTGATGAGGAAGAAACCAGTGGAGTTTTGAAAGCTTGCAACATGTATATTGTGCACTTTGGTTGGCCAATAAAAGTATCACTATTTGGTGGATATTTTATGTTATTGGATTTGCTTATATGGCCAACATGGCTACCCCAGATGCTTTCTCCTTTCTATCTGACTCCAAGAAAGGTGTTTCTGTATTAAACCTGTGTCTGGAAGCTGTAAAGATGAGGGCAAGCAAATAGAAACTTAATCCAGATAAGAAAGAGGTGGTCCTGTTCAGCCGGAAGGCAGATCAGGGAACAGGGATTCATCCTGTGTTGGATGGAATTACACTTCCTCTGAAATCTCAGGTTCACAGGTTGAGTGTGCTTCTGAATTCTCTGTAGTCTCTTCAAATTAATGTTGGCTAACTAACTGTGTTACCTCTGTGCCTTCAGTCTCCATTTCTCTTATGGGCTTATTTGTTTATCTCCTTTCTAGGTGGTGATGGGCAAGAGACTCAACTTGAAGGAGAACATCAGAGGGTTTTGCTGGAAAGAGTTAATTGCAAACAAAAGGAAGCACAGACCATTAAAACTGACACTAAAGAGAAGAGGAACATTGCTTCTACTTCTCAGGCTGGTGAATTCTATGAAATCTCAGTACATGAGCTGACCTGGATGAGAAAAGAAAGGAACAAATGTCTTTGTTTGGCTTGTGGCAGAAGCTTCAGTTGCATATCAGGCCTTAATCTTCATAAGAGAATTCATGAAGGGGAGAAGTGTTTTAAATGTGGTGAGTGCGGAAAGACCTTCTGTTTTAGGAAATGTCTGATTTCCCACCAAAAAGTTCACACAGGAGAGAAGCAGTTTAAGTGCTCAGAGTGTGGGAAGAGCTTCACGTGGCTATCACACTTTGTATCACACCAAAGAATTCACACAGGGGAGAAGCCATTTACGTGCTTGGAATGTGGAAAGAATTTCAGGTGGAGATCACACCTTACAACTCACCAAAGAATCCATACTGGCGAGAAACCATTTAAATGCTTGGAGTGTGGAAAGAGCTTCAGTCAGAGCTCCCATCTTATGACACACACAAAAATTCACACTGGGGAAAAGCTGTATAAGTGTTTTGAGTGTGGAAAACATTTCAGGCAGACAGCAGACCTCTCCAATCATCAAGCCACTCACACAGGGGTGAAGCCATTTACGTGCTCAGAATGCGGCAAGAGCTTCAGTCGGAAGGCTCAACTTACGTCACACCAGAGAACTCACACAGGGGAAGGCACTGTGAAATTCCAAGCATCTGGAAAGAACTTGAGTCAGAAGTCCAATTTTACATCCCATGCAAAATCTCACACAACAGAGAAACAGTATAAATGTTTGGAATGTGAAAAAGTCTTCAGTAAGGAGATACATCTCATTTCTCATCAAACAGCTCATGAAAGGAAGAACCATTTAACAGCTTCAAGTGTCCAAAAAACTATAGTAGGAAAGACACCCTTATGTCACATAAAAGAACTCACTGAACGACTCAATTTTTGTCACACAGACTTAGAGTCGTAGAACTGGAGTTGACCCCAACGGTCTTCTGGTCCAACTCGTCAACAGTTAAAGCATCCCTACCAAATGACTATCCAATGTTTTGTTCCCTCATTTTTCCTCTTGCTTTAAACAAAGCTGAAAAAATTATTGTTATGTGTCTTCAAGTTGACTCTGGTTTCAGTGAAAATGAAAAAAGGAGTTTGGTATTTGTAAAAGTAATATAAACTATGACAAGGATATTGAAAACGTATATCTAATATTCAGATTGCAATAAAACAATCACATACTATGAATGCTAAACTTTCCATAGAAACATAAAATGCACGCAATAGAAATCAAAGTCCAATACTCATTGGAAATGATAATTATCAGTTTCTGTAACTGTGCAAGTCCTGAAAGGGTTGAGCCTGTGCCAAAGGCTTAGTAGTCCTTAGAATCATAGGCCTGTTACAGACTGCCAAAATAAAGCTGCTTCGGGTCTCTTTGGAGGTATGCTATTTAAATGATGCATGGGTCCTAAGAGTCCGGAGGTCGCACCAAAGCCACAATCCATTCCTAAGCACTGGAGTGCAGCTTTGGTGCAGCTTCCGGATTCTTAGGATGCATGCATCATTTAAACAGCATACCTCCAAAGAGACCTGAAGCAGCTTTATTTTGGCAGTCTGTAACAGGCCATAGAGTTGGAAGAGACCGCAAGGGCCATCCAGTCCAACCCCCTGCCATGCAAATACTCCAATATAATACAGGCAGAAGTTCTGTGATGTGGTCACCAGCCAGATACATTTTGACCTGAAGTCTTCTTCAGTGGCTAAGGTGTCTATATATATACAATAATATAGCAAAACAATGTGTAAATACAATTCAGAGAATTCACCAACTTTTCTCCTATGTATCAGAATATATGATTGTTTTATTGCAGTTTGAATATTAGATATATATTTTCAATATCCTTGTCATAATTTGTATTACTTTGTACAAACGCCTAACTCCTTTTTTCATCCTTGTTCAAGTTGACTCTGACTCATGGAGATCCTCTCCTAGGGTTTCCTTGGCAAGATTATTTCAGAAGAGGTTTATCATTCCTCTTGGATTAAGAGAGTGGGAGTTGCCTAAATTCATCCAGTGAACTTGTGTGGCTGAGTGGGGATTCAAACCCAGGTCTTCCAGAGTGTTATCCCCAGACTCAAATCACTATACCATGCTTGGACATTATTTTTAACCTCTTTTCTGAGCCTGAAATTGTTTGGGGCATTAGTGCTCCTTATCTTGTCACTAAAAATACTGACTACTGGTTTGCATTTTTCCTTGTTGATTTGTTCCATCTTCCATTTCTAGTCAGTAAAGCAAATGTGGTGGAGTGCTTTGAGCATTGGACTGTGTCCCTGGAGACCAGGATTTGAATCCCTGCTAAGCCATAGAAATCCAGTGGGTGACATTGGGCAAGTTCTACTCTCTCAGCCTCAGAGGAAGGCAATGGCAAACTCTCTTTGAATAAATCTTTCCAAGAAAACTTTTTCGTAGGTTTACCATAAGGTCCTCATAACGACAACCTTTTCTTATACGTGCCGTTTTAAAAAGTACAACTAATTTGAAACCTCCTTAGGCAGCCCCTTGGTTTCTTCAGATGCTTCCCACATTTCCTTCCTGTTAGAAATTGCTATTGGATGTGGTGTATGCATTTTGTTATATTCCACAAACTGTAATACAGTAAAATACGTGTTAATATCTTTCTTTGCCATTGTTTTTACATGCCCTGAGTACACTCTGACTTGTGGTGATCCTGTCCTAGGATTTTCTGGGAAATATTTATTCAGAGGAAGTTTGCCATTGCCTTCCCATGTGGCTGAGAGAGTGAGATTTGCCATTCATTTCATTTTGTGTTGTTCCACCAGCTGTGAAATAGTAAAATAAAAGTGAGTTTGTATCTTTTGTACAGTATGTAAAATATGTTAAATAGTGCTGGATTGTGTGTGCAGCAGAGCGATGGACAGATGTGGTGTGACTAGCAGAGAGTGTGTATTTGCAGATTGGATGAGAGCATGGGATGGGGAGGGACTGTGTGCAATAGAGAAGTGTGAGCAGATTGACTCAGTATGTAGGGAGATCTTGTAGCACCTTTGAGACTAACTGAGGTGCAGAACAAAGAAAGTCAGATCAGGGCTGCAGCAACTGCACACTCTTGCCGCTCTTTTTTGGTGCTGATAAAAAGCTGGCTTTTCCTGCACCACTGTGGTTTTACGATGCTCCTGCGGTGTGTAAACATTGTGCCACCAGAGCTCCCAAAAACTGGCTGCCAGGTGGGCAGCTAGGCACCGTGAAGCCGGCTCCTGGGCATCATGGGGGGCATGTGTTGTGCATATGCCACACCCCCAAGCTGGCTAGAAGCTGCCTTTTCATGATGGTCTGTACCAGCCCTGAAATAAAGAAGTTGGCAGCATGAGCTTTCGTAGACTTCAGTGTATGTGAAATCTACGGTGCAGATGCATCTGAGGAAGTAGAGTGAAATCTATGAAAGCTCATGCTGCCAATGTCTTTATTTCAGTTAGTCTCAAAGGTGCTACAAGATCTCTCTGCATACTGACTCTACAGACTAACACAGCTATAGCTTTGAATTCAGATTGACTCAGTAAAGGAAGACACAGCCCTGAGTTTGCAAGACCTGAGAAGGATGTTAAACAGTGACCAGAATATTGTTGGTGCCTTAATACATGCATAACTTCCTTTACAAAACAAATGGCACATTCTTGTCCATCCAGTGCTTTGACTGAGAGTTCCTGCATGGCAGAAGGAAGGGGGTTGGGCTGGATGGCCCTTGTGGTTTCCTTCAACTCTATGATTCTATGCATTGCATCCAGGATCAGAGTTGTGTGTGTGTGTGCAAATGCTCATGTGTGTAAAGTTTGCATCCAGTTGCACACTTGGGCAGTGCTGCCAAGCAGCAGAAAAGAAGGAAATACAGGTCTAGAGGACAAAGAAGATGCGTTTCCGAGTGTAGCCCCGCCGTTTCCGGCCACAGAGGTGAATTTTCCTAGAGGGGCATTGGAAGCCGAAGTCCCCCTTCAAGAGGAGCCCCTGGAGGCAGACCCTTCCCACTTTGTGGCTGGGCTCAGCCCCCTTTTCTGTGGGGAGGGAGGGAGGTGAGCAGCAGATGGAGAGCTCCACCACCAGCCTCTTAGCCTTCTCTTCTCCAGGCTGAACGTCCCCAGCTCCCTCAGGCGTTCCTCACAGGGCTTCATGGTTTCCAGATCTTTCACCATTTTAGTCACCCTCCTTTGTCCTTTTTGAATTGTGGTGCCCAGAACTGGACACAGTATTCCAGGTGGGGCCTGACCAAAGCAGAATAGAGTGGCACTATCACTTCCCTTGATCTAGAAACTACTATTGGTCAATTGTTGAATGGTAAATCCTGTTGGGATATAGAGTCCCAAGGAAAATGTACAATGCGGGTTTTAATAGTAACCAGGCATTAAAGGGTTACTGTGAGACATAATGATTAGGCATCCTGGGAATTGTAGTTTATTGTGGCACAAGAGCTCTCTGACAGAGAAGGCTCAGTGTCTCACAAAACTACAGTTCCCAGAATCCCCTAGCATGAAGCCAAGCCAGTTAAATCAGTCTCAAACGGGATTATCTTTGCAGTAAGTTTTGGACCGCTATGAATCTGGGTCATGAACAGCCCTGCTCAGGTCTTGCAAATTCAGGACAGCCTTGGCTTCTTTGGTTGAGTCTCTACACCTGTTTGATAACTTTGTTTATATTAATTTGTTGCTGTTTTTGTTTGGTGCCTTCAAGTAGTTATGGTGACCCTAAGGCAAGCCTGTCATAGGGTTTTCATGGGAAGATTTGTTCAGAGGGGTTTTTGCCAGTGCACCTCTCTCTCTCTCTCTCTCTGTCCCTGAGGATGAGAGAGTGTGAATTGCCTAAGGTCACCCAATGGCTTTCCATGGCTGAGCAGGGAGTTGAATCTTGTTCTCCAGAGTGATAATCCAGCACCCAAACTACTGCACCATGCTGCTGTATAAAATAGCTTAAAAGATTATTAACATGCCTGTTCATTTCCCCCAGTTAAAAATCTTTACATTTTGCAAAAGTGTCCCAAAATGGTGCTCAGCTTGTAACAAGTGAAATTCAAAGGATTGTGCTGCTATATGAAAGCTTTGGTCTGTGGTGGAATCATAGAATCATAGAGTTGGAAGAGACCACAAGGGCCATCCAGTCCAACCTCTTGCCATGCAGGAACTCTCAATCAAGCATCCCTGACAGATGGCCATCCAGCCTCTGTTTAAAGGCCTCCAAGGAGGGTAACTCCACCGCTCTCTGAGGAAGTATGTTCCACTGTCGAACAGCCCTTACTGTTAGGAAGTTCCTCCTAATGTTGACAACCCACCCTCACTACCTATTATTAGTATTATTATATATATATTTATATCCTGCCTTTCCCCCAAAACTGGGATTCAGAGCAGCTTACCTGGGAAGTAAGTTCCAGAGTCTAGGGGCAGCCAGAGAAGGCCCTGTCTCATATGCCCACCAGCTGTACTTGCAGTGGTGATGAGACTGAGAGAAGGGCCTCTCCTGAAGATCTTAGAGCCCAGGCCGGATCAGATGCTGTTTGCCAAATAACCTGGACCTGAGCTATATAGTGAGAAGATAGTTTCTTTCTAGATATGGATTGTAAAACATCACCCTCCCTTTAAAAAATGTTCAAAATAACTAATTGAATGAACATCTTGTTTTCGTTGTAGGACTCGGCATTCCTGAGAATGCTACCTGTCTCTGCCTTGAGACAGAATTTAGCCAAATGGAAAAGAGCACCTTCGACCATGTCAGAGGCTGCCTTGGAGAATGGGACAAGGACTCTTGAGTGTGACTCAGTTGGCCCCGAGTTAGGAAAAGGCTCTTCTACTGTTCAGGATGGGAGTGATGGAAAATTTGGGGAAATAAGTGTCACGCAGAAGAGCCTGACAGAAGATATACTCAGTCCAGATGTACAACGGCAACGCTTCAGGCAGTTCCGCTACCAGGAGGCTGAGGGCCCCCGAGAGGTTTGCAGCCAACTCCACTCTCTCTGCCATCAGTGGCTGAAGCCAGAAAGGCACAGAACGGCTGAGATGCTGGACTTGGTGATCCTGGAGCAGTTTCTTACTGTCCTGCCCCCGGAGATGGGAAAGTGGGTGCGAGAATGTGGAGCTGAGACCAGTTCCCAGGCGGTGGCCCTGGCAGAAGGTTTTCTCTTGAGCCAGGCAGAGGAGAAAACAGAGGAGAAACGGGAGGTGAGAGTGAAAGTCATCCTCATCCAGCAGCAGGTCTGCAGTAAACAATGCCATAGAACTTGAGCTGGAAAAGAATTAAATTCTACTCTACATTATCCTATTGTAGGTGTGTGTGTCTCCCTGCAACAGTCAAGGTAAACAGTAAATGCTTCCAGAGTCCCTTACTAAACATGTGCGAACAGCAAAATGGAGCAGGAAGGCAAGAGTAGATGTGTTTACCTCACCAGTTACATCCAGCTTATTAAAAAAGCATAGATCTATACATATGGCTACAAAGATGTCAATCATAACAAAAGTGAAAACTTGTGGGGCAAAAATCAGCCCTGGGTGCATTTTGAATGTAGTCTTCAAGTGGTCTCTGGAAGGTTCAAAATGTTTTTGTTTAGTTATGCAAGGTTTGGCTGACCTGATGGTTTCATTTCGTATACTGTTCGTTTTGAATTAAAAAATTGATGAAACATGTTGACATTCCCTTCTCTCTTAGTGTAAGAATCTATCCCTGTTTCCATGTTACCTCTATGTTGAGTAACAAAATTTTGTTAAAGATGTAATGGCCAGGAATGCATTTACATTCTTAACTGAGATATACTGTAATAGCTCCACAGTTCTGTTGTTTGAATGGATCCCGGTCCTCTTCCATTCTTTTTTCCTAATGCTTCTCTTTCTGTATGATCCACATGTCTTCATCAGGTGAAGGAGTTGTTTGTGGAAAAGATGACTGAGATAGAGAAGTTTCCTTCCAACTGTCATCAGAGGCTGGAGTCCACACAGGTCACACAGGATGGGGACAGACTGACCACCTCATTGGGTACGGATTAAAGGGGTACTTTTCTCCTTGGCTCCATCCTCTTTAGTCTTCCTAAATTGTGCTGGGTGTGAGCTTCAGCATTTTAATATACTTTTACAAAAGTTAAAACAACAATGAAACATCAGTTCTATTAAAAGCACATACAGTCGGCCCTCCATAACCACGGATTCCTTATCCATGGAGTGAACCATCCACAGACTGAAAATATTCAAGAGATATAAATTCCAAAAAGAAAACCTTGATTTTGTCATTTTATATAAGGGACAACATTTTACTACCCCATTATATATAATAGGACTTAAACATCCATGGATTTTGGTATCCACAGGAGGTCCTGGAACCAAACCTCAGTGGATATCAAGGGCTCACTGTAGTTAAAAAGAGCATGCAAAAGGGATCTTGTAGCACCTTTGAGATTAACTGTGAAAGATGTTGTAGCATAAGCTTTTGTAGACTTGGTCTACTTCCTCAGATGCATGGCACAGTTAGTTTCAAAGGCGCTGCAGGATCCCTTTCCATACTGATATTCCAGACTAACATGGCTGTAACTCTGAATAGTTAAAGAGTTCAAAATACATTTAAAACACAAGTAAAAACAAACAGAATAAAAACACAGAACACACCACTTTGATTACTGTTCAGCCATGTAATTAAAATCAGCAACAACCTGCAGAAATAAGAAGTTCTTAATTTAATTTAATGGGCCATCAGAGAAAACAAGGAGGGAGTTCCACTGTCTTGGAGTAGTTACTGTGAAGGCTGTCTCTTGTGTCTATCCCAAATGTTTGTGTGATGTTGGTGGGATTGAGAAAAAGCTGTCCCCAAAAGATCTTAGAACTCAGGCTGGCTCATATAGGGAGATTCAGTCTTTCAAATAGTCTAGACCCAACTGTGGAGGGCTTTAATGGTCATAGCCAACACTTTGAATTTTGCCTGGAAATGGACCAGCAACCAGAGAAGCTATTAAAAGAGAGGAATTATATGGCCCAGATTAGCGTGGCTGCAGCATTTTAAACCTAGTGAAGTTTCTGAACCATTTCCAAAGCCAGTTTGTGCACATTACAGTAATCCAAATGGATATATCAAGGCATGTCTCATTGTTTGTCTCTTTGAGTGTTTTCTACAGCCTAACCAGAACATTGGAATCACATGTGTTTGAATGCTGAAAGAGCAGTGCAAAGGCTGCTTTTCTAGACTGATATCTAGGCTGTCATTAGTCAGCCCCGGAGTCCATCCAAAATTCCTGCTGTCTCTGTATGGAGAATAATAAGAAACGTGGGCCAAATCGTCAAATGGCCAGAGCCAAAAAAAACCCCAGCTCCTTCTAATCCCTTAATACAGTAAAATTTAGTTCAGATTTGTTCTGTTGGGTTTTTTTTACATGCCTAAAATATTTTCCAAGGTTTCTAAAAGTCCAGATAGATGTCTTGATTAGATTTGGGTATATACAGTAAAAGATCCATGGAGGATGTGATCCCTGCATCTAAGGATCCCATTCTCCCTCCTGTTCAGCTCCCTTCACATTTGTTGTTGCTGTGTACCTTCAAATCATTTCCAACTTATGGCAACTCTAAGACTACCCTATTATGGGGTTTTTTTGACAAATTTCTTCAGTGGTATATAACAAATCCATGGAGGATGTGGTCACTGCATCTAAGGATCCATTCTTCTTGTTCAGCTCTCTTCACATACATTAAAACTGTTTTAAAATATATATATTCCCCTGTCAACCTCAGAGATACTCCTAAGTCTCCTTCAGCGTCCTTTGCATGTATAGTTTGGTAAGTCTTAAAAGATGTCACTCAGAATTAAAGAGAACAGGAAATAACTCTCCCTTTTGCCTTTTGTGTCCTTCACAGGAGAAGGAATGTGGACCAGGGCAGAACATACTGATTCACATCCAGATACTGATCCACTACTAACGACTTCTGCGAGACAGGATCAGGTGGGGCAGGGTTCCTATAGGGTCAACAAGGGGCAGTCTGGGTGTCCCTTTTCTTGACATTCAAGAATCTCTCTCTCTTCCTTTCTTTTTATCAAAGATGCCCACTATGAATGCTGTATTTAAAAATGTTATTTCACTTGCGGAAATGAAATATACATCATTTTCTTTTCTGATAGAGCAAGGACAGGATGGGGAGCCACAGTAGCCCTCAAGGAGACCTGAAGGGGTCATACCTCACTGCAATCCCCCTCTCTCAATTTTGTTGTCCCCAAATGCCCCAACATGGGGGCCGGAGGTCATTTTTGCCATGTTTATAGGTCCCTTTTTTCAAAACAGAAAGTGACCTCCAGTCACTTCTGATTGGTTCTGTGTTTCAAAATATCCTTTCCTAGGCCAAGAATGGCCCAGGAGATCCCAAAAATATTTTGAGACTGCCCCATGTCCCCTAGAGAGCATTTGGGAGCAATTTTTTTTACCCTTGTGGAGCACAAAAATAACCTTGAGGTCAGCATGTGGTCTTCTGGTGGCACTTTGCCCAGTCTTGTGATAGAGACTGACATATTATTAATAACATTTCTTGCTTCAGGTGACCTTTGATGACGTGGCAGTGCATTTCACGGAGGAGGAATGGGCTCTCCTGAATCCCGACCAAAGGACCCTTCATAGAGACGTTATGGCAGAGAACATGGCCCTCCTAGGTAAGCCTCCATCCTTCTCCTGCTCCCACCCTCAAACTGTATCTGTGTGTGTCTGTACCTTATAGTCGCCTGTTGACTTACAGCAGCCCCATGAATTTCATAGTGTTTTCTTAGGCAAAGAATAGTCAGAGGTGGTTTTTCTGTATTCTTCATCTGAAATAAAAATCTGGTATTCATCGGTGATCTCCCATCCAGGTACAGTATTAACCAAGGCTGACCCTGCTTGGGTTCCAGGATCAGACAGGGCAGGGTATTTAGGTTCCTCAAACCATGTAACTGCTATATACCTGTGGTCTTTGTGGAGCTGGACTCTCAGGAAAGCCAGTGGAGAGACCCTGGACTCCCATTTCTCCCAGTAGTAGCTGAAATGAATGCAAATCAGTGACATTTGGAGTCTTGTTAACTCTTTGGGCGTACTTTCCATTTCTCTCTGACCATTTGTTTCTATCCATTATAGATGGTGATGAGCAAAAGACCCAAAAGGAAGCAGAACCCCAAAAGGTATTGCTAGAAAGAGGCAAAATTGAACAGAAAGAAGGGCAGACAAGACAAACGGACACCAAAGACAATATGACAAACAAAATCCAGACTTCCGAGAGTGGTGATACGTATGACATCTCAATCCAAGACCCAACAGAAAAGGGAAAAGCAAGTAGTGAATATCATGCTTTGGCATGTGGGGAAATACTTAGTTCTAATTCAAGTCTCTGTCATCCAAACACAACTGATCCAGAGAAGCAAGGTTCCAAAATTGACGGGTGCACCTTCTGTTTTAAGAAATGTGTGATTTCCCATCAAAAAGTTCACACAGAAGAGAAACAGATTATATACAGGAGAGAAACGACATGCTTGGAGTGTGGAAAAATTTCTAGTCAGAATATAAGCTACACTCATTATCAAGAGGCTCGCTTGCAAGGGAGACCCTTTAAATGCTTGAAATGTGGAAGATCTTTCAGCCAGAAGTTAAGCTTCACTCTTCACCAAGTAATTCACACAGAAGAGAAGATGTTTAAATGCTTGGAGTGTGGAAGAAGTTTCAGTCAAGAGACACAATTTATTTCTCATAAAAAAAACCATGGCAGGAAAAAACCATTTAAATGTGTAGAATGTGGGGTAAGTTTCAGATGGAAGTCAAGCTTTGGGCATCATCAAAAAAATCACACAGAGGAAAACTCATTGCAGTGTTTAGAGTCTGGGAAAAGTTTAGATACCAAAGAAGATCTCGAATCCCACCAACTTACACACGCAAGAGAAAACTCGTTCAGATGCTTGGAGTGTGGAAAACGTTTCAGTCAGAAGACACAACTCACTTCTCATCAAGCAACTCATATCGGGGAGATACCATTTAAATGCGTAGAGTGTGGGGAGATTTTCAGATGGAAGTCACATCTCCTTTGTCATCAAGCAGTTCACACAGAGGAGAGAAAAATTAAATGTTTAGACTGTGGAGAAAGTTATAATACCAAGAAAGAGCTTGAGTCTCATCAAGTTACGCATGCAGGAGAAAATCCATTATTCAAATGCTTGGAGTGTGGGAAAAGTTTTAATCAGAAGGCACAACTCACTACTCACCAAGAAACCCACACAGAAGGAAGACCATTTAAATGCTTGGATTGTGGAAAACGTTTCACTGGAAGGGGACGCCTCAGTTTACACCAAGTAATTCACACAGAGGAGAGATTCTTTAAATGCTTGGACTGTGGAAAGAAATTCAGATGGAAGGCACACTTCCTTCGTCATCTTGCAGCTGACTCATGTAAGAAACCCTTTAAATGTTTAGAATTTGGGAAGAGTTTCGCTTGGAAGAAAAACCTCATGTACCCTCAAGTAAACTCACACAGGGGAGAAACCATTTAAATGCTTGGAGTTTGGAAAGAGCTTCAGCCAGAAGAGAAAGCTCACTTGACATCAAACTTCACATGGAGAAGAAGACTATTGAAATGTTTGAAGTGTGGGAAGAACTTGAATATGTAGATAAACTAGGAGAAATCTTATTCAAATGCTTGGTTTGTGGAAAAAGGTTCAGTCAGAAGATAAGTTTCACTCATTAATAAGCTCATCCACACAGGGGAGGAACCCATGAGAACTGATATATACAAGAAGCTCAGAAGTTGGTGCTGGGGGAATTCCTATCTGGTGCCCTTTGGGGCTTCCCAGCTTTTGGTCCTCCATTGGTTTTGGACTTCAGGTCCCCGAAGCCCCAGCCAACTTGGCCAACAATCAGGTATTATGGGAGCTAAAGTCCAAAACATCTGGAAGACCAAAGATTGGGAACCACTGGTCTGCAGCAACTTTGAATTTAAGTTGTGTTTCCCCATAAAGTTTAATACTTCCATGAAACCACTTCCACGAGGTTGACTGAAATTTGGGAGAGGGGGATTGGTACAACTAGTGTAAAGCTAACAATACCCAGTTTTCATATTTGAAGCAACCAGAGTATAATGCAGTTTATTCCTTCTATTGTCCTCATGTAGAAAAACAATCTGGCATGTGACCTTCCTCTCTTTCTCCTTCCCTCCACCTTTCCTAGTATTATTGTTTTTTCCAGTGAGTCCTTCCTTCTCATGATGTATCCAAAGTACAACAGCTTCATTTGGTCATGTTGGCTTCCAGGGAGGTTTCCAGCTTGATCTGTTCTAGGACCCATTTGTTTGTCCTTTTGGCTTATCACTCTTCTCCAGCATCACATCTCAAATGAATGGACATTCTTCCTATCATCTTTCTTATCTGTCCAGCTCTCACATCCATACATAGTAATGGGGAATACAATGGCTTGTATGATGCTAACTTTTATGCTGAGTTGTATATCTTTGCATAATCTTTTCTTTCATAGCTGCTCTCCCCATTCTTAATCTTCTGATTTCATAGCTGCAATCCCTATTTCTATCAATGTTTGATCCTAGGTATAAGAACTTTTTTACCACTTCTATTTCTTCATTGACTAGGTTGAATTTGTCAAGATTCTCCATTGTCATTAATTTTGTTTTCTTTATGTTCAACAGTAAGCCTTACTACATTATTATTATTAGTAGTAGTAGTAGTAGTAGTAGGTTTATTTATATCCCGCTTTTCCCCAAAATTGGGACACAAGGCAACTTAGTTTTTTTTAAGATACAGTTAAAAACATACCAAAAATGAACATTAAAACGGGATTAAACTGTTGACAATAATTAAATGATTTAAAACTTCATCATCATGGAATATCTGGACTAGGGTTGGTTGGTTTAAACCGGGTTGGTATAAAACAAATTACTTTTAGAAAATACTCCTGTTGTTTTTTTTTTTAATTGCATATTCTTTTTCTTTCTTTCTTTTTTAAAGTCTGGCTATTGTTATTATTTCCCAACCCTCTTACTGGAACACCAGTGACTGAATTTAAACATTTTAACTTTAAAAGTTTATTGGCAGTAGTTGATCATTAGACCAGTATCCATGATAGGTTTGCCCTAGGGTCACCATACAGAAACTAATGAAAGCACACAACAACAACAACAACAAAACAATGAACTTAAATTTTTATCAAGCTGTAAGAATGGGCAGCTAGATGTTTAAAGAGCAGGTGTTAAAACCAACTAATAAGGTTTGAAGACTCTATGGAAGGCAGCAGGTTAGGAAAAGGAATATCAGAAAATTCTAGATGTTTTTATAGAAGGAATTTAGCCTCTTGTGTTTAACCTTTAATGGACCAAGGATTTTAATTTTAAAATCCATGCTGTTTTCTTTTTTTTTCAGAAGGACTTCCTTATTTATTTTTTCAGAAATTTATGAGAGTGATTTAATTCCATGAAATTATTCACTATGCAGAGGAGAGGGAGACATACTTAGTACAAAAATAAATAATACAAAGATGTTCCTCATTCTAGTTTCTGAAAATGACATGTTGCCTGTGTGTGTACAGTATATATATGTATGTATATATTTGCATTACTGCAAAAAGTGCTGTTCCAAATGGTAAAATACTGTAAGACTTATTGTTCCTGATTTCAAAAAACCTACAGATTTCTAGCATTTTAGAAGTGTACCTCATAGTGACTTGGATGAAGTCCCATGGGCCCAACTTCCCATCTCAAAAATGCTGTGTGGTGATGGTTTTATGCTCCTCCATCACATCCCTAGTCCTTTTAAAAGGAATTATCAACTTTTCCTGACGACTTGAGTTGGAGGATAATCCAGTGTTGTTGTTGTTCAGATAAATACATTGGCCCTCGGTATCCACCAATACTTTATCCTTGAATTCATCCAGGCTTGAGACTATTGTTAAACAATATTTTTTTAAATAAACCTTGATTTTGCCATTTTATATATCATTTTACTACCCATTTGTATATCATGGAATTTGTGCATCCATGGATTTTTAGTATCCATCGGAGAGTCCTGGTACCAAACTCAGCATATACCAAGGGCCCACTGTAACCTGTATTTACTGGGGATAGATTTACTGGAACTAGGGTTGCCATAACCCGGCTGCAACCGGGATTTCCCGGTTTTGGCGGCACCGTCACCCTCCCATCACGGGTGCCGACAAAAACCAGGACAACCCCGGTTGCAGCCGGGGCCTCGCTGCCCTCCTACTCCTCCACCGGGGCGGAGGAGGTGAAGGTAGAGGCGGTGCCTCCCCGCGCGTCCACACCACCTTCCCCCGCCTCCCCACACGGCTGCACCACCCACCTCCTCCTCCACCCCCTCTGCCCCAGGCGGAGGAGGAGGAGGTGCCTCCTGCGCATGGGTGTGCCACCCTCCCTGCCTGCCCATGCGGCCGCGCAGCCTGGGGCAGAGGGGGCGGAGGAGGAGGAGGAGGTGGGTGCCACCCTCCCTGCCTCCTCCACGCGGCCGCGCGGCCTGGGGCAGAGGGGAAGGTGGGTGGCACCTCCTCCGCGCAACCGCGCCACCCTCCCCACCTCCTGCGCGCGACCACGCCACCCACCTCCTCCTCCTCCACCCCCTCCGCCCCAGGCCGTGAGGCGAATGGAGGAGGGGGAGGCGAATGGAGGAGGGGGAGAAGGAGGAAGAGGAAAAGGAGGAGAAGGAGGAGGAGGGGTAGAAGGAGGAGGAGGAAAAGGAGGAGGGGGAGGAGAAGAAGGAGGAGGAGAAGGTGAGTGAGTGAGTGAGTGAGTGAATGGCCAGAGGCCTCAAGGTGTTTTTATTTTTTGGGGGGGTGCTTTTAATGCTAAAAAGTCTCCCTTGTTTTGACAATGATAGTGTGGTGGTGGTGGTGGTGGTGGTGATGATGATGATGATGATGAGTCAGCTTGAGAGGCATGCAGGCACTGTTTCTGAAGCCGAGAGAGTGTGACTTTGATATTGATATTAGCAAGCCTCTGAGGCATGGCCAATGTAAATTGCTGTGATTTTTACATACTCATGCGCAGTGAAGAAAAACCAAAGACCCTTGACACACACTTCTGAGAAGTACACTTGGTGCAAGAACTGTGAAACCACCTTGACATGTTCAATATGCATAGCCATGTTAAACCATGCTAAGTGTTAAACCCAAGGGGTTTGGTTATGGAATAAGCCTCTGATGCAAGAGGCCATGTTAAGTAAAGTGTTGTGTGTGTTTTGGAATGCAGGTTGGGGGTGTTTGGCCAGAAAGGGAAGTCCATTTCTGCCACCTGTCTAGAAATAATGCCCAAATGTCCTCCATTTTGATCATGCCTAAGAAACATGCATTTATATTAAAAAAAAATTAAAAGCACCAAATTTTTTCGCATGTCCTCCATTTTTAGAAAAATGTGCCCTACATATGAAAATGTTGTCCTACATTTGTCCTACATTTGTCTCGGTTTGGAGGTCCTGACTTATGGCAACCCTAACTGGAACTGACAATGTCAGTTTTCATATGCAAGTTCTTTTACAATCCTTGGACGCAGTTGTGTCTGGCCTTCGAGATGCCTATTTAGTCTGAGGGGTTGTTTCCCACTTAAGATTTGAAACGATTTAAAATACAACGTTTTTAATAAAATCGATTCAAAATAACACTGTTCTTATCCCGCTATCCGAATCGCTTTGTTCATCGTTCCCATCTGGTTATTTAAATCGAAGTTTTTACCTGCAAGCGTTCCTACTTGGCATGAAATCGGTGTTTAAATAAAGCGATTCTTCTCCTCCATACCTTATTTGGAGCTGTCAATCAATAGTACGTCAGAATGACGTAACGTTAATCCGGAATATTTGGAAGCGATTTATCTTTTGGCATCGTTTCCATTTCATTGACTGTTTGTGAATTTAGCGAATTTAGGAAACCCAAGCTCTTTCCAGAGGAACTATGGGATAGGTTTTGCATGACAGCATCCCCTCTTCATGTCTCCCAAAAGACAGCCAGGGAGAATCCCTTCAGAGAGCACAGAGATCAATGAAGGAGGCTGCTGGAAAAGCAGGGAGGGAGCACTCTTCCCAAAGATTCTCTTTCCAGGGTTGGAGGAGAAGGCAGATTCCATTTGAGAAATGGAGGGAGAAAGGTTCTTCCCCCCCCCCCCCCCCCATTGATCAGAGCCCTTCCTTGCCTGGGCGAGATCAGAGCCCAAGCGGGCAGGGAATGCCTCTTCGAGAGGAGCCTTCCCTTCCTGCCTCTCCTCCGTTAGAAATGGGCTCTCCCCACACAGAGGGGAGGTTGCAATCCACCTCTTATTGAAAGACCACAGCGGACAAAGGGGTGAGGGAAGCAAAAATGGCCACAGCCACGACGGATGGGGACAGAAAGGGCAACTCCCCCAAGGACAGCCCCATCGCAGTCCGCTCCTTCCATCCATCTAACACGATTCAAAGGCTGTCGTTCCTATTTAAATACTCCGGTTCCTAACTCGAATCAAGGGAAAAACGTAGGTCAGACCCTAGTGTTTTTTTAACACACGTTAAATGAGGAAAATTCGATTTAAATTTTTATCCCGCTCTACGATTCGATTTGTAGTGGGGATGATTGCGGGTTGCTCTAGAACCGTTCTAGGTTTAAATCGGATCCTAATAGGAACGCCACTCCTTGGATTCGATTCAAAACGCGGGGTTTCACCTAGTGGGAACAACCCCAAAGTAGCTGTACCACACTGTGGAACACATGCAGCCTCCTAAGGCCATTTTCATGGCTCCCAGGGCCAAGATATACCCCAAAATGCTCTCTATGTGATGTGGGAACATTTTGTCATCTTTTTAGCCCCTCCGCAGAGCCATTTTAGGTCCAGGAATGTCCTTTTTAAAAAACAAAAGTAAACTGGAAGTGATGCCCAGTTACTTTATGTTTTGGAGCTGAGAGATAAAATGGCCAAGAGGGGCCTAAAAGCCTGGTGAAAGAGAACTGGGGTATTTTTTGCAGGGCAACTCAAGTTTCCTAAAGCTTCAGCCTTTGTTAAGGAAATAAAAATATTTAAATATCAAAATTATTAAAGCCAAGCCTGTTAAGGTCTAGCTTTATATCAGCAGAATAGCAGAAACATGTCTTTGATTATGCTTCTCTAAGAACTGAGACTGACTCAAAAACAACACAAGTAGCTTGCAGTTTAAACAAAAATTTACTAATGGCTTTAGTCTACATATACATAGAGGCTATATCCTAACCTAAGTGATGAAAGGTGCTACAAGATCTCTCTCTTTAGATATACTGATTCTACAGACTAACACAGCTATATCTTTGAGTTCCAGCTAATGAATAGTTAAGGTAACAAAGAAATCTTTATCTCACCATCTTTTCAAAGAAAGTTGAGATGAGGAAGATGGGGAACAGAAAAGGGCAGGAGATCATCTTTGTATGAGAGAACTTCCCCAAAAGGAATCATATGGTTTGTTTACAAATTTGCAAAGTTATTGCCCTATGACTCAGTAGGAGCAAATGGGATGTTTGAACAAGGGGGGTGATGGCAGGATTTGCATGCAGGAAAATCTGTCTAAAGAGGGGAAGAGGGAATACACACCAAAAATGATCTTCCAACATTTTTGTGTTAGGGTGTGTGATGGATCAGTGTGGCCTCATAAGAGTTGGAAGAGACCCCAAGGGCCATCCAGTCTAATTTCCTTCCATGCAGGAAGAAACAACAAAAGCATCTGTGACAGAAAGTCAGACTCTGTTTGGAAAACCTGCAAAGAGACTCCACCACACTCCAAGGCAGCGAATTCCTCTGTTGAATAGCTCTTGCCATCTGGAAGTTCTTCCTAATATTTCATTATGTTGTTGCTGCACGTCTTCAAGTCGTTCCTGACATATGGCAACCCTAAGGCGAACCCGTCACAGGGTATTCTTAGCAAATTTCTTCAGTGGGAGTTTGCTATTGCTTTCCTCTGAGGCTGAGAGAGTGTGACTTGCCCAAGGTCACCCAGTGGGTTTCATGACTGAGCTTGGATTTGAGTCCTGTTCTCCAGAATCACACTCCAGTACTAAATTTCATTATGTACATACATCCAAATACAGGTTTTCCAAAATCCAAAAAAAATCTCAAACAGTCCTGGTCCCAGGTATTTTGGATAAGGGAGATCCAGCTTTTACTGTGATCTATGTCTTTTCCTTTTTTAAAAAAAAATTGTGCATTTTGTGAATGTGTATCACTTTGATTTTTATTGTAATCTTGATGGTCAGTATTATAAATAAATAAATAGTTTTGGTTTTGTTAAGTGGAGAACCAGCATGGTGCAGTGCTCTGAAAGTTGCACTAGGACTCTGGAGGCCTGGGTTCAAATCTCTGCTTGGGTATGGAAACCCACTCTGAGGCTGAGAATGTGTGACTTGACCAGGGTCACCTTTGGCTGAAGAGGGATTCGAAGCCTCTTCTCCAGAGTCCAACCCTCAGGCCAGGCTGGCTGCATTTCATTATTTGCAGATACAGGTGGGAAGGTCACACTCTCTCAGCCTCAGTGGGAGGCAATAGCAAGCCTCCTCTGAACAAATCTTGGCAAGAAAACCCTATGAGAGGGTTGTTATTAGTCTGAAAGATTTGAAGGTACACAACAACAACAAGAAGTATGAAATCCTGGACTGGGAAGGCACGCAACCACAATAAAGCTTGCACAACCAAAGCCCCTCCTTTTCCGGCCATGTGTGCTTGCTTGCATCTTCCTAGAGAGGAGGAGCTGCAAGGGAGTCCAGAAGAAGGAGGAGGATTGCAAAGAGTCAGAGAAAGGAGCCACCCTTCCTTCTTTCTGCCCTGCCCTTTTTTCCTGGAAGAATTTGGGAGGACAAAGTGGGTCCTGCCCCCCTTCCAGGGTGAGTCTCCTCCAGCCCTACCTAGTGTGCATTTGGATCAGATGGGGAAATAATTCTTATTATTACAGGTTGGGTCTCTCTTATCCAAAATGCTTGGCATCAGAAGCGTTTAGGACTTTGGATTTGTTCAGATTTTGGAGTACTTGCATGTCCATGATGAGATGAGAGAAGACCCAAATCTAAATATGCCACTCATTGGTGTTTTGTGTACAGTTTATAAACTTAGCCTGAAGGTAATTTGATCCATAATATATATTATTAATAATTTTGTAGATGTAGAGAAATTGGACAAGGAATGGTCCCCAGGAACAAAATATTGTAAAAAAAGGTGGCCATAAATAAAAAGCAAGAATATAAGAACAAGACAGAACAGGAAATGTACAAAATGGGGGATATAATGACTAGCTAGTAATAGCTAGCATTTATTGTATACAGTAAGACTGAGAATATCTTTCGAACGACTATAGAATATAGTTTATAGAATAAGAATTATAGACTATAGAATAAGAATAAGACTGTATGGAATATTAGTAATGGAACAAAAATATTTATTGTTAGAGAACTAAGGGAGGTAAGATATAAGAACTTTGTTGATATAATATGACAATTTCACATAACTTATGATGCATACATTTTAATTTTATTTGTTTGTTTTTGTATATGTATTAGCATAGTAGGGAATTAGAAAAGATTGTATGAAATGTCTTAATTTTGTTTGGAAAATAAACTTTATTGACTAACAAAAAATAATAATTTTGTGCATGACAACCACCAAAACCACCACAATGACAAACATGAGATTTCTTGGAAATGGGACTCCAAGTCTAAACATGACATTCATTTGTGCTTTGTATGTAGAGAGATCTTGTTGCACCTTTGAAACTAACTGAAATAAAGAATTTATTTATTCTACTGCAAGATCTCTCTATGTATTGATTCTAAAACTAAGATGGCTATATCTTTGAATTTGTGTTTTATATACACCTTATGCACATAGCCTGAAGATAAGTGTGGTTGTCAGGGTGGTTAAAGAGTTAACCCAGCTGCCTCCCACCCTGAACCCTTTACTAGAACCAACCAAGGCTTGCTGTGACGCTTTCAATGACTTCTGCAATAAAATCTCTCAGATAAGGGCTAATCTCAATGCCAGCATTATAACAGAAACAATAAGAGAGGTATCCAGTGACTCCGTGGACCCCATTAAACTAGATCACTTTGAGTTTGTAAATACCGATGAAGTGGACAAGCTCCTTGGAAGCGTTAGGAAGATGACGTGCCCCCTCGATCCTTGTCCATCATGGTTGACCGCCCAGGGAGGGGATGCAATAAAAACATCACTACAACTGGATGGCCATTTGTTGGGGATGCTTTGATTTGGATTTCCTGCATGGCAGGGGGTTGGACTGGATGGCCCTTGCGGTCTCTTCCAACTCTATGATTCTATGATTCTAAAATTCTAGTATAGAATATGTCAGCCAGATTGGCCTCAGGGACAACTAGAAGAGACCATATAACACCAATCCTAAAATCACTTCACTGGCTGCCTATTAGTTTCCGGGCCCAGTACAAGGTGTTGGTCATAGAATCATAGAATTGTAGAGTTGGAAGAGACCACAAGGGCCATCCAGTCCAACCCCCTGCCATGCGCAGGAAATCTAAATCAAAGCATCCCCAACAGATGGCTATCTAGCCTCTGTTTAAAGACCTCTAAGGAAGGAGATTCCACTACACTACGAGGGAGTTTGTTCCACTGTCGGACAGCCCTTACTGTCAGGAAGTTTCTCCTAATGTTGAAGTGGAATCTCTTTTCCTGGAGCTTGCATCCATTGTTCCGGGTCCTAGTCTCTGGAGCAGCAGAAAACAAGCTTGCTCCCTCCTCAATATGACATCCCTTCAAATATTTAAACAGAGCTATCATATCACCTCTTAACCTTTGCTTCTCTAGGCTAAACATCCCCAGCTCCCTAAGTCCTTCCTCATGGGACATGGTTTCCAGACCATTCACCATTTTAGTCGCCCTCCTTTGGACACGCTCCAGTTTCTTAATGTCCTTTTTAAATTGTGGTGCCCAGAACTGGACACAGTATTCCAGGTGGGGCCTGACCAAGGCAGAATAGAGTGGCACTATTACTTCCCTTGATCTGGACACTATACATCTATTGATGCAGCCTAAAATTGCATTGGCCTTGTTAGCTGCCGCATCGGGGTCACACTTCCTCTAAAGGATGAAGTTCGCAGTTTGGGAGTACTCCTGGACTCATCGCTACAATTGTCATCTCAAGTAGATCCGACAGCCAGGAGCGCTTGGTACCAACTTGGGGTGATATGCCAACTGCGTCCCTACCTGGACCAAAAGGACCTTGAAGCAGTAGTACTTGCACTGGTAATCTCTTGCTTTGATTTCTGTAATGCGCTGTACATGGGGCTACCCTTGTACCAAGTCCAGAAGCTTCAATTAGTACAAAACGCAGCAGCCAGATTGGTCACTGGTTCTTCAAAATTTGACCATCTAACACCTATTTTGAAAGATCTTCATTGGCTATCTATTAGCTTCTGTGCGCAATACAAGGTATTTGGTTATCACCTATAAAGCCCTACATGGCTCGGGCCCAAGTTACTTAAAGGAACGCCTCTCCCTGTATAATCTGCCCCGCACTCTCAGAACCTCCAGGAAAAATCTGCTGGAAGCACATCCAACCAGACTGGTCTCAACTTCTCAAAGAACCTTTACCTCAGTGGCTCCTAAACTATGGAACAACCTCCTGGCAGAGATCCGTCTTATTACCTCCTTGGAGGGTTTCAAGAGGGCAGTTAAGACGGATCCCTTCTGGCAAGCCTATCCACCCAATCTTCTGTAACAACATCATTCACTCTTCTATCCAGGATCAGAACATTTTATCTTATAAAAGTTGACTGCACTGTTTTTAACTGTTTTAATGTTTGAAATTATATGTTTTATTCTTGTATTTTATTGTTACTGTTGGGTTGTAATCCCGCCTCGATCCAACTGGGAGAGGCGGGAAAATACAAATAAAATTATTATTATTATTATTATTATTATTATTATTATTATTATGTGATACAAATTTTTATTTTTATTTTTTTTTGGACATGAAACAAAGTGTGTGTACACTGAACTGTCCGAAAGCAAAGGTGCACTGTCTCAGCCGCCTATCTTGACTAATTTGGATTTTGGAATTCTGGGTAAGAGAGATCATAGAATCATAGAATCATAGATGCAACCTATATTGATAATAATAATAATAATAATAATAATAATAATAATAATAATAATATTTATTTATATACTATTCCAAATTCCAAATTCGATCACAGCGGTGTACAGCTAAACGTGATACAAGATAGCAACAACAGGTATCACCAACAACATATTAAAAACATCTCAATACAGCAATAAAACTTATAAACATACAAACTGTTAAAAACACATGAACAAAACTAATAATAATATGCTATTATTGTTGTTGTGTGCCTCCATGTTGTTTCCGACTTATAGCAACCCTGTCACAGGGTTTTCTTGATAAGATTTGTTCAGAGGAGGTTTGTCATTGTCTTCCTATGAGGCTGAGAGCATGTGACTTGCCCAGGGACACCCGGTGGGTTTCATGGCTGAACTGGGACTTGAACCCTTGTCTCCAGAGTCATAGTCCAACATTCAAACCACTATATCACACTTGTTCTCATATTATTATAGTTGCATTTATTTGTATCCCACGTCCCCCCCCCAAAAAAAAAAATTGGGACTCACAATTGAAAAGAGAACCCAATTGAAAACATGCAAAAATACACATTAAAATTTGTTGTTGTTGTTGTCATGTGCCTTCAAGTGGTTTTTGATTTATAGCAACCGTAAGGCAAGCCTGTCCTGAGGTTTTCTTAACAAATTTCTTCAGAGGAGGGTTGCCATTGGTGTCCTCTGAGGCTGAGAGAGTGTGACTTGCTTTGGATCATCCAATAGGTTTCTATAGAGTCATAATCCACCACTCAAACCACTACAACTCTGGAGATCATGGTTCAAATCCCAGCTCAGGATTGACCCATTGCAAGATAAATTTATCTCATTTAAAGGCTGGGAACAAAAAGAACTTATACAGGCTACTGTATGATCTTTTTTAGAAACATTCAAAAACTACACATTAAAAAATAGAATTGAAGTATTTACAGCATTAAAACAATCCAGCCTCATATTAAAGGAGTAGAGTGTAGTTTTAAAAAGTAAATAAATAAAAAGCTTTTAAAAGGCAGTTTAGTTAAAACAGTACAGCACACTCCCCTTTGCTGCTGGGGTGTAGAACTGTACACCCATAAAACTTCTAATTGTATGTTATTGTATCATGAAGATAAATCTAACTAATTTAAAGGCTGGGAACAGAAACGACTTAGGCAGGATACAGACTGCCCAAAAAGGGCGGTCTGCTGGTGCCTCCTTTTCCGCCAGCAGGAAGCAACAGAGAATAAACCGCACAGTTTCCCGCTGGCAAAAAAAAGAACCCACAAAAAGCGGGTTCTTTTTCTGGTGCACCTGTGACGCCTGAGTGCACCAATGGCGCACTCACGACGTCACAAGTGCACCACAACACGCAGACACTAAGCGTCCGTTGCATCAAAATGGCGGTGCCCGTGTGTACATTTTGACGTACAAAATACTTACTAGGGTTAGGGAGCGTCTGCATGGTGCGTGCTCCCTAACCTTAGTACCGCCACACCACATTTTGCCTGTTTGTAACGGGCCTTAAAGAGGCCTCTGAAACAACCTTTTGAAAGACATACAAGAGTCCACATTAAAAAAAATAGAATCAAACTTTTTGCAGCATTAAAACCATCCAGCCTCACATGAAAAGAATAAAATAATCAATAAAATGGTCTTAAAGACAGTTCAGTCAAAACATTAACATAATAATGGTGTTGTGTGCCTTCAAGTTGTTTCTGACTACTGATGACCTTAAGGCAACTCTATCAGGGTTTTCTTGGCAAGACTTATGCAGAGGAGGTGTGCCTTTGCCTTCCTCTGAGGCTGAGAAAGTGTGACTTGTCCAGGGTCACCCAGTGGGTTTTTTATGACCATGTGGGTTTGCACACTCTAGTGTTCAGGATACTGGGCTGCATATACACTGCAGAATTAATACAGTTCAACACTGCTTTAACTGTGATGGCTCAATCCTTTGGAATGCTGGGATTTGTAGTTTTGTGAGATATTTAGTCTTTCTCTGTCACAAAGCTTTGTAGACGTGAATGATTTCCACAAATGGTCCTAACATTTCACAGATGAAAACCAGGAGATATGTGACCAAGTGACGTAAAGATGTTAAAAGATACGAATGAGGCACGCTGAGGCTCCATTTACATTGCAGAACTGATGCAGTTTGCTTCTGCTTTAACTGCCATAGCTCCATACTATGCAATCCTGAGATCTGTAGTTTTGTGATATACTGTCAGGGAGTTCTGGTGCCACAACAAACTACAAATCCCAGGTTTCCATAGGATGGAGCCATCACAATGAAAGGAGTGTCAAACTGTATGCATTCATGCTACAGCTTCTTACTTATTTTATTATTCTACTATTCATTTATTTCGATGCCACCTTTCTCCCAGAAAGGGACCCAAGGTGGCTTACAGATATAATTGTTTAAAGAGGTTTTACAATAAAAATTTGCTTTACTTGAGCCTACAGGGAAGGGCAAGATTATATCCCCTCCTTTCCTCCACTCTGAGTTAATTAATTAATTAACAATATTTCTTACCCTGACCCATGGATCAAGGTGGGGGAACAGCAACAGATTAAATACAATACATAACTTCAGCTAAAAACAGATCGCAAACTAGCCTTGCTCTTTGAATGCAGTTTGTTGCAAGGACAGTAAGGAGAGGATAAAGGGGGAATGTGGGAGGGGGAGAGAGAAACTGGGACATTTTAGAATCAGATGGAAAGGTGGGAGGACTAATTCGGACTGGTTGAGCCAAACCAGGACATTTGGAGGGTACGTTTTATCGGTATGTGTCTCCCTTTCTGTAATGCTAAAAATTTGGAAACTGAAGGACAATGTTATTCGGTGATGTGGAGAAATCTCCGTGAATGGAAAGAGAGCTTGGCCATTAACAAAAGGAAGCCTGACTACTCCAGCCGTCTCTAGTTTCTTTCTCTGTGGCTGCATCCGCACTGCAAGAATATTGCAGTTGGGCACCACTTTAACTGCTGTGGTTCCATACCATGGAATTTTTGGGATTTATAGTTTTCTGAGAGCTGTCCCTTTCAGAGAGCTCTGATGCCACAGCAAACGACAGATCCCAGAAAATCCATAGCATGGAACCATGGCCATAAAAGCGGTGTCAAACTGCATACTTTCTGCAGCGCAGGTGCAGCCTGTGTGTCTTCTGTAAGTTGCCCATTTTCTTGTGAAACTTGAGGGCAAATTATCTGATCCCAAAAGCATGCTGAAATAAGTCATCCACCGATGATGATGATGATGATGATGATGATGATATTTTCTTTCAAGGGCTTGATATTCTCAGGAATTTAGCCAATCTTTGCCTTGAAACATAGTCTGGCAAAAAAAGAGGAACATATACCATTGGCCATGTTGGAGGCTGCCTGGGACAACAGATCAAGGATGGGAAAAGGCTCTTGTGCTGTTCAGGATGGGAGCAGTGGAGAGATCTGGGAAAGAAGAACTGTCCTGAAAAGCCTGGCAGATGATATCGTCAGCTCAGATGTACAAAGACAGCACTTCAGACTTTTTGGCTACCTGGACGCTGAGGGGCCCCGGGACATTTGCCACCAACTCCACACTCTCTGCCGCCAGTGGCTGAAGCCAGAGATACACACCAAGGCTGAGATTATGGACCTAGTGGTCCTGGAGCAGTTCCTGGCCATCCTTCCCCCAGAGATGGAGAGCTGGGTGCGAGAGTGTAGAGTGGAGACCTGTTCACAGGCAGTGGCCCTGGCTGAAGGTTTCCTCCTGAGTCAGACAAGAGAGATAAAAGGAGAAGAACATCAGGTGAGAGATTTTCATCCTGATGGTTTCAAAGGGGTAGGAATGATGGTTTTGAAGAATGTTTTAAACCTCCCCAGCACTGTTGGACTTTTTTCTGGAAATGATCCAAATGGTGGTGAGTCAAGAGAAGAGGGGTACATCTACAATGGAGGAGTAATGCTGTTCGACACTACTGTAAGTACTGTAGCTTTATCCTATGCAATCTTTTGCAGTTTTGCAGGCTCTTTAGCATTCTTTACCAAAGAGTTCTGATACCTCACTTAACTACAGATCCCACATTTCTGAAGGATGGAGCCATGGCAGTTAGAGTAGGGTCAAACAGCATTATTCCTAAGTGCAGTTGTACCCGAGGAAAGGTAAAAAGCGACCATATGGCCGAAATCAGGTAGAGAAAAGAATGGATTGTAATCGACAGGCAAAGGACAAGACGAGTTTTTACATGTTTATTTATGGGCTAAATTTTATTCTTTAAAAATCTTGGTGAATATCTGTTTTGTAAAAATCTTGATGAAATCTTTAAAAATCTGGATAAATGCTTTAAAAATCTTGATGACTATCCTGTTTTGTAAAAAGCTTTTTACAAAACAGGACATTCATCAAGACTTTTAAAAAGAATATAATGGAGATCATCAATATGCACCTGGAGTTTCGTTGTTTCCTTTTCCGGTGCAAAGTAAGGTAGAACCATGCTGAAGAACACAAATGCTTAGACCTGAAAAACATTGTAAAGGTGTTAGAAATTCCAAGTTAAGTTAAACATGTACAAAACTTTCTGACCTATGTTTTAAAACACTTGAGATACATTCTGTTGAAAAAGAGACAAGTCTGCCCTCTGTATCCACTGATTTTGCATCTAAGGATTCAGTCATCCATTGCTTGAAAATATTTTTTTAAAATACGAAGAGCTTTCTTTTGCTAAAATCCTTTAGATCCTTTGCTTCATCCTTTAGATCTTTTATTACATGGCCCCAAGTTTTACCCTTGACTTATTCACAGGTCATATCAAAATCCATAATTTTGTCCCCCAAACCTGCCCTCTACTTATACATGAAGTCAGCTTGTAGTCAGGTATATATGTTATACGTACTGCTGAACCCTTCATGGTTAATTTTCCTTTGCACCACAGAGAACTCTTCCATTCTTTTTTAATCCTTCTCTTTCTGTGTGCTCCATGCTGCTGCCTCTGGTGGAAGTTGTCGTCCATGGAAAAGATGACAGCGGTAGATTCATTTCCCTCTGATGGTCATCAGACATCGGTTACTCAGGATGGGGATAGAACATCCTTTTCAGTGAGTAAGGATTTAGGGATGCTTGGCTTCTTCATTTTCAGTGTGCCTAAATTGTGCAGAGACAGGTATCGCCTTCAGCATTATATAATAATAGTCTGTTTTGCAAAGGGATGTCGCAGCATCTTTGGGACCAACTGTGCGAAATATGTTGTAGCTTGAGCTTTTGTAGATTTGATTTACAGCAGGACCTTGGTATCCTTTGGGGTTTGGTTCTAGGACCTTCTGTGGACACCAAAATCTCTGGATGCTTAAATACAATGGCATAGCAAAATGGTGTTCCTTATATAAAATGGACAAATCAAGGTTTATTTTTGGAATTTATTAATTTAAAAAATATTTTCAAGCCATGGATGCTTGAATTTGAGGATAAAATATCCATGGATACAGCGGGCCGAGAAAGTAGACTTCGGCCCTATACCACTGGCCATTAAAGTCGGCATGGGGGCGGAGTCGGGGCATAGCGTCTTCATGATGCACACCCTGACTCCGCTCCCAGGGTGCCATGATGCTGTGTGCTGCTTCACACAGTGCGCAACATCATCGTGCTGCTCTGGCACTGCGTCCATATGACAAAGCGCCAAAGGAGCGCCTTGGTTATGGTGCCTTTTTGAGGGTGCAAAAAGGAGCCACTTTTTGCAGCTCCTTTTCATGCTCATGAAAGGCTGGATCGGGGCCACAGAGTGCAGTTGCCACTGCCCCAATCTAGCGCAAAAAGGGGCGGTCTGTAGAGCCACTTCATTAATGAAAACTCATGTTACTTCTTTCAGACAGTCTCAAAGGTACTGCAAGACCCCTTTGCATACTGATAGTTAAAATGAACATGGCTATGACTCTAAATGGACCGTTATGTCTATCCTATTTATATCTAAGAGTTTCTTTCCTAATTGCCCTCCAGTAGGATTTCCATCCTTTTCTCTCCTTCCCCAGATTTCATCTTTGCAGCTTCTCAGCAGTTAACTTACTGTAGTCATTTAGCTTTCCCTGCAGTATGTCTTTCCTTTTATTTTTTTGGCTCTCCTCACATAAATAAAGATTTCTTCTCACCCTTGTCACCCTCAGAGTTACTCCAGATCTCCTGCTTTCTTCCATTTCTATCTATGTGTCTGTGCACACTTAATGATGTTTTATTGTTGTTGTTGTGTGTCTTCAAGTTTTTCCCATCTTATGGCAGCCCTAAGGTGGCCCTATCATAGGGTTTTCTTGGCAGGTTTCTTCAGAGGGGGATTGCCATTTCCATCCTCAGAGGCTTAGAGAGAGTGACTTGCCCAAGGTCACCCAGTGGGTTTTACATAGAATCATAGAGTTGGAAGACACATCAAGGGCCATCCAGTCCAACTTCATTTTGCTATGCAGAAACACAAAATCAAAGCATCCCTGACAGATGGCCATCCTGCCTCTGTTTAAAGATCTCCAAAGAAGGAGACTCCACCACACTTCGATGGACAGGTTCCACTGTCAAACAGCTCTTACTGTGGTCAAGTTGAGATTCAAACCCTGTTCTCCAGAGTCATAGTCCAACACTCAAACCAAAAAGAAATGAATCAGAGATAGAGTGAAAGATAACTCCATCTCCCATTTGCCTTTTGGTTCCTTCACAGGAGAGGAAACATGGAATTGGCCATTACGGACAACTTCATCCCTGGATTGTGATCTGGTGCAAACAGCTTCTGCAAGATGGGATCAGGTAATGGGAGGATCCCAGGGTAGGATAAGAGGGAGGGTAGACTGGGTACTCCTGCCCTCTGCACATCTTGTGAAATCTCTCTCTTTCTTCATTATTCCTCAAAAATGCCACCATGAATGCTCCATTTAAAGAGTAATTCCCCTTGGGGAACCACAGTCTACATTCTTTTATTTTCCAACAGAGGCTTACATTTTCTGCCCATAGATGACCTGCTTTCGTTTGTTTGTTTGTTTGTTTTTCTTCAGGTGAATTTTGAGGAGGTAGAGGTACATTTCACAGAGGAAGAGTGGGCTCTCCTTGATCCGTACCAAAGAGCCCTTCATAGAGAAGTCATGGCGGAGAATATGACCCTCCTAAGTAAGCCCTCTTTGTTCTCATGCTTGATCTAACTAAAAAGATTGTATGTACAGCACTGTGTAAATTTACAGTGCTTCATAAATAAAGGTTAATAATAATAATAATAATAATCAAATCTGTTTATCCTGCTCCCCCCCCCCCAAAAAAAAAATCATTGTGGCCTCTTTGCATAGTTTCTGTGTTTTTTTCATGGGAGACTGCAAAATGATTTTCACAGGAAAAATAAATACAGTGTACCCTCTGTATCCACAGGGAATTGATTCCGGGGCCTCCCACAAATACCAAAAACACAGATGTTCAAGTCACTTACATAAAGAGACTTTTCAATATATAAAGCTTGAGCGCCACTCCGTCTCTTCCACTCCTCCAGCCATATGTTTGCACCAAAGACACACTGTTCGCCCTTCATCATGCACTTGGGGTATGTGTGCAAGTTTAGCTGCTGATTTATCAGACTACACAATCCTTATAGCAACCAGTTTTTGTGAAAAGAGTTGAAGGAAGATCTCTATGGGCTATTCTCTCAGGAAAGCCAATAGAGAGAGCCTAGAGTCCTATTTCTTTTCTCAGCCGCTGAAAATGATGCAAATACCATCTATACTCAACTTGAAGTGAACTTCGTGGATAGCTTGAGGGCTGGTTTGGGGATTATGATATGGCCCATGGATAAGTCAAGAGTAAAATTTAGAAGCACATAACAGAAGAGGTAAAGGACAAAGCAAAAGAAAATGATGCCAAAGAACTTACAAAATTCTTAGGTTTTTTGTGGAGTTTTCAGGCTATGTGGCCATGTTTTAGAAGAATTTATTCATGACGTTTTGCCAGCATCTGTGGCTGGCATCTTCAGAGAATGCTGGCATGGAAGTGAGTGGGATACACACACACACACACACACACTATGTGACTCTGGGAGGAGTGATTTCCCTGTTATTCCGTTCAACAACAGAATAATGTTATGACATTCAACAACAGAACAATGCACAGATTAACATGTAAATCACTCCTCCCAACCTAGAGTTGCACAGTGTGTATATATATATACCACACTCATTTCCATGTCAGCATTCTCTGAAGATGCCAGTCACAGATCCTGGTGAAACGTCAGGAATAAACTCTTCTAGAACATGGCCACATAGCCCGAAAAACGCACAAAAAACTATGGATGCTGGCCATGAAAGCCTTCAACTTCATATTACAAAATTCTATTTATGCTCACCTGAAAGACTGAGGAGCAGAGAACAATGGTAAATGGTGGCTATGGGATGTGGTGGGGAGGTGATTAGGCACAGGAGGGGCTAAGAAAATGTGGACATGTCAAAGAAAGTAGCATGTACATTAGCAGTGATTATAGCCGTTAACTTTAATGTGATAACTTGGCCTGATTGTAACAAGGAAAAGCTGGCAGACCCTTCAAAGCACAATTCCTCTCGATGCTCCTTTGAAGGGAAGCACCAAAGAGTTGCCACCACCACCACCATTTTCTCGCCCAGGCATTCAAACAGGTCCAGAGTGGATCCACAGCGGAGAGAGGTGAAGGGGCTGGTGCTTCTTTTAGGATGGACTAAGCTATTGCCTTTTGCCACTCTACCCAGAGAAGGGAATGGTTCCTTTTTTTGATAAGAGATAAAGTACAGTACTTACATTGACCTGTGGCTATGTCAACCCAGGTTCAATTGTTTGACTAAAATTTCTAGACATATACATGAGGAAGTACAGTCAGCTCTTGTCATCCACAGATTTGAGCATCCGTGGATTCGAGCATCTGCAGATGATCCCACCTCATTCTATCCAATGGCAATGTGTATATACGGCTGTGCCAGTGCAGTCACATATATGGCACAACACCATTGGGAACGACAGGACTTGAGGTCCGACATTTTTTGTTATACATGGTGGTTCCATTCCACACTCCCACAGATATAAAGGGCCAACTGTACAGTAAATTAAACTTGACAAGTCCTGTTAATTTTGTGACTTGCCTCTCAGGTCTAATGTGCACTGCAGAAATAATGCAGCTTCACACCGCTTTAGTTGCCATAGGTCAATACTATGGAATTGTGGGATTCGTAGTTTTGTAAGTTATTTAGCCTTCTCTCTCAGAGAGCTCTGGGGCTAGCAAAGACTACAAATCCCAGGATTCCACAGCATGGAGCCATGGCAGTGAAAAACGGTGTAAAACTGCATTATTTCTGCAGTGCAAATTAGACCTCAGTTTCTTTTTGGGACTCTGACCAGTTGTTTCTTTCCATTCTAGATGGCCACTGGCAGGAATTTAAAAAGGAAGAAGAGCCTGGTAAGATGTTATTACAAAGAGCCAGTTGTAAACAGAAGGAAGAGGAGAAAACAAAAACTGACACTAAAGCAAGGAGGAACGAAGCCTCTGCTTCTGAGGGTGGTGATGTATGTGAAATCTCAGTCCAGGACATTACAGAAAGAGGAACAGAAAGTATTGGATGTTTGGTTCTGACATGTGAGGAGAACCTCAATTATCAACCAGGGCTTTGTCTTCATAAGAGAGCTGACACAGAGGAGAAAGATTTGTGTTATAGGGAATGCCTGATTTCCCAGGAAGAAATTCATACAGGAGAGAAGCCATTTAAGTGCTTGGCGTGTGGAAAAAGTTTCAGCCAGAAGAGCAACTTCAATCGACATCAAGTAACTCACACGGGGGCAAAACCTTTTAAGTGCTTATTTTGTGAAAAAAGTTTCAGTCAGAAGACACACCTCACTCGTCATCAAACAACCCACACAGGGGAGAAACCCTTTAAATGTCTGGAGTGTGGGAAAAGCTTCAGCTGGAAGATGAGCCTCACTCATCATCAGGTAACTCACACGGGGGAGAAATTGTTTAAGTGCTTGGAGTGTGGGAAAAGCTTCAGTTGGAAGATAAACCTCACACGTCATCAAACCATCCACACTGGGGAGAAGCCATACAAATGCTTGGAGTGTGGAAAGAGTTTCAGCCGGATGTTGTGTCTCACTCGGCATCAAAGGACCCACACAGGGGAAAAACCCTTTAAGTGTTTGGAGTGTGGAAAGAGCTTCAGTTGCAAAATAAGCCTCACTTGTCATCAAATAACTCACACAGGGGGGGAATCATCCAAATGCCTTGACTGTGGAAAGAGTTTCAGTCAAAAGGAAAACCTCGCTCATCTCGCAACCCGCACAGGGGAGGAATCATTTGAAGGGCTGCAGTGTTGAAATGTTTTAAGTTTGATTGTAAAGCATGGTCATCATCTGGTATCTCACAGTAGGGAAGATATTTTAGAAGATAGGTCACAGTTGTCATCAAGCAACAACACAGCAAAGAAACCATTTAAATGCTTTAAGTGTGGAAGGAGCTCCAGGTGGATGTCACACTTTAACAATGATGTAAACTCAATGGTTGACTTGGACTCAGGTTGGACTCAAGTCACTTCAATGAAGCGACTTGGACTCAACTCTGCAATAAATTATGCACTGACTCAACTCAACTTGCAACTTGTATGGTTTTAGCGGCCAACTTGCTGGCCAAACTTCATCTAGAAACATTAAAGAATATAAAAAAGTTTGTCTTCTTTGAACAACGTTTCCATCTCACTGCTTTTTGCCTAACATTCATATGAGGGAAGTGGTACTTTGCTGTATGAAGTCCACGCTTCCTGTAGATCTTCACATCCAAACCATTGCCTAATACATTTGCTGTTCCCCTCCAAGAAACATGCCTCACACTGTGGGCTTGATGCAGTGGTAACGATCTACTCAGCAGCCTGTTCCCACTGCACATTGGAGGAGCCTTCTAAAACTTTTGCTAGGAGGAGCAGGCAAGACCCATCTCCTATAGTGTGAGGCATGATTTCTCAGATTTGCTATTGCCAAATTTGCTGTTGCCATCTGAGAAACGTGCCTCACACTATTGCCCATTGAGAACTATATGCAATTTTTTTTAAAAAAACATTCTTTTCAAAAGTCTCACTTTCAAAAGGTTATTTTTTTCTTCCCTGTCCTATTTTTCACAGATTTCTGGAATGAAAATAAAAGACAAGGGAGGCGAAGGTTTAAAGAACATTCCTCTGCTAGAAAAACCCAATGTGAATGGTAGCTTTGCTTATGCAAAATACACAAATCCTGGCCATCGCATCGAATTAAAAATTCTTACTCATTGATCGAGGAGTGCTCATAATTTCTTCTCTTTAAAAAGCTTTCTAATTGTTCGAATAACAAATATTTCTTCTGTTTATCAAATTTTGACGAATATTTTTTACATCACTAAAAGCAAATGTGTTAGGCAAGGGGTCCTAGGAGTCCTCACAGACCACAAATTGACCATGAGCCAATGCTATTTTAGGCTGCATCAATAGAAGTATAGTATTTAGATCTAGGGTCACAGTGCCACTCTATTCTGCTTTGGTCAGGTCTCACCTGGAATAATACAGTGGACCCTTGTTATACGCTGGGGTTTGGTTCCAGGATCCCCCGTGTATAACAAAATCCGTGTATGCTCAAGTCCCATTACATATAATGACATAGCAAAATGGTGTCCCTTATAAAAAATGGAAAATCAAGGTAAATTTATACTTTTTTGGAACATTTTCAAACCGTGTATGCTTAAATCCGTTTATAAAAAATCCGTGTATAAGAAGGGCCGACTGTACTGTGTCCAGTTCTGGGTACCACAAATCAAAAAGAATGTTGGCAAATTGGAGTTTGTTCGAAGGAGGGCCACCGAAATGGAAACCATACCTTATGAGGAAAGACTTAGGGAGCTAGGTATGTTTAGCCTGGAAAAGAGATGGTGAAGAGGTGATATGATAATCCTCTTTAAGTATTTGAAGGGCTGTTACATTGAGAATGGAGCAAGTTTGTTTTCTGCTGCTCCAGAGACCAGAACATGGAACAATGAATGCAAGCTACAGGAAAAGGGGAGGAACTTCCTGACAGTAAGAGCTGTTTGACAGTGGAACAGTGGAAAGTCCTGCCCACAGGCGGGATATGGCAACCCTAGGCGCTGCGATAGAGTAACGCCATGATGCTGCGCACCATGTCAATGGGCATGTGGCATCATGGTGTGATGGGAGATTGAGCATGCGGACGCTATGCCATGACTCCGCCCATAGACTGGCACAAAGTGCCAGTCTGTATCCCTCCTGTGTTGCCCAGAACTGGATGCAGTATTCCAGCTGAAACCTGATCAAAGCAGAATAGAGTGGTACTATCACTTCCCTTAATATAATATTAAAGTTAATACTATAAAAGGTGGAAAGAGCTTCTATCAACAATCCCTATGTCCTGCTAAATATACAGAGAAGAGAAAAATGTTAAATGCTCAGAAGGTGGCAAGTCTTTCATTCCCTCCTCAGGACTCATGTCCCAGCAATGAAATCCAGATTAGTTGATATCAGAGAATTCACTCTGGTCATTCCACAAAAGTGCTCAGATTTGAGAGTAAGTTTTAAGGAACGGCGATTTAAGTTTACTTGTGCAGTGTGGCAGCATCACAATGACAAACAGCCAAGTGCAGTGAACAGCAGAAGAAGGGCTGGCTCCCTTCATCCTGCCCCAGTCCAGCCCAGGCCTTTCTCTTTCCCCCCGCTCTTCTCATCTCTGCCTGATAGGGTTGCCATGTTTAAAACAGGACAGCGCTCTTCTTTTTAAATAGCTGCATAGAAAGCGAGTACAGTTGGCCCACCACATTCGCTGGGGTTAGGAGCACAGGACCCCCACAAAAGTGGGAAAACCACAAATTAAAAAACACTACTTTTTGATTTTTTTTGGGGGGGGGGGGGGCTATGTGGCTGGTGAAACATCAAGGATAAATTCTTCCAGAAGGTAGCCTCATAGCCTGAAAAACCCACAAAAAACTACAGATGCTGGCCATGAAAGCCTTTGACTTCACACTACTTTTTAAACTGAGAGAACACTCCTCTAGGAATCTCCAGGTCTTCCCATGTATTTTTATGGTCAAAATCTGCCTGGAGTTGACCATAGAATCATGCTGGAGGACCTATAAATGCCTAGACAAGTGTTTTCTCCAGGAACTTCTAGGTTCTCCATCACAACTCTATGGTCACTGTCTGGCACAGTCATGCTGGAGGACCTAGAGATTCCTAGAGAGAACATATTAATCAAATCCACAAATAACCAAACCCCCAAAGTCAGAGGTGCAAATGCGGGGGGCCGACCGTACTTCAGCAGTAACTCCTGCTGGTGGCATAAGCAACAACCCTTTTCTACAACCCATTAGAATAACAGAATCTTAAGAATTCTAGAGTTGGAAGAGACCCTGAGGGGACATTCACACTAGGTTTTTGTCCCAAGGAAATGTGGATCGCTGCACCGATGTATATCGGGATTATTGTTCCCATTATGTTTTGTGCTCCCAAATCTCTCCAAGTCATTTTACCCCTGTTGTTATTCACGCATGTGATCATTTTGGGATAAAATGAAGCCGCCTCCATTCCCTCGAATGATACAGAGCGATCCGGGCTGATTCGGTAGCGTATTCACGTTGCCGAAGATACAGATCGATGTGGTTCTTTTAAAAGGACATGGGGAAAAAAACAATGCCAAATATCCTGGGTCAGGTGGGTTTTGGGGCAGCCCTCTCACAAAGTGCACTGGGTGCATTTGGGGCAAGTGTGAACGGCAAGGAAATAACCTGGTTTCACACTGGGTTGTTTGCATAGTGTGAATGCCTCCCTGCAGGGGTCATCTAGTCCAACCCCATGCAGGAAGAAACAGTCAAAGCCCTCCCTGTGACAGACGGATTTGTAGTTTTGCGAGATATTTAGCCTTCTCCATCAGAGCGTTCTGGTGTCACAACAAACTTCAAATCCCAGGGTTTCATAGCATTGAGCCATGGCAGTTACAGTGGTTTGAACTGCATTATTCCTGCAGTGCAATTTAAACCTGAATGGGCCAGGAGCAGAGGCTAATCCCCACTCCAGAGAAATCATAGAATCCTAGAGCTGGAAGAGATGCCCAAAGGTCATTCAGTCCATACAGGAAGACAGAATCCAAGCACTCCCTGTGACAGATGGCCATCCAGCTTCTGTTTAAAAACCTCCAAAGAGGGAGACTCCATCACCTTGGCCACCCTCCTTTCTGGTTTTCCAAAGAGGGAGGGAAAGAGCAATGCGGAAGATGGCCAACACCACCCAAAGGGTTAAGTTGAGGGAGTCTGGCTGGCTAGAGCAGCATCTCTCTTTTGCAAAGGAGGAGGAGTGGCTCTAGATTTCCCCTTTTGCTACAGGATCTGGTGAGTCCTTTTTGCCTTGGGATGGGGGAGGAAAATAAGGTTCCTTCCCTTACCCATTGCAGTGGGTGTTTGATGGAAATTGCCAGTGAAAGGGTCAGAGGGGAACCTTGACATGGAGAGAAGTAGTGCCAACAGCTGTTACCATTGATAAGACTGGGGACACACACATACAAAGACACCTGTCTTTTCATCTCCAGGGAAAGGTAGACCGCTCAGCCCCATCTCCTTTCAGGCAAAGCCCTCCCTCCCCTTCAACAAAAAGAAAGGGGGCTGATGGCCCATTTCTAGGGCTGTATCTACACTGCAGAAATAATCCAGGTTGACACTACTTGAACTTTCCTGGCTTTATACTAAGGGATCCTGCGGCTGGTTTGATGTGGCACCAGAGCTCTCTGACAGAGGGTGCATCTGCACTGTAGCTATAATGTGGTTTGACAGCACTTTAAATGCCTTGGCTCCATGCTATGGAATCCCGGGATGTGTAGTTTGTTGTGGCACCAGAGCTCTCTGTCAGAGGGTACATCTATACGGTAGAAATAATGCCATTTGACACCACTTTAACTGTCTTGGCTCCATTTTGTAGAATCCTGTGATTTATAGTTTTGGGTGAGGGATCAGTACGCTTTGGCAGAAAAGACTAAAGACCACAAATCCCACAAATCCCAAGATTCCATAGTATGGTGCCACTGCACATAAAGTGGTGCCAAACAGCATTATTTCTACGGTGTAGATGCATCCAGAGAAGGCTAAATATCTCACAAAAATACCAGAATTGGATAGCATTGATCCATGGCAGTTAAAGCAGCATCAAACTGCATTCTTTCTGTAGTGCAAATGCAGCCTCGGAAGCTCAAAAGAAGAGCCTTATCAATTTGGAGAAACCGAAACCAGTTTCAGATTGGTTAGTAGGGTTTCCCTGTTGAAAACTGGAGAGGGCTCCTGTGCCTTGGATGGATGTATAAAACAGAATTCACCAGATGTTGCTTATCACTTTGTTACCTTTTGAAAGGATGGTATTCTCCTATATAGAGACCAAGCGTGGGGTAGTGGTTTGAATGTTGGACTATGATTCCAGAGGCCAGGGTTCAAATCTGCACTCACACAAGGACACTACTGGGAGGCCTTGGCCAAGTCACACTCTCTCAGCCTCAGAGGCAAAGTCAACAAGTTTCTAGAATCACGCTGATATTAATAGAATGACAAAGGGCCACAAGGGCCATCTATTCCAACCCTTTACCAGTTCTACATTATCTTGTAGAGTCCCTTTATTGGGAGAAAGGGGGAATATAATAAAAATAATAATTATATTAATATTTGTGAGTTCTGGGGTACATCTACACTGTAGAAACAATATAGTTTGACACTAATTTAAGTGAAATAGTGCAATCCAATGGAATCCTGGAATTTATAGGTTTACAAGCCTTCTCTGCCAGAGTGTACTGGTGCTTACCAAACTACAAATGCCAGGGTTCTGTAGGATGGAGCCATGGCAATTAAAGTGGTGTCAAACTAAATTATTTCTACAGTGTAGATGCTCCCTTAGTGAACTGACAAATGTATCAAACAAAGAAACAAACATGGTGGTCTTTATAGTTTCTCCTTGAGTTTGAACCATGGAATCATAGAATCATAGAATTGGAAGAGACCACTAGGACCATCCAGTCCAACCCCCTGCCATGCATAAACTCTCAGTCAAAGCATCCCCAAGAGATGGCCACCCAGCTTCTGTTTAAAGACCTCCAAGGAAGGAGATTCCACTACACTCCAAGGGAGTTTGTTCCACTGTTGAACAGCCCTTACTGTCAGGAAGGTCCTCCTAATATTGAGCTGGAATCCCTTTTCCTGCAGCTTGCATCTATTGCTCTGCATTCTAGTCTCTAGAGCAGCAGAAAACAAGCTTGTTCCCTCCTCAGTATGACATCCCTTCAAGTATTTAAACAGGGGTATCATATCACCCCTTAACCCTTTCTTCTCCAGGCTAAACATCCCCAGCTCCCTAAGTTGTTCCTTATAGGGCATGGTTTCCAGACCCTTCACCATTTTAGTCACCCTCCTTTGATGTTCATCTGTCTTTCCTACACAGGAAATAATCTGGTTGTTATTGGAAATGGCATTTTGTGTGTGTTTGTGTGTGGAATAACTTTCAAGACCTTCATTGTTTACTGGGAAAAGTGTCCATTGATATACTGGTCTTGTGAAAAAAAACACTGATGGTTGAGGACAATATCGGTGGTACATGTCCCGGTGCCCAGATCAAAGATGGAGGAGCTCAAATTGATGGGGAAAAACTCTGAGACCATCCAGGTTGAGGACTGTGAGGGATTCCAGGAAAGGACTATGCATACAAGCGTGGATGGGGACACCTCCAACTCTGAGGTACAACGTCAACACTTCCGGAATTTCTGCTATGAGGAAGCCAAGGGCCCCCGAGAGATTTGCAGCCTCCTCCATGCTGTTTGCCATCAGTGGCTGAAGCCAGAGAGACATACCAAGGCTGAGATGGTGGACCTAGTGGTCCTGGAACAATTCTTGGCTGTCCTTCCCCCAGAGATGTCACGCTGGGTCAGGGAATGTGGGGCAAAGACCAGTTCCCAGGCAGTGGCTCTGGCCGAAGGTTTCCTCCTGAGCCAGGCAGAGGAGAAGAAGCAGGAAAAGCAGCAGGTGAGTGGCTCTCATCCACGATGTTTCAAAGGCTCTAAAGTAATTCATCTTCAAAAATATTGTGAACAGAAATAATCCAAAGTGGGGATAGTCCACCAAGACTTCCTCCTCCTTCCACTGCTTCCATGGTGGAGCTGTTGAGGGGCCATTGTCTCTCCATGAAATTTGTTCTCACTCCCCACATTTTTATGGGGGTGGTTGTCATTGCCGTAGTTATTTGTGTCCAACTGTTCTCCCAAAATTAGGACTCAAGGTGGCTTAAAAAAAGAACAAAATAGTTGGCTCTCCTTATTGGCAGACTAGCTATCCGTGGATTGGAGCGTCCACAGATGGCCTTGCCCCATTATCATCAATGGTGGCATGTGTACACAGCCATGCTGACATGGCTATTTGTATCCTGCTGTTCTCCCAAAATTGGGACTCAAGGTGGCTTACAGCTTAAAAAATAACAATAGAGTCAGCCCTCCAAATTGGTGGGCTAGCCATCTGTAGATTGGTGCATCCATGGATGGTCCCATACTGTTTTCATTATTGGTAGTGCATGCACATGAACTTTATTATATGGTGCAAGAAATGCGATTCAGAAACAAATTCTTCAGTTAATCTAAATTCAATCAAAACAATGTGCTTTAAAATATCACATTTAAAGAATAGATATTATTTCCGCAAGTGGTTATAACCTCTGAACTGCATTTTGCTACTTAATTTTGTGCTGTAGTCCTCTATTGGTGTAGACTTATACTCCTATATATAAGCTGTCAACTTATCAATATAATTCCCAAATTTTAATTAAAAGATATAAATCATATCAAAGCCTAATACCTTTGGATTGTTAATGTTAGAAAGCATGAAAACATGGTAAATTAAGCTTTCCAATACAGTGGGCCCTCGGCATCCTTGATTCCAGGACTCCCCATAGATACCAAAATCTGTGGATGCCAAAATCCCATTAACTAAATTGGGAGTAAAATTGTGTCCTTTACATATAATAATTTGGGTTTTTTTATTTATATACCGCTATTCCAAAGATCATAGCGGTGAACAGTAAGTAAGCTAATTAAAAAGTAAGCTAATTTGCCCCCAACAGTCTGGGTACTCATTTTAGCTCCCTCCTCGGAAGGATGCAAGCCTGAGTCGAGCTTGGGCCCTTTTGCTGGTCTTGAACTCGCAACCTTGTGGGTTTGAGTGAATGGCTGCAGTACAGGCATTTAACCACTGCGCCACCAGGGCTCCTTATAATGGCAAAACCACACTTTGTTTTTTGGAATGTTTCTTGTTGTTAGCCTTCAAGTCATTCCTGACTTATGATGACCTTAAGGTGAATCTATTACAGTTTTTTCTGAGAGTGTATGACTCCCCCAAGGTCACCCACTAGGTGTCCATTTATATATTTTAAAGTATTTTCAAGGTGTGGATGGCTGAACCTGTGGATAGGGAGGGCCAACTGTACATAAAATAATATCTCATGGTATTAATATAAAAAGTAGGGTTTATTTTCATTAAAACATTTACACACACACACAACTGGTTTAGACCAAACAGCAACAATATGGTTTAAACAAAAAAGTTTTTTTTAAACTCTTTTTCTCCCAGACCATAGACACCCCTGCTTTTTCTAACCTTTTCCCTTCTTTATGATCCTTGCTGCTTTTTCCTGGGCAGGGCTTTCTTGCAGAAGAGACCCCTGAGCTAGAGAAGTATCCTAACTCCAGTGGTCAGTGGCCGCAGTCCAAGTGGATCAGACAGGATGGAGGCAGAGCGTCATCCTCAATAGGTAAGGATCAAGGAGGCACTGGACCCCTTGGCCTACGGTACTCTTTTTGAGAAAGCCTAAGGGGCAAAAAATGTGTGTGTGTGTGTGTGTGTGTGAGAGAGAGAGAGAGAGAGAGAGAGAGAGAGAGAGAGTGCGGTGGGATGGGATGGGATGCAACCATCCAAGGCCTGGGGGGATAATGCACCCCTGCCAACCTTCTACTGTTGTCCATCCCTGAATTAGACATAAGCACAACTTTCAAACCACATTTTATAAGTGATACAAAATCATGGTATGGATCAGGTTATTATCTTGCTGCTTAGCCAGGCCCAGAGTCCATCTGCATGTGCATTGGGAGGCAGGTTGTTATTAATTTTGCTTAATTGCCATGGGAGGGCAAATTACCTATCAGATCTGTAATCATTCAAAGGGATCTTGCAGCATCTATGGAACTAACTGAACAAAAGATGTAGCATAAACTTCATAGACTTGGGAGATTATCACACCAGGGCCAATTCAGCAATAATCATGGTAATGAAAACAAAAAGCAACAGTAGCACTATAGCACTCAATAGTTTCATGCACTATTCAGAAACTTAAAAGCCAAAGAATAGGACTTTTCGCACATACCCATGAATGAATCATTAGTACATTGGCATTGATCATTTTGCACATGTGTCCTTCCCTCCCGTAGTCCCTTTAAACCCAGGTTGCTTCCTGCAGTCCCTTTGAAATTTAAAGATCCCGGGTAGCTTGTTTACTACAATTCCTTTTTGAATGTGCTAAATGTGTTGTAAATGTGCTGCTTCTGAAAAACCAGCTTCACAAAAATTGTCTTTTTCTTTTGCTTTAACAAACCTCCACCTCCATTTACCTCCCCCCCCACACACACACACCTTTATTTCTCCCCCAACCAAATGGAAGGGAATGGAGAGGGGCAGTGACAGAAAATATATAAGAGGAAAGACTTTAACTAAAAGGGACATTGTAACAAACTGTAATGGTGCAACAACAGAGGCATTTAAATGTTAATGATCCCACATTTTTTCCCCAATAGCATGAATGGAACATGTTTAGCTTTAGCACACTGCCAATTGTGTTTCAATTGTGTTATTGAGAAGCCATTCATAGGAATTGCCCCTGAATTGTTTGTTAATTGAGCATTGCTGGTTATTTCTGGGAGAAGTCTTGACTGAGTGCGATGTCATCTGAAAATCTTCTGTGCAATTGCGTGGTTATCCCGGCATTTTGCCTTTTCCTCCCCCCTTTTTCTGCCTTGTGATAATCACTTTGGTCTGCTTCATCAGATGCATGGAGTGAATTACTCCCCTCATTGAGTACCAAAACACACTGCAGAGGTAATCTTTAACTGCCCTGGCTCAATGCTAAGGAATTCTGAGAATTGTAGTTTTGTGAGATATTTAGCCTTCTGTGTCAGAGAGCTCTGGTGCCACAACAAACTATAATTCCAAGGATTCCTTAGCATTGAGCCAAGGCAGTTAAAGCAGGGCCAAACTGGATTATTTCTGAGGTGTGTTTTGGACCTAAATTTTATTTTATCTTGAGCTTCCACGATTATTCTGGATGAGCATTTTGATTAAGACACCCCCCAGCTTTTAATTGTCATCATCTGCTTTAGATCCTTGCTTAGGGATTTCACCTCTTTATATGTTTCTTCTCAAATTTCTTGGTCCTGTGGGCTTTCTAATTCTTCCTCTGAACATCTCTCTTTTTCTTTAAACATTTTCATTGTTATTTTCCAGTAAACTCCTTTGTATAATCCAGAATTTTGGGTTCGCTTGTATTTCTGTCAATATGATAGCAATGCTGAGCTTATCTGTTTTTCTGTTGTGCCAGCGACTACAATGAATCCCTTCTTGGAGATGATGGTCTACTATATCAAACGTCCATCTTACTTCTTAACTGAATATGGTCCCTTTGCCTGTCATGGCGGGAGATTATCCCACCATCAATTCCTGCCAGGATAGACACGGATTGTAACCATAACAGATGGATCTTATTAGACAGTCATGTGGCTGGCAGTAGGCAGTCCATATCTAATCTGGGCTTCTACCACAGTTTTTCAAGAATGTGGAAATCCTGTTCTTGAAAAGCTGCAGGAGAAGCTTGGTTTGGATATGGGCTGCCTACTGCTAGCTACGTGACTGTCTCATAAGATCCATTTGTTACGGTTACAGCCTGTGTCTATCCTGGCAGGAATTGGCTGTGCAATAATCTCCATGATCTATTTTGAATTCCAAATCCATGTCTACACCAATTTTTGTTTTCTGTTTCATTTTAATTTGGGGCGTCTGTGTGCAATGACATGGAATCTGAGTCTTAATTTTTCATGGTTTTGCCCTCAGAATTTCCAGTTTCCTGCAAACTAAAACAAACATTTTCTTTTCCTCTCTTTCTCACCTGGACTAGCACTGGAGCCCCTGGAAATCTTTTAAAATGTCTCCATCTTACATTAGAATGCATACAGTTCTTCTAAATAGGGAGTTTAGAAACAAAGGAGAGGCAGGAAAAGCCAAGAAGGAAGGAGGAAAGGAGGCAAAATCAAGAAGAGAAAATAATTCAGCAAGGATGGAGGAGAAGTGTTTGGAAGTGGATTCGAGAACCACTGAAAAAAGTTTGCTTAAACACAGGACCAAAATAGCTCACTTAACAGAAACCATACCTGGATTTGTTCTTACTGTCTTGTTTTGTCTTCACAGGAGTGGGACCATGGATACAGCCAACATGGAGACGCTCATCTCTTAACTGTGATGGTCTTGGAACAGTTTCTGGGAGACTGGCTAAGGTAGGGGGCAGGATCCCTAGAGGATCAAATAGAGGGCAGGCTGGGTGCTCCTTGCATGTCAGATTCTCTCTTTCTTTTTTCTTTCCTTATTATCAATCATGCCCATCATGAAAATACCTACTGCAAATGCTTTGTTTAAATGTTCAGTCTAGGGACTTTTGCTTATATTTTCACAATGGGAAATGGTAAAGAATTCTTCCTTTTCCTTGTTGTGCCTCTCACAGGCAATGAAATATAGAGACAGAGAAAAACAACCATTTCTTCATTTTGATGCCCTGAGAACATCTTCTGTGGGACAGGATCAGGTAAGGAAAATGGTCACTGAAGAGCCAAAAAGGAGGCACGCTGGGTACTGTCCTACATGTCTTCCTTGGTGTGGGAAACAGGAACCAATTCTCCCCTACCCACAAAGAGTCCGAATACTTCCATTTCCCTCTGCTGCCCCTCTCAAAATGGTAACAGAAAGTGATCTTGTGTCATTTCTTGTCACCATTTTGAGAAAGACTGCAGAGGAAGACTGAGGTACTATATTTGGGGGTAATACTGGCTTCTGAGGTGCTTGTGGGAATGCGGTGGTGGTATTTTTGCATGCTACATGCATTTGGGATGTTTTGCATGAGACAGTGGAGCAAAAATTACCCAAAAGTCATATTGAAAAGAGGTTTGTTTGTTTTCTTAATTTATGGATTGGGGGATGGTTTTTTGCAACTGGTGGGATGTTTGGGGGGCCACAAAAGTGGAGTCCAATGGCCGCATGTAGTCTATGGGATACACTTTGCCCAGCCTGGCCTAAAAGAATCACTGACCTGGGACAGACCGCCCGAAAAGGGTAGCCTGCCGGCGGCCTAATTTCCTCCGAAGAGAAACCTCAACCACCAAACTGTGCGGCTTCCCTACGGAGGAAAAAGAACACAGAAAAATTTGGGGGTTTTGGAGCCACAGAGGCGGCGTAACAAGGGTGCCACTGGCGCACTCCTTACGTAAGCGCTGCATGGCAACGTGTAGATGCCACGCAGTGCTTACGTAACAATGGCAGCACCCGTGTACACAGGGCACCACCATTGTTATGCCGCCTGTATGTAGTAGGGTTAGGGACCATGTGGTTGCCACACAATCCCTAACCCTAAAATCGGCACCGGTTGGCTTGTTGGCGATATGTATCACGCCTCTCTTTTCCTTTAATTGTGGGGTTGTAAGCATGGACCAAAAGATGCATGTTTCCCCAGCCTGGTAGCGTCCAATGGTGACAACATCCCTGGGTTGGGATTGGCCAGACTGGATGCTGATCCTGTGGTTTGGGTCTGACTCTGGCCCAAAAGGCCCTTAGCACAATCTTTTCAAACCAGCTGTTTGTTGCAGAATTTTTTTAGAAACTCAGCTGCAACAGCCAGCATACCGCATGGCCACATGCCCCCTGACCTGCTGCTGCCACCATATCTCCATGAAAGGCCCCAGTTGTGGCCTGTGACATTAGAAGGGGGTGCCTGGCCAGGTGGGTGAAGCCAAGTGCCCTGTTCTACCTTCATTGGTCATGGCAGACCACATAAACACCCACCTGTTGCTGTGCCAGCCCAGGGACAGGGACAGGAATGGACTAGGACTGCAGGAAGGATACCATGGGGTTGGCCTTGCTATCCTGCCCATGCATATAGATACTGTGTAATATTGTGAATACTCTATTTAAAGCTTGAGCTCCAGTTGGACAACCCAAAGCTATTTGCTTTTCTAGATTAGCATTTTCTCCTCTTAGATAATATTTTATTTCTTCAGGTGGCCTTTGAGGAGGTGACTGTGTATTTCACAGAGGAGGAGTGGGCTCTGCTGAACCCAGACCAAAGGGCCCTTCATTGGGAGGTGATGGAGGAGAACTTCTGGACTGTGGCCTCTTTGAGTAAGGAACCCACTTTCTTGTGGCTGGGATCAAATCTGTTTAAATACTATGTGTTCTTTTAAAAGTAGCATTTCCTGGAAATCATAGACTCATGGAAGAGACCACAAGGGCCATCCAGTCCAATCCCCTGCCATGCAGGAACTCAAAACACTCCCGACAAATGGCCATCCAGCCTCTGCTTAAATATCTCCAAAGAATGAGATTCTACCACTTTCCCAGGGAGTGTCAAACAGCTGTTACTGTCAGGAAGTTTCTCCTAATGTTTAGGTAGAATCACTTTTCCTGTAGCTTGCATCCATTGTTCCGTGTTCTAGTCATCAAGCTTGCTTTATCCTTAATGTGACACCTTTTCAAATACTTAAACAGGGGTATCATATCACCTCTTAACCGTCTCTTCTCCAAGCTAAACATCCTCAGCTGCCTCTTGTAGGGCATGGTTTCCAGACCCTAATCCTTTATTTTTAGGTGTTTTTTAAAAATTATTTCTATGCCACCTTTCTTCCAGAGTGGGACCCAAGGCAGCTCACAGGTGTAAATCAATTAAAATTCACCAGTATACCTTAAAAGCAATTAAAATAGTCAGAGCTAAAGCAATATAAAAATATTTTTAAAATAAATGAAAAACACACACCAGTAAAAAGCCTCCTTGATGCAGTTACATGTTGAAAGCCGGCTTAAACAAGAAGGTTTTTGCCTGTCAGTGAAAGGAAAACAGGGAGGGGGCTGAGTCTTCTTTATTTCAGGAATGTGCAAGCTGTGGTCCTCCAAATGTTGTGAAGAGTAAAACTCCCTTCATCGTTCACCTTTGGCTATGTCACTTATCACTGATGGGACTTGTAGTCCCACAATCTCTGGAGAGCCCCAGGTAGGCAACCCAAATATTATACAGTGGGCCCTCAGTATCCACTAGAGTTTGGTTCAAGGACCCTCCAAGAATACCAAAATCTGTGGATGCTCAAGTCTTATTGTATACAATGGCATAGTAAAATAGTGTCCCTTACATAAAATGGCAAAATCAAGGTTTGCTTTTGGGAATTTCTATTTTTTTAAATATTTTCAAGCCGTGGATTTTTGAATGCATGGATAAAGAATCCATCAATAAGGGGGAATGACTGTAATTCTACTCATTATCAGTACAGTATTATTTTCATTGATGTCTCAAGCTCAGAAATACACACAATCATGGCAAAAGTACAACAGCTGACCTGACATAAGCAATAAAACAGGCAGTCCCCCCCTCCCCCTCACAGGCTTAAAATCTAAATTCAAAGACTACAAAGAAGAAGAAAAACTCAGGAGGCACTGTGATGAAGACGGGAACTAGTTTTTAAGGATACAAAATTCTTACCGAAGCTATATTTTGTAGCAGGGTTGGGCAACTGTTGTGAATCTAGAGGGGGCTGCATTAGCCCCACAACAGATCTCGGAGGGCCATACAGCCCCAGTGCCCCTGCTGCCAAAATAAATAAATAAACAAAAACCAGAAATTCATTTTGGCCCCCAAATGTTCCCACACATCCTATGGGGACATGGGAGGCATTTTCATCATGGTTTTTGCTCCTTGTAAGACCTTTTTAGTGCCAGGAAAGGCCTTTTTAAACAACAAAAAGTAACTCCCTGCCTACTTTCTGTGTACAGAGCATGTTGAGACAAAAAAACTGATGAAGAATTATCCCTGAGAGGCATAAAAATGGCCTATGAGTCCAGTAGGTCATATTTTGCCAGCGTCTGTTTAATATAATAAATTGAAGGCAAGGAATAAGTGCAGCTGTTCTCTCAGGAAAGCCAACAAGGAAACTATGGAAACCCCTGTGTGTTTGCCTCCTCAGTTTGGTTGTTCTTCTTATGCCTTCAAGTTGATGCTGACATGTGCCAACCCAATCACAGGATTTTATACATGGGGGAAATTGGTAGTTTAAACAATGATTATCCCATGAAAATTGCGCAATCAAGGTTAAAACACAATTAACATTTTCACACACAGACGTGATAAGAGAGCTATTATGCTGGGAATAATCAGGCAATAACATGAACAAATCATTCATTGGGATAATGGCATTTGAATTGTTTTTCATCGCAACGTTGTGTGAAAACTTTTATTGCTATTGCACAATTTTCACGGGATATTCCTGATATAATGACATTTTAATCGCGACATCGTGTGAAAATCTTAATTGCGAATGCACAATTTTCATGGGATGATCACAATTTGAAATTGTCCCCATGTGATAAAGCCCACAGGGTTTGAAGTTGAAGGCTTTCATGGCTGGCATCCATAGTTTTTTGTGGGTTTTTCAGGCTATGTGGCTATGTTCTAGAAGAGTTTATTCCTGACGGTTTGCCAGCATCTGTGGCTGGCATCTTTCACCGAAGATACCAGCCACAGATGCTGGCAAACCGTCAGGAATAAACTTTTCTAGATCATGGCCACATAGCCCCCCAAAAAACACAGAAAACTATCCACAGGGTTTTCTTGGTAAGTTTTATTTGAAGGAAGTTTGCCATTGCTTTCCTCAGAGGCTGAGAGAAAGCGACACTCAGTGTGTTTTTGTTTCCATGGCTGAGCAGATATTAGAACCCTAGTTTCACAAGCGTTCTGTTCCAACATTCAAACCACTACATCACAATGGCTCTCTTTAAATTGGCTTAGAAACAACAGTTTTCACCAGCCACATTAACTCTTTGACCTTTGTCCCTTTCTCTGTCTTGTTCTCTATATGATTGCTTCTTTCCTTTCTAGGTGGTGAAGGGCAAGAGAGTGAGTTTGAAGGAGAGCCCCGCATGACAGAAAAAGGAAAACAAAGGAGGAAATGCCTTTGTCTTGCGTGTGGAAGAAGCTTTAGTTGTAAATCAAGCCTCAGCCTTCATAGGAGAACCCACAGAGGGGAGAAATCTTTCAAATGTGGTGAGTGTGGAAAGACTTTTAGTTTTTGGAAATGCCTGATCTCCCATCAAAAAGTCCACACAGGAGAGAAACAGTTCAAGTGCTCAGAGTGTGAACTGAGCTTCAGTTGGCTATCGCATCTTATGTTACACCAGCGAATGCATACTGGGGAGAAACCATTTACATGCTTGGAATGTGGAAAGAGCTTCAGTGTGAGCTCAACCCTGGTGTCACACCAACGAATCCACACAGAGGAGAAGCCGTTTAAGTGTTTGGAGTGTGGAAAGAGCTTCAGCTGGAACACACATCTTGCTCGCCATCTGGCAATTCACACAGGGGAGAAACCGTATAAATGCATGGACTGTGGGAAAAGTTTCAGTCGGAGGTCCCATCTTGTGTCACACCGGTTCATTCATGGAGGGGAGAAGCCATTTCCATGCTTGGAGTGTGGGAAGAGCTTCAGTGTGAGCACAAACCTCGTGTCACACCAACGAATTCACACAGGGGAGAAACCCTTTAAATGCTTGGAGTGTGGAACTAGTTTCAGTCAGAAGTCACATCTTGCTAACCACCAAGCCACTCACACTGGGGAGAAACCTTTTAAATGCCTGGAGTGTGGAAAGAGCTTCAGTCGGAAGATAAGCCTCAATCGCCATCAAGCCATTCACACAGGGGAGAAACCCTTTAAATGCCTCGAGTGTGGAAAGAGCTTTATTCGGAAGATAAGGCTCACATCTCATCAAGCCACTCACACAGGAGAAAAGCCATTCAAATGCTTGGAGTGTGGAAAGAGCTTCAGTCAGAAGTCACACCTCACTCGTCATCAAGTAACCCATGCTGAGGAGAAACCCTTTAAATGCTCAGAGTGTGGGAAAAGTTTTAATCGGAAAATCAGCCTCACGTGTCATCAAGCGACTCACACAGGAGAGAAACCCTTTAAATGCTCAAATTGTGGGAAAAGTTTCAGCCGGAAGACGCACCTCACTCGTCATCAAGCCACTCACACAGAAGAGAAACCATTGAAATCTTTGGTGTGGGAAGGCGATTCAGTCATAGGTGAACCCATGTGTCATAATAAAGAATTTTTGGCAGACAGAAATCCAGTAGATGTCTGGAATGCATAAAAGCACTCTGTCCTCATCTCTTATGATGCACACAAAGATTCTCATGGGAGAGAATCTGAACCTGCTGTAAGAGCACAGAAATAGCTGAAACAGTAAGATCCATTTCATTTGCATTAAGCAAATCACACAAGAAGAAACATTCAGAATTCTTGGACATGTAGAAGAACCATTCAAAGCATCAGAGAAAAGCCATTTACATTGAATTTGGAATGAATTTCAGGAGAAATTAAAGTGTCATCTGTTACTGAAGAACCTATTGGAGAGAAAAATATTTAAGGAATCAGCTACATTAAGAGATACTATCTTTTTTTACCATTTGAAAATTACTAAAGAAGGAAAACAAATCTCTAAGTGTAATACCTGGAAAAAACTTCTTTAGAACAGGTCACCATGGTAGAGTTTCCCTCACAGGAGAACCGATATCATTGATAATAGATACAGCTAATGAATTTGGAATTTATTGTTGGCATCCCCATGAAAAAATTTCTAATTCACTTCTATCAAAGCTATGTAAAAGGTCCCCCCCCCCCCAAAAAAAAAAAAAGTGAATTCAATTACATAATACAGTGGGCCCTTGGTATCTTCTGGGGTTTGATTCCAGGATCCTTGTGGATACCAGTATCTGTGGATGTTCAAGTTCCATTAAATACAGTGATATAGTAAAATGGTGTTCCTTATATAAAATGGCAAAATCAAGGTTTGCTTTTGGGAATTTATATTTTTGGAATGTTTTCAAGCTGTGGATGACTGTTGATGGCTTGAATGTTTTCAAGCTGACTCTGTGGGTAAAGAATCCGAGATACAGAGGGCTGACTTTGCAGAATTGTGAATTTAGAGAGGAAAAAAGAACTGTATTAAAAGGGAGACACACAAAGACATGCACAAGTGTCTGCTGAATTCTGGGTAACGGATATGAAATCTAATTGGAAATGCCATTTGAATATGGCATCTAAAACAAAATCTTTTATATCAGGAGTTTATCTAGCACTGTAAACATGTAAATATCCTCCTTTCTTTTAACAATTATTAATTTTATTATAAAAAATGATGCAAAGTTGGGGTGGAAATTAAAGTACTTTAATTATATTAAAGTAGGGGATGATCCCCTAGAATTTCAACTGCAACCAACATGGCCTTGGAGGCAGTAGTGTCACCCAACTTGGTGACATCCAATGCGGGAGGGGGGGGGGCTTCTGGAGGGCGGGATTTCTGGCACATGCCTCCCCCACAGCAGCATGCACACACAAGAGCATGTGTGCACAAAAGTGAATTGCATACACACCTCCGCGGCAGCCTGGACAGGGCACCCAAAGCTTCACGGTGGCCCGGACGATGCACCCAAGGTCTTGCAGTGGCCCAGACGGGGCATGCAACAACTCGCAGTCGCCTGGACAGGGCACACAAAGCCTTGTGGTGGCACATACGGGGTGCCCAAGGCCTCACGGTGCCCCAGGTGGAGTGCCCAAGGCCTTGCATTGACCCAGACAAGGCGCCCAAGGCCTCACGGTAGCCCAGACAAAGCACACAAGGCCTCATGGTGCCCAGGCAGGGCGTGCGAAGCCCTAGGAAGGTCCGGTGGGGGGGGGGGCGAGGGACCATCCGGGTGTCACTCCCTCTTCTGGGATGTCACTTGGGGCAGTGTGCACCCTCCGCACCCCCCAGTGATACTACTACTTGGAGAGAGAGAAGAAGAGGTAGGCACAACTCCACCATGCTTAAACCCAGAAGCAGATGAAAGGTCCTACATTTTACCTGCCACAACCCTGACCTCAGAGGGGAGAAGAAGAGGCAGACATGGCTGCACCATGCCTACACCCAGGGACTGATGAAAGGCCCTCACTTCATCTTAACTTCCACCACCCTGGCCTCAGAAGGAGAGGCAGGCATGGTTTCACCATATCTAGATCCAGAAGCATATTAAAGGCTCTCCCTTCATGAAAGTGTATGGGGTACATAGTTCAGGGTCTGTTCTTGAATCCAATGATGCTCCTGGAAAGCCAGGTTGCTCCATTGGCCAGGAGTGCAACTGCCCAGGTTTGGTTGGTGTGCACCCTTTCTTGGCAAGTCACACTCTCTCAGCCTCAGAGGAAAGCATAGGCAAGACTTCTCTGAACAAATCTTGCCAAGAAAACCCCATGATAGGGTCACCTTAGGGTTGCCATGAGTCAGAAATGTCTTGAAGGCATACAACAATCATATTTTCCTATTTTGATGCATAGAGCCAGGCATGTTTTTCAGAGGTCACGACATTTGGCAGGAACTGTGGCCTGAAGGACATGTGGAAAACCCTGGCTATGACTCCAATAAAAGTAAATGGATTTGCTGATTGTTCTATTGTTCCCCAGGCTCTCCACATATACTCTCACAAGAGGGATTAAGGGAATCCCATCAAGACCAAATCTTCCTTCCTACCCCAGGCTGTGTCCCCTTTTCCCACTTCACCCCCCTTTTCAGGAATTGCCTCTGTCCTATAAATATCTTTGTTTCTCCAGAATCCTAAGGCTTTCATTCAAAAAAACACATTCTAAAATCTTACAAAAGTGACAATTTAAATGGAATTAAACTATTACAATATTAAAACATAACTTGTTTACTGTCAGTATTGTTGCTGTGTGCCTTCACGTCGTTTCTGACTTATGACAATGCGTACTCTAGAGACCAGGCTTCGATTCCCTGCCCAGCTATGGAAACCTACTTGGTGATCTTGGACAAGTCACACTCTCAGCCATAGCAAACCTCCTCTGAATGATCCTTGCCAAGTAAATGCCATTACAGAAGGCATATAACAACAACAAACAACAAGACACACAACACACACAAGAACAACACCTACATATATATATTTTCATATATATGGAAATAGCTGCACTGCAGAGGTAGAGCAGTGAAAAACTGTTGTCATTGTGTGATAGGGTCCCTTAGGGTTGTTAAAAGTCAGAAACAACTTGAAGACACAGAACACCACTACTGTTACAAGGGTTCAGTCTCAGATATTGTGTGTGGGAAGTGTATGTGCCTTCAGGCTGCCTTTTTCTTAAGACACTCTTATACATTTCACAGGGTTTTCTTAGGCAAGGAATTCCCAGGGGAGGTTTTCCTAGTTCCTTTCTCTGAAATGTAGCCTATGGTCTCATTCTCACATCAGATAAATTGGTGTGTGATCTGAATAGATGGATCAATTCGACAGTGGAGCGTGGTTCCCACTACATTTGCCCCAATCACATTTTTCCACTCTAAAATAATCCACTTGTGGTTCACATTCAGGCATGAATCGATTAAAAATGGACCTGCTCCAGCCCACCGTAGGGCAAATTTAAATCAATTTTCATCTGCATCTGGTTCACGTTTGTGCGGAATCAATTTATAGAAAAAGACGTGGAAAACATCAGTGCCAAAAAGACACAGGGTTAAATGGATCTAGCACATGTCCTCCCTTTCGGAATCACTTCAGCAATTTGATTTAAGTGGGAACCAGGGTTGTTTGGAACTGGTACAAAGTGATTTGTGAACCAGTTTAAAAGGTAGTGGGAATGTACCTGGTATTTGTGTAGCCAGTGCGGAGTAGTAGTCTGAGTGTTGGACTATGACTCTGGACCAGGGTTTGATTCCCAGTTCAGCCATGAAACTCACTAGGTGACTCTAGGCATGTCACACTCTCTCAGCTTCAGGGGAAGGCAAACCCCCTCTGAACATCTCTTGCAAGCAAACCCCATGCTAGGGTCACTTTAGGATCACCGTAAGTCAGAAATGACTTGAAGGCACACAAGTACAAGAACATTTAAATGGCATAGTGACTTGAGTGTTGGTCTATGTCTCTGGAGACCAGGGTTCGATTCCCTGCTCAGCCATGACCTTGGGCAAGTCACGCTCTCTCAGCCTCAGGGGAAGGCAATAGCAAACCTCCTCTGAACACATCTTGCCAAGAGAACCTCATGATAGGCTTGCCTTAGGGTCTCCATAAGTCGGAAACAACTTGAAGGCACACAACAACAACAACAACAACAAACTCTTACTCAGTTCTCTCAGTCTCAGAGAATGGTGAACTAGAGTGTGTGTCTACATGCCTTCAGGCTGCCTTTTGATTTGTGGCGACCCCATTAATTTCTCAGGGATTTTTTAGGCAAGGATTACTCAGAGGTAGTTTTCCCAGTTCCTTCATCTGAAACAGAGCCTACAGCACCTGGTCTTTGTTGGCCGTCTCCCGTCCAAGTACTATTATTATTAAATTCATGCTTCTTAGTCATGCTCAAAATGGAGGACATTTTGAAATTCCTTTTGGGATAGAGGGCTGAATCAACGTCTTTATCAATGACTTGGAGGACAAAATTGGGGCCATACTTATCAAATTTGCAGATGACACCAAATTAAGAGGAGTAGCTAATACTCCAGAAGACAGGATCAAGATTCAAAATGACCTGAACAGACTAGAAAACTGGGCCAAAGCTAACAAAATGAAATTCAACACAGAGAAATGTAAGGTACTGCACTTAAGGCGGAAAAATGAAATGCACAGATATAGGATGGAGGACACCTGGCTGAATGAAAGTACATGTGAAAGGGATCTGGGAGTCCAAGTAGACCACAAATTGAACATGAGTCAACAGTGCAATGCGGCAGCTAACAAGGCCAATGCAATCTTAGGCTGCATCAATAAAAGTATAGTTTCTAGAGAAGTAATAGTGCCACTCTATTCTGCTTTGGTCAGGCCCCACCTGGAATATTGTGTCCAGTTCTGTGCACCACAATTCAAAAAGACATTAAGAAACTGGAGCGTGTCCAGAGGAGGGCGACTAAAATGGTGAAGGGTCTGAAAACCATGCCCTATGAGGAAGATGGGGATGTTTAGCCTGGAGAAGAGAAGGTTAAGAGGTGATACGATAGCCCTGTTTAAATAGTTGTAGGGATGTCATGTTGAGGAAGGAGCAAGCTTGTTTTCTGCTGCTCCAGAGACTAGGACCCAGAGCAAGGGAAGCAAGCTCCAGGAACAGAGATTCCAGCTCAACATTAGGAGGAACTTCCTGACAGTAAGGGCTGTTCGACAGTGGAACAAACTCCCTTGGAGTGCAGTGGAGTTTCCTTCTTTGGAGGTTTTCAAGCAGAGGCTGGATGGCCATCTGTCGGGGATGCTTTGATTGTGATTTCCTGCATGGCAGAAGGGGTTGGACTGGATGGCCCTTGCGGTCTCTTCCAACTCTGATTCTATGATTCTATGAAAAGGAGCACAGCTGGTCACCCTCACACCCTGCTTAGCTACCAAGATAAGAAAGGATCTGTTGCCTCCAGGTTTTTTGAGACTTCACCTCCTAGAAGCCCTCGCCACCTTGGCCAACAGTCAGCAATTCTGGGAGATGAAGTCCAAAACATCTAGCGGGCCAGGGCCCTGGAGACCAGGATTCGAATCTTTGCTCGGCCATGGAAACCAACTCTCATCCTCAGAGAAAGGCAATGGCAACCCCCCTCTGAACAAATCCTGCCAAGAAAACCTCATGATAGGGTCTCCATAAGTCAGAAACAACTTGAAGGCACACAAGAACCACCTGGTCTTTGTTGGCGGTCTCCCATCCAAGTACTAACCAGGGCTGACCCTGCTTAGCCTCCAAGTTCAGAGGGAATCTGGTGCCTCCAGATACTTTACACTCCAAATCCATTCAGCCCTGGCCAACTTGGCCTACAGTTAGGTATTCTGAAGTCCAAAACATCTGGAGTGTACCCACGTTTGGAAACCACTTGTTTTAGAAGAGCCTTTGAATTTCTGCAAAACAAGATTGGAGTCTTGCAAAAAAATGAATGGAAGGGGCGGGACTGAGCAGAGAAGGGGCGTGTCCTTGGAAGCCAAGGCTCCTCCCCCTCCTGCCAGGTGTGTTTAATTGGCAGAGAAGTTTGTTAGAGAGACAGAATCTGAAGCTGGTGGGTTTCACCTTAAGAGCAGAGGAACCTGGAGAAGGCTTTCACCCAGCTCTCATCATCTTTCCTGCAAGGAGATCTGGTCAGTTTCCACTTTTGGTTTGGGTTTTTGGGGATTCCCCCCCTAAAAAAGTGGGCGAGAGATGCCTTGGAGCAGGGTTTAATTTTAAATAGAATTAAATTTTAAACATTTAAGTTAAATTAAATTTTAAGCCAGGTTGGTTTAACATTTAAATTAAAATTAAGTGTTTAACATTTAAATGAAATTAAATTTTAAGCCAGGTTGGTTTAAAACATTTACATTAAATTTCATTTTAAGCCAGGCTGGTTTAAAATTTAAGTTAAATTAAATGTTAAACCAGGTTAGTTTAACAAATTAAATTAAATTTGAAACTTGGTTGATTAAAAAAACAAAATTAAATTTAAATCACATCAAAATGTAAAAAACAGGTTAGTTTTTACAATGACTTAAAAAAATAAAATAAAACCACTCCTGGTTTTTAAAATTGATTATCCATATATATATATATATATATATATATATATATATATGTATTTTAACATTTGGCTCTTGTGCCCATTTTCCTGCCCTTTTACTGGAACAATGCTGACTATGTTTGAATTTGAACAATTTAGCATTTTATTGGCAGTTGTTACCTGTGAGGCCAACATAATACCATCAGAAACAAACCCTTCCATTAGCAATTTGTTTTAAAAGAGCAACTTGTTTTAAAGAAGCACTTTTTAGTAAAAAGGGAAAAATATTATTTTAATCTAGTGGCTGTAACATCTGAACTGCATTTTGCTACTTAATTTCCTGATTGTAGTCCTGAACATTAAAGCTAAACAAACAAACTGGGCAAACCAGTTTAAACCCCCCCAAAATGAGATTTTTAGCTGATAGATCCAGGTTCCTCTTCTTACGCTTTAAAAAAAGATCAACTTCTCTAGCATCATCATAAACATGCTGTTTATTGCATTGGCAATTGATTTGCATTGCATAGAAGCCCATTCCTGGGGAGGTGGGGGTGAACTCAAGAAAAGACTAGATTTTTTAAACTTTAAAAGTCACTAATTTTTTAAAATAAATGATTTGTTTTAATATTGTGATAGTTTAATCCCATTTTAGTTGTAACTTCTAAGGTTTTTAATTGTACTGTGCTTTAGACTGTAAGCCGCCTTGGGTTCCAGTTTTGGAGAAAATGCAGAATACAAATTATTATTATTATTATTTATTTCAGGGAAAATATTACTTTTTGCACTGAATTAATGGGTTCCAAGTTACATACTCTTGGCTTTGTGGTTGTTGTGTGCCTTCAAGACCTTTCCAACATATGTCACACCGATCATTGGATGTTCTTGGTAAGTTTCCTCAGAGTGGGTTTGGCATTGCCATCCTCTGAGACTGAGAGAGTGTGACTAATGTCACTGTCAATATGAAATACTTGGTCTTTAACCCTTGTTCTGGTGTCATGGTTTGAGTTTTGGACAGTGACCCTGGAAAGCAAGGTACAAATCCCAGCCAGACCATGGAATCCCACTTTAATCAAGTCACACTCTCTCAGCCTCAGAGGATGGCAATGCCAAGAAATACGCCAAGAAAACCCCATGATAGGGTGGCCATGAACTGACATCAGACTTGAAGGCATGCAACACCAGGGTTCGAATCCTTGCTCAGCCATTGACTTTGGGCAAGTCACACTCTCTCAGCCTCAGAGGATGGCAAAGGCAACCACTTTAGAAAGTGGTTGCCTTTGCCATCCTCTGAGACTGAGAGAGTGTGACTTGCCCAAGGCCAATAGGGTCCGTTTAGGCCTTTAGGGTCTCCCTAGGTCAGAAGGGACATGAAGGCACACAACAAGAACAACATTGTTTTTAACTGTATCTTTCATGGGGACAGGAATCTGGGAGTTGGCAGAAAAGTGTTAATGGGTCCAGGAAGACCCCCAATGGCTACACCTGGAGGCCATTCAGGTCTGGCCAAGCTTTCCTATTGTTAAGGTGATTGTTTCCTAGTGATATTGATGTAAGGTGATGTTTCCTATTGTTAAGGTCTTGGGCAATGAGTCCTAATAGCACCAAATGGGTTGAGAAGGATGTGAGGTGGAAATAAAATATCTCTTTCCCAAAATGACAACAATGTAATTTAATCTGTGTTGCTCCTACAATTCATGTTTTAAGTTGGAGGGTGAATTTATATTTTTTGTGTGTGTGTGTGTGTGTGTGTGTGTGTGTGTATATATATATATAGTGACACTGAAAACCTGGTTTTGAGGAAAACAATCATAGAATCAGAATCATAGAATCATAGAGTTGGAAGAGACCACAAGGGCCATCCAGTCCAACCCCCTGCCATGCAGGAAATCCAAATCAAAGCATCCCCGACAGATGGCCATCCAGCCTCTGTTTAAAGACCTCCAAAGAGGGAGATTCCACTTTGTTTATATGGTAAAAAAAAAATCATTATGTTATGATTGTTGTTGTTATGTGCCTTTAAGACTTACAGTGGTGGCATTCTTGTGTGCCTTGAAGTCCAGCCTATGGCGGCCCTATCGTTGGCAAGTTTCTCCAGAGGGGGTTTGCCATTGCTGTCCTCTGAGGCTGAGAGAGTGTCACTTGAGCAGGGTCACCCAGTGGGCTTCCATGGCCAAGCTGGGGCTTGACCCCTGGTCTCCAGAGCCATTGTCCAACGCTCAAACCACTACACCATGCTAGCTCTGACTTAGGGTCACCTTAAGGGAAACCTATAAAAGAGTTTTCCTCAAGATTTGTTCAGAGCAAGTTTGCCTTTGGCTTCCTCTTGAGGTGAAGAGAGTGTGACTTGACCAAGGTCACCCAATGGATTCCATGGTCAAGTAGGGATTCAAACTCTGGTCTCCAGAGTCATAATCCAATACTCAAACCATTACCCATACTGGCTGTTTATGTTACATTAAAGTACAATAACATCCAAAATACACAAAATACACAAAATGGTGACACCTTTATTGGGCCGACAAAAATTGACAAAATGCATGCAAGATTTCAGAACTCCACTGCTTTCTTCATCAGGCAAAGATGTTAAAAATGATACAGGAGAGAAAAGGATATGACAGTGTTAAGAGTTACAGGCCTACATTTTGTCAAGAAGTCATTGTTTTGTGGAATTTGGATGTTACTGTATGAGCAATACAGCTACCACTGAATACACTGCATTATGTTGTGAATAATTCAAAAACATTTTTAAAAGAATATAAAATGGTAACACAAAACTCTGGAGACCAGGGTTCAATTCCTTGCTTGGGCTGAGAGAGTGTGACTTGCACAAGGTTACCCCAGTGGGTTTCCATGGCTGAGCCAGGATTAACTCCCTAGGTCATAGTGGCTCCCACACTTTGGTCTTCCAAGTGTTTTGGACTTAAGCTTCCAGAATTTTTGACTGTTGGCCAAGGTGGCTGGGGCTTCTGTGAGTTAAAGTCCAAAACACCTGGAAGACCAAAGTTTGGGAATCACTTCCATAGGAGAACTTGAGGGGTTGCATTCCCATCACAAAAACACCATTTGCCCCCATGGCTTCTAGGGAGCCAGGGGGCATTTTTGCCATGTCCAGGAGATGCCTTTTTTAAAACAAAAAGTGACCAGAAGTCACTTTTTATTTCCAGTTTTTAACAAAGGGCTTTCCTGGGCTTAGGATAGTTGGGGAAGGAGGCAGGGCTTGGTGAAAATGCCCCCTACCACCTTAGAGGGCATTTTGGGGCAAAAAAAGTTTGACCGTAGGATACTATGGGTACCACAAAAAACAGCCTGGAGGGCAGATGTGACCAGTGGGTTGCACTTTGTCCACTTCTGTTTTAATACCCATAGGTAGCGAAACCCATGGCTGCTCAAGTCTTATTAAATACAATGGCAAAGTGAAATGGTGTCCTTTACTCAAAACGGCAAAACCAAAACTGGCTTTTTGGAATTAATACATTTTTGTGGGAATGTTTTCAAGCCATGGATGATGGAATCCGTGGATAAGAAATCCATGGAAAAAGGAGGGCCGACTGTATTTCAGGCCCAGGTTATTTTGCTCTTTAAATGCCATTATACTTCAGTCGCAGGTTATTCTGACCTTTAAATACCATTAGCCAGACCTTGAATTAATACAGATTAATTTTACAGATCTTCTTGTTGGATGTCCATGGCATGATCTCTTTGGGCAACCTTTGCTTTATGGCATAGTCAGCAAGAGGAGGGAGCAGGACTTCAGCCATGCTGGCAGCCACCTTGGAGCACAGGCCAAAGATGGAGCAACAAAATGCAAATGGCTATGGGGCAGGAAGAAGCCCTAATGCATTCTGGGCTGCAGGAAGGAAAGATATGTGGGATGATTTTGGGATGCTCAGCTCAAATGTTCATGGCCAGCATTTCGGGCAGATCCAATACCCAGAGGTTGAGGTTCCCCAAGAGACCTGCAACCAACTCTACACTCTCCATCATCCGTGGCTGAAACCCAAGCAACACACCAAGGGTCAGATGCTAGACCTGGTGATCCTGGAGCAGTACCTGAGTGTCCTCCCTCTGGAGTTGGCAAGCTGGGTCCGGGCATGTGGGGCAACGACCGCTTTCCAGGCGGTGACCCTGGCAACGAGTTTCCTCCTGAGTCAGGCAGAGGAGCAGATGCAGCATGTACTGCAGGTAAGAATATTTTATCCAGGCTGATTGAAAGGCCTGAGAATGTTGGTCAAGGAAGCTCCACAGGCTGCTGCATCCGGCTAAGATGACAGAATAACACATGGGGAAAAAGGGAATGACTGTGTTGTGGTCACTACACTTTGAGCGTTACAGGGTTTGGGGTGTTACATTACTAAAGGTTCAGTATAGTATGGTATGGGAGGAGGTTAATGTGGCGGGGTATGACACTATGAATTACAGAACTGGGTGATGCCAACCCTAGTGATGCCATAGTGTTAGAGGAAGTACATTTTAGTTGTTACAGGATTTGGGGTCTTACAGGAAGTACGTTTTGGGCGTTACAGGATTTAGTGTGTTAGAGGAAGTACATTTTGGGCATCTCAAGAGGTGTGAGCAACAGAAAGCTTCTCCTGTGCCTTAGAAGTCAATGGAAGGATTTTTTTTTAGGGCTAAAGAACATCCAAATGTGGTGGAAATGCCCTCCACAGACCCTAAATGGCACATAGGGGCATTTTGGAAAGCCTTGGGGGGGGACCCACAAAAATGATTGATGGGGTGCGCATAGTGCACTACTGCTGTATTTTTAGCCCCTACCGCTTTAGTATTTTTGGATTATGTTTAGCAGCAGAGAAGTGATTATTTCTAAGGAGAATATCTCATTGCCTTTCAGGTGACTTTTGAAGATGTAGCTGTGGATTTCAATGAGGAAGAGTGGGCCTTACTGGATCCAGAGAAAAAGACCCTACACAGAGAGGTCATGAAGGAGAATTACACAATGGTGACTTCTCTGGGTAAAAAGCCCTTTGGTTCTTGTGGATAAAAAAAAATAATTATGAGAAGGCAGAAATTAGCAGTCAGTTCTTTTGGTGTGTTTTTGGTGGTTCAGTGCCTTCAGTCCTCTTTTCCATACTTTAGTTTCTAGCTTTCTTTGAAGGAATCCTTTCAGTGACAGCCACTTATGAAGTACAGACATATCTCAGACAGTCCAAGTCGATCTCTCCCTGGGCTTTACTTCTTTAGCAGAAAACTTGTGCCAGAGGCAAAAGTGAGATAGGAAGACTAGGGATAGGTTCCGATATCACACAAAAGAGAAGCAGTGCAACATGTTTCAGCAAGCCATGTATACAGAATTAACAATACACATGTGTGAAATGAAACAACTAGGTCAAGGAACCCTTGACTAAGTAATCAAAACCTTTAGGACAATCTGGGGACCACTTGAAGGCTGCTCCCAAACTGCATCCAGGAAGAGGTTTTCTTCCCTTTCACCGTCCTCCACTTTTCATATGGTTTACATTTTGCTGGCCAAACTTACAGACCAGTGTTGTTGTTTTAATGTGGTGGGGTTAGCTGGCGAGAAGGGCCCCCTTTCTCCCTGTTTTTCTGCTTACCCATGCTCAGGAAGGGATTCTGGAGGCAGCAGCTTTTTATCTTTCCTGTTGTAGGCAGGCACACATGGCTCCATTATAGTCAGCTAAAGTAGAACCCTGCCTTCTTTTACCTTAAGCTGTATTGCTTTGTTTTCTGTAGACGCCTGCATTTTTTTAAAAAAATGTTTTTTAAAAAAATTGATTTTAAAAAATCTATTTTCCAGCCTTTTTACTGCAGCAACAATGACTGTTTAAATGTAAACCTTTTAACTTTTAAGTTTATTGACAGTTGTTCATTGTGAAACCAGTGTCAGTTGCTTCTTTTCAGTCACTTTATTTTATAGTGCAAGAAATGCCATTCAGAAACATATACTCCAAATTAAGTTCATCCGAAACAACCTGCTTTAAAAGAGCACTTTTAAAGAATAATTATTTTTTAAGCTAGTGGCCATAACATCTGGACCACAAGTTGCCCACCCCTGCTTTAGTTAAATGTGCCAGTTCCTTGATTTTGTGTTTCCTTTCTTTCCTGACTTTTCATCGGTTGTATCTCTTCTTTCCAGATGTTGATAGGCTGGAGAGTGAGAGCCGAGGAGCATCATACAGTGTGTCACTGGAAGGAACCAGATGTCAGCGGGGCACACAGAACCTCAGACTAGAACCAACCAAGAAAAAGAACATACCATTTTCTGCTTTTGAGGATGCTGGTATTGTTAAAATTCCCAGTCAAGAATACAGAGATGGAGATGAGGAGAGCAGGAAAACACGTGAGAATATATCTTTATATCAGTACCTGGAGTGTGAAAGTGCCTTATGTCAGAGATCGAACCTTACTTCTTATCCAATAATACATAAAGGGGAGGAACCATATCTGTCGTTGGAGTGTGGGAATAGAATGGGACTCCCTTTCTTTTATTATACAGAAGAGAAACCATATCAGTTTCAAGAGTATGGAATGGGTTTCCCCCAGCAACCAAGTTTTATTAATGCAGAGGGGAAACCACATGAGTGTGGAGAGTATTTCTGTTCAAAGAAATTGCTCACTTCCCATCAGCTAACTCACTCGGGAGAGAAACCGTATCAGTGCCTCGAATGTGGTAAGAGCTTCACTAAGAAGAGAAGCATCTATGCACACCGCCTTATTCACAGAGCTGAAAAGCCGTTTCAGTGTGCAGAGTGTGGGAGAAAGTTTACTCACAAATCAAGCTGCATTCGTCATCAGATTATTCACACTGGGAAGAAAAAATATAAGTGCTGGGAATGTGGGAAAAGCTTTATAGAGAAGCGAGGCCTCATTGAACATCAAGCCAGTCACACTGGAGTGAAACTGTACATGTGTCTGCAATGTGGAAAGGGCTTCACTTACAGCTCAAGTGTGCGCAGTCATCAAAAGCTTCATGCAAAGGAGCAAGCACTTACAGACATGGTCTGTGGGAAAGGTTATGTCAAAATCCAACCCTCACTCACCATGGAGCAGCTCACAACAGAGAGAAACCATCTGAAAGCCTGGAGTGCAGAACAGGATTTCCAGAATCAAAACTAGAAATGGCTGCTGCTGTGTCTTTCAAGTTTGTGTATAAGAGAGCATTTTGACAAATGTTGCTTGTTATTTGGTTTTGCATTATTAATAAAAAACAAATAGTATTGATGTTTGCACAAGGAGCCTACAGAGGCTAGTATGCATGTTAGATTCATGTTACTATAGTACATAATTGACTTGTTTTAAAGAACCACGATTCAAATTCCCTGAAGTCTGTGTGAGAAAAATTTCATTGCGTTCATGTTTTTTTAAATACAGTATGTGTGTTCTCATTGCAAAAATTAGTTTTTTCAATGTAAGAAACTTAACAAGGGCTGTGTCTACAATGAAGAATTAATGTCTTTTGACAATGCTTTAATAATAACAGCATGGCTCAATGCTATGGAATTCTAGGATTTGTAGTTTTGTGAGATACTTAGCTTTCTTTTGTCATCTATCATACTGCAACAAACTACTGATTCCATAGGATGGAGGCCTAACATAGTGGTGTCAAATTGTATTTATTCTACAGTGTCGCACCAGCTAAAATTAAGTATAACCCTTAACTGTTTATTATACAAAGGTATTTGTCTCCTTGCCTGTTGTGTTGTGCAGTAGCACCAATTGAACCATTGATAATTGACCCTGACGGGTGACATTAACAAAGAGTTCCAGTGGTTTGGGTTATTTTAAAATTCAGGGGAGCATCTGGGTACGTTAAGGGTGGAAAAATGCAGTGAGGCCAGTGTGGTGTAGAGTTTTGAGTGTTGCACTAGGACGCTGAGAGACCAGGATCCGAAACCCCACTCTGCCATGGAAACCCACTGGGTGTCCTTGGGCAAGTCACAGACTTAGGAAAGCCATGCAAGCCTCACAGAATCAGAGTTGGAAGAGACCTCAAGAGTCATCCAGTCCAGCCCATTCTGACATGCAGGAAGACATAAGCAAAACACTCCTGACAGATGGCAATCCAGCCTCTGTTTAAAAACCTCCAAAGAAGGAGACTCCACCACTCTATTCCACTGCCGAACAGCTCTTACTGTTAGGATGTCTTACTAATGTTTAGGTGGAATTGCTTTTCCTGTAGTTTGAACCCATTGCTCTGGGTCTTAACAGCAGAAAACAAGCTTGCTCCATCCTCAATATGATACCCATTCAAATATTTAAACAAGTCTGTCATATTACCTCTTAACCTCCTCTTCTTCAGGTTAAATATACCCAGCTCCCTAAGTCTCTGTTCATAGGGCTTTATGGTTTCCAGGCCTTTCACCATTTTGGTCACCCTCTGGCCAAGAAAACCTTCAGAAAAACCTTGCGAACCCACAAGATCAGGAGAAACATGGTGATCACTGCAGTGTGGCAACTCTGCTTATCTTTTAAAAATTCTACCTTATACATTTCCAACATTGCCCTCCAATATTTCACAGATGAAAATGGGCATCAAAGTTGTTAATAAGGGAGCACACTCAAGCTGAGAGAGGTTGGAGCAAATTTCTTTTGCCTGAGCCTCCTGGGAAGGGAAAGGCTACTTGCAAAAACAGCATTTCAAAAGCAGTGTGCAACAAGTGAAGCAAGCTGAGGAGGAGGTGAAACTGGGACATTTGAAAAGCTGGAAAAGTGGGATGACAGGACCAATAAGACTGTTACTGTCCAATCAGGATTGAGGTATGTAATCTTCATTAAAAATGCAGAGAAAAGGTAAATGCTATTAAAAATCTGCTGATGTGAAGTGTTAGACAGAGATAGCTTCTGTCAAAGGATTCTTGCACTGACAGAGACCAGATGACCCTCTGTCTCTTCCAATACAGTTGGCTCTCTATTCATGGATTCAAAATAGTAAAAAATATCATGGGGTTTTCTTGGCAAGATTTGTTCAGAGGAGGTTTACCATTCCCATCCTCTGAGACTGAGAGAGTGACTTGCCCCAGTGGGTTTCATAGCTGAACTGAGAATCAAACTCTGATCTCCATAGTCCTAGTCCAGCACTCCAGCCACTAGACCACACTAGTTCTCCAGCTTTATTGCATTTACACCCCACATTTCTCCTTCCTTTAGACTCGAGGTGGTATAAAATAATTTAAAATACAAATTTAGGGGGGGAAATGATATAGAATCATAGAATCGTAGAGTTGGAAGAGACCACTAGGGCCATCCAGTCCAACCCCCTGCCATGCAGGAAATCCAAATCAAAGCATCCCTGACAGATGGCCATCCAGCCTCTGTTTAAAGACCTCCAAGGAAGGAGACTCTATCACCTTCCGAGGAAGTGCATTCCACTGTCGAACAGCCCTTACTGTCAGGAAGTTCTTCCTAATGTTGAGGTGGAATCTCTTTTCCTGTAGCTTGCATCCATTGTTCCGGGTCCTGTTCTCTGGAGCAGCAGAAAACAAGCTTGCTCCCTCCTCAATATGACATCCTTTCAAATATTTAAACAGGGCTATCATATCACCTCTTAACCTTCTTTTCTCCAGGCTAAACATCCCCAGCTCCCTAAGTCGTTCCTCATAGGGCATGGTTTCCAGACCCTTCACCATTTTTGTCGCCCTCCTTTGGACACGCTCCAGTTTCTCAATGTCCTTTCTGAATTGTGGCGCCCAGAACTGGACACAATATTCTAGGTGGGGCCTGACCAAAGCAGAATACAGTGGCACTATTACTTCTCTTGATCTAGACACTATACTTCTATTGATGCAGCCTAAAATAGCATTGGCCTTTTTAGCTGCCGCATCACACTGTTGACTCATGTTCAACTTGTGGTCTACTTGGACTCCTAGATCCCTTTCACACGTAGTTTCATTCAGCCAGGTGTCACCCATCCTATATCTGTGCATTTTATTTTTCCGCCCTAAGTGCAATACCTTACATTTCTCTGTGTTGAATTTCATTTTGTTAGCTTTGGCCCAGCTTTCTAGTCTATTCAGGTCATTTTGAATCTTGATCCTGTCCTCTGGGGTATTAGCTATTCCCCCTAATTTGGTGTCATCTGCAAATTTGATAAGTATGCTCCCAATTCTGTCATCCAGGTCATTGATAAAGATGTTGAATAGCACTGGGCCCAGGACAGAGCCCTGTGGGACCCCACTGGTCACTTCTCTCCAGGATGAAAAGGAGCCATTGTTGAGCACCCTTTGGGTTCGGCCGGTCAACCAATTACAGATCCATTTAACAGTTCCTTTGTCTAGCCCACATTTTACAAGCTTGTTTGCAAGAATGTCATGGGAAACCTTGTCAAAGGCCTTACTGAAATCCAGATATACTATATCCACAGCATTCCCTTCATCTACCAAGCTGGTAATTTTGTCAAAGAAAGAGATTAGATTTGTCTGGTATGACTTGTTTCTCTGAAACCCATGTTGACTTTTTGTGATTATGGCATTGCCTTCTAGATGTTCACAGACTCTCTGTTTAATGATCTGCTCCAGAATCTTTCCTAGAACTCATGTCAGACTAACTGGACGATAATTGTTGGGATCCTCTTTTTTCCCCTTTTTGAAGATGGGGACAACGTTTGCCCTTTGCCAGTCTGCTGGGATCTCTCCTGTTCTCCAGGAGTTTTCAAATATGATTGCCAATGGCTCCGATATTACTTTTGCCAGTTCTTTTAATATCCTTGGATGGAGTTCATCTGGTCCCGGAGACTTAAATTCATTTAGATTAACAAGGTGTTCCTCTACTATCTCTTTACTTATTCTGTGCTGAAATTCCCCTATTCTGTCCTCTGCTCCATTATCCTCAGGTTGAGCACCCTTTGCCTTTTCTGAGAAGACTGAGGCAAAGAAGGTGTTGAGTAATTCTGCCTTTTCTCTATCTCCTGTTAGCATTTTGCCATCTTCTCCACGCAATGGCCCTACCGTTTCCTTCTTCTTCCTCTTGCTGCGGACATATCCAAAAAAGCCCTTTTTATTGTTCTTAACCTCTCTAGCAAGCCTGAGTTCATTCTGCGCTTTAGATTTTCTGACTTTACCCCTACACATGCCTGCTATTTCTTTGAATTCCTTTTTCGTGATTTCCCCCTTTTTCCATTTCTTATACATGTTCCGTTTCAAACTTAGCTCGGTTGAAAGTTCCTTAGTCATCCATCCTGGTTTCTTGAGACACCTCCCGTTTTTCTTTCTCACTGGAACTGTTTGAAATTGTGCCTTCAGTATCTCCCTTTTGAGAAAGTCCCATCCGTCCTGAACTCCTTTATCTTTTAGTATTTCTGACCATGGAATCGCCCTCAATACTTCTCTAAGTTTACTGAAATCCGCTCTCCTAAAGTCTAGGATGCGTGTCTGACTCTGCCTGGCTTCTCCTTTCCACTGTATTACAAACTCCAGGAGAACATGGTCACTTCCACCTAAGGATCCCACCACTTGCACCCCATTAACCAAGTCATCCTTGTTGGTTAGGATCAGATCTAAAATAGCTGACCCCCTTGTTGCCTCTTCCACCTTTTGGACCATGAAATAGTCTTCCAGGCAAGTGAGGAATTTGCTAGACCTTGAGGATTTTGCTGAGTTTGTCTTCCAGCAAATATCAGGATAGTTGAAGTCGCCCATCACTACTACATCTCTCTTATCTGACTGTGTGGTCATCTGTTCTAGAAAGGCATCATCCAATTTCTCAGTCTGACTTGGGGGTCTGTAGTAGACTCCCACCGTAACATCCTTGTTGTTTCCCTCCCCTTTGATTCTTATCCAGATGCTCTCCACCTGGCTTCCATGATTGATGTCCAGGATCTCTTCACTGGTGTAAATATCTCTGACATATAGTGCTATTCCTCCTCCTTTCCTGTTTGGCCTATTTCTCTTAATAAGGTTATACCCCTCTATCTCCACATTCCAATCATGAGACTCATCCCACCAGGTTTCAGTGATGCCTATTATATCATATTTGCTTTGTTGTACTAGGAGTTCGAGTTCATCTTGCTTATTTCCCATGCTCTGTGCATTAGTGTAGAGACATCGCAGACCATGGTTCCCTTTTACTTGCTGCCTGTGCAAGTTTTTTTGCCTCCCACTACTGGGTCCTTGCACTGTTTGCCTTGTTTCCTCTATGTCAGTTTGACTATTTTCGCCATCCCTTTCGCCTTCCTTAATATTGTCTCCCTTCCCCTCGGAACTCAGTTTAAAGCTCTCCTGATCAAGTTCTTGAGACTGTTGGCAAAAACATTTCTTCCAAATGGCGTGAGATGCAACCCGTCCGTTGCAAGAAGTCCCTCCTCATGGAACCGCAGCCCATGATCGAAGAATCCAAATCCTTCTCGGCGGCACCATCTGCGAAGCCAGTTGTTCACATCTGCTATTTTCCTCTCCCTTCCTGGACCATGCCCTTCAACTGGCAGAAGAGACGAGATGACAACCTGTACATCCATTCCTTTCAGCTTCCTACCAAGCGCCTCGTAATCCCTTTTGATGTTCTGAATGCTGTGTCTTGCAGTATCATTAGTTCCCACATGGACCAAAAGGAAGGGGTATTGGTCAGTAGGCTTGACCAGTCTTGTCAGCCTCTCTGTCACATTACGGATCTTTGCACCTGGAAGACAACACACCTCTCGAGACATCTTGTCAGGCCTACAAATCACTGCTTCTGTACCCCTCAGCAAGGAGTCTCCCACTACGACCACACGCCTCCTCCGAGGCTTATCAGTGACTGTTCCCTCGGGTTTAAAATTGAACAATAATCCACATGTGGTTATAAACATGTATTTTCAACAGGTATTTTGTGCGTTCTGGTTGGTCCAATAAAGGTATCACTGTTTTGTGGATTTTGAATTGTATTGCACTTTACTACACGGCTACCCCTGGATTTGTTTTATAGTCATTGTTTGTTTTATTGTATGTCTTCAAGTTGTTTCCAACTTGATAACCCTGAGACAAAGATATCATGGGGTTTTCTTTGCAAGATTTGTTCAGGGGATGTTTGCCATTGATTTTCCCTGAGGCTGAAAGAGAGAAGCTTGCGTAAGGACACCCAGCAGATTTCATATCTGAGCTAGAAATTGCACCCTGGTCTCCAGAGTTGTAGTCCAGCACTGACTCTCCTAGTAGACCACAAGTTGAACAGGAGTCAGCACTGTGATGCGGCAGCTAAAAAGGCCAATGCGATTCTAGGCTGTATCAACAGAAGTATAGTCTCAAGTCTAGGGAAGTTTATGATACCAACCTTTCTCTTTCAATTAGTCTCAAAGCTGCTACAGATCCCTTTGCATCCTGCCTTAGGTGCTGTATCACACTAAGAGGATGAGGAATGTTTAATCTAGCGAAGCAGTGCAGAGGGTGAGCCCTGGCACCCTATGGACTGGGAAAGAGGCAGCATAGCCATTCCCTCTCCTCATTACTGGATGATTTGCACATAGATCTTTCCTCTTGCCAGAATTTGCATCTCTTTTTCTGTCTGCAGTGCAGATGATTAAAGGCCAAGCCTGGAGATGTGGCATCCCTACTGGGAAGTGAAAATTTGGGGAGGGTTTTTTAATTTTTATTTTTCTTGTAAATACCCCAATGTTATCGTGCTGTTGTGATGACAGCCTGGCCCTGGAAGGGTTAAAGGGAGGAAGATGTGGCTTCCTAGAGAAGCCACATCTTCGGTCCTGCCTCCTTCCTACTCCATGCAGAGATTTCATGCCAGAGCTTCTTCTCTCCATTGTAGCCTTTGGTTGGGTGAGTTGGGATTGCCTTTGGAGGGCAAGGAGGGATGTGGGGCTTAGTGATGGGTTGCACAGTGGAGTCTCTGGTGGAAAATGTCAGCCTGGCAGGAAAGATGGGGAGATGGAGGGGAGGGATGATGGTGGTGGTGGTGCAGAGAGGCACCTCCATCCTTGGAGAGATGCCTGAACCCAGCTGCAGATTTGTGGTGCTGCAAGGCAGGCAACACAAAGCACCACTCCATGGCCCTGGAAGCCTGTTAGGTTCCTCTATAAACATGCAGGGGCAGCTGTGTTGGCCATTTAGCAAATTCATACAAAAATCCACTCAACAGTGGTACCTTTATTGACCAAGCGAAATGCACAATACACATGCTGCAAGCTTTCCAAGCTCCACTGGCTTCTTCATCAGGCAAGGTGTTACAAACCAAACAGGAAAAAGTTGGTGATGTTAGTCAGATACCTGCATTTTATTTTTTCTGTCCTTAGTTAAGATGTTTGGTAAAGATACCCTCCCCATACCATCTTAACTAAGGACAGAAAGGACAAAATGCTGGCATCTGACTAACATCTCCAATGTTCTCCTTTTTGGTTTGTAACACCTTGCCTGATGAAGAAGCCAGTGGAGCTTTGGAAACTTGCAACAAGTCTATTGTGCATTTTGGTTGGCCAATAAAGGTACCACTGTTTGGTGCAGTTTTGTTTGACTTTCCTCTAAAGTAGACCCATTCATTTCACTGGTGAAGGGTGAGCCAATCCATAGATGCACCTCCAGCTACGTATGTGGGTCTAACCAGTAGGTTCATGCCCAGGTCTCACCCCAGGGGATTGCACATTGTTGGTTCCCCTCCACCTTTGTAGGTTTTTAAACAGAGGCTGAATGGCCTTCTGTCGGCGGTGCTTTGATTGAGAATTCCTGCATGGCAGAATAGGGTTGGACTGGATGGCCCTTGGAGATATCTTCCAACTTTAGGACGCAATGCTTTCTTTGGGGAGTGGATGAGCCTCTGCTCCTGGTCCATTTAGGGTTAATCCGCATTGCAGAAATCATGCACTTTGGCCCTGCTTTAACTGCCATGGCTCCATGCTATGGAATCCTGGGAATTTTAGTTTCTTGTGGTACCAGAGCACTTTGCAAGAGAAAGCTAAATATCTCACAAAACTACAAATCCCAGAATCCCATCGCATGGAGCCATGGCAGATAAAACAATGTCAAACTGCATTGTTTCTGCAGTGAAACAATGCAGATAAAATGTTGTCACTCAGACAACATTTTATCAGATTTCTGATATTCATCTTTATAGCTTCTCTCTCAGAACTGAGTGCAAGTTGGATTCAGACATAAAAGAGGTTCTAACTGTTTTCAAAACTACAACCCTATTGTGCATTTTAAATACTAATTAAATCAATAGTGTGGCACATTTTTGTATTGTACCCTTCAACCGATTAATTGGAAACAAGTAAGAAAGTCTTATAAGATAAGCATATCTGTTATAATCTATATAACAGGCAATCTGTGGCCTAGGATCATGTTTTCTGATGCTCCAGAGACAAGGATATGAATCAGTGGATTCAAATGACAAGAGAAGAGGTTCCACCTAAACATTAGGAAGATGTTTTGGATTACAAAATATTTGAGAAAGGAATAGACTGCCTCAAAGGATAGTGGAGTCTCCCTCTTTGGAGGTCTTTAAACAGAGATTAGATGGCCACCTCTCAGGAGTGCTTTAGTTGTGTATTCCTGCATGGCAGGGGGTTGGACTAGGTGACCCTTGTGGTCCCTTTCAGCTCTTCTGATTTTTCCCTTGATAAAGCAACAAGTCTTTACATCAGTTATCTGACACACTCAACCTAAGATCTTTAAGCTTTGGATGGATTTAAATGAATTTCAAGCTGGATGTAGTGTGTGTTTGTGTGTGTGTGCCTTAAAGTCATATGCTGATTTATGATGACACCTAGGCTTTCATAGGATTTTCTTAGGCAAAACATGCTTGTATAGCCAGCTCTCCTTATTCACAGATTTTTTTCTCCACAGATTCAAACACCCATGGCTTGAAAATATTAAATATGTATATATAAATTCCAAATAGAAAACTTGTTTTTCCGTTTTATATAAGGGACACTATTTTGCTCTGCCATTGTATTTAATGGGACTTGAGCATCCACGGATTTTGTTATCAGCGGGGATCCTGGAACCAAACCGCAGCAGATAACAAGATTCCAGTGTATGTGGTTCTGCCAGTTCCTTCCTCTGAAATACAGCACTTGGTATGTGTTACTGGCCTCTCATCTAAGTAGTAACAATGACTGGCCCTGCTTATCTTCTAAGATCAGATGGGATCTGGTGGATTACTGTAAATATTGATAATGTATTAAAAGAGAATACTTGTAGGATGGTTACAAGGGCATCACACTGATATAACTGTGCCATGGGGCTATGCCCCATGTCAGTGGGGTGGTGAATCCACTCCAGATTTTAGTTTGAACTTTGAAAGAGCAATTTTCAGTCCTGCTGAACCTCAACGTAGCTTCAACACCCTGAACAGCTAAAATCTAGGCTATAACTTGGAGGGAATTAACTATCCCACTAACACAAGTGCCACCAGCTGCCACTGAATTCAGAAGAATGCACTAGGCATCCCTGCTGTAGAATTTTAAGTACCTCACCAAACTGCAAATCCCAACATTCTGTAAGATGGCATTTTCGCAGTTGAAGTGGTATCAAATTTCTGTGCAATGCAGATACAATACCAGTGAATGCTTTGGACTGTAAGCCTCAGGTAAAGGAGTCCGTCTATTTTTAGGCTTTACTGCGGATGGAAACATGCCGCATTTAGAGCCCCAATAGTGCACATCTTTGAAATCAAGCAACTGGGGCTGCTGCTGCCATTGCACTGTCTTTGTGTGTCTTTTAACCTCACCTCCCTGCCTTATGCCCTACCCAACATGCCTTTGGGAATTTTTATTTTATTTTATTTTATTTTAACTCACTCAATTTCTGAGATCTATTACAGCAATGGCAGTATAAAAAGTTTGTACATAAAGGAAAAGAAATCTTTGGGGAAGTAATCAGGCTTCTTGGGAATAGCAAGGAGAAAGGGGGATAGGAGCGGACATTGACACCCCGTGAATTCCAATTTTGCAACTGCCTGGGAAGTGATGTTTCGCACTTGGGGACTTGCACAATGGAGAGCGCATTGACGCTTTCCCCGTCAATAAATAAGGAGATAAAGTTCAGCAGCACTGAAGATTGCTCTTTCAAAGTTCTAGTTAAAACTTGGAGTGGATTCACCATCCCACTAACATAAGGCATAGCCCCATGGCACTATTATATTAGTGTGATGCTGCTGTAACCATCATAGCCCCTATCCTGGGTTGCATGGACGGGTTTCCCCTGTCAATGAAAAGGAATGCCCTGATCATGATTGTAGGATGCAGCCACCATGGATCAGAGCCGCCATTTAGTTGTGTGCCTTCTAGTTATTTCTGACTTATAGTGACCCAAGGCTATCATGGGGTTTTGTAAACATGCAATAAGTATCACCAAAGCTGCTTTTTTCAAGATGTAATTGTGGTTTAAAAGCCACATGTAGTAATCTCTTTTGACTCTAATTTCCCCTCGTGTCTTCATCTTCTCTTCTGCTTCGTATAGGGAGACCCCAGCTCTTTCCAAAAACCGACTACTTTTTCTCTGCCAAATACCTTTGTGCTTCAAGGGTGCAATAGCCTCCTCACAGCAACACACCTTTTGTCTTGTGGGACTCAACAACCCAGAGAGGCGGGTCTCAGTCCAAGAAAGAAATCAGCCAAAACTGACCTAGAGTCCAAGTCCAAAATGGAAGGCTTACACATGGCTGACTCCAATGTCATCAAGTTTGAGATCAACGAAGAATTTTGGGAAAAGATGGCACTGGAAAGCCTGTGCGAGGAAAGTCTCGGCTCTGATGCCTGCTGCCGGCGCTTCAGGCGGTTCCAGTATCATGAGGCTACAGGGCCCCGAGAGGTTTGCAGCCGCCTCCATCATCTTTGCCGCCAGTGGCTGAAGCCAGAGCAACACACAAGAGCTCAGATCTTGGACCTGGTGATCCTGGAGCAGTTCCTGAGCATCCTTCCCCCAGAGATGGAGAATTGGGTCCGGGAATGTGGGCCAGAGACCTGTTCCCAGGCGGTGGCCCTGGCCGAAGGTTTCCTCCTGAGTCAGACTGAGGAGAAGAAACAGAAAAAGCAGCGGGTAAGAGTGGCTTGTCTCAATACAGTGAGTCAGCCACATTCACTGGGATTAGGGAAATAGGACCCCTGTGAAAGTGGAAAAAATGCAAATATTAAAAAAAAAACTTTTTCACCTGAGAGAATACTTCTCTAGGCATTGGTAGGTCCTCCAGTGCAACTCTATGGTTATTAGTGCAATTTCTGGTGAAAGTTGTCCACAGAGTCGCCCTGGACAATCTAGAGATTCCTAAAGAGGACACAATCCCCCAGAGAGTGTTGGAGTCTCCTTCTTTGGACGTTCTTAAACAGATACTGGATGGATGCTTTGGTTGTGTCTTCCTGCATGGCAGAATGGGGTTGGACTGGATGGCCCCTGAGGTCTCTTCCAACCCTAGGATTTTATGAAAACGGAAATCATACAAGTGGAGACTGGTGAAAGAAAAGGTAATCTGATCCCTCTGTGTCTATATGTGATTCTTTGGGGAAATTTTGTTTTGGTACAGATTCTATTTGGAGGAGTGCCCACTGAATTTCCTGAGATAAAGTTCCTGGGGTCTCCATTGGACATCAGTCGTAGGCTGCCGTCTAGGTGGAAGATGCAGCGGGATCAGGAAAGTGTCGCCTCACTGGGTAAGGATTCACAGGCCATAGTCCGGCAGAGTTTTTGAGTCAGGGTAAAATAAGTGGGCTGCTTTTGTTTTCCTTTAAGCTCATGGGTAGAGGTGTAAAGGTCCAGGGAGGAAAACATGGAAAATCTTGGGGGGAAATTAATGAGAGTGAGTACTTTTATTTCTGCTTGGCACTATGGATCAGTGATCTTGGTCTGTTCCTCTGTGGTACATAGATTATCTGAACATTTCTATTCCCAAAATGGACCTTAAACCTACATGAGCTACAACCATGTTGAAGGAAACAGTTTGCTTAGACACAGAAAAAGTTGTGAGTTCCTAGTGATTTTGTGTTAAGCTAAACATGTACTAAACAGCACAAGCCACATTCCAAAACAGATTGGGGAGTTCTGCTGAGAAGACAACAGCTAGAACATCAGAATAAGATACAAAGAACAAGTGTGTCATACATCATTTGGAAAGCATGCTTGCTTCTTATTGCTGAGTTGGGATTTGTGTACACTCTTTCTAACAAGAGTCCTTGGTATCTTCAGGGGTTTGACTCCAGGCCCCCCTAA